>CM055116.1:596948209-597548209 GCA_029206835.1 Rana muscosa | reverse complement strand
AAACACAGCAATAAGGGCTAGCTTCAGGTGTATATTTTTCAGGAATCACACTACGCCTGCTTTAAGTGCTGCAGATGCCTGTCTGTGTTACACAACAGGAAAACACAGCAATAAGGGCTAGCTTCAGGTGTATATTTTTTAGGAATCACACTATGCCTGCTTTAAGTGCTGCAGATGCCGGTTAGTGTAACACAAAAGAAAAAAAACTACGAGCAATAAGGGGTAGCTTCAGGTGTATAATGTGCAGGAGGCACACTACGCCCGCTGTAAGTGCTGCAGATGCCTGTCTGTGTTATACAACAGGAAAACACAGCAATAAGGGCTAGCTTCAGGTGTATATTTTTCAGGAATCACACTACGCGTGCTTTAAATGCTGCAGATGCCTGCCTGTGTTACACAACTGGAAAACACAGCAATAAGGGCTAGCTTCAGGTGTATATTTTTCAGGAATCACACTACACCTGCTTTAAGTGCTGCAGATGCCTGCCTGTGTTACACAACAGGAAAACACAGCAATAAGGGCTAGCTTCAGGTGTATATTTTTCAGGAATCACACTACGCCTGCTTTAAGTGCTGCAGATGCCTGCCTGTGTTACAAAACAGGAAAACACAGCAATAAGGGCTAGCTTCAGGTGTATATTTTTCAGGAATCACACTACACCTGTTTTAAGTGCTGCAGATGCCTGCCTGTGTTACACAACAGGAAAACACAGCAATAAGGGCTAGCTTCAGGTGTATATTTTTCAGGAATCACACTACGCCTGCTTTAAGTGCTACAGATGCCTGCCTGTGTTACACAACAGGAAAACACAGCAATAAGGGCTAGCTTCTGGTGCATATTTTGCAAGAAGCACACTACGCCCGCTGTAAGTGCTGCAGATGCCTGTTAGTGTAACACAAAAGAAAAAAAACTACGAGCAATAAGGGGTAGCTTCAGGTGTATAATGTGCAGGAGGCACACTACGCCTGCTGTAAGTGCTGCAGATGCCTGCCTGTATTACACAACAGGAAAACACAGCAATAAGGGCTAGCTTCAGGTGTATATTTTTTAGCAATCACACTACGCCTGCTTTAAGTGCTGCAGATGCCTGCCTGTGTTAGACAACAGGAAAACACAGCAATAAGGGATAGCTTCAGGTGTATATTTTTCAGGAATCACACTACACCTGCTTTAAGTGCTGCAGATGCCTGCCTGTGTTACACAACAGGAAAACACAGCAATAAGGGCTAGCTTCAGGTGTATACTTTTCAGGAATCACACTACGCCTGCTTTAAGTGCTGCAGATGCCTGTCTGTGTTACACAACAGGAAAACACAGCAATAAGGGCTAGCTTCAGGTGTATATTTTTTAGGAATCACACTACGCCTGCTTTAAGTGCTGCAGATGCCTGTTAGTGTAACACAAAAGAAAAAAACTACGAGCAATAAGGGGTAGCTTCAGGTGTATAATGTGCAGGAGGCACACTACGCCCGCTGTAAGTGCTGCAGATGCCTGCCTGTGTTATACAACAGGAAAACACAGCAATAAGGGCTAGCTTCAGGTGTATATTTTTCAGGAATCACACTACGCGTGCTTTAAATGCTGCAGATGCCTGCCTGTGTTACACAACTGGAAAACACAGCAATAAGGGCTAGCTTCAGGTGTATATTTTTCAGGAATCACACTACGCCTGCTTTAAGTGCTGCAGGTGCCTGCCTGTGTTACACAACAGGAAAACACAGCAATAAGGGCTAGCTTCAGGTGTATATTTTTCAGGAATCACACTACGCCTGCTTTAAGTGCTGCAGATGCCTGTCTGTGTTACACAACAGGAAAACACAGCAATAAGGGCTAGCTTCAGGTGTATATTTTTTAGGAATCACACTACGCCTGCTTTAAGTGCTGCAGATGCCTGTTAGTGTAACATAAAAGAAAAAAAACTACGAGCAATAAGGGGTAGCTTCAGGTGTATAATGTGCAGGAGGCACACTACGCCCGCTGTAAGTGCTGCAGATGCCTGCCTGTGTTATACAACAGGAAAACACAGCAATAAGGGCTAGCTTCAGGTGTATATTTTTCAGGAATCACACTACGCCTGCTTTAAGTGCTGCAGATGCCTGCCTGTGTTACACAACAGGAAAACACAGCAATAAGGGCTAGCTTCAGGTGTATATTTTTCAGGAATCACACTACGCCTGCTTTAAGTGCTGCAGATGCCTGTCTGTGTTACACAACAGGAAAACACAGCAATAAGGGCTAGCTTCAGGTGTATATTTTTTTAGGAATCACACTACGCCTGCTTTAAGTGCTGCAGATGCCTGTTAGTGTAACACAAAAGAAAAAAACTACGAGCAATAAGGGGTAGCTTCAGGTGTATAATGTGCAGGAGGCACACTACGCCCGCTGTAAGTGCTGCAGATGCCTGCCTGTGTTATACAACAGGAAAACACAGCAATAAGGGCTAGCTTCAGGTGTATGTTTTTCAGGAATCACACTACGCGTGCTTTAAATGCTGCAGATGCCTGCCTGTGTTACACAACTGGAAAACACAGCAATAAGGGCTAGCTTCAGGTGTATATTTTTCAGGAATCACACTACGCCTGCTTTAAGTGCTGCAGATGCCTGCCTGTGTTACACAACAGGAAAACACAGCAATAAGGGCTAGCTTCAGGTGTATATTTTTCAGGAATCACACTACGCCTGCTTTAAGTGCTGCAGATGCCTGCCTGTGTTACACAACAGGAAAACACAGCAATAAGGGCTAGCTTCAGGTGTATATTTTTCAGGAATCACACTACACCTGTTTTAAGTGCTGCAGATGCCTGCCTGTGTTACACAACAGGAAAACACAGCAATAAGGGCTAGCTTCAGGTGTATATTTTTTAGCAATCACACTACGCCTGCTTTAAGTGCTGCAGATGCCTGCCTGTGTTAGACAACAGGAAAACACAGCAATAAGGGCTAGCTTCAGGTGTATATTTTTCAGGAATCACACTACGCCCGCTGTAAGTGCTGCAGATGCCTGTTAGTGTAACACAAAAGAAAAAAAACTACGAGCAATAAGGGGTAGCTTCAGGTGTATAATGTGCAGGAGGCACACTACGCCCGCTGTAAGTGCTGCAGATGCCTGCCTGTGTTATACAACAGGAAAACACAGCAATAAGGGCTAGCTTCAGGTGTATATTTTTCAGGAATCACACTACGCATGCTTTAAATGCTGCAGATGCCTGCCTGTGTTACACAACTGGAAAACACAGCAATAAGGGCTAGCTTCAGGTGTATATTTTTCAGGAATCACACTACGCCTGCTTTAAGTCCTGCAGATGCCTGCCTGTGTTACACAACAGGAAAACACAGCAATAAGGGCTAGCTTCAGGTGTATATTTTTCAGGAATCACACTACGCCTGCTTTAAGTGCTGCAGATGCCTGCCTGTGTTACACAACAGGAAAACACAGCAATAAGGGCTAGCTTCAGGTGTATATTTTTCAGGAATCACACTACGCCTGCTTTAAGTGCTGCAGATGCCTGCCTGTGTTACACAACAGGAAAACACAGCAATAAGGGCTAGCTTCAGGTGTATATTTTTCAGGAATCACACTATGCCTGCTTTAAGTGCTGCAGATGCCTGCCTGTGTTACAAAACAGGAAAACACAGCAATAAGGGCTAGTTTCAGGTGTATATTTTTCAGGAATCACACTACACCTGTTTTAAGTGCTGCAGATGCCTGCCTGTGTTACACAACAGGAAAACACAGCAATAAGGGCTAGCTTCAGGTGTATATTTTTCAGGAATCACACTACGCCTGCTTTAAGTGCTGCAGATGCCTGCCTGTGTTACACAACAGGAAAACACAGCAATAAGGGCTAGCTTCTGGTGCATATTTTGCAAGAAGCACACTACGCCCGCTGTAAGTACTGCAGATGCCTGTTAGTGTAACACAAAAGAAAAAAAACTACGAGCAATAAGGGGTAGCTTCAGGTGTATAATGTGCAGGAGGCACACTACGCCCGCTGTAAGTGCTGCAGATGCCTGCCTGTGTTACACAACAGGAAAACACAGCAATAAGGGCTAGCTTCAGGTGTATATTTTTCAGGAATCACACTACGCCTGCTTTAAGTGCTGCAGATGCCTGCCTGTGTTACACAACAGGAAAACACAGCAATAAGGGCTAGCTTCTGGTGCATATTTTGCAAGAAGCACACTACGCCCGCTGTAAGTGCTGCAGATGCCTGTTAGTGTAACACAAAAGAAAAAAAACTACGAGCAATAAGGGGTAGCTTCAGGTGTATAATGTGCAGGAGGCACACTACGCCCGCTGTAAGTGCTGCAGATGCCTGCCTGTGTTACACAACAGGAAAACACAGCAATAAGGGCTAGCTTCAAGTGTATATTTTTTAGCAATCACACTATGCCTGCTTTAAGTGCTGCAGATGCCTGCCTGTGTTAGACAACAGGAAAACACAGCAATAAGGGCTAGCTTCAGGTGTATATTTTTCAGGAATCACACTACACCTGCTTTAAGTGCTGCAGATGCCTGCCTGTGTTACACAACAGGAAAACACAGCAATAAGGGCTAGCTTCAGGTGTATATTTTTCAGGAATCACACTACGCCTGCTTTAAGTGCTGCAGGTGCCTGCCTGTGTTACACAACAGGAAAACACAGCAATAAGGGCTAGCTTCAGGTGTATATTTTTCAGGAATCACACTACGCCTGCTTTAAGTGCTGCAGATGCCTGTCTGTGTTACACAACAGGAAAACACAGCAATAAGGGCTAGCTTCAGGTGTATATTTTTTAGGAATCACACTACGCCTGCTTTAAGTGCTGCAGATGCCTGTTAGTGTAACACAAAAGAAAAAAAACTACGAGCAATAAGGGGTAGCTTCAGGTGTATAATGTGCAGGAGGCACACTACGCCCGCTGTAAGTGCTGCAGATGCCTGCCTGTGTTATACAACAGGAAAACACAGCAATAAGGGCTAGCTTCAGGTGTATATTTTTCAGGAATCACACTACGCGTGCTTTAAATGCTACAGATGCCTGCCTGTGTTACACAACTGGAAAACACAGCAATAAGGGCTAGCTTCAGGTGTATATTTTTCAGGAATCACACTACGCCTGCTTTAAGTGCTGCAGATGCCTGCCTGTGTTACACAACAGGAAAACACAGCAATAAGGGCTAGCTTCAGGTGTATATTTTTCAGGAATCACACTACGCCTGCTTTAAGTGCTGCAGATGCCTGCCTGTGTTACACAACAGGAAAACACAGCAATAAGGGCTAGCTTCAGGTGTATATTTTTCAGGAATCACACTACGCCTGCTTTAAGTGCTGCAGATGCCTGCCTGTGTTACACAACAGGAAAACACAGCAATAAGGGCTAGCTTCAGGTGTATATTTTTCAGGAATCACACTACGCCTGCTTTAAGTGCTGCAGATACCTGCCTGTGTTACAAAACAGGAAAACACAGCAATAAGGGCTAGCTTCAGGTGTATATTTTTCAGGAATCACACTACACCTGTTTTAAGTGCTGCAGATGCCTGCCTGTGTTACACAACAGGAAAACACAGCAATAAGGGCTAGCTTCAGGTGTATATTTTTCAGGAATCACACTACGCCTGCTTTAAGTGCTGCAGATGCCTGCCTGTGTTAGACAACAGGAAAACACAGCAATAAGGGCTAGCTTCAGGTGTATATTTTTCAGGAATCACACTACGCCTGCTTTAAGTGCTGCAGATGCCTGCCTGTGTTACAAAACAGGAAAACACAGCAATAAGGGCTAGCTTCAGGTGTATATTTTTCAGGAATCACACTACACCTGTTTTAAGTGCTGCAGATGCCTGCCTGTGTTACACAACATGAAAACACAGCAATAAGGGCTAGCTTCAGGTGTATATTTTTCAGGAATCACACTACGCCTGCTTTAAGTGCTGCAGATGCCTGCCTGTGTTACAAAACAGGAAAACACAGCAATAAGGGCTAGCTTCAGGTGTATATTTTTCAGGAATCACACTACACCTGTTTTAAGTGCTGCAGATGCCTGCCTGTGTTACACAACAGGAAAACACAGCAATAAGGGCTAGCTTCAGGTGTATATTTTTCAGGAATCACACTACGCCTGCTTTAAGTGCTGCAGATGCCTGCCTGTGTTAGACAACAGGAAAACACAGCAATAAGGGCTAGCTTCAGGTGTATATTTTTCAGGAATCACACTACGCCCGCTGTAAGTGCTGCAGATGCCTGTTAGTGTAACACAAAAGAAAAAAAACTACGAGCAATAAGGGGTAGCTTCAGGTGTATAATGTGCAGGAGGCACACTACGCCCGCTGTAAGTGCTGCAGATGCCTGCCTGTGTTACACAACAGGAAAACACAGCAATAAGGGCTAGCTTCAGGTGTATATTTTTCAGGAATCACACTACGCCTGCTTTAAGTGCTGCAGATGCCTGCCTGTGTTACACAACAGGAAAACACAGCAATAAGGGCTAGCTTCTGGTGCATATTTTGCAAGAAGCACACTACGCCCGCTGTAAGTGCTGCAGATGCCTGTTAGTGTAACACAAAAGAAAAAAAACTACGAGCAATAAGGGGTAGCTTCAGGTGTATAATGTGCAGGAGGCACACTACGCCCGCTGTAAGTGCTGCAGATGCCTGCCTGTGTTACACAACAGGAAAACACAGCAATAAGGGCTAGCTTCAAGTGTATATTTTTTAGCAATCACACTATGCCTGCTTTAAGTGCTGCAGATGCCTGCCTGTGTTAGACAACAGGAAAACACAGCAATAAGGGCTAGCTTCAGGTGTATATTTTTCAGGAATCACACTACACCTGCTTTAAGTGCTGCAGATGCCTGCCTGTGTTACACAACAGGAAAACACAGCAATAAGGGCTAGCTTCAGGTGTATATTTTTCAGGAATCACACTACGCCTGCTTTAAGTGCTGCAGGTGCCTGCCTGTGTTACACAACAGGAAAACACAGCAATAAGGGCTAGCTTCAGGTGTATATTTTTCAGGAATCACACTACACCTGCTTTAAGTGCTGCAGATGCCTGTCTGTGTTACACAACAGGAAAACACAGCAATAAGGGCTAGCTTCAGGTGTATATTTTTTAGGAATCACACTACGCCTGCTTTAAGTGCTGCAGATGCCTGTTAGTGTAACACAAAAGAAAAAAAACTACGAGCAATAAGGGGTAGCTTCAGGTGTATAATGTGCAGGAGGCACACTACGCCCGCTGTAAGTGCTGCAGATGCCTGCCTGTGTTATACAACAGGAAAACACAGCAATAAGGGCTAGCTTCAGGTGTATATTTTTCAGGAATCACACTACGCGTGCTTTAAATGCTGCAGATGCCTGCCTGTGTTACACAACTGGAAAACACAGCAATAAGGGCTAGCTTCAGGTGTATATTTTTCAGGAATCACACTACGCCTGCTTTAAGTGCTGCAGATGCCTGCCTGTGTTACACAACAGGAAAACACAGCAATAAGGGCTAGCTTCAGGTGTATATTTTTCAGGAATCACACTACGCCTGCTTTAAGTGCTGCAGATGCCTGCCTGTGTTGCACAACAGGAAAACACAGCAATAAGGGCTAGCTTCAGGTGTATATTTTTCAGGAATCACACTACGCCTGCTTTAAGTGCTGCAGATGCCTGCCTGTGTTACACAACAGGAAAACACAGCAATAAGGGCTAGCTTCAGGTGTATATTTTTCAGGAATCACACTACGCCTGCTTTAAGTGCTGCAGATACCTGCCTGTGTTACAAAACAGGAAAACACAGCAATAAGGGCTAGCTTCAGGTGTATATTTTTCAGGAATCACACTACACCTGTTTTAAGTGCTGCAGATGCCTGCCTGTGTTACACAACAGGAAAACACAGCAATAAGGGCTAGCTTCAGGTGTATATTTTTCAGGAATCACACTACGCCTGCTTTAAGTGCTGCAGATGCCTGCCTGTGTTAGACAACAGGAAAACACAGCAATAAGGGCTAGCTTCAGGTGTATATTTTTCAGGAATCACACTACGCCTGCTTTAAGTGCTGCAGATGCCTGCCTGTGTTACAAAACAGGAAAACACAGCAATAAGGGCTAGCTTCAGGTGTATATTTTTCAGGAATCACACTACACCTGTTTTAAGTGCTGCAGATGCCTGCCTGTGTTACACAACATGAAAACACAGCAATAAGGGCTAGCTTCAGGTGTATATTTTTCAGGAATCACACTACGCCTGCTTTAAGTGCTGCAGATGCCTGCCTGTGTTACAAAACAGGAAAACACAGCAATAAGGGCTAGCTTCAGGTGTATATTTTTCAGGAATCACACTACACCTGTTTTAAGTGCTGCAGATGCCTGCCTGTGTTACACAACAGGAAAACACAGCAATAAGGGCTAGCTTCAGGTGTATATTTTTCAGGAATCACACTACGCCTGCTTTAAGTGCTGCAGATGCCTGCCTGTGTTAGACAACAGGAAAACACAGCAATAAGGGCTAGCTTCAGGTGTATATTTTTCAGGAATCACACTACGCCCGCTGTAAGTGCTGCAGATGCCTGTTAGTGTAACACAAAAGAAAAAAAACTACGAGCAATAAGGGGTAGCTTCAGGTGTATAATGTGCAGGAGGCACACTACGCCCGCTGTAAGTGCTGCAGATGCCTGCCTGTGTTATACAACAGGAAAACACAGCAATAAGGGCTAGCTTCAGGTGTATATTTTTCAGGAATCACACTACGCATGCTTTAAATGCTGCAGATGCCTGCCTGTGTTACACAACTGGAAAACACAGCAATAAGGGCTAGCTTCAGGTGTATATTTTTCAGGAATCACACTACGCCTGCTTTAAGTCCTGCAGATGCCTGCCTGTGTTACACAACAGGAAAACACAGCAATAAGGGCTAGCTTCAGGTGTATATTTTTCAGGAATCACACTACGCCTGCTTTAAGTGCTGCAGATGCCTGCCTGTGTTACACAACAGGAAAACACAGCAATAAGGGCTAGCT
Organism: Rana muscosa; assembly: GCA_029206835.1. Classification (NCBI taxonomy): domain Eukaryota; kingdom Metazoa; phylum Chordata; class Amphibia; order Anura; family Ranidae; genus Rana; species Rana muscosa. The sequence continues at coordinate 597,539,222 of CM055116.1, read as the reverse complement.
TCAGGTGTATATTTTTCAGGAATCACACTACGCCTGCTTTAAGTGCTGCAGATGCCTGCCTGTGCTACACAACAGGAAAACACAGCAATAAGGGCTAGCTTCAGGTGTATATTTTTCAGGAATCACACTATGCCTGCTTTAAGTGCTGCAGATGCCTGCCTGTGTTACAAAACAGGAAAACACAGCAATAAGGGCTAGCTTCAGGTGTATATTTTTCAGGAATCACACTACACCTGTTTTAAGTGCTGCAGATGCCTGCCTGTGTCACACAACAGGAAAACACAGCAATAAGGGCTAGCTTCAGGTGTATATTTTTCAGGAATCACACTACGCCTGCTTTAAGTGCTGCAGATGCCTGCCTGTGTTACACAACAGGAAAACACAGCAATAAGGGCTAGCTTCTGGTGCATATTTTGCAAGAAGCACACTACGGCCGCTGTAAGTGCTGCAGATGCCTGTTAGTGTAACACAAAAGAAAAAAAACTACAAGCAATAAGGGGTAGCTTCAGGTGTATAATGTGCAGGAGGCACACTACGCCCGCTGTAAGTGCTGCATATGCCTGCCTGTGTTACACAACAGGAAAACACAGCAATAAGGGCTAGCTTCAAGTGTATATTTTTTAGCAATCACACTACGCCTGCTTTAAGTGCTGCAGATGCCTGCCTGTGTTAGACAACAGGAAAACACAGCAATAAGGGCTAGCTTCAGGTGTATATTTTTCAGGAATCACACTACACCTGCTTTAAGTGCTGCAGATGCCTGCCTGTGTTACACAACAGGAAAACACAGCAATAAGGGCTAGCTTTAGGTGTATATTTTTCAGGAATCACACTACGCCTGCTTTAAGTGCTGCAGGTGCCTGCCTGTGTTACACAACAGGAAAACACAGCAATAAGGGCTAGCTTCAGGTGTATATTTTTCAGGAATCACACTACGCCTGCTTTAAGTGCTGCAGATGCCTGTCTGTGTTACACAACAGGAAAACACAGCAATAAGGGCTAGCTTCAGGTGTATATTTTTTAGGAATCACACTACGCCTGCTTTAAGTGCTGCAGATGCCTGTTAGTGTAACACAAAAGAAAAAAAACTACGAGCAATAAGGGGTAGCTTCAGGTGTATAATGTGCAGGAGGCACACTACGCCCGCTGTAAGTGCTGCAGATGCCTGCCTGTGTTATACAACAGGAAAACACAGCAATAAGGGCTAGCTTCAGGTGTATATTTTTCAGGAATCACACTACGCGTGCTTTAAATGCTGCAGATGCCTGCCTGTGTTACACAACTGGAAAACACAGCAATAAGGGCTAGCTTCAGGTGTATATTTTTCAGGAATCACACTACGCCTGCTTTAAGTGCTGCAGATGCCTGCCTGTGTTACACAACAGGAAAACACAGCAATAAGGGCTAGCTTCAGGTGTATATTTTTCAGGAATCACACTACGCCTGCTTTAAGTGCTGCAGATGCCTGCCTGTGTTACACAACAGGAAAACACAGCAATAAGGGCTAGCTTCAGGTGTATATTTTTCAGGAATCACACTACGCCTGCTTTAAGTGCTGCAGATGCCTGCCTGTGTTACACAACAGGAAAACACAGCAATAAGTGCTAGCTTCAGGTGTATATTTTTCAGGAATCACACTACGCCTGCTTTAAGTGCTGCAGATGCCTGCCTGTGTTACAAAACAGGAAAACACAGCAATAAGGGCTAGCTTCAGGTGTATATTTTTCAGGAATCACACTACACCTGTTTTAAGTGCTGCAGATGCCTGCCTGTGTTACACAACAGGAAAACACAGCAATAAGGGCTAGCTTCAGGTGTATATTTTTCAGGAATCACACTACGCCTGCTTTAAGTGCTGCAGATGCCTGCCTGTGTTACACAACAGGAAAACACAGCAATAAGGGCTAGCTTCTGGTGCATATTTTGCAAGAAGCACACTACGCCCGCTGTAAGTGCTGCAGATGCCTGTTAGTGTAACACAAAAGAAAAAAAACTACGAGCAATAAGGGGTAGCTTCAGGTGTATAATGTGCAGGAGGCACACTACGCCTGCTGTAAGTGCTGCAGATGCCTGCCTGTATTACACAACAGGAAAACACAGCAATAAGGGCTAGCTTCAGGTGTATATTTTTTAGCAATCACACTACGCCTGCTTTAAGTGCTGCAGATGCCTGCCTGTGTTAGACAACAGGAAAACACAGCAATAAGGGCTAGCTTCAGGTGTATATTTTTCAGGAATCACACTACGCCTGCTTTAAGTGCTGCAGATGCCTGCCTGTGTTACACAACAGGAAAACACAGCAATAAGGGCTAGCTTCAGGTGTATATTTTTCAGGAATCACACTACGCCTGCTTTAAGTGCTGCAGATGCCTGCCTGTGTTACACAACAGGAAAACACAGCAATAAGGGCTAGCTTCAGGTGTATATTTTTCAGGAATCACACTACGCCTGCTTTAAGTGCTGCAGATGCCTGCCTGTGTTACACAACAGGAAAACACAGCAATAAGGGCTAGCTTCAGGTGTATATTTTTCAGGAATCACACTACGCCTGCTTTAAGTGCTGCAGATGCCTGCCTGTGTTACAAAACAGGAAAACACAGCAATAAGGGCTAGCTTCAGGTGTATATTTTTCAGGAATCACACTACACCTGTTTTAAGTGCTGCAGATGCCTGCCTGTGTTACACAACAGGAAAACACAGCAATAAGGGCTAGCTTCAAGTGTATATTTTTTAGCAATCACACTACGCCTGCTTTAAGTGCTGCAGATGCCTGCCTGTGTTAGACAACAGGAAAACACAGCAATAAGGGCTAGCTTCAGGTGTATATTTTTCAGGAATCACACTACACCTGCTTTAAGTGCTGCAGATGCCTGCCTGTGTTACACAACAGGAAAACACAGCAATAAGGGCTAGCTTTAGGTGTATATTTTTCAGGAATCACACTACGCCTGCTTTAAGTGCTGCAGGTGCCTGCCTGTGTTACACAACAGGAAAACACAGCAATAAGGGCTAGCTTCAGGTGTATGTTTTTCAGGAATCACACTACGCCTGCTTTAAGTGCTGCAGATGCCTGTCTGTGTTACACAACAGGAAAACACAGCAATAAGGGCTAGCTTCAGGTGTATATTTTTTAGGAATCACACTACGCCTGCTTTAAGTGCTGCAGATGCCTGTTAGTGTAACACAAAAGAAAAAAAACTACGAGCAATAAGGGGTAGCTTCAGGTGTATAATGTGCAGGAGGCACACTACGCCCGCTGTAAGTGCTGCAGATGCCTGCCTGTGTTATACAACAGGAAAACACAGCAATAAGGGCTAGCTTCAGGTGTATATTTTTCAGGAATCACACTACGCGTGCTTTAAATGCTGCAGATGCCTGCCTGTGTTACACAACTGGAAAACACAGCAATAAGGGCTAGCTTCAGGTGTATATTTTTCAGGAATCACACTACGCCTGCTTTAAGTGCTGCAGATGCCTGCCTGTGTTACACAACAGGAAAACACAGCAATAAGGGCTAGCTTCAGGTGTATATTTTTCAGGAATCACACTACGCCTGCTTTAAGTGCTGCAGATGCCTGCCTGTGTTACACAACAGGAAAACACAGCAATAAGGGCTAGCTTCAGGTGTATATTTTTCAGGAATCACACTGCGCCTGCTTTAAGTGCTGCAGATGCCTGCCTGTGTTACACAACAGGAAAACACAGCAATAAGTGCTAGCTTCAGGTGTATATTTTTCAGGAATCACACTACGCCTGCTTTAAGTGCTGCAGATGCCTGCCTGTGTTACAAAACAGGAAAACACAGCAATAAGGGCTAGCTTCAGGTGTATATTTTTCAGGAATCACACTACACCTGTTTTAAGTGCTGCAGATGCCTGCCTGTGTTACACAACAGGAAAACACAGCAATAAGGGCTAGCTTCAGGTGTATATTTTTCAGGAATCACACTACGCCTGCTTTAAGTCCTGCAGATGCCTGCCTGTGTTACACAACAGGAAAACACAGCAATAAGGGCTAGCTTCTGGTGCATATTTTGCAAGAAGCACACTACGCCCGCTGTAAGTGCTGCAGATGCCTGTTAGTGTAACACAAAAGAAAAAAAACTACGAGCAATAAGGGGTAGCTTCAGGTGTATAATGTGCAGGAGGCACACTACGCCTGCTGTAAGTGCTGCAGATGCCTGCCTGTATTACACAACAGGAAAACACAGCAATAAGGGCTAGCTTCAGGTGTATATTTTTTAGCAATCACACTACGCCTGCTTTAAGTGCTGCAGATGCCTGCCTGTGTTAGACAACAGGAAAACACAGCAATAAGGGCTAGCTTCAGGTGTATATTTTTCAGGAATCACACTACGCCTGCTTTAAGTGCTGCAGATGCCTGCCTGTGTTACACAACAGGAAAACACAGCAATAAGGGCTAGCTTCAGGTGTATATTTTTCAGGAATCACACTACGCCTGCTTTAAGTGCTGCAGATGCCTGCCTGTGTTACACAACAGGAAAACACAGCAATAAGGGCTAGCTTCAGGTGTATATTTTTCAGGAATCACACTACGCCTGCTTTAAGTGCTGCAGATGCCTGCCTGTGTTACACAACAGGAAAACACAGCAATAAGGGCTAGCTTCAGGTGTATATTTTTCAGGAATCACACTACGCCTGCTTTAAGTGCTGCAGATGCCTGCCTGTGTTACAAAACAGGAAAACACAGCAATAAGGGCTAGCTTCAGGTGTATATTTTTCAGGAATCATACTACACCTGTTTTAAGTGCTGCAGATGCCTGCCTGTGTTACACAACAGGAAAACACAGCAATAAGGACTAGCTTCAGGTGTATATTTTTCAGGAATCACACTACGCCTGCTTTAAGTGCTGCAGATGCCTGCCTGTGTTACACAACAGGAAAACACAGCAATAAGGGCTAGCTTCAGGTGTATATTTTTCAGGAATCACACTACGCCTGCTTTAAGTGCTGCAGATGCCTGCCTGTGTTACAAAACAGGAAAACACAGCAATAAGGGCTAGCTTCAGGTGTATATTTTTCAGGAATCACACTACACCTGTTTTAAGTGCTGCAGATGCCTGCCTGTGTTACACAACAGGAAAACACAGCAATAAGGGCTAGCTTCAGGTGTATATTTTTCAGGAATCACACTACGCCTGCTTTAAGTGCTGCAGATGCCTGCCTGTGTTACAAAACAGGAAAACACAGCAATAAGGGCTAGCTTCAGGTGTATATTTTTCAGGAATCACACTACACCTGTTTTAAGTGCTGCAGATGCCTGCCTGTGTTACACAACAGGAAAACACAGCAATAAGGGCTAGCTTCAGGTGTATATTTTTCAGGAATCACACTACGCCTGCTTTAAGTGCTGCAGATGCCTGCCTGTGTTAGACAACAGGAAAACACAGCAATAAGGGCTAGCTTCAGGTGTATATTTTTCAGGAATCACACTACGCCCGCTGTAAGTGCTGCAGATGCCTGTGAGTGTAACACAAAAGAAAAAAACTACGAGCAATAAGGGGTAGCTTCAGGTGTATAATGTGCAGGAGGCACACTACGCCCGCTGTAAGTGCTGCAGATGCCTGCCTGTGTTATACAACAGGAAAACACAGCAATAAGGGCTAGCTTCAGGTGTATATTTTTCAGGAATCACACTACGCATGCTTTAAATGCTGCAGATGCCTGCCTGTGTTACACAACTGGAAAACACAGCAATAAGGGCTAGCTTCAGGTGTATATTTTTCAGGAATCACACTACGCCTGCTTTAAGTCCTGCAGATGCCTGCCTGTGTTACACAACAGGAAAACACAGCAATAAGGGCTAGCTTCAGGTGTATATTTTTCAGGAATCACACTACGCCTGCTTTAAGTGCTGCAGATGCCTGCCTGTGTTACACAACAGGAAAACACAGCAATAAGGGCTAGCTTCTGGTGCATATTTTGCAAGAAGCACACTACGCCCGCTGTAAGTGCTGCAGATGCCTGTTAGTGTAACACAAAAGAAAAAAAACTACGAGCAATAAGGGGTAGCTTCAGGTGTATAATGTGCAGGAGGCACACTACGCCTGCTGTAAGTGCTGCAGATGCCTGCCTGTATTACACAACAGGAAAACACAGCAATAAGGGCTAGCTTCAGGTGTATATTTTTTAGCAATCACACTACGCCTGCTTTAAGTGCTGCAGATGCCTGCCTGTGTTAGACAACAGGAAAACACAGCAATAAGGGCTAGCTTCAGGTGTATATTTTTCAGGAATCACACTACGCCTGCTTTAAGTGCTGCAGATGCCTGCCTGTGTTACACAACAGGAAAACACAGCAATAAGGGCTAGCTTCAGGTGTATATTTTTCAGGAATCACACTACGCCTGCTTTAAGTGCTGCAGATGCCTGCCTGTGTTACACAACAGGAAAACACAGCAATAAGGGCTAGCTTCAGGTGTATATTTTTCAGGAATCACACTACGCCTGCTTTAAGTGCTGCAGATGCCTGCCTGTGTTACACAACAGGAAAACACAGCAATAAGGGCTAGCTTCAGGTGTATATTTTTCAGGAATCACACTACGCCTGCTTTAAGTGCTGCAGATGCCTGCCTGTGTTACAAAACAGGAAAACACAGCAATAAGGGCTAGCTTCAGGTGTATATTTTTCAGGAATCATACTACACCTGTTTTAAGTGCTGCAGATGCCTGCCTGTGTTACACAACAGGAAAACACAGCAATAAGGACTAGCTTCAGGTGTATATTTTTCAGGAATCACACTACGCCTGCTTTAAGTGCTGCAGATGCCTGCCTGTGTTACACAACAGGAAAACACAGCAATAAGGGCTAGCTTCAGGTGTATATTTTTCAGGAATCACACTACGCCTGCTTTAAGTGCTGCAGATGCCTGCCTGTGTTACAAAACAGGAAAACACAGCAATAAGGGCTAGCTTCAGGTGTATATTTTTCAGGAATCACACTACACCTGTTTTAAGTGCTGCAGATGCCTGCCTGTGTTACACAACAGGAAAACACAGCAATAAGGGCTAGCTTCAGGTGTATATTTTTCAGGAATCACACTACGCCTGCTTTAAGTGCTGCAGATGCCTGCCTGTGTTACAAAACAGGAAAACACAGCAATAAGGGCTAGCTTCAGGTGTATATTTTTCAGGAATCACACTACACCTGTTTTAAGTGCTGCAGATGCCTGCCTGTGTTACACAACAGGAAAACACAGCAATAAGGGCTAGCTTCAGGTGTATATTTTTCAGGAATCACACTACGCCTGCTTTAAGTGCTGCAGATGCCTGCCTGTGTTAGACAACAGGAAAACACAGCAATAAGGGCTAGCTTCAGGTGTATATTTTTCAGGAATCACACTACGCCCGCTGTAAGTGCTGCAGATGCCTGTGAGTGTAACACAAAAGAAAAAAACTACGAGCAATAAGGGGTAGCTTCAGGTGTATAATGTGCAGGAGGCACACTACGCCCGCTGTAAGTGCTGCAGATGCCTGCCTGTGTTATACAACAGGAAAACACAGCAATAAGGGCTAGCTTCAGGTGTATATTTTTCAGGAATCACACTACGCATGCTTTAAATGCTGCAGATGCCTGCCTGTGTTACACAACTGGAAAACACAGCAATAAGGGCTAGCTTCAGGTGTATATTTTTCAGGAATCACACTACGCCTGCTTTAAGTCCTGCAGATGCCTGCCTGTGTTACACAACAGGAAAACACAGCAATAAGGGCTAGCTTCAGGTGAATATTTTTCAGGAATCACACTACGCCTGCTTTAAGTGCTGCAGATGCCTGCCTGTGTTACACAACAGGAAAACACAGCAATAAGGGCTAGCTTCAGGTGTATATTTTTCAGGAATCACACTACGCCTGCTTTAAGTGCTGCAGATGCCTGCCTGTGTTACACAACAGGAAAACACAGCAATAAGGGCTAGCTTCAGGTGTATATTTTTCAGGAATCACACTATGCCTGCTTTAAGTGCTGCAGATGCCTGCCTGTGTTACAAAACAGGAAAACACAGCAATAAGGGCTAGCTTCAGGTGTATATTTTTCAGGAATCACACTACACCTGTTTTAAGTGCTGCAGATGCCTGCCTGTGTTACACAACAGGAAAACACAGCAATAAGGGCTAGCTTCAGGTGTATATTTTTCAGGAATCACACTACGCCTGCTTTAAGTGCTGCAGATGCCTGCCTGTATTACACAACAGGAAAACACATCAATAAGGGCTAGCTTCAGGTGTATATTTTTTAGCAATCACACTACGCCTGCTTTAAGTGCTGCAGATGCCTGCCTGTGTTAGACAACAGGAAAACACAGCAATAAGGGCTAGCTTCAGGTGTATATTTTTCAGGAATCACACTACACCTGCTTTAAGTGCTGCAGATGCCTGCCTGTGTTACACAACAGGAAAACACAGCAATAAGGGCTAGCTTCAGGTGTATATTTTTCAGGAATCACACTACGCCTGCTGTAAGTGCTGCAGATGCCTGCCTGTGTTACACAACAGGAAAACACAGCAATAAGGGCTAGCTTCAGGTGTATATTTTTCAGGAATCACACTACGCCTGCTTTAAGTGCTGCAGATGCCTGTCTGTGTTACACAACAGGAAAACACAGCAATAAGGGCTAGCTTCAGGTGTATATTTTTTAGGAATCACACTACGCCTGCTTTAAGTGCTGCAGATGCCTGTTAGTGTAACACAAAAGAAAAAAAACCACGAGCAATAAGGGGTAGCTTCAGGTGTATAATGTGCAGGAGGCACACTACGCCCGCTGTAAGTGCTGCAGATGCCTGCCTGTGTTAGACAACAGGAAAACACAGCAATAAGGGCTAGCTTCAGGTGTATATTTTTCAGGAATCACACTACACCTGCTTTAAGTGCTGCAGATGCCTGCCTGTGTTACACAACAGGAAAACACAGCAATAAGGGCTAGCTTCAGGTGTATATTTTTCAGGAATCACACTACACCTGTTTTAAGTGCTGCAGATGCCTGCCTGTGTTACACAACAGGAAAACACAGCAATAAGGACTAGCTTCAGGTGTATATTTTTCAGGAATCACACTACGCCTGCTTTAAGTGCTGCAGATGCCTGCCTGTGTTACACAACAGGAAAACACAGCAATAAGGGCTAGCTTCAGGTGTATATTTTTCAGGAATCACACTACGCCTGCTTTAAGTGCTGCAGATGCCTGCCTGTGTTACAAAACAGGAAAACACAGCAATAAGGGCTAGCTTCAGGTGTATATTTTTCAGGAATCACACTACACCTGTTTTAAGTGCTGCAGATGCCTGCCTGTGTTACACAACAGGAAAACACAGCAATAAGGGCTAGCTTCAGGTGTATATTTTTCAGGAATCACACTACGCCTGCTTTAAGTGCTGCAGATGCCTGCCTGTGTTACAAAACAGGAAAACACAGCAATAAGGGCTAGCTTCAGGTGTATATTTTTCAGGAATCACACTACACCTGTTTTAAGTGCTGCAGATGCCTGCCTGTGTTACACAACAGGAAAACACAGCAATAAGGGCTAGCTTCAGGTGTATATTTTTCAGGAATCACACTACGCCTGCTTTAAGTGCTGCAGATGCCTGCCTGTGTTAGACAACAGGAAAACACAGCAATAAGGGCTAGCTTCAGGTGTATATTTTTCAGGAATCACACTACGCCCGCTGTAAGTGCTGCAGATGCCTGTGAGTGTAACACAAAAGAAAAAAAACTACGAGCAATAAGGGGTAGCTTCAGGTGTATAATGTGCAGGAGGCACACTACGCCCGCTGTAAGTGCTGCAGATGCCTGCCTGTGTTATACAACAGGAAAACACAGCAATAAGGGCTAGCTTCAGGTGTATATTTTTCAGGAATCACACTACGCATGCTTTAAATGCTGCAGATGCCTGCCTGTGTTACACAACTGGAAAACACAGCAATAAGGGCTAGCTTCAGGTGTATATTTTTCAGGAATCACACTACGCCTGCTTTAAGTCCTGCAGATGCCTGCCTGTGTTACACAACAGGAAAACACAGCAATAAGGGCTAGCTTCAGGTGTATATTTTTCAGGAATCACACTACGCCTGCTTTAAGTGCTGCAGATGCCTGCCTGTGTTACACAACAGGAAAACACAGCAATAAGGGCTAGCTTCAGGTGTATATTTTTCAGGAATCACACTACGCCTGCTTTAAGTGCTGCAGATGCCTGCCTGTGTTACACAACAGGAAAACACAGCAATAAGTGATAGCTTCAGGTGTATATGTTTCAGGAATCACACTATGCCTGCTTTAAGTGCTGCAGATGCCTGCCTGTGTTACAAAACAGGAAAACACAGCAATAAGGGCTAGCTTCAGGTGTATATTTTTCAGGAATCACACTACACCTGTTTTAAGTGCTGCAGATGCCTGCCTGTGTTACACAACAGGAAAACACAGCAATAAGGGCTAGCTTCAGGTGTATATTTTTCAGGAATCACACTACGCCTGCTTTAAGTGCTGCAGATGCCTGCCTGTGTTACACAACAGGAAAACACAGCAATAAGGGCTAGCTTCTGGTGCATATTTTGCAAGAAGCACACTACGCCCGCTGTAAGTGCTGCAGATGCCTGTTAGTGTAACACAAAAGAAAAAAAACTACGAGCAATAAGGGGTAGCTTCAGGTGTATAATGTGCAGGAGGCACACTACGCCCGCTGTAAGTGCTGCAGATGCCTGCCTGTGTTACACAACAGGAAAACACAGCAATAAGGGCTAGCTTCAAGTGTATATTTTTTAGCAATCACACTACGCCTGCTTTAAGTGCTGCAGATGCCTGCCTGTGTTAGACAACAGGAAAACACAGCAATAAGGGCTAGCTTCAGGTGTATATTTTTCAGGAATCACACTACACCTGCTTTAAGTGCTGCAGATGCCTGCCTGTGTTACACAACAGGAAAACACAGCAATAAGGGCTAGCTTCAGGTGTATATTTTTCAGGAATCACACTACGCCTGCTTTAAGTGCTGCAGGTGCCTGCCTGTGTTACACAACAGGAAAACACAGCAATAAGGGCTAGCTTCAGGTGTATATTTTTCAGGAATCACACTACGCCTGCTTTAAGTGCTGCAGATGCCTGTCTGTGTTACACAACAGGAAAACACAGCAATAAGGGCTAGCTTCAGGTGTATATTTTTTAGGAATCACACTACGCCTGCTTTAAGTGCTGCAGATGCCTGTTAGTGTAACACAAAAGAAAAAAAACTACGAGCAATAAGGGGTAGCTTCAGGTGTATAATGTGCAGGAGGCACACTACGCCCGCTGTAAGTGCTGCAGATGCCTGCCTGTGTTATACAACAGGAAAACACAGCAATAAGGGCTAGCTTCAGGTGTATATTTTTCAGGAATCACACTACGCATGCTTTAAATGCTGCAGATGCCTGCCTGTGTTACACAACTGGAAAACACAGCAATAAGGGCTAGCTTCAGGTGTATATTTTTCAGGAATCACACTACGCCTGCTTTAAGTGCTGCAGATGCCTGCCTGTGTTACACAACAGGAAAACACAGCAATAAGGGCTAGCTTCAGGTGTATATTTTTCAGGAATCACACTACGCCTGCTTTAAGTGCTGCAGATGCCTGCCTGTGTTACACAACAGGAAAACACAGCAATAAGGGCTAGCTTCAGGTGTATATTTTTCAGGAATCACACTACGCCTGCTTTAAGTGCTGCAGATGCCTGCCTGTGTTACACAACAGGAAAACACAGCAATAAGGGCTAGCTTCAGGTGTATATTTTTCAGGAATCACACTACACCTGTTTTAAGTGCTGCAGATGCCTGCCTGTGTTACACAACAGGAAAACACAGCAATAAGGACTAGCTTCAGGTGTATATTTTTCAGGAATCACACTACGCCTGCTTTAAGTGCTGCAGATGCCTGCCTGTGTTACACAACAGGAAAACACAGCAATAAGGGCTAGCTTCAGGTGTATATTTTTCAGGAATCACACTACGCCTGCTTTAAGTGCTGCAGATGCCTGCCTGTGTTACAAAACAGGAAAACACAGCAATAAGGGCTAGCTTCAGGTGTATATTTTTCAGGAATCACACTACACCTGTTTTAAGTGCTGCAGATGCCTGCCTGTGTTACACAACAGGAAAACACAGCAATAAGGGCTAGCTTCAGGTGTATATTTTTCAGGAATCACACTACGCCTGCTTTAAGTGCTGCAGATGCCTGCCTGTGTTACAAAACAGGAAAACACAGCAATAAGGGCTAGCTTCAGGTGTATATTTTTCAGGAATCACACTACACCTGTTTTAAGTGCTGCAGATGCCTGCCTGTGTTACACAACAGGAAAACACAGCAATAAGGGCTAGCTTCAGGTGTATATTTTTCAGGAATCACACTACGCCTGCTTTAAGTGCTGCAGATGCCTGCCTGTGTTAGACAACAGGAAAACACAGCAATAAGGGCTAGCTTCAGGTGTATATTTTTCAGGAATCACACTACGCCCGCTGTAAGTGCTGCAGATGCCTGTGAGTGTAACACAAAAGAAAAAAAACTACGAGCAATAAGGGGTAGCTTCAGGTGTATAATGTGCAGGAGGCACACTACGCCCGCTGTAAGTGCTGCAGATGCCTGCCTGTGTTATACAACAGGAAAACACAGCAATAAGGGCTAGCTTCAGGTGTATATTTTTCAGGAATCACACTACGCATGCTTTAAATGCTGCAGATGCCTGCCTGTGTTACACAACTGGAAAACACAGCAATAAGGGCTAGCTTCAGGTGTATATTTTTCAGGAATCACACTACGCCTGCTTTAAGTCCTGCAGATGCCTGCCTGTGTTACACAACAGGAAAACACAGCAATAAGGGCTAGCTTCAGGTGTATATTTTTCAGGAATCACACTACGCCTGCTTTAAGTGCTGCAGATGCCTGCCTGTGTTACACAACAGGAAAACACAGCAATAAGGGCTAGCTTCAGGTGTATATTTTTCAGGAATCACACTACGCCTGCTTTAAGTGCTGCAGATGCCTGCCTGTGTTACACAACAGGAAAACACAGCAATAAGTGATAGCTTCAGGTGTATATGTTTCAGGAATCACACTATGCCTGCTTTAAGTGCTGCAGATGCCTGCCTGTGTTACAAAACAGGAAAACACAGCAATAAGGGCTAGCTTCAGGTGTATATTTTTCAGGAATCACACTACACCTGTTTTAAGTGCTGCAGATGCCTGCCTGTGTTACACAACAGGAAAACACAGCAATAAGGGCTAGCTTCAGGTGTATATTTTTCAGGAATCACACTACGCCTGCTTTAAGTGCTGCAGATGCCTGCCTGTGTTACACAACAGGAAAACACAGCAATAAGGGCTAGCTTCTGGTGCATATTTTGCAAGAAGCACACTACGCCCGCTGTAAGTACTGCAGATGCCTGTTAGTGTAACACAAAAGAAAAAAAACTATGAGCAATAAGGGGTAGCTTCAGGTGTATAATGTGCAGGAGGCACACTACGCCCGCTGTAAGTGCTGCAGATGCCTGCCTGTGTTACACAACAGGAAAACACAGCAATAAGGGCTAGCTTCAGGTGTATATTTTTCAGGAATCACACTACGCCTGCTTTAAGTGCTGCAGATGCCTGCCTGTGTTACACAACAGGAAAACACAGCAATAAGGGCTAGCTTCTGGTGCATATTTTGCAAGAAGCACACTACGCCCGCTGTAAGTGCTGCAGATGCCTGTTAGTGTAACACAAAAGAAAAAAAACTACGAGCAATAAGGGGTAGCTTCAGGTGTATAATGTGCAGGAGGCACACTACGCCCGCTGTAAGTGCTGCAGATGCCTGCCTGTGTTACACAACAGGAAAACACAGCAATAAGGGCTAGCTTCAAGTGTATATTTTTTAGCAATCACACTACGCCTGCTTTAAGTGCTGCAGATGCCTGCCTGTGTTAGACAACAGGAAAACACAGCAATAAGGGCTAGCTTCAGGTGTATATTTTTCAGGAATCACACTACACCTGCTTTAAGTGCTGCAGATGCCTGCCTGTGTTACACAACAGGAAAACACAGCAATAAGGGCTAGCTTCAGGTGTATATTTTTCAGGAATCACACTACGCCTGCTTTAAGTGCTGCAGGTGCCTGCCTGTGTTACACAACAGGAAAACACAGCAATAAGGGCTAGCTTCAGGTGTATATTTTTCAGGAATCACACTACGCCTGCTTTAAGTGCTGCAGATGCCTGTCTGTGTTACACAACAGGAAAACACAGCAATAAGGGCTAGCTTCAGGTGTATATTTTTTAGGAATCACACTACGCCTGCTTTAAGTGCTGCAGATGCCTGTTAGTGTAACACAAAAGAAAAAAAACTACGAGCAATAAGGGGTAGCTTCAGGTGTATAATGTGCAGGAGGCACACTACGCCCGCTGTAAGTGCTGCAGATGCCTGCCTGTGTTATACAACAGGAAAACACAGCAATAAGGGCTAGCTTCAGGTGTATATTTTTCAGGAATCACACTACGCATGCTTTAAATGCTGCAGATGCCTGCCTGTGTTACACAACTGGAAAACACAGCAATAAGGGCTAGCTTCAGGTGTATATTTTTCAGGAATCACACTACGCCTGCTTTAAGTGCTGCAGATGCCTGCCTGTGTTACACAACAGGAAAACACAGCAATAAGGGCTAGCTTCAGGTGTATATTTTTCAGGAATCACACTACGCCTGCTTTAAGTGCTGCAGATGCCTGCCTGTGTTACACAACAGGAAAACACAGCAATAAGGGCTAGCTTCAGGTGTATATTTTTCAGGAATCACACTACGCCTGCTTTAAGTGCTGCAGATGCCTGCCTGTGTTACACAACAGGAAAACACAGCAATAAGGGCTAGCTTCAGGTGTATATTTTTCAGGAATCACACTATGCCTGCTTTAAGTGCTGCAGATGCCTGCCTGTGTTACAAAACAGGAAAACACAGCAATAAGGGCTAGCTTCAGGTGTATATTTTTCAGGAATCACACTACACCTGTTTTAAGTGCTGCAGATGCCTGCCTGTGTTACACAACAGGAAAACACAGCAATAAGGGCTAGCTTCAGGTGTATATTTTTCAGGAATCACACTACGCCTGCTTTAAGTGCTGCAGATGCCTGCCTGTATTACACAACAGGAAAACACATCAATAAGGGCTAGCTTCAGGTGTATATTTTTTAGCAATCACACTACGCCTGCTTTAAGTGCTGCAGATGCCTGCCTGTGTTAGACAACAGGAAAACACAGCAATAAGGGCTAGCTTCAGGTGTATATTTTTCAGGAATCACACTACACCTGCTTTAAGTGCTGCAGATGCCTGCCTGTGTTACACAACAGGAAAACACAGCAATAAGGGCTAGCTTCAGGTGTATATTTTTCAGGAATCACACTACGCCTGCTGTAAGTGCTGCAGATGCCTGCCTGTGTTACACAACAGGAAAACACAGCAATAAGGGCTAGCTTCAGGTGTATATTTTTCAGGAATCACACTACGCCTGCTTTAAGTGCTGCAGATGCCTGTCTGTGTTACACAACAGGAAAACACAGCAATAAGGGCTAGCTTCAGGTGTATATTTTTTAGGAATCACACTACGCCTGCTTTAAGTGCTGCAGATGCCTGTTAGTGTAACACAAAAGAAAAAAAACCACGAGCAATAAGGGGTAGCTTCAGGTGTATAATGTGCAGGAGGCACACTACGCCCGCTGTAAGTGCTGCAGATGCCTGCCTGTGTTAGACAACAGGAAAACACAGCAATAAGGGCTAGCTTCAGGTGTATATTTTTCAGGAATCACACTACACCTGCTTTAAGTGCTGCAGATGCCTGCCTGTGTTACACAACAGGAAAACACAGCAATAAGGGCTAGCTTCAGGTGTATATTTTTCAGGAATCACACTACACCTGTTTTAAGTGCTGCAGATGCCTGCCTGTGTTACACAACAGGAAAACACAGCAATAAGGACTAGCTTCAGGTGTATATTTTTCAGGAATCACACTACGCCTGCTTTAAGTGCTGCAGATGCCTGCCTGTGTTACACAACAGGAAAACACAGCAATAAGGGCTAGCTTCAGGTGTATATTTTTCAGGAATCACACTACGCCTGCTTTAAGTGCTGCAGATGCCTGCCTGTGTTACAAAACAGGAAAACACAGCAATAAGGGCTAGCTTCAGGTGTATATTTTTCAGGAATCACACTACGCCTGCTTTAAGTGCTGCAGATGCCTGCCTGTGTTACACAACAGGAAAACACAGCAATAAGGGCTAGCTTCAGGTGTATATTTTTCAGGAATCACACTACGCCTGCTTTAAGTGCTGCAGATGCCTGCCTGTGTTACACAACAGGAAAACACAGCAATAAGGGCTAGCTTCAGGTGTATATTTTTCAGGAATCACACTATGCCTGCTTTAAGTGCTGCAGATGCCTGCCTGTGTTACAAAACAGGAAAACACAGCAATAAGGGCTAGCTTCAGGTGTATATTTTTCAGGAATCACACTACACCTGTTTTAAGTGCTGCAGATGCCTGCCTGTGTTACACAACAGGAAAACACAGCAATAAGGGCTAGCTTCAGGTGTATATTTTTCAGGAATCACACTACGCCTGCTTTAAGTGCTGCAGATGCCTGCCTGTATTACACAACAGGAAAACACATCAATAAGGGCTAGCTTCAGGTGTATATTTTTTAGCAATCACACTACGCCTGCTTTAAGTGCTGCAGATGCCTGCCTGTGTTAGACAACAGGAAAACACAGCAATAAGGGCTAGCTTCAGGTGTATATTTTTCAGGAATCACACTACACCTGCTTTAAGTGCTGCAGATGCCTGCCTGTGTTACACAACAGGAAAACACAGCAATAAGGGCTAGCTTCAGGTGTATATTTTTCAGGAATCACACTACGCCTGCTGTAAGTGCTGCAGATGCCTGCCTGTGTTACACAACAGGAAAACACAGCAATAAGGGCTAGCTTCAGGTGTATATTTTTCAGGAATCACACTACGCCTGCTTTAAGTGCTGCAGATGCCTGTCTGTGTTACACAACAGGAAAACACAGCAATAAGGGCTAGCTTCAGGTGTATATTTTTTAGGAATCACACTACGCCTGCTTTAAGTGCTGCAGATGCCTGTTAGTGTAACACAAAAGAAAAAAAACCACGAGCAATAAGGGGTAGCTTCAGGTGTATAATGTGCAGGAGGCACACTACGCCCGCTGTAAGTGCTGCAGATGCCTGCCTGTGTTAGACAACAGGAAAACACAGCAATAAGGGCTAGCTTCAGGTGTATATTTTTCAGGAATCACACTACACCTGCTTTAAGTGCTGCAGATGCCTGCCTGTGTTACACAACAGGAAAACACAGCAATAAGGGCTAGCTTCAGGTGTATATTTTTCAGGAATCACACTACACCTGTTTTAAGTGCTGCAGATGCCTGCCTGTGTTACACAACAGGAAAACACAGCAATAAGGACTAGCTTCAGGTGTATATTTTTCAGGAATCACACTACGCCTGCTTTAAGTGCTGCAGATGCCTGCCTGTGTTACACAACAGGAAAACACAGCAATAAGGGCTAGCTTCAGGTGTATATTTTTCAGGAATCACACTACGCCTGCTTTAAGTGCTGCAGATGCCTGCCTGTGTTACAAAACAGGAAAACACAGCAATAAGGGCTAGCTTCAGGTGTATATTTTTCAGGAATCACACTACACCTGTTTTAAGTGCTGCAGATGCCTGCCTGTGTTACACAACAGGAAAACACAGCAATAAGGGCTAGCTTCAGGTGTATATTTTTCAGGAATCACACTACGCCTGCTTTAAGTGCTGCAGATGCCTGCCTGTGTTACAAAACAGGAAAACACAGCAATAAGGGCTAGCTTCAGGTGTATATTTTTCAGGAATCACACTACACCTGTTTTAAGTGCTGCAGATGCCTGCCTGTGTTACACAACAGGAAAACACAGCAATAAGGGCTAGCTTCAGGTGTATATTTTTCAGGAATCACACTACGCCTGCTTTAAGTGCTGCAGATGCCTGCCTGTGTTAGACAACAGGAAAACACAGCAATAAGGGCTAGCTTCAGGTGTATATTTTTCAGGAATCACACTACGCCCGCTGTAAGTGCTGCAGATGCCTGTGAGTGTAACACAAAAGAAAAAAAACTACGAGCAATAAGGGGTAGCTTCAGGTGTATAATGTGCAGGAGGCACACTACGCCCGCTGTAAGTGCTGCAGATGCCTGCCTGTGTTATACAACAGGAAAACACAGCAATAAGGGCTAGCTTCAGGTGTATATTTTTCAGGAATCACACTACGCATGCTTTAAATGCTGCAGATGCCTGCCTGTGTTACACAACTGGAAAACACAGCAATAAGGGCTAGCTTCAGGTGTATATTTTTCAGGAATCACACTACGCCTGCTTTAAGTCCTGCAGATGCCTGCCTGTGTTACACAACAGGAAAACACAGCAATAAGGGCTAGCTTCAGGTGTATATTTTTCAGGAATCACACTACGCCTGCTTTAAGTGCTGCAGATGCCTGCCTGTGTTACACAACAGGAAAACACAGCAATAAGGGCTAGCTTCAGGTGTATATTTTTCAGGAATCACACTACGCCTGCTTTAAGTGCTGCAGATGCCTGCCTGTGTTACACAACAGGAAAACACAGCAATAAGTGATAGCTTCAGGTGTATATGTTTCAGGAATCACACTATGCCTGCTTTAAGTGCTGCAGATGCCTGCCTGTGTTACAAAACAGGAAAACACAGCAATAAGGGCTAGCTTCAGGTGTATATTTTTCAGGAATCACACTACACCTGTTTTAAGTGCTGCAGATGCCTGCCTGTGTTACACAACAGGAAAACACAGCAATAAGGGCTAGCTTCAGGTGTATATTTTTCAGGAATCACACTACGCCTGCTTTAAGTGCTGCAGATGCCTGCCTGTGTTACACAACAGGAAAACACAGCAATAAGGGCTAGCTTCTGGTGCATATTTTGCAAGAAGCACACTACGCCCGCTGTAAGTACTGCAGATGCCTGTTAGTGTAACACAAAAGAAAAAAAACTATGAGCAATAAGGGGTAGCTTCAGGTGTATAATGTGCAGGAGGCACACTACGCCCGCTGTAAGTGCTGCAGATGCCTGCCTGTGTTACACAACAGGAAAACACAGCAATAAGGGCTAGCTTCAGGTGTATATTTTTCAGGAATCACACTACGCCTGCTTTAAGTGCTGCAGATGCCTGCCTGTGTTACACAACAGGAAAACACAGCAATAAGGGCTAGCTTCTGGTGCATATTTTGCAAGAAGCACACTACGCCCGCTGTAAGTGCTGCAGATGCCTGTTAGTGTAACACAAAAGAAAAAAAACTACGAGCAATAAGGGGTAGCTTCAGGTGTATAATGTGCAGGAGGCACACTACGCCCGCTGTAAGTGCTGCAGATGCCTGCCTGTGTTACACAACAGGAAAACACAGCAATAAGGGCTAGCTTCAAGTGTATATTTTTTAGCAATCACACTACGCCTGCTTTAAGTGCTGCAGATGCCTGCCTGTGTTAGACAACAGGAAAACACAGCAATAAGGGCTAGCTTCAGGTGTATATTTTTCAGGAATCACACTACACCTGCTTTAAGTGCTGCAGATGCCTGCCTGTGTTACACAACAGGAAAACACAGCAATAAGGGCTAGCTTCAGGTGTATATTTTTCAGGAATCACACTACGCCTGCTTTAAGTGCTGCAGGTGCCTGCCTGTGTTACACAACAGGAAAACACAGCAATAAGGGCTAGCTTCAGGTGTATATTTTTCAGGAATCACACTACGCCTGCTTTAAGTGCTGCAGATGCCTGTCTGTGTTACACAACAGGAAAACACAGCAATAAGGGCTAGCTTCAGGTGTATATTTTTTAGGAATCACACTACGCCTGCTTTAAGTGCTGCAGATGCCTGTTAGTGTAACACAAAAGAAAAAAAACTACGAGCAATAAGGGGTAGCTTCAGGTGTATAATGTGCAGGAGGCACACTACGCCCGCTGTAAGTGCTGCAGATGCCTGCCTGTGTTATACAACAGGAAAACACAGCAATAAGGGCTAGCTTCAGGTGTATATTTTTCAGGAATCACACTACGCATGCTTTAAATGCTGCAGATGCCTGCCTGTGTTACACAACTGGAAAACACAGCAATAAGGGCTAGCTTCAGGTGTATATTTTTCAGGAATCACACTACGCCTGCTTTAAGTGCTGCAGATGCCTGCCTGTGTTACACAACAGGAAAACACAGCAATAAGGGCTAGCTTCAGGTGTATATTTTTCAGGAATCACACTACGCCTGCTTTAAGTGCTGCAGATGCCTGCCTGTGTTACACAACAGGAAAACACAGCAATAAGGGCTAGCTTCAGGTGTATATTTTTCAGGAATCACACTACGCCTGCTTTAAGTGCTGCAGATGCCTGCCTGTGTTACACAACAGGAAAACACAGCAATAAGGGCTAGATTCAGGTGTATATTTTTCAGGAATCACACTACGCCTGCATTAAGTGCTGCAGATGCCTGCCTGTGTTACAAAACAGGAAAACACAGCAATAAGGGCTAGCTTCAGGTGTATATTTTTCAGGAATCACACTACACCTGTTTTAAGTGCTGCAGATGCCTGTCTGTGTTACACAACAGGAAAACACAGCAATAAGGGCTAGCTTCAGGTGTATATTTTTCAGGAATCACACTACGCCTGCTTTAAGTGCTGCAGATGCCTGCCTGTGTTACACAACAGGAAAACACAGCAATAAGGGCTAGCTTCTGGTGCATATTTTGCAAGAAGCACACTACGCCCGCTGTAAGTGCTGCAGATGCCTGTTAGTGTAACACAAAAGAAAAAAAACTACGAGCAATAAGGGGTAGCTTCAGGTGTATAATGTGCAGGAGGCACACTACGCCTGCTGTAAGTGCTGCAGATGCCTGCCTGTATTACACAACAGGAAAACACAGCAATAAGGGCTAGCTTCAGGTGTATATTTTTTAGCAATCACACTACGCCTGCTTTAAGTGCTGCAGATGCCTGCCTGTGTTAGACAACAGGAAAACACAGCAATAAGGGCTAGCTTCAGGTGTATATTTTTCAGGAATCACACTACACCTGCTTTAAGTGCTGCAGATGCCTGCCTGTGTTACACAACAGGAAAACACAGCAATAAGGGCTAGCTTCAGGTGTATATTTCTCAGGAATCACACTACGCCTGCTTTAAGTGCTGCAGATGCCTGCCTGTGTTACACAACAGGAAAACACAGCAATAAGGGCTAGCTTCAGGTGTATATTTTTCAGGAATCACACTACGCCTGCTTTAAGTGCTGCAGATGCCTGTCTGTGTTACACAACAGGAAAACACAGCAATAAGGGCTAGCTTCAGGTGTATATTTTTTAGGAATCACACTACGCCTGCTTTAAGTGCTGCAGATGCCTGTTAGTGTAACACAAAAGAAAAAAAACCACGAGCAATAAGGGGTAGCTTCAGGTGTATAATGTGCAGGAGGCACACTACGCCCGCTGTAAGTGCTGCAGATGCCTGCCTGTGTTATACAACAGGAAAACACAGCAATAAGGGCTAGCTTCAGGTGTATATTTTTCAGGAATCACACTACGCGTGCTTTAAATGCTGCAGATGCCTGCCTGTGTTACACAACTGGAAAACACAGCAATAAGGGCTAGCTTCAGGTGTATATTTTTTAGCAATCACACTACGCCTGCTTTAAGTGCTGCAGATGCCTGCCTGTGTTAGACAACAGGAAAACACAGCAATAAGGGCTAGCTTCAGGTGTATATTTTTCAGGAATCACACTACACCTGCTTTAAGTGCTGCAGATGCCTGCCTGTGTTACACAACAGGAAAACACAGCAATAAGGGCTAGCTTCAGGTGTATATTTCTCAGGAATCACACTACGCCTGCTTTAAGTGCTGCAGATGCCTGCCTGTGTTACACAACAGGAAAACACAGCAATAAGGGCTAGCTTCAGGTGTATATTTTTCAGGAATCACACTACGCCTGCTTTAAGTGCTGCAGATGCCTGTCTGTGTTACACAACAGGAAAACACAGCAATAAGGGCTAGCTTCAGGTGTATATTTTTTAGGAATCACACTACGCCTGCTTTAAGTGCTGCAGATGCCTGTTAGTGTAACACAAAAGAAAAAAAAACACGAGCAATAAGGGGTAGCTTCAGGTGTATAATGTGCAGGAGGCACACTACGCCCGCTGTAAGTGCTGCAGATGCCTGCCTGTGTTATACAACAGGAAAACACAGCAATAAGGGCTAGCTTCAGGTGTATATTTTTCAGGAATCACACTACGCGTGCTTTAAATGCTGCAGATGCCTGCCTGTGTTACACAACTGGAAAACACAGCAATAAGGGCTAGCTTCAGGTGTATATTTTTCAGGAATCACACTACGCCTGCTTTAAGTGCTGCAGATGCCTGCCTGTGTTACACAACAGGAAAACACAGCAATAAGGGCTAGCTTCAGGTGTATATTTTTCAGGAATCACACTACGCCTGCTTTAAGTGCTGCAGATGCCTGCCTGTGTTATACAACAGGAAAACACAGCAATAAGGGCTAGCTTCAGGTGTATATTTTTCAGGAATCACACTACGCCTGCTTTAAGTGCTGCAGATGCCTGCCTGTGTTACACAACAGGAAAACACAGCAATAAGGGCTAGCTTCAGGTGTATATTTTTCAGGAATCACACTACGCCTGCTTTAAGTGCTGCAGATGCCTGCCTGTGTTACAAAACAGGAAAACACAGCAATAAGGGCTAGCTTCAGGTGTATATTTTTCAGGAATCACACTACACCTGTTTTAAGTGCTGCAGATGCCTGCCTGTGTTACACAACAGGAAAACACAGCAATAAGGGCTAGCTTCAGGTGTACATTTTTCAGGAATCACACTACGCCTGCTTTAAGTGCTGCAGATGCCTGCCTGTGTTACACAACAGGAAAACACAGCAATAAGGGCTAGCTTCTGGTGCATATTTTGCAAGAAGCACACTACGCCCGCTGTAAGTGCTGCAGATGCCTGTTAGTGTAACACAAAAGAAAAAAAACTACGAGCAATAAGGGGTAGCTTCAGGTGTATAATGTGCAGGAGGCACACTACGCCTGCTGTAAGTGCTGCAGATGCCTGCCTGTATTACACAACAGAAAAACACAGCAATAAGGGCTAGCTTCAGGTGTATATTTTTTAGCAATCACACTACGCCTGCTTTAAGTGCTGCAGATGCCTGCCTGTGTTAGACAACAGGAAAACACAGCAATAAGGGCTAGCTTCAGGTGTATATTTTTCAGGAATCACACTACACCTGCTTTAAGTGCTGCAGATGCCTGTCTGTGTTACACAACAGGAAAACACAGCAATAAGGGCTAGCTTCAGGTGTATATTTTTTAGGAATCACACTACGCCTGCTTTAAGTGCTGCAGATGCCTGTTAGTGTAACACAAAAGAAAAAAAACTACGAGCAATAAGGGGTAGCTTCAGGTGTATAATGTGCAGGAGGCACACTACGCCCGCTGTAAGTGCTGCAGATGCCTGCCTGTGTTATACAACAGGAAAACACAGCAATAAGGGCTAGCTTCAGGTGTATATTTTTCAGGAATCACACTACGCGTGCTTTAAATTTTGCAGATGCCTGCCTGTGTTACACAACTGGAAAACACAGCAATAAGGGCTAGCTTCAGGTGTATATTTTTCAGGAATCACACTACGCCTGCTTTAAGTGCTGCAGATGCCTGCCTGTGTTACACAACAGGAAAACACAGCAATAAGGGCTAGCTTCAGGTGTATATTTTTTAGGAATCACACTACGCCTGCTTTAAGTGCTGCAGATGCCTGCCTGTGTTAGACAACAGGAAAACACAGCAATAAGGGCTAGCTTCAGGTGTATATTTTTCAGGAATCACACTACGCCTGCTTTAAGTGCTGCAGATGCCTGCCTGTGTTACACAACAGGAAAACACAGCAATAAGGGCTAGCTTCAGGTGTATATTTTTCAGGAATCACACTACGCCTGCTTTAAGTGCTGCAGATGCCTGCCTGTGTTACACAACAGGAAAACACAGCAATAAGGGCTAGCTTCTGGTGCATATTTTGCAAGAAGCACACTACGCCCGCTGTAAGTGCTGCAGATGCCTGTTAGTGTAACACAAAAGAAAAAAAACTACGAGCAATAAGGGGTAGCTTCAGGTGTATAATGTGCAGGAGGCACACTACGCCCGCTGTAAGTGCTGCAGATGCCTGCCTGTGTTACACAACAGGAAAACACAGCAATAAGGGCTAGCTTCAGGTGTATATTTTTTAGGAATCACACTACGCCTGCTTTAAGTGCTGCAGATGCCTGCCTGTGTTAGACAACAGGAAAACACAGCAATAAGGGCTAGCTTCAGGTGTATATTTTTCAGGAATCACACTACACCTGCTTTAAGTGCTGCAGATGCCTGCCTGTGTTACACAACAGGAAAACACAGCAATAAGGGCTAGCTTCAGTTGTATATTTTTCAGGAATCACACTACGCCTGCTTTAAGTGCTGCAGATGCCTGCCTGTGTTACACAACAGGAAAACACAGCAATAAGGGCTAGCTTCAGGTGTATATTTTTCAGGAATCACACTACGCCTGCTTTAAGTGCTGCAGATGCCTGCCTGTGTTACACAACAGGAAAACACAGCAATAAGGGCTAGCTTCAGGTGTATATTTTTCAGGAATCACACTACGCCCGCTGTAAGTGCTGCAGATGCCTGCCTGTGTTACACAACAGGAAAACACAGCAATAAGGGCTAGCTTCAGGTGTATATTTTTTAGGAATCACACTACGCCTGCTTTAAGTGCTGCAGATGCCTGTTGGTGTAACACAAAAGAAAAAAAACTACGAGCAATAAGGGGTAGCTTCAGGTGTATAATGTGCAGGAGGCACACTACGCCCGCTGTAAGTGCTGCAGATGCCTGCCTGTGTTATACAACAGGAAAACACAGCAATAAGGGCTAGCTTCAGGTGTATATTTTTCAGGAATCACACTACGCGTGCTTTAAATGCTGCAGATGCTTGCCTGTGTTACACAACTGGAAAACACAGCAATAAGGGCTAGCTTCAGGTGTATATTTTTCAGGAATCACACTACGCCTGCTTTAAGTGCTGCAGATGCCTGCCTGTGTTACACAACAGGAAAACACAGCAATAAGGGCTAGCTTCAGGTGTATATTTTTCAGGAATCACACTACACCTGCTTTAAGTGCTGCAGATGCCTGCCTGTGTTACACAACAGGAAAACACAGCAATAAGGGCTAGCTTCTGGTGCATATTTTGCAAGAAGCACACTACGCCCGCTGTAAGTGCTGCAGATGCCTGTTAGTGTAACACAAAAGAAAAAAAACTACGAGCAATAAGGGGTAGCTTCAGGTGTATAATGTGCAGGAGGCACACTACGCCCGCTGTAAGTGCTGCAGATGCCTGCCTGTGTTACACAACAGGAAAACACAGCAATAAGGGCTAGCTTCAGGTGTATATTTTTTAGGAATCACACTACGCCTGCTTTAAGTGCTGCAGATGCCTGCCTGTGTTAGACAACTGGAAAACACAGCAATAAGGGCTAGCTTCAGGTGTATATTTTTCAGGAATCACACTACACCTGCTTTAAGTGCTGCAGATGCCTGCCTGTGTTACACAACAGGAAAACACAGCAATAAGGGCTAGCTTCAGGTGTATATTTTTCAGGAATCACACTACGCCTGCTTTAAGTGCTGCAGATGCCTGCCTGTGTTACACAACAGGAAAACACAGCAATAAGGGCTAGCTTCAGGTGTATATTTTTCAGGAATCACACTACGCCTGCTTTAAGTGCTGCAGATGCCTGCCTGTGTTACACAACATGAAAACACAGCAATAAGGGCTAGCTTCTGGTGCATATTTTGCAAGAAGCACACTATGCCCGCTGTAAGTGCTGCAGATGCCTGTTAGTGTAACACAAAAGAAAAAAAACTACGAGCAATAAGGGGTAGCTTCAGGTGTATAATGTGCAGGAGGCACACTACGCCCGCTGTAAGTACTGCAGATGCCTGCCTGTGTTACACAACAGGAAAACACAGCAATAAGGGCTACCTTCAGGTGTATATTTTTTAGGAATCACACTACGCCTGCTTTAAGTGCTGCAGATGCCTGCCTGTGTTACACAACAGGAAAACACAGCAATAAGGGCTAGTTTCTGGTGTATAATTTGCAAGAAGCACACCACGCCCGCTGTAAGTGCTGCAGATGCCTGTTAGTGTAAAACAAAAGAAAAAAACTTCAGGTGTATAATGTGCAGGAGGCACACTACGCCCGCTGTAAGTGCTGCAGATGCCTGCCTGTGTTACACAACAGGAAAACACAGCAATAAGGGCTAGCTTCAGGTGTATATTTTTCAGGAATCACACTACGCCTGCTTTAAGTGCTGCAGATGCCTGCCTGTGTTACACAACAGGAAAACTGTCAGAGAACGTACCTTGCCGGGCGTGTTGGTGGTCGCTTTGGTGTGCGTTCGCGCGCGCCGATGCGCGCTGATGTTGGGCATGTTCCTGTCCGCGCTGGTGCACTTCCCAGACCGCGGGCACGCGTGCCGGTGCGCGTTGGTGTGCCTGTGCGTGCGGGTGCATGTGCGCGCATTGCGGGCGCGCGCATGCGCCGTGGCGCACGCCAATGCGCCGATGCGCCATTGCGCGCGCCGGCGCATGCCGGTTTGCCTACTTAAACTCCTGGAACACTTCAGACCGGTGCTGTCTGATCTACAGTCCCCTGTGTATCCTGCTCCTGTTGTTTGCCCGAAACCTGATCTTCTGACCACCCGGCTTGTTACTGGACTTCCCCTACTATCCGCCTGCACCCGACCTCGGCCTGTCTTTGACCCTGAACCTGCCTACCCCGCTGTACCATATTGCCTGAACGTTGCCGAACCCTGCCTGTCTGACCGCTCCTTCTGCACCTGCCCAGCTGCGCTGCTCTATACACCTGCCTGCCTACCTGCCAGCCTGCAGCCTGCCTGGCTCAGCTACCCTCCTGAACCCAGGATCCGGAGCCGCCTTCCAGGAACCACTCTCAGGCTCTCTTACCCTTCCGCACTCCCGTGCCTCCTGTCTGCACTACCAGGGGCCCGCGAGTCGGATCCGTACGGGTGACCTCTCTCTGCTCCAACGGACTCGCTGATCAGGTGCGTATCCCCCTGACAGTATCAGACAGCCATGTCCGAGTCCGAGCAGGGGAGGGATCCCATGGAGGAATTGTGCAGACACCTGAACGGGCTGACGCAAGCCGTGAAAGACCTCCAAGCCGGCTATACCAGGTTGGAGGAAAGAGTTCAAGTCCTGTCCACACCTGCCAGCCCGCAAAGCACCGCATCCACGGGATACCCGGCTACACCTTCTGTCGTCATGCTTCCTCCGGAACCCAGGGTCCCTACACCCGAGAAGTTTGCGGGCGATCGCAGCAAATATCGTGCGTTCCGCAACGCCTGCGAACTTTTCTTCGCCCTGCAACCCCGCACCTTTTCTCTGGAAGTAACCAAGGTGGGCTTCGTCATCTCCCTGCTGACCGACGAGCCGCAGGCCTGGGCTCACCGCCTTCTAGAGCAGAAGGATGCCTCCTTGGAGACCCTTGCCACGTTCTTTGCCTCTATGTCCCAACTCTACGAGGACCCGCAACAAGCGGCTACTGCAGAATCCGTTCTTCACTCTCTCCTGCAAGGCCGCAGAGCGCCCGAGGACTATGCGGCAGAGTTCAAACGATGGAGTTCCGACACAGAGTGGAATGACGCTGCTTTGCGCTACCAATTCCGGATGGGCTTGTCGGATCAGCTCAAGGACGAGCTAGCACGTGTCGGAGTTCCTCAAACCCTGGACAAGCTAATAGATCTGTCAATTCAGATCGACCGGCGACTGAGAGAGCGCCGCTCTGAGAGGACCTCCAGTCAATTCCGACCCACCTGGTTGCTCCCCAAGGTCTCAAACCCAGTCCGTCTTGCACCACCGGCTTCCCCGTCACCGGCCTTAGATGACCCGGAACCCATGCAACTGGGCTTACTGCGCCCTTCTCTCTCTCCCGAAGAATGCCAGCACAGGCGTAGCAACAATCTGTGCATGTACTGTGGCGAACCAGGACACTACGTGAGATCCTGCCCGGCCAAGATGCGTAAGTGCCTGCCTGTTTCTTCTACTTGTGCTTCTTTGTTGCCTAACCCAACTTCTCACTTGGCTCTCTCCATCTCTTTACAGCCCCCCGGAAGGACTTCCGCAATCCTAGTACCCGCCATAATTGATTCGGGGGCATGCAGCTGCTTTATCGATTTGACATTTGCTGCCAGTCATCACATTCCCCTGCAGCCGAAATCCCGGGGACTTGCAGTACACCTCGCTGACGGCTCCATTATCAAATCCGGCCCTGTCACTCAGGAAACCGTTCCCTTGTTGGCCTCTGTGGCAACCCACCATCAGGAGTTCCTAAGTCTGGATGCCATCTCCTCTCCGCTATTCCCCGTCATTCTGGGGATGCCCTGGCTGCAAGCCCATAACCCCAATATTGACTGGATTACAGGGAGGGTTAAATTCCTCTCAGATTATTGCCAGCAACACTGCCTGCAACAAGCCTCTACCGACCATCCTCATCTGCTCTGTCTGGACACAGACCCTGACCTTCAGAAAACCATCCCTGAGCCCTACCATGACTTTCTGGACGTGTTCAGTAAGAAGGGAGCAGAAACCCTTCCTCCTCACAGACCATATGATTGTCCTATAGAACTTTTGCCGGGGACCGAAGTACCTTTTGGGAGGATCTTCCCATTGACCGAACAGGAATTGGGCACCCTGAAGGTCTACATCGACGACAACCTAAAAAAAGGGTTCATCCGCCCGTCCACCTCGCCTGCAGGTGCGGGCATCTTTTTTGTCGAAAAAAAGGACCATTCCCTACGCCCCTGTATTGATTATCGGGAGTTGAACAAGATCACCATTAAAAACCGTTATCCCTTACCTCTCGTGCCGGAACTTTTCCAGAGGCTGGGAACGGCGGTCATATTCACCAAGCTTGACCTCCGAGGAGCGTACAACCTGATCCGCATTCGAGAGGGGGATGAGTGGAAGACGGCCTTCCGCACGCGGTTCGGGCACTATGAGTACCGAGTTATGCCGTTCGGACTGTGTAACGCTCCGGCTACCTTCCAACATTTTGTCAACGACATCTTCCGTGATTACCTGGACTTGTACGTCATAGTATACCTGGACGATATCTTGATATTCTCCTCCTCTGTAGACAACCATCACAGGCATGTCCGGAATGTCCTTGTTCGGCTCAGACGACATGGGCTTTACGCCAAGCCGGAGAAATGTGAGTTCGAACGGCAAAGCATCCAGTTTCTCGGGTTGATCATTTCGATTGAGGGCATTAAAATGGACCATCAGAAGGTGTCGGCTATCCTGGACTGGCCTGCCCCCACAGATAAAAAAGGGGTCCAGCGCTTCATCGGATTTTCCAACTTTTACCAGAAGTTCATCAGAAGTTTCTCTGCAATTGTCGCCCCTCTTACCGAACTGACCAAACAAGGAAACCGATTCTATTGGTCCCCTAGAGCCCAAGCTGCCTTTGACAAACTGAAGGAATTATTTGTCTCTGCCTCCATCCTGAAGCACC
Source organism: Rana muscosa (assembly GCA_029206835.1). NCBI lineage: Eukaryota > Metazoa > Chordata > Amphibia > Anura > Ranidae > Rana > Rana muscosa. The sequence continues at coordinate 597,509,516 of CM055116.1, read as the reverse complement.
CTGACCCTGCATTACCTTTCGTCCTGGAAGTGGACGCTTCTGAAAATGCAGTGGGGGCTGTGCTATCCCAGCGTCAGGGGGCTAAAGCCTTACTTTTTCCAGTGGCCTTCTTCTCGCGCAAGCTTTCCACTGCGGAACGGAACTATGACGTGGGTGACCGGGAACTCCTGGCTATCAAGGCCGCATTAGAAGAATGGCGTTACCTGCTCGAGGGGGCGGCACACCCCATTTTGGTCTACACGGACCACAAGAACCTCGAGTACCTGAGAACAGCTAAGAGGTTGAAACCAAGGCAGGCAAGGTGGGCACTTTTTTTCTCAAGGTTTCTGTTCCACATCACCTACAGGCCTGGCTCAAAAAACATTAAACCGGACGTACTGTCCCGAATGTTCAGTATTCCTGAAGAGAACTTACCTGTTGACACCATCCTCCCTGCCGGGAACTTCCTGCTGCTTCAAGAAGACCTCATGTCCCGTATTAAGCGGGCGTCTGCCGGCTTGACCTCTCTTCCGGAGAACTGTGTCAGGGCACAAGATGGTCTGATCAGGCGCGAGGGCAAAATTCTGGTCCCTGAGGGTCTTCGGATAGCTGTTCTGGAACTTTGCCATGACCACAAGTTGGCCGGACATTTCGGTACCTTGAAAACGGCCGAGCTAATCAAGCGCACGTTCTGGTGGCCGCAGCTGGGTAGCGACTGCAAGAGCTACGTGGACTCATGCAACACCTGCTCCCGGAACAAGAATAGCCGGATGAGGGCCTGGGGTCTATTAAAACCTTTACCTGTCCCTGAAAGACCCTGGAAGATGGTGTCGATGGACTTCATAGTGGAGCTCCCTCTGTCCGAAGGATTCTCCACGGTCTTTGTTGTCGTCGACAGGCTGTCCAAGATGGCTCATTTTTTGCCCATGAAAGGTACACCTTCCGCCATGGAGACGGCGAGGGTCTTTATCAGAGAGATAGTGAGGCTCCATGGAGTTCCGGCAAGTATTGTCTCAGACCGAGGTGTCCAGTTCACCTCCAGATTTTGGAAGGCTCTTTGTGGTTCTCTGGAAATTGAGTTGGCATTCTCTTCGGCGTACCACCCTCAGACGAATGGTCAAACAGAGAGAACCAACCAAACATTAGAACAGTACCTCTGTTGTTTTTCCTCCTTTTCCCAGGATGATTGGGTCTCCCTGCTCCCCATCGCTGAATTTGCTTACAACAACTCCCTGCACTCTGCCACTAAGCAAACCCCATTCTTTGCCAACTATGGGTTCCATCCTTCCTTTTTGCCAAGTACCATACCCGAATGCACCATCCCTGCAGTGTCCGAAACAATGGATTTCTTCATCTCCAATAACAAACTTCTACAGGAGACCATGTCTAAGACCCAGGAGTACAACAAGAGGATGTTTGATAGGAAAAGGAGAGGGGAACTCATTCTGGAGCCTGGCAACCAGGTGTGGTTATCCACAATTAACCTAAAGATGGCCTGTCCGTCCAGGAAGTTGGGCCCTAAGTTCATGGGACCTTTCTCGGTAAAGAGGAGAATCAACAATGTGGCATATGAGCTCGACTTGCCTAACTCCCTGAAGGTCCACCCAGTCTTTCATGTGACTCTGTTAAAGCCGGTTGTCCCTAACCCCTTCGCTGGCCGTAACACTGGCCCACCGGAACCTGTTTTGATTGACAACGAGGAGGAGTTTGAGGTGGAGGCAATCCTGGACTGTAGGAAGAGACACAACCAGGTGCAATATCTAATTAAGTGGAGGGGTTACGGCCCAGAAGATAACTCCTGGGAACCCGAAAGCGGCATACATGCGGAGGAACTCATGCAAGCTTTCAGGAGGTCTCATGCCGTGAAGATCACTCAATTGGGCATCCGGAGGCTGCCCTAAAGGGGGGGGCACTGTCAGAGAACGTACCTTGCCGGGCGTGTTGGTGGTCGCTTTGGTGTGCGTTCGCGCGCGCCGATGCGCGCTGATGTTGGGCATGTTCCTGTCCGCGCTGGTGCACTTCCCAGACCGCGGGCGCGCGTGCCTGTGCGCGTTGGTGTGCCTGTGCGTGCGGGTGCATGTGCGCGCATTGCGGGCGCCGGCGCATGCCGGTTTGCCTACTTAAACTCCTGGAACACTTCAGACCGGTGCTGTCTGATCTACAGTCCCCTGTGTATCCTGCTCCTGTTGTTTGCCCGAAACCTGATCTTCTGACAACCCGGCTTGTTACTGGACTTTCCCTACTATCCGCCTGCACCCGACCTCGGCCTGTCTTTGACCCTAAACCTGCCTACCCCGCTGTACCATATTGCCTGAACGTTGCCGAACCCTGCCTGTCTGACCGCTCCTTCTGCACCTGCCCAGCTGCGCTGCTCTATACACCTGCCTGCCTACCTGCCAGCCTGCAGCCTGCCTGGCTCAGCTACCCTCCTGAACCCAGGATCCAGAGCTGCCTTCCAGGAACCACTCTCAGGCTCTCTTACCCTTCCGCACTCCCGTGCCTCCTGTCTGCACTACCAGGGGCCCGCGAGTCGGATCCGTACGGGTGACCTCTCTCTGCTCCAACGAACTCGCTGATCAGGTGCGTATCCCCCTGACAAAAACACAGCAATAAGGGCTAGCTTCAGGTGTATATTTTTCAGGAATCACACTATGCTTGCTTTAAGCGCTGCAGATGCCTGCCTGTGTTACACAACAGGAAAACACAGCAATAAGGGCTAGCTTCTGGTGCATATTTTGCAAGAAGCACACTACACCCGCTGTAAGTGCTGCAGATGCCTGTTAGTGTAACACAAAAGAAAAAAAACTACGAGCAATAAGGGGTAGCTTCAGGTGTATAATGTGCAGGAGGCACACTACGCCCGCTGTAAGTGCTGCAGATGCCTGCCTGTGTTACACAACAGGAAAACACAGCAAAAAGGGCTAGCTTCAGGTGTATATTTTTCAGGAATCACACTACACCTGCTTTAAGTGCTGCAGATGCCTGCCTGTGTTACACAACAGGAAAACACAGCAATAAGGGCTAGCTTCAGGTGTATATTTTTCAGGAATCACACTACACCTGCTTTAAGTGCTGCAGATGCCTGCCTGTATTACACAACAGGAAAACACAGCAATAAGGGCTAGCTTCAGGTGTATATTTTTCAGGAATCACACTACGCCTGCTTTAAGTGCTGCAGATGCCTGCCTGTGTTACACAACATGAAAACACAGCAATAAGGGCTAGCTTCTGGTGCATATTTTGCAAGAAGCACACTACGCCCGCTGTAAGTGCTGCAGATGCCTGTTAGTGTAACACAAAAGAAAAAAAACTACGAGCAATAAGGGGTAGCTTCAGGTGTATAATGTGCAGGAGGCACACTACGCCCGCTGTAAGTGCTGCAGATGCCTGCCTGTGTTACACAACAGGAAAACACAGCAATAAGGGCTAGCTTCAGGTGTATATTTTTTAGGAATCACACTACGCCTGCTTTAAGTGCTGCAGATGCCTGCCTGTGTTACACAACAGGAAAACACAGCAATAAGGGCTAGCTTCTGGTGTATAATTTGCAAGAAGCACACTATGCCCGCTGTAAGTGCTGCAGATGCCTGTTAGTGTAACACAAAAGAAAAAAAACTATGAGCAATAAGGGGTAGCTTCAGGTGTATAATGTGCAGGAGGCACACTACGCCCGCTGTAAGTGCTACAGATGCCTGCCTGTGTTACACATCAGGAAAACACAGCAATAAGGGCTAGCTTCAGGTGTATATTTTTCAGGAATCACACTACGCCTGCTTTAAGTGTTGCAGATGCCTGCCTGTGTTACACAACAGGAAAACACAGCAATAAGGGCTAGCTTCAGGTGTATATTTTTCAGGAATCACACTACACCTGCTTTAAGTGCTGCAGGTGCCTGCCTGTGTTACACAACAGGAAAACACAGCAATAAGGGCTAGCTTCAGGTGTATATTTTTCAGGAATCACACTACGCCTGCTTTAAGTGCTGCAGATGCCTGCCTGTGTTACACAACAGGAAAACACAGCAATAAGGGCTAGCTTCAGGTGTATATTTTTCAGGAATCGCACTACGCCTGCTTTAAGTGCTGCAGATGCCTGCCTGTGTTACACAACAGGAAAACACAGCAATAAGGGCTAGCTTCTGGTGTATAATTTGCAAGAAGCACACTATGCCCGCTGTAAGTGCTGCAGATGCCTGTTAGTGTAACACAAAAGAAAAAAAACTATGAGCAATAAGGGGTAGCTTCAGGTGTATAATGTGCAGGAGGCACACTACGCCCTCTGTAAGTGCTGCAGATGCCTGCCTCTGTTACGCAACAGGAAAACACAGCAATAAGGGCTGGCTTCAGGTGTATATTTTTCAGGAATCACACTACGCCTGCTTTAAGTGCTGCAGATGCCTGCCTGTGTTACACAACAGGAAAACACAGCAATAAGGACTAGCTTCAGGTGTATATTTTTCAGGAATCACACTACGCCTGCTTTAAGTGCTGCAGATGCCTGCCTGTGTTACACAACAGGAAAACACAGCAATAAGGGCTAGCTTCAGGTGTATATTTTTCAGGAATCACACTACGCCTGCTTTAAGTGCTGCAGATGCCTGCCTGTGTTACACAACAGGAAAACACAGCAATAAGGGCTAGCTTCAGGTGTATATTTTTCAGGAATCACACTACGCCTGCTTTAAGTGCTGCAGATGCCTGCCTGTGTTACACAACAGGAAAACACAGCAATAAGGGCTAGCTTCAGGTGTATATTTTTCAGGAATCACACTACGCCTGCTTTAAGTGCTGCAGATGCCTGCCTGTGTTACACAACAGGAAAACACAGCAATAAGGGCTAGCTTCAGGTGTATATTTTTCAGGAATCACACTACGCCTGCTTTAAGTGCTGCAGATGCCTACCTGTGTTACACAACAGGAAAACACAGCAATAAGGGCTAGCTTCTGGTGTATATTTTGCAAGAAGCACACTACGCCCGCTGTAAGTGCTGCAGATGCCTGTTAGTGTAACACAAAAGAAAAAAAACTACGAGCAATAAGGGATAGCTTCAGGTGTATAATGTGCAGGAGGCCCACTACGCCTGCTTTAAGTGCTGCAGATGCCTGCCTGTGTTACACAACAGGAAAACACAGCAATAAGGGGTAGCTTCAGGTGTATACTGTGCAGGAGGCTTTGCAAAAATATCACTGACACTGTCCCCTGCCTATCCTTCTCTCTCCCTGCACACAAGGTTTAGCAGAATATCACTGACACTGTCCCTGCCTATCCTTCTCTCTCCCTGCACACAAGATTTAGCAGAATATCACTGACACTGTCCCTGCCTATCCTTCTCTCTCCCTACACACAAGGTAAATGAACAAATATCACTAACACTGTCCCTGCCTATCCTTCTCTCTCCCTGAACCGGAACACACTACACAAGGCAGCTGCGCTGGCGGCCTTTTATAGTGTGGGGCGTGTACTAAACCCCCCTGAGCTATAATTGGCCACAGGCATCCTGCCTGTGGCCAATTATGGCTCTCCTCGCTGCCGGCGCTGTGATTGGCCAAGCATGCGGGGTCACAGCGCATGCTTGGCCAATCACAGCGCCGGAATTGCACTGCGATGGCGCAGTGTATTGTGGGCCGTTCACGTCACTCAAATTTGGCGCGAACGGCCCAAAACTTTCTATCTTCGTTGAACGATAGAACAGCCGATGTTTGAGTCGAACGTATGTTCGACTCGAACACCGAGCTCATCCCTAAACAGCAGTATACAGGCGGTGCAAACAAGACAGGGACTGTAGGTTTGTTCTTAAGTAGAATCTGTTTGTAATTTTGAACAGGTACATTGTTTAAGTGTAGCTCCAGCCAAAAAATCTATTTTTAAGCTTTTTGGAAAACATAGGGAAGGTTTATCACCCCTGTAACATTTGTTTTGCTGTCTGTACACCTGTTCAGAACATTTCACCTCACTTTCCGTCCCAATGACAAATGTTTTTGAAAAGTGGGGTTTTTATTGAAACAAGGATTGGTGATAAAGCATCAGTAGAGAGGAGACACCTTTTTCCCATATTAACTCTTACAGGAGAGAATTTCCCTTCCTAGGGGTAGATTTCCTCTCACTTCCTGTTGTCTCCTTCCGTTTGCAAGTAGGAGTTGTTTGTAAGTTGGATGTTTGAAAGTAGGGGCCTGCCGTATATACTCTGCTGAAATTTGCCCCTTAGATGTTGGTGTTGCCACAACACTGTGAGTCCTCACAGTTACTCTTGGTGGGCGCTGGAACGCCCTGCTGTGAACTATTATATCAGGAATTGTAATTACATGCCATTGTTGAACAGTGGTAAGAAAAATTGGGCCTTTGGTGGTGGTGCTGGTGCTACAACACTGTCAGCCCTCACAGTTACTCTTGGTGGGCGCATGAATGGGCCCTACTGTAAATTATTAGATCAAGAATTGTAATTGCATGCCCCTGTTGAAGAGGGGCAGAAAAATAAGGCCTTTGGTGGTGGTGGTGGTGGTGGTGTTGCCACAACACTGTAAGCCCTCACAGTTACTCTTGGTGGGCACAGGAATGGGCCCTGCTGTGAATTATTAGATCAAGAATTGTAATTACATGCCCCTGTTGAACAGGGGCAGAAAAATTGGGCCTCGGGCACTGGTGCCACAACACTGCAACCCCTCACAGATACTGTACTTGGAGCACAGCAATGAGCCCTGTTGCAAAGTATTGCATCAAAAATTTTAATTACACGCCCCTGTTAAATGTATACTGTGCCACTAACTCCTGCAGATGCCTGTATTAGAGAACAGCAATGACGGGTATATACAGGTGTATACTGTGCCACAAACTCCTGCAGATGCCTGTATTAGAGAACAGCAATGACGGGTATATACAGGTGTATACTGTGCCACTAACTCCTGCAGATGCCTGTATTAGAGAACAGCAATGACGGGTATATACAGGTGTATACTGTGCCACTAACTCCTGCAGATGCCTGTATTAGAGAACAGCAATGATGGGTATATACAGGTGTATACTGTGCCACTAACTCCTGCAGATGCCTGTATTAGAAAACAGCAATGACGGTGTATATACAGGTGTATACTGTGCCACTAACTCCTGCAGATGCCTGTATTAGAGAACAGCAATGACGGATATATACAGGTGTATACTGTGCCACTAACTCCTGCAGATGCCTGTATTAGAGAACAGCAATGACGGATATATACAGGTGTATACTGTGCCTCTAACTCCTGCAGATGCCTGTATTAGAGAACAGCAATGACAGGTTTATACAGGTGTATACTGTGCCACTAACTCCTGCAGATGCCTGTATTAGAGAACAGCAATGACAGGTATATACAGGTGTATACTGTGCCACTAACTCCTGCAGATGCCTGTATTAGAGAAGAGCAATGACAAGTATATACAGGTGTACACTGTGCCACTAACTCCTGCAGATGCCTGTATTAGAGAACAGCAATGACAGGTATATACAGGTGTATACTGTGCCACTAACTCCTGCAGATGCCTGTATTAGAGAAGAGCAATGACAAGTATATACAGGTGTACACTGTGCCACTAACTCCTGCAGATGCCTGTATTAGAGAACAGCAATCACGGGTATATACAGGTGTATACTGTGCCACTAACTCCAGCAGATGCCTGTATTAGAGAACAGCAATGACTGGTATATACAGGTGTATACTGTGCTGGGGCACACAACACCCACTAACTGCTGCAGATGCCTGAGAAAAGAACACACTGTCCCTGCCTGCCTATCTAGCTTAGAGAACAGCAAAAAAGTGTAGATCCAGGTGTATACTGTGCTGGAGGCACACAACACCCACTAACTCCTGCAGATGCCTGAGAAAAGAATAGAACATAGAACACACTGTCCCTGCCTATGTATCTCCTTCCCTGCATGCCGGAACACACTGCACAAGGCCGCCGCGCTGGTGGCCCTTTATAGTGTGGGGCGTGTACTAAACCCCCCTGAGCTATGATTGGCCACAGGCATCCTGCCTGTGGCCAATTATGGCTCTCCTCGCTGCCGGCGCTGTGATTACCCAAGCATGCGGGGTCACAGTGCATGCTTGGCCAATCACAGTGCCGGGATTGCACTGCGATGGCGCAGTGTATTGTGGGCCGTTCGCGTCACTTGAATTTGGCGCGAACGACCCATAACGTTCGATCTTCGGTGAACGATCGAACAGCCGATGTTCGAGTCGAGCGTAAGTTCGACTCGAACACGAAGCTCATCCCTATTTATCACTATCCTAATACCCTCCCCCCCAGTTGGTAGTTATATCAAACTATAATGGCGATATTTATCCCCCTTTTAGTATATCGATGCACTTGCTCCTGATGAGTGGATAGAAGTCCATGAAATGTCGTTGAGCTTATTTTGATGCATCCACTTCATATTTATGATTCTAGATGGTTTTATTGCTTTACCAACCCTGATATAATGTCAATGTCTACTCCACTTGGGGGACTGTGATGTACAATATTTATTCTCTGTGTCATGTTGGTTATAATTCACAATATATGTATGTTGTGATTTTGTATTTTATATGCCAATGTGCTATTATGCATTTATATGGGTTGATCCATGCCCTATTTTGGTCTATTAATAATATAATTATTTCCATATACATATGGATTTGTCTGGCTCTACCCCACGCACCTCATTCAAAGTCCCACCCTCCCCCCTTCTTTTTTTGCATAGCAATTAGGGATGGAGGCGCAAACCCTCCCTTGCGTCTCATCTAAAGTCCCAAATATTCCCTTTTTTCTGATACTCAATAGGGATGGAGGTGTGTGTGGTTCAAGAGCCTTCACTTCCTCGTATCTGACCCCTAGGGGTCAAGTTACCATATACCACATAGAACACAGCTGATATCGATGGACACACTTCTGCCTTTAATTGTCTCTGCTCTTTTAGGCTGATTTGTTTCCGTGTATTCTGCAGCCGGCAGGTTGCTGGTGTTTGTTTGCTCGGGAGTTGCGTTGCACGCTGGGTGCCCTCCCTCTCCCCTCCTTCCCATACACTTTGGGGGTGGGGGATTGGGCGGGCGCTTTCACGTGCATCGGCGCCACACATCCCGTGCTATGCGTGTGATGTCCGGTGGGAGTTCCTTCACACAAGTGTGGGATGTTTCAGCTGGGCTGACACGTGGGGAGTAGGTCCGGCGGCTGCCGTGTTGTCTCTCTTTCATTGTCATGCCAGTGTGACGCTGGATGGGACTCTGGCTACTGGGCTCACCCTGCAGTTCCCCTTCAGTGACCGTTTTTTAAGCAGTTCTACTCTGCACTTCAGTTTTGGTTCCTATTCCATCAGGACCTATTTGGGTAAATACATAGCAAGCCCTTGATGTATTTCCAGTTCCTCTTTCTCTACAACAAGCATCACTATTTCTTTATTTACTTATTTCTTTACTCTAGCTTTCATTCTTCTCTCCTGATTTCAGGAATCCTATCTTCTCCTCCCTACTCTTACTATATGGACACTTCATTACTTTTTCACTCTGTTCACCTTGGTGACATGTTTCACAATATTTTTATATTGTGGTGATAGGTTTACTTTATATTATATTCTTTCTATTTATACCATTATGGTAACAAACCACTTACTTTATTGTATACAATATAGAAACCCCATCTACAGTTATATCAAGATTCCTTCATACGAACACACTTTTTTTGGGGACTGCGTGTGTGCTCCTGGTTTTTGCTTGGGTCCTTTCCTCAGCTCCTGTGCTGGACATTTATATCTGGCCGACCCTAGGCAGGTGGTATCGCATGGTCTCAGTTCTTATGTGAGTATTTTCAGTTATGGCCGTCTATCTGTTTATCACTATCCTAAAACCCTTCCCCCCACCCCAGTTGGTAGTTATATCAAACTATAATGGCGATTTTTATCCCCCTTTTAGTATATCGATGCACTTGCTCCTGATGAGTGGATAGAAGTCCATGAAACGTAGTCGAGCTTATTTTGATGCATCCACTTCATATTTATGATTCTAGATGGTTTTATTGCTTTACCAACCCTGATATAATGTCAATGTCTACTTCATTTGGGGGACTGTGATGTACAACATTTATTCTCTGTTGGTTATAATTCACAATATGTATGTTGTTATTTGGTATTTTATATGCCAATGTGCTATTATGCATTTATATGGGTTGATCTATGCCCTATTTTGGTCTATTAATAAATATAATTATTTACATTTACGTGTAGCACACCCCCATAGGAGCTGCTGGTTTAAATTTGGGCCTTGCACGTTACCTCAGTATTCGTTGTCTAGGGGAAGAAAGTCTGTAAGAAATCCAATGTCCACACAAGATGTAAACCTCAAGCTGTTAGGTTTTATTTTCCTTTGCATAAAACACTTGAAGAATAGAAGAAGGTTGAAGGGTCCTGGAGTGGGTATTGCTCACCCGGATACGCCCCTTTCACCTGGCCTAGCAGCCGGAGTGATGCACGGACAATGATCAGGACCAGTCTCTGCCACAGACTGGTTGTGCACAAAATTGGATAATCCGGGATCCCCTGCCACAGGACTCAACGCCCGAACTTCCAGCCAAACTGTCAAGAGCCTTTAAGCCGACCCGGCAGACTGCAAGGTAAACTTTAGATACGGTGCACCAAGAGCAGTTTTGATAAAAAGCATAAAACAAAACTTAAATGGACATCAAATACATAGAGTTTCTTACACATAAAAGTTACCATAAACATTACACCAAATAACAAGACTTAAAGAGGAACTGCAGTCTGCTCACATAATTTGCAATAAAAACATCTTTGCCATTCTGAAGCTTCCCTCCAACCACTTTACATATTTTATATATACTGTGATTCTGTACTTGCCAAATATGCTGCAGAAATCTCCCTCCACTGAGTCTGGCTGCAACCATTTTAACTGTGGGCAGCTGAAGCTGCTGCCTGTTCACTTCCTGAATTTACACAGACACACAGAGGCACACCTCCAGCTCTGCAGCCCTGCAGCTTTCATTGGCCCTCTTATAACTCACCCCCCTCCCTTCCTGGCAAACTCTCAGGACAGTTAGAGAGAGAGCTGTGCATGATGTCATAAGCCTAGGCATTTTAACAGACAAGAAACAGGAAGTGGGCTGTATAAGGTATTTACTTGGAGAAAAAAATGTTTTACTATCCAAAGTTAAAACAACAAGGGCAGAAGATTTAGTAGATGGAAAGTTTAAAGAATGACTGAAAGTCCGCTTTAAACATACACTACTATTTCCAATATCCCAAAGAAAGGTAATACTTAATTCTGGCAACAGCTTCCACTGTAACGGGACAATGAGAAATCCTTGCTGCATGCTTGGTCTTTTCCACAGCTCCAAAACAGCCTTCCTCCCAAACAGACTTCTCCCTCAACAGCATGCTGGTGACTCTATTATAGTCCTGTATACCAGAGACTACCTACAGGATGTAGTCATTCCTCCTGACCACTCACAGGTCGTGTTGTGAGCGATGTCAGCAACACATGGCTGCACTTCCCCCCACAACCGCATGGTCAATTGAATATGCGGCAGCCATTTTAAAACACAATGTCAGCTTGCTCACTACACCCCCTGTGGGTGGGAGATAGTATTACACATGTGTAGCGGGGTCCCCTTTAAGACTGCCAGGACTACCTTACCCAGAACCCCTTTCGGCAATGTTTCCACCCCAGAGACTCATGGGAGGGGTTATAAAAGGAGGAGGCGAGGCTGGGCTCGGCCTCTTTGGGACACGAGACTTCAGTGACTGATCCTCCTGTGCGGATGTGCCTGTGTGCAAGGCCTGAAGCCTGAGGCCTTGTGCAGCACCAAAGAGCCTTCCACCCCGCTGCGAGACTGGGTGGCATCTGACTTCGCTTATCCACAGCCTTGGTTGGATCGGGGACCCGATCGCTGGAGACACTGTGTGTGAGGACACAGTCAGTGGAAGTTCCCGGACTGGAATCGCGTCCGGAGGGGTGAGCGAGCGTATGCCCAGACCATATACTGTTTATTGCTGATGTGCCTATAGACTGCCGTGGCCCACAAGTTTATATCTGATACTCTCACTGGAGATCCCTATCAGAGTTGAACTCAGAGGTTCTTCAGTAAAGTGTTTGTTCTATCACAATCTTCCCACTGGATTACAAATGTTATTCTGTTATGTGCACCACCTTTAAAGACTTGTCGGTGAAGAAACCATCATCCCCTAGAGACTGAGTTTTAGATATCTGAGCCAGGCCTGGCCAGCTAGTTAGTTCATTTAGTTGCTGCGCCACAGGGCGCCTAGTTAACGGTCGCCCACACGGCGCATCTTTACTATTCTATTAGTGTATAAGTATGTTTATTGCTGCAGGGCTCTGCAACCTATTTCATGTAAACTGTTACCACTGTTAACCTTTTTTTCACCACAATCTAAAGTAAATTAGATACCCCTTTCATTATTGCCTTGGTGTCTGAGTTTAATCATAGCATAAGAATTATATTGCTGCCATAACTAACTGTGCCAGTAGGGGGTCGAGTAAATTGCCGGGGGTTGGCGGAGCTGTCTTCAGGGCCCAAACGAAATCTGCGGCCCTCTTAGTTGAAGGTATCGCTACACATGTATGGGGACATTTGTCATGAATCAGTTTAAAATATATCCACAACTGATACAATCCACCTGTTGGTCCCATACATAGGTAATAATTACAATTCATACATTTCTACTTCTCATAGGGGCCTAGCTTTCCTCAATGCTTTTTTTCCATATACATCACACACATCACACAATTCATAGTTACAAAAATATGCCTATAACATGCTCAAGCTAATTAGCAAAATAAGCATGTACAATGTATATTAAATACTTAAACTAAACAGTTACTCAATGTGGGCTTTCGAAACAGATTTCTTCAAAATCCTCCAGCACATGTCCTCATCCTTTGTGTTTCAAACCAATCCTCTTCTTTGTCTCTCATGCTTCCCGACAAACCCTCCCCCTCACATCCGCTTACATTATATCCTGCCAAGAGCTTCTTCTGCTTAGTTCACAAACTAGTCCAACTGGTTCATTTGCATCTCAATAGGGGGGGCTTTGCTTTCAACACAGCACATAATCTTAAAGTCTAAACTATGCATAATATCCATACCAACACATTCCTTCTCCAGGAAAAGGGGGAAACAAACCCCAGCATGTCCTGGGCAATCAGACATCCCTGGAAGCTGCAACATTACTTTAAGCAGGGTTAGCAATGTCCTTTGCAGTCTGTGGAAAGAAAAATACAATCCCTTGTCCTCCTCCTGGTCATAAGGAAATGCTCAGATGAAAGTCCACTCCAATTCAGCCACCCTCAGGAAATCCTCCGCCATCTTCCTCAGGCCCTCATCCCATCTTCTGGTCTGCCTCATTCTCATCTAACCTCGACTTCTGCTCTGCTCCACCTCTCGATGCTCAGTACCCTAAAAGAGTAAGAGACAAAGCAGATTATATGTTCTTTCCACTTGTGCCAAAAAACATAGCTCACTGCTCACATTTCTCTATCTCCCCATCTCTAAACTGCAAAACTATCGTGGGGTGCCCACTGTTTCCTTGTATTGCTTTTACGGAAAGGCATAGATTTTCATCGGAAAGAATGAACCTGTATCTCTCTCCGGGCTGTCCTGCGAACACCGGCCTGCTGTTGTCCAGTCTTTACAGCATGGCACATGCTAGCAAGTTGCCCCATTCTATGGCAACAAAAACACTTAATGTGAATGAATCTACCATTCTCAACTACTTGTTTCCACCTCTTAAGCAAAGCCGGTGTAGGAATCCCATCTATATCCTCTCTAGGGACCACCACCTTGAGTAAATCAGTCCACATGTGTCTCCCATAGACCAATGGCCTTGCCTTCCCTGTATCTGACTCAATTTGGCCATAGCTGATCAAATCCTCAGCTTCCTGCTTATGGGAAGTAACAGTGGCACATGTCCTACTTCTGCTTACAGTCTTAGGGCCTTTGTCCTTTGTTAGGGCATCATTAGACTTGTTTATGAGGGCTGCACACTGCTCATTTAAATCTTCTGCTCTGCCTACAGGGGTTTTAACACACTTCAAACCCACTGCAGGTTTAACTTGAAATGCATTTTTACATCCTAAATCATTGACCTTGCTTGCAGTGTCTTCCAAACACTGCAAGCTGCTCCTTGAGCTCAGTTTGGGTATACCCCTTTTCTACTTCATTCAGTTCATCACTATCATCAGAATAGGACACATACTCATCATCTGAAGACTGGAGTGTGTCTTCCAGATTCAATGTGGTATTCACAATCATCACTCCCACTTTACTCTTCTCCTCTAGGGCAACCACGTGACATGCATTACTTTGCATACATTCTTTGTTTATAACCAGCATACATTTTACTTTCTGCAACTATTTCTCAAGTGCTTCATTCTTCGGCACCTCGCGGCAAAGGGCCTGCACGATTAACCACCCAGTAGTTGCAGCGCCTTTCCGCTTCTTCTTAGAATATACACTCAAATCTTAACACAAAACCTGCGTACCAAGTTCAGTACCAAGGTCTGGATAGAGGGGAGCAGCATATTTAATCAATTCCTCTGCAATGGGTTTCCAGTACCCAGAACAGACCCATGTTGGAATTGCCCCATACTTAGAAGCTGATTCCTTCCCTCCCGCTCTCTTGCTTTTTGTAGGCATTTCTACTCTCAGGGGGAACACAAAAGCAAAAACAACAATCACAATCTGTATGTATTGTTCTGGCTCAAAGCGACTGTGCTAAGGGCTTTTCACTAAACTGCTGACTCGGTCTGGGCTGATCCCTCACTTTTCTCACGATCATCCTTACTCCATAAGCCTAAATCTTACATGGAGCTCCAGACCAAGGGTGAATGATAGTTTTTTTGTATTTCTTGTATTTCTATTTATTTGAAAATAATCGCTCCAGCAGTTGTCTCCTTCTCACCAAGCTTTTTGGTGATGGTCTTGAAGCCCATTCCAGCCTTGTGCAGGTCTACAATCTTGTGCCTGATGTCCTTTGCCCATGATTGTGAGGTTTGAATGGAAGAAAGAGATTCTGTGGACAGTTGTCCTTTGTACACATAACGAGTTGTTGTTTGGAGCACCTTCCTAAATTGAAAGGACTAATCTGTGTACCACATGAGCAGATACTGTAGCCAGTCGGTTGGAGACAGAATTATTGTTGGTTGGGATAAAATACTTATTTTACTCACTGAACTGCAACTCAAATTATAACATTTGTATCATGTGTTTTTCTATATTTATGGTTTATATTCTGTCCATCATTTAAAATACACATATGATAACAATTATAGACCCTTCATTTCTTTGTAAGTGGGAAAGCTTTCAAAATTTACAGGAGATGAAATAATTATTTCCCCCACTGTATATTGCCTGAAAAACACAGATTAATGCTATTCTAATGAGAGAGAAAGTAATATATCAGCGTAGAGCAGCTTTTTCCAACCAGAGTGCCTTCATGTTTCTTCAGGGGTATCTTGGCAAAATGTCCAAAAATATCCCAAAAATTGGATACAAGCTAAGCCTCCCTTTTAGTTACACAAAGCCACAGGTTCTCATTGTGCACCATTACAACCTTCTAGCTTAAAGAGGACATCAAGTGCCTGTGCAATACCCTTGTTTGCCCCTCCCATGTCCCTCTCTATCAGCACTGGGGTCACATTAGGTGAGTGAGGGAGATGAAAAACATTGGCATACTAGTCAGTACCAATGTGCAAATGTGTTTTTGCTTTGGAATAATAAATCTCCTCTAATGTTGGGTGTCCTACATAGAGATGGGCACCCTCCAGTTCGGTTCGCGCCAGAACTCTTAAACATCGCAAACGTTCGGACCCGAACTTGAAAAATCAAAAGCCCCCATTTTGAAGGCTTATATGCAAGTTATTGGCCATAAAAAGGGTATGGGGGCCCAGGTACTATCCTGGGGGACATATACCAATGCAAATATATATTTTTTAAATAAAAGATAATTTTTAAAGGAGCAGTGATTTTAATGATGCTTAAGATGAAACAATAAAAGTTAAAAACTCCTTTAAATATAGTGCCTGGAGGGGTCCCCTTAGTCTGCCTGTAAAGTGTTGTATCTGTACCGTGTATAGAACTTGCTGCAGCAAAACTGCCATTTATAAAGAAAACAAAAATTACATTTAAGCTGATTTTCCCTGCAAGCTTTCTTTATTTAGTAAAAAACAGCTTGGGGCCACAATTTAGTGCACTCAGAACAAGATTCAAGATTTTTTGGATAAATTCTATTTTCTCTTTGTCAGACTTTGGATGGAAATAACAAAGTTTTGCACCACAGGGAGCAAGCCTTATATGAAAAAGACAAGTTATAGTCAGGGGCGTCGGAACAGGACAGGCAAACCAAGCCGAGCTGTCCTGCACTTGTAGTTTGCACTTGTAGTGCAAAGTGGATTTGCCTTTAGTAAATAACCCCCATTGTGTTTTTTTTTTAAATTGTCGCTAATTTGTTTATAGCGCAAAAAATTAAAACTGCAGAGGTGATCAAATACCACCAAAATAAGGCTCTATTTGTGGGGAAAAAAAGCACGCAAATTTTGTTTGGGTACAGCGTCGCATGACCGCGCAATTGTCAGTTAAAGCGACGCAGTACCAAATTGTAAAAAGTGCTCTGGTCAGGAAGGGGGTAAAATCGTCAGGGGCAGAAGCGGTTAATGAAAGCAAGGATTGGCCTTGCTGTAAAAAAGTTATATTTCATGCCCTTGTCAAACAGTTGCGGAACAATTGGTCTTTGGGTGTTGGTGGTGCCTTCACCCTGTAACCTTCTAGAGGTAGAATAAGCCGCTCTGGCAGCTGCGGTGGGCTGCGCACCAGTGTCAGCTTAGGTCATAGAGGACGAGGAGGATAAGGATAGTTTAGTAAGCCAGTCCACCACCTCCTCTGTATGCTGTGGCTGGATAGAACAGCAAAATCACTAAACAGAGACAAATGGGCCCTGCCTGAGAATGAACCACGTCCAACTTTGCCTGTGGAAACAGACGCTGCTGGCCCCCTCATAGTGCCATTGGGAACATCTGTCTCTCCTTGTTGGCCTCCCAGACATGTCGGTGTGGGGCTTATTACCCATATTTATTAGAAACTGGGAAATGTGTGATTGGATGCACTTTATTGAATGAAAAGTAGTGTTTATTGCACTTTAAATTGAGGACTGACGCTGACAGAAATGTAAAAACTATAAAAAAATAAACAAAACAATAAAAAAGAGGGGAAACGAGCATCGCAGTCATAAAAACTGCGACTGAAAATAAAAAAATTAAAAAAGGGGGCAGGCAGGGGACAAAAAAAAAACACAAAAAACAAAAACACACAGCAACCAAAAAAATAAAAAATAAAAGGGTATATATACAGCACTCCACACAGCACTAAATGTATAATGCTGTGTTAAAAAACTGCACTACACTAACACACTACACTGACACCCTATACTCACATTACACTACACTAACACACTACACTCAGAGTTACAAAAAGTGAACACACTAACTCACTAGTTGCAAACTGAGCCCTGTTCTATCTATCTCCACTCCAACAACACACTGCAAAAGCTTCCTCTGGAAAGGAACCTTTTATAGTGTGGGGTGGGACTATGAGCACCGAGCCGTGATTCGACAAAGTCATCATCACTTTGTCCAATCAGGGCTTGCACAGTGCTCTGTGCCCTAATCGGCAAAGTCTTGCACCTGACCAGCAGTCAGATGAAAGGCTTCATCCAATAAGGGCCCTAGAATGGTCTGGTGATGTTCGAGCTGAATCTTTGCTTGTCCCAAACCATTCGCCCAACTCTAGTCCTACATGTATGAATGTTGCTGCGATGTGTAAAACTATTCTAATTTTACATTTTGGAATGGGATTGTGCAGAATTTTAAAGGGTGACTTGACTAAAAAAAGGTTGAGAAACGCTGGCCTAGAGGATGCCCCAAAACATTTTCTAAAAGTTTGAAATAATTGGCTAGAGCAGGGGTCTCCAAATTTTCTGAACAAAGGGCTGGTTTATTGTCCGTCAGACTTAAGGAGGGCCAGACTTTGACCAGCGGGATTTAAATTTTTCTGGCATCAGTGGGAGTAAATATCACCACATTTGTTATTAGGAGGAGGAATAGTAGCCCATCGTGGTCATCATAGGGAGGAATAGGGACCCATTATTGGTGTCAGTGGGAGAAATAGTGCCCCATTATCGATGTCAGATGGTAGAGTGGTGTCATCAGTGGGAGGAATAGAGCCCAAAGGGCCGGATAAAGGCAAGCAAAGGGCCGCATCCAGCCCCCGGGCCACAGTTTGGAGACCACTGGGCTAGAGGAATCAACACTAGCCCCACCTACATTGCTGTTAGAGTGCTTGTTGCAATAATTTAGAAAAATGGCAATATTTAAAATATGATGAAATATATTTGCAGGAAATTAGGACCTAGAAAGTATCTTACATAGTTACATAGTAGGTGAGGTTGAAAAAAAACACAAGTCCATCTTCCTATACTAAACCCCACAGATTTATATGTATTTTTTGTATTTTTGTATAATAATTTGCAATGTATTGGATACAAAGTTTCTTGTCAGGGAGCGCATAATATTTTGTATATCCACTTGTCCCCCGCCCACTGTCAATTGACGGCGGGCGGAGGATACTCTCGTTCTGGGAGGACGTCATATGACGTCCTCCCTTTAAAACGAGCTAGGAGGCGCGTGCCCGCCGCGTTCACAAGGCCCCGGTGCGCGTGCCCGGCGGCCACGATTGCCGCCGGGCACCCGCGATTGCCCGGGAAACGAGCAGGAAAGTGGATCTCTGTGTGTAAACACAGAGATCCACGTCCTGTGAGGGAGAGGGGACCGATGGTGTGTCCCTTGTACATAGGGACAACTATCGGTCACCTCCCCCAGTCAGTCACCTCCCCCCACAGTAAGAACACATTGAGGGAACATATTTAACCCCTTCCCGCCCCCTAGTGGTTAACCCCTTCCCTGCCAATCACATTTATACAGTAATCAATGCATTTTTATAGCAGGGATCGCTGTATAAACGTGAATGGTCCCAAAAATGTGTCAAAAGTGTCCGATGTGTCCGCCACAATATCGCAGTCACAATAAATAATCGCAGATCGCCGCCATTACTAATAAAAAAATAAAAAAATAAAAATGCTATAAATCTATCCCCTATTTTGTACACGCTATAACTTTTGCACAAACCAATCAATACGCGCTTATTGCGATTTTTTTTTTTTTACCAAAAATATGTAGAAGAATACGTATCGGCCTAAACTGAGGAAAATTTTATTTAAAAAAAAAAATGGGTATTTATTATAGCAAAAAGTAAAAAATAGTGTTTTTTTTCCAAACTGGACGCTCTTCTTTTGTTTATAGCGCAAAAAATAAAAACCGCAGAGGTGATCAAATACCACCAAAAGAAAGCTCTATTTGTGGGAAAAAAAGGACACAAATTTCGTTTGGGAGCCACGTCGCACGACAGCGCAATTGTCATTCAAAGTGTGACAACGCTGAAAGCTGAAAAATGGCTTGGGCAGGAAGGGGGTTTTCGTGCACAGTAGAGAAGTGGATATACAGTCAGGTCCATAAATATTGGGACATGAACACAATTCTAATCTTTTTGGCTCTATACACCACCACAATGGATTTGAAATAAAACGAACAAGATGTCCTTTAACTGCAGACTTTCAGCTTTAATTTGAGGGAATTTACATCCAAATCAGGTGAACGGTGTAGGAATTACAATAGTTTGTATATGTGCCTCCCACTTTTTAAGGGACCAAAAGTAATGGGACAGATTAACAATCATAAATCAAACTTTCACTTTTTAATACTTGGTTGCAAATCCTTTGCAGTCAATTACAGCCTGAAGTCTGGAACGCATAGACATCACCAGACGCTGGGTTTCATTACTGGTGATGCTCTGCCAGGCCTCTACTGCAACGGTCTTCAGTTCCTGATTGTTCTTGTTTTGTCTTCAGCAAGTGAAATGCATGCTCAATCGGATTCAGGTCAGGTGATTAACTTGGCCATTGCATAACATTCCACTCTTTCCCTTAAAAAAACTCTTTGGTTGCTTTCGCAGTATGCTTCGGGTCATTGTCCATCTGCACTGTGAAGCGCCGTCCAATAAGTTCTGAAGCATTTGGCTGAATATGAGCAGATAATATTGCCCAAAACACTTCAGAATTCATCCTGCTGCTTTTGTCAGCAGTCACATCATCAATAAATACAAGAAAACCAGTTCCCTTGGCAGCCATACATTCCCACGCCATGACACTACCACCACCATGCTTCACTGATGAGGTGGTATGCTTTGGATCATGAGCAGTTCCTTTCCTTCTCTATACTATTCTCTTCCCATCACTCTGGTACAAGTTGATCTTGGGCTCATCTGTCCATAGGATGTTGTTCCAGAACTGTGAAGGCTTTCTTAGATGTTGTTTGGCAAACTCTAATCTGGCCTTCCTGTTTTTGAGGCTCACCAATGGTTTACATCTTGTGGTGAACCCTCTGTATTCAATCTGGTGAAGTCTTCTCTTGATTGTTGACTTTGACACACGTACACCTACCTCCTGGAGAGTGTTCTTGATCTGGCCAACTGTTGTGAAGGGTGTTTTCTTCACCAGGGAAAGAATTCTTCGGTCATCCACCACAGTTGTTTTCCATGGTCTTCCTGGTCTTTTGGTGTCGCTGAGCTCACCGGTGCGTTCTTTCTTTTTAAGGATGTTCCAACAGTTGATTTGGCCACACCTAATGTTTTTGCTATCTCTCTGATGGATTTGGTTTGTTTTTTCAGCCTAATGATGGCTTGCTTCACTGATAGTGACAGCTCTTTGGATCTCATATTGAGAGTTGACAGCAACAGTTTCCAAATGCAAATAGCACACTTGAAATTAACTCTGGACCTTTTATCTGCTCCTTGTAAATGGGATAATGAGGGAATAACACACACCTGGCCAAGGAACAGCTGAGCAGCCAATTGTCCCATTACTTTTGGTCCCTTAAAAAGTGGGAGGCACATATACAAACTGTTGTAATTCCTACACCGTTCACCTGATTTGGATGTAAATACCCTCAAATTAAAGCTGAAAGTCTGCAGCACATCTTGTTCATTTCAAATCCATTGTGGTGGTGTATAGAGCCAAAAAGATTAGAATTGTGTTGATTTCCCAAAATTTATGGACCTGACTGTATATTTCTAATTTAATGACCTAGAGCAAGCATGGACATCAGAAAAGTCAGAGTCAAAGTCAAAATTTTAAATGTTAGCAGGTGAAAATCAGGGTGGGCACAGAAAACCAATTATTTTGGATAAGGATATCAGCCTATACATCATGTCTGACATATATGAATTTAAGTGTACCTTTCACTAGGAAGTCATTTAAAACTTGCATTAAAGTATGTTAGCATTGTGTAAGTAAGTATGTGTCATACTTGTGGAGTCACATTTTGAAGCTGTAAATCACTGTAGTAGCCATCACTATTACAGGGATTGCTGCTAGATTCAGCGTCCTGTGCCAAGCGGCTGCCCTGCTGCATGGTGAGCAAAGGAGGTCACTTGCTCTGCATGGGCGCTGTTCAGAAAACACTTTACATTTTCCTAATGAATGCAAAGTGTTCTCTCATTGAACAAAGTGGTCACTGACTCACCCCTTCACCTTTTCCAGTCAGAGAATTATTTGAATTCTTTCAGAGAATGCAAAGTGTCTGCTGAATGGCGCCTGTGCCGAGTGGGCAATCTCCTGTGTTCACAATGTAGCAGGGCAGATGCTCAGCATGTGAGCCAGAAAGTAGTAGAGCAATGTAGTAGTGCCTGCCACAGTGATTTCCAGCTTCCGTGAGGATCCCACAGATACATACCTCCCAACTGTCCCGCATTCGTCTGGACTGTGCCAGGATTTCAAGTAAATCCCGAAGTGTCCCGCAAATCTGGACTGAATCCCTCAGTGGATCCCAGTGCCAGAACAAGTTTAGGCACTGGACTCCACTAATTCGTCTGTCAGGTGCTCGCCATGCTGCAGCTTGAAAGGCTGAGACTGACACGCTCAGTGCCCAGCCAGCACAGCCCCCACCTCCCCTGATTACTTGCCCGCCACAAATGGGAGAGGAGGGAGGCTAAGTCTGCTCCACCTCCTCCCCATGTGTCCTCCCACAACCCCCGGAATCAGTGGCGGATCCAGGGGGGGGGCAACAGGGCAATTGCCCCCCCCCCGAGACCATCAGTCACACTCACTTGCTTGCTCTGTTTTTTTTTTTTTGCGCCTGATCTCCCGAACTTTGGGGACCCAGTACCGGCCGGCCGTAGGACCCCTGGACCCCAAACTTAGCACACATGTAGCCCAATGTCTCTTCTACAAGTGTGCAAGGTTTGGTGACTGGGAGACCTACGACCGGGGAGCACTGATTTTTTAAATCCAGGCACCCCTTCCATAGACTCCAATGTTAAACGGTCATTTCTCCGGTGATTTTGTGGACCCGGTACCGGCCGGTCGTAGGTTTCCTGGACCCCAATCTTGGCACACATGTAGCCCAGTGTCTTCTCTACAAGTGTGCAAACTTTGGTGTCTGGGGGACCTACGGCCGTGGAGTACTGATTTTTTAAACCCGGGCACCCCTTCCATAGACTCCAATGTTAAACGGTCATTTCTCCAGTGATTTTGCGGACCCGGTACCGGCCGGTCGTAGGTCCTCTGGACCCCAAACTTGGCACACATGTAGCCCCATGTCTCCTCTATAAGTTTGAAAAGTTTAGTGTCTGGGAGAACCGATTTTTCAAAGCCGGGCACTCCTTCCATAGACTTCCATGTTAAACATCAGTCTAGTCATGGGCACAGTGAGGCAAAGTGAGGCTTATACTTGAGTCAATAAGTTTTCCCATTTTTGGGGGTAAAATTAGGTGCCTCGGCTTATATTCGGGTCGGCTTATACTCGAGTATATACAGTACTTGTTCTGCGGCTGCCGCTGCCTCTCTGAGTCTCTCTCTCAGTTTCTCACATCAGCCAATCAGCGGCGCCAAGAGAGAGACTCGTCTAATGTAGTTACGCGGCGCACTGACACGATACCAGGAGCGGAGGAGGAGGTGGGTGGAGCCTCTTCCCTGCACTCGCTGCTAACGCCTGGGCCACTTGGCGTCTAGCAACGAGTGACGTCAGTGAGTCACGTCAGGCCGCTCTGCGGGCAGGTGCAATAGCGTGCGGCTCCACAGACGGGTAAGAAAGCGGGCGGCTCCGCTTGCGGTGCGGTTTGTTGTCGGGGGGCGGCGCGGTTCGTGGGCAGACCGTGCTGCTCAGTGTGTTGGCAGCGCAGGTGAGAGTGAGAGAGCAGGCTCAGTGTGGCAGCTGGCCAATCAGCTAGCCAGGAGCGGGGGAGCAGAGAGATGAGATTATCTCTCACCGCCCGTGCCTGCCCTGCATTCCTGCAGTGACTTCCGCCCTCACTGTGCAGGCAGCAGAGAGATTACATTATCCCTCTGCCGCCTGACTCTGGGAGTCTGGGACACAGCAAGAGACAACCAAAACTACACCTTAGCAGGCAAGTTAGTGACAATCCGCAAGGTGTGGCAAGTGACAATCTGCATCTGGTGGCAGGCAAGTGACAATCAGCAAGGTGTGGCAGGTGACGTGGCAAGTGACAATCCGCAAGGTGTGACAGGTGATGTGGGAAGTGACAATCCACAAGGTGTGGCAAGTGACACGCTCAGGACTCCCACTAATTGCAGGCGACGGTGGCAAGTGACACACTCGGGGCTCCCACTGATTCTGCATTGAACTATTTAATTTCATATTACAATGTAATAATAGAAATAATGCGCTTCAATCATCCTGACACCATAACAACCATGGTGCCAGGATGATTGAAGCGCCGACACCAACCATTTCCCCGATAAATTGCCCACCAAAAAAATAATTTTTTGGCAGTGCCCCTCCCGAGAAAAGACTCTGGATCCGCCCCTGCCCAGAATGCAGCCAATGCTGTGCCTGTAAATGGGTTGTGTGTGGGGGAATTTAAAAGCAGTGCACATGATGTCACTGCCTGAGCCTCTGGAGAACAGCAAGCCTTGGGTGAGTGAACTCTCCCCTATCTCTTTTCCTTCCATCTAATCCTCAAGTATTTCCATCTAATCCTCAAGTATTTTCTGAAAGGATAGTGTTGAGGTTTATATGTATCACTGAGACTCCAGCTTGTATCACAGCAATCATAGCATATTTTATAGGTGCAAGGAAGCCCAGCGTTGTTTAACCACGGGCAATAAGCCCCTCCCACTATCATGTTTTGTCACACCCACTTTTTGCTGTGGTGCGAAGCGCACTGCAGGTCACTGTCTCCCTGAAATGTCCCTCGTTCTCAAGTTCAAAAGATAAGAGGTATGCAGATATGGCATATACATACTTACATTGGTCCAAGCTGGGATATTGTAACTATGTAATAAATCCCATACCTAAAGTTAAAGTAGTATTAAACCAAAAAGCAAACATTTATTATATTACAGCTTTGATGCCTTGTGATGTCTACATTCGTTTTATTTTTTAGGCTTTCTAGTGTGAGCCTACCAGTTATGCCGCGTACACACGACCGTTTTTCATGACGAGAAAAATGCCATTTTTTTACTTGGTCATTAGAAACGATCGTGTGTAGGCTCCAGAGCATTTTTCACAACGTGAAAAATGAGCATTAAAAATTTGGAACATGCTCTAATTTTTCTCATAGTTTTTCACGTCGACGTTTTTCTCGTCATGAAAAATGGCCGTGTGTACGCTTTAACGACGTGAAAAAAAACGGGCATGCTCAGAAGCAAGTGATGAGACAGGAGCGCTCGTTCTGGTAAAACTAGCGTTCGTAATGGAGATAGCACATTTGTAACGCTGTAACGGACTGAATAGCACGAGGCTCAAAAGCGCGAATCGTCTCTCACCAAACTTTACTAACACGAGGATCAGCAAAAGCAGCCCAAAGGGTGGCGCCATCCAAATGGAACTTCCCCTTTATAGTGGTGTCGTACATTTCGTATGTCACCGCGCTTTGCTCAAGCATTTTTTTTTCATGATAGTGTGTAGGCAAGGCAGGCTTGACAAGAATCACGTCGAGAAAAACATTGTTTTTTTCAATGACATTAAAAATGGTCGTGTGTACACGGCATAAGTCTGTTGTTTTTCAATAAAATAAGCTGTTCTGTAGCTGTAGCAGACAGAGTGTTGGGACAAACCATTTAACACTGACAGGGGTGTTTACAATGGTTAGCTTTTATTTATGTAAAACCTTTTCCCTACAGGAAAAAAACTGTTTGATGTAACTGCTTGTGTAACTGCAGTATGAGCTGGAGTTTGGCTTCAGCTTGTTAGTGTATCTAAATCTGCTATTACTAACATTTACTTCCCCCCGACTGACAGTGCTGCTGTCAAAAGGTTTCCCCTTGTGCTCATTCATCCAGAGTGGGTGTACTCTAATACAGGAGATGTGTTACTAGCCAGATCACCAGGTGAAAAAGAGGGAACAAATGTAACCAATGATGGGACCAGCATGGACCAACATTTTTGATTTTGGGTAAATACCACTTTAAGATTTAAATATTCTAGACTACTATTCTAATAAAATAACAGATAGATAAATGGGACAGGCTCTTTACTGATCTATATACCTCATATATAAAAGAACTAAGGTTGCGCAACTAAATACAAATACAAAAAACCAAAAATGTTCTGAAAACACAATATGATAATATCTGTATAAAACGTGAACAAACAATATAAATGATGGAGTAAAAATATTGCTCTATACGTCTCTGGGTAATAGATGGTACTTAAACTATATTCCTTAATATTGGCATGCAGAAAAGGATTCAGAGATAGTCCATAAATAACAAAAAGTCCCCAGAAAGAAACAGAAGATTCCAAGGCTCTTCAAAACTGCATAAGTGACTTCAAAACGTTGGAACACCATAGAAGGAGTGATGATATGATAGAAAAGGAATCCACCACCTTATCCCTTTTAGGCTGCTTACCGGAAGTTCTGATCCCTGAAAGAGATCAGTCTGAATGGGTGGCTGTTATCCCCGCCAAGGGCTATAATTGGCTCTCCCTGTGCTCTCTGTTCCTCTAGGTTCCAATCTGTTAGTTCACCAGGCAGCTCCGTGGGTCACATTTAGGGTAAAAGAGAAAACCCCATAGCGTAATCCGCTTTATAGCCACCTGGGGACTTTTTGTTATTTATGGACTATCTCTGAATCCTTTTCTGCATGCCAATATTAAGGAATATAGTTTAAGTACCATCTATTACCCAGAGACGTATAGAGCAATATTTTTACTCCATCATTTATATTGTTTGTTCACGTTTTATACAGATATTATCATATTGTGTTTTCAGAACATTTTTGGTTTTTTGTATTTGTATTTAGTTGCGCAACCTTAGTTCTTTTATATATCTGTTATTTGTGTGTGTCCCACATTTTTTGGTTGCTGCACAGATATTAAGTTATCACACTATTTTCTAAATTTTTCTTAGACAGCGCAGTATTTTTACACTTTTCACATATATACCTCATAGTTTCAAACTTTTGAAATAAATAAAGAGGGATGCCTTGAAGAGTTTTTTTTAAGAAAAATGTGTGTTCACCTTGCTGTAGTTTTATTTTTGATCAGCAGATGGCAGTATAAGCTTATTTTGATGCTGTCACCTAGGTAGTTATCCATGAGCAGGATCAGAGATGTACTGATTAGCAGCAATAATCTTTTACATTTTGTAGACAAATACTCTCCAGATTTAAGGATGAAACACATTTGGATGTTTGTGTTTTCCCCCCAGTGTTTTTCTGTTTTTAAATGTGTCACCCCATTTCATTGCACATGGTCCATGAATAGATCAATGTATTTATACAGAGTTTCTGAAAATCCCACTTTGATTTCAACTGAGACACATTTATTCTGTGCATATTCATTAGACAAATCATGTGAATCTTTTAAAATGAGTTAATCTAAAAACCCAATTCCAACCTATTTTTTTTTTAGGTTTGGATAGAGCAAGGAGAGGTTATAGCAGGGGTGCTCAACCCAGAGCCCCCTGATGTGGCCCACAACCTCAAACCAGGGAAGCCCATGCCCGGGGCTGACAACCCATCACAATCTGGGCTTGCTGACCCTCCATCCCAGAACATCAGAGTGCAGTGAGCTGGCGCAGGTGTTCTGGCGAGCTGGTTCCACCTATCGATATGGTTCCGAGCTCGACTGCGCAGGCGCAATCCGAGGCGACGGAATTCTCCGAGCGTGAACAGCTTTTCGGCAGCTGTAGACCCGCTCACTCCCGATGCTAGGGGAACCAGCTCGACAAGGAAGCGGCGGGGGCGGAGACTGGGACACGCCGCTCTATAGGGCAGCATTAACCACTTCCCGCCCAGTCAATAGTGAATTGACGTCCGGGAAGTGGTTGCATTATCCATACTGGACGTCATATGACGTCCTGCAGGATAATGCCTTGCGTGAGCCCGTGGGGGCGCGCAGCGTGGTGATCGGGGACGGCGTGTGTCCCTCGGACACAGCGCTTCCCCGATCACGGTAAACAGCCAATTTCATTGGCTGTTTACCATGTGATCGGCTGTGTTAAAGTCACAGCCGATCACGTGTCACAACAGACTCGGCGGCGCGCTCCGTGCGCGCCGCCAGAGGCTTGCAGAGCGGGGATCGGGGAAGGCGAGTGTCCCTTGGACACAGCGCGTCCCCGATCAGGGTAAACAGCCAATGAATTGGCTGTTTACCACGTGACCGGCTGTGTCCAATCACAGCCGGTCACAAATGTAAACAAACTGCAGGAGTTACTACCTGATCCCTGCTCTCTCCTCACACACCGATCTGTGAGGAGAGAGAAGAGATCAGTAAGTTAGCTCAGTGTAGTTTGTCTACATCAGTTTACAGTGCACAACAAAACTTCAAAACTGTAATAGGTGGTTGAGAAAGGATATGTGCGATTTATGCTTGTAGAACGCCTGAAAGTGCTACTTCAATGTTGGGCCTCTATATATGGCCAGGCTGTGTAAAAGTCTCACACATGTGGTATCGCTATACTCAGGAGGAGTAGCAGAATGCATTTTGGGGTGTCATTTTTGCTATGTATATGCTATGCGTTAGAAATATCTTATAAATGGACAACTTTGTGTAAAAAAAAATGCATTTTCATTTTTTCTCCACATTTTCCAAAACCTTCTGGAAAAAAAATGAACCGTTCAAAAGACTCATAATGCTTCATAGATTATACGTTGGGGTGTGTGCTTTCCAAAATGGGGTCATTTTGTGGAAAATTCCATTGTCCTGGTGCTCCAGGGCCTTCAAAAATGTAATAGGTGGTTGAGAAAGGATATGTGCAATTTATGCTTGTAGAACGCCTGAAAGTGCTACTTCAATGTTGGGCCTCTGTATGTGGCCAGGCTGTGTAAAAGTCTCACACATGTGGTATCGCTACACTCAGGAGGAGTAGCAGAATGTATTTTGGGGTGTAGTTGCAATTATGCATATGCTGTGTGAGAGAAAAAAACTGTTAATATAACCAGTTTGTGTAAAAAAAAAAAAAAATCCAAATTTTCCCAAGAATTGTGGGAAAAAAATACAACTTCAAAAAACTCACCATGCCTCTTAGTAAATACCTTGGACTGTCTACTTTCCAAAAAGGGGTAATTTTGGGGTATTTGTACTTTCCTGGCTTGTTAGTGTCTCAAGAAATGAGATATGCCTTCAGTACATCAGGCGTGATCAGATGTGATAAATTTTCAGTGATTGCCACCATAGTTTGTAGACTCTATAACTTTCACAAAGACCAAATAATATACACTAATTTGGGTTATTTTTACCAAAGATATGTAGCAGTATACATTTTGGCACAAATTTATGAAGAAAAATTACTTATTTGCAAAATTTTACAATAGAAACTAAAAAAAAGTGTTTTTTTTTTTTTTAAATCACTGTTTTTTTGCTTATATCGCAAAAAATAAAAAACCCAGTGGCGATTAAATACCACCAAAAGAAAGCTCTATTTGTGAGAAGAAAATGATAAAAATTTTGTTTGGATACAGTGTAGCATGACTGAGTAATTGTCATTCAAAGTGTGAGAGTGCTGAAAGCTGAAAATTGGTCTGGGCGGGAAGGTGCATAAGTGCATGGTATTGAAGTGGTTAAACAAGTTGATGGCCGGGTGACACGCCGCTCTGTACAGCAAGGGGCGGATGAGTGAGTGAGCGCTCCCTGCAATTTTAGACGACAATTATATGTACAACACTCGCCCTATAGAGCGGCGTGTCACAGTGTCCGCCCGCGCCCCTTGCGCCCGGTCATGAACATTTAAAAAAATACAGAGCGGCGTGTCACCTGGCCATCAACTTGTTTAATGCCGCCCTAGAGAGCGGCGTGTCCCAGTCTCCGCCCCCGCCGCTTTCTGCACGGCATGTATCCTCGGGAGCGAACACGTCTACAGCTGACGAACAGCTGTAGATGTTCGTAGATTTCCGTGTGTTCCGTGTGCGCATGCGCAGTCGAGCTCGGAACCATATCGATAGGGGAACTAGGTCGACAAGACACCGGCAGTGGAGGGAGCAGGAGCCACATAAGCCGCTTCCTGGCCCAAGTGGAGTGATACCAAGTGCACTCCACCTCTAATCCTTTCTAGCAGCCTGGAGAAGACTTTCTCAACTGGGGTGCAGGGGCACACTAGGGTGCCACCAGAGGTTCTCAGGCGTGCCATGGGATTATGGTAGAGAAGAGGTGTCAGATGAGCCCGATCTCCCGCTCCCCTGCCAAACTGTGAGGGAGCTCTGTCAGCCTCAGCAAAGTGAACATAAAGGGAGGAGGAGTGTGCTGTGCTCTCCGCTTCCCCCTACAGTGCAGTACCCGGCTATGTGAGGAAAGGTACTGTACTATAACTTTTTAAAGGGATTTAAACATGTGTCTGTGTACATGGGTGTGTGTATGTATGTATGTGTGTACGTGTGTGTACATTTGTCTGTCTGTGTGTGCGCATGTGTTTGTGTGTGTGTACATATGTCTGTGTGTGTGTACATGTGTCTGTGTGTACATGTGTCTGTATGTGTGCGTATGTGTCTGTATGTGTGTACGTGCGTGTGTACACGTGTTTGTTTGTGTGCGTGTATACATGTGTATGCATGCATGTGTATTTGTCTGTGTGTTACTTTTATCCCCCGCCCCTTTTCCTGTACCAACAGAGCTTGTTTGTGATAGCAGCAAGGACTGCTGCTCCTCTGAAAAGCAATCCATGCTCAGATCTCTTTTCAGAGGCATTTGGCAGGTGGTGAAAAGGCAATATGTTGCCTCCTTACCACCTGTTTTAAGCCTGTAAATGCATGCAGCATCACCACACCGAAACCGTGCAATGCAGCCCCATTCACCCCGGGTATACCTCCAGCTGCAGCTACTATGTGTACACCCCCAGCTGCTGCCTCTGCAGCTAAAGGGAGAGCAGTTAGGAGTTGTAAAAACAGCTCAACCATGTGGTTTTACCAAATGAAAAGAACTCACAGCTCCAGTGCTAGCCCTGGCTCGCCTCCATGATAAATTGCCGAAATAAGAAATGGCTGCACCTCACGTGGGCTCCAAGTAAACTTTATTGGAATATGAAAATATCCAAGAGGACACCAGCAGTGGTCAAGGTAGATGCGTGACCACTGACCATCTACCTTGACCACTGCTGGTGTCCTCTGGTGTAATTTTGGATATTTTCATATTCCAATAAACTTTACTTGGAGCCCACGTGAGGTGCAGCCATTTCTTATTTTGACATGTGGTTTTACTGCCCCTTCAACCTGACATGTGAACAAGCCCTTGGTTCACATTTGTGTGGATACGTGCTGCGTATAGGGCATCCCATTAATTTCAATGGGCTTCCCTACCCGCAGAAATGCAGGGAAAAAAGCCCCTAACACTTTTTTTAAGACTGCGCTGCACCAATAGCACCCCATGCTTGCCAATGTGTGGGGTACCATTAAGATTTACAGAGCATTTGTCTGTCAGGAACGAGCACGATTTTGTGCATGTTCCGCGACACACAGTAACGTGAACCAAGACTTTGACAGGGGTGCTTCAAGACTGAAAATACTTTTCAAGGGCACCCCGACTGGAAAAAGGTTGAGAAACACTGGCCTGGAGAGCAACGCCGGAAGCAGCTGGAAGAGTAAAAGAAGGTCAGTGTATGAAACAACACATACACTGGGCATAATAGCTTTTGTGATGGGCATATTAGCACCTATATAAGGGCTAACAACTAGTAGGCTGCTTTCACACTGTCAGAAAGGGATTATGGGTTGGAACAGATGACCCACAATTTTATTATTTCAAGCTTGGTTGCCACAGGGTGTCTCAGAGGGGCAATGTCTGGAGGTTTCTGTCTGGCTAAAAAGAAAGAGAGCTACTGCATCTGAGCCGCATGTTGCTTCATGGTATCCGGTGAAGGCATCCCCTCACCTGCAGAAGACTGTGTACTGAATACAGGACTAAGATTTTACCTACCTTGATGTCTGTTCTATTCCCTGAGAGAGATGAGCGGCCCCACTGCAGTGAATGCCACCTATTTATTTACCGTAAAACATTTGAGCAGAAAAACCCATGGAAGCTATGGAGAATGTTAAGGAACAACTCAACATGGTCAAATAGACTGGGGCTGTGGTGATGGCTCCCTGCCTTCATCTTCATTTTAGGAGGGTTGTGGTATGTAGAGGTAGAGAGCTTTGAGGTAGAGGCATGCCTTGGGGACTCACCAGCTTCCAAAGTCTTCAGTAGGTCCCACAGAGTTTGGAAGGGTGTGAGTCCCTCCGAAGAGTTCCAGCCCTTTCCCTGCCAGCAGGTTTGCACTTGTGTGTGAGCACAGTAGGATGGGGGTGCGTTTTATCATTTTTATTATTTCTATTTATTTTATTTTATTTTTTACACTTTCATTTTATTGCTGGCACAAAGTGGTAAACAAGTCCTCTTGTGATAGCTTTGGGCAGTGACAGGTACTCTTTATGGAGACATCAGGGGTTTATTAGCTGCAGCCATGATCCTGCCATAGCCACTTGCTGCCCAGGATGTTTTTTTATACTATATGTATGCTGGGCAGCCAGAAGTTAACCATGGGAGAAACATCAGTGGAGATTGCATTGCAGTTACCATGAGACACCACAGGATGTCACTACTATGAATAGCTTGATCGGTGATTGTGATGGTGTTCTATTGGGGCGGCACCCCTTCTCTGATTGTTGGTGGCTCAGCCTTGTCGGTCTGGGATGTTCCTGGAAGGCTGTGTAGATGGGTTAGACAGGGAGTGTTTCTGGGATTAAACTGTAGAAATTTTGGGGCCAGAGGGGCCTTCCATTTTGGGGAGACGTGTGAAATTTTTCCACTTCGTGGGGTGGGACTGGTGGCATTCTTCTACACTCAACACCCTACGTGAGCTATGTACTATGTATCCAAAGACTTCAATAGGAGTGTCTGTAAACATGTTACACATGTGTTTTTGCGTGTTTTATTTAAGCTTTTTAAACTCCTCTAGAACTGCTCTTCTTGCCCAGTCCAGCCCAGGATATAACGCCTCCCCAATCCATTTTTTCTTCAGCCTGTGGTGGCTATGATTTCTGATTTCTAGAACACTAGATCAGTGGCAGTGGAGCGGAAATCAAAGCAGTGTGAAATTTAGCATTGCCAAAACCTTTTCTAAGTGTGATATAGTGGTTGTCTTTACTATACCTGGCCCTGGGCACCTACTTTTGCAATCCTGTGACGCTAAAATTCTGCAGTGGGGAATAGAGATAGCGTGTGGTTTGAAAATGATAGCCATCCAGGAAGAAACAGTGCCAACTTAGCCCCCACAAATCACACAGTTGATACTATAGTAATTTGGGCAACAGACTGATAATTGTGACAGTCTTTGGGCAACAAACTGGCAATTGTAACTATACACAGGTAACAAATTGCTGACTGTGACAATATGTGGGCAACAAATGGGCATTTGTAAAAATATAGGGCCACCAAATGGACAATTGTCACTTTATATGAGCAAAAAATAGGCAATAGTGACAATATGCAGGCAACACATGCTCACATGGCACTGTTGCAATAAGTTGTAGCAGTGTCCATAAGGGGCGCAGGGGTGCCGCCCCCCTAATCTATGCACCCGGCCCCTAATCTAAATGCAGGGTGCCAGACGCATGTATTTCAATGTAATAAAGTATCAAAAAGTGAAACTAAAAGTTCATATGATAAAACAGCGCTTAAAATTGGATAAATGTCCAATACATAAAACATTTGTAATGATGACGTAGCAACAGTAGGTCCTAGGTCAGTGAGTGATTCTAAGGCCTGGATAAATAGTGAATCCTACACCAGATCCCAATCTTCACCAAACGTGAGACTCTCTCCCCCGCCGGGGTGCAAACTCACCAAAAAATGGATAAAATGGGCCTTAAGATATGGTCATATAATCTCTCACATGGACATCCGTCATCAGAAGGCAGAGGGCAGCATGGGTTAGAATCCGTTTACGGTTCATATAAAAGCAAAAAAACACTAGAATAGCGTAATACTGCTTTAATAAATAAAATGACCCCCATGCAGCACAAACCCCGCTACAAATGCACATACATTTCAATCAAAGTTAATGCACATAACAGTAGTGAATGTATTCACTGCTATCCCGCGATCCTCAGAAGCGCCAATGTTGCTTAGTGCAGCGCTGAGTATACACTTCCTTCTTTCGGCAGGCTAGCAGTGGAGCACATCCAGATAGTTCCTGGTTACAGAGACGCCGTTGTAGCTACGCCCTGACTGGTTTCGTCTCCAATCGACTTCAACAGAGAGCGTGGCTACACAGCTCAGACAAACAGGTCTAAATAACCACTCCCCTCCGCACATTGGGTGAATACCCGTCATCCGTACGCTCTGATTGGTACATCACAGAGCGGCTGACAGGCCAAGAGGAAGTCCCATTACGAGCGGGGGGGGAAGTAAACATCGAGCCCGTGTTATAGATGCTACACAGTATAGTATTCCAAAAATGACCAAGGCGGCTAAACGAATAACCAAAAGCCTTGCAAAATTGGTAGATTAAGACAGGAGCTGTCTTGTTAGATTAACTCTTCCTATGCACATCATGCTAGGACATTAAAAATTCTGAAAAAACATCTTTAAATTTCTAAAAAGAGGTATAAAAGGAGCTAAATAAGAGGGAAGAGTTTAGAATTATAATTAAATAAGTATTTTTTATATAAAAAAATAATATAAAAAAGATAAAAAAAATATATATATATATATTAGATATTAGGTATAGAGTGTGACCACAGAGATTGAGGAGCAGTTGGACTAAAGATGATAAAAAGTATTAATATTACAAAAAGTATTAATATTAAAAAAATATTTACATTTAAATTAATATTAAAATTAATTTAGTAATATTAGGGTTAAAATTAATAATCACTAATAAAACAATTGATGTCGAGATCGACATTTAACCCCTTAGGTGGCAGAGTATCCATAGAATGTATCCACTGAGTCTCAAGTTTAGAGATCTCTCTAACGAGATTGGACCCTCTCCATGGTGGTTTTAGATGGTCGACCCCCCAAAATTTTAGTCCAGCAGGATTTTGGTCATGGTATAGTTTAAAGTGCAGTGAAACATTGTGGTCCTTGAAACCTATTTTTATATTCGCCACATGTTCTGCAATCCTTATTTTAAGCAGTCTTTTTGTGCGACCAATATATTGCAATTTGCAAGGACATTCCAGAACATAGACCACATATGACGTATTGCAGGTTATGAAATTTTTTATATGGAACTCTGCTTTGTTAGGTGTAGATGTGAATTTCTCAAGAGCTCTTAAAGGTGTATTCACTTCTCTACATGGGAGGCACTTTCTACAGGCGAAAAAACCATCCCTATCCCAGAACGAGGGTGGTCTGCTCGGTGGATCAAGAGTTTTCTTCACCACTCTATCCCCGAGGTTTGGGGCCTTCCTATAAATAAAAGTAGGAGTACTGGGTAAAACAGTTTTAAGAACTTTATCTAAAAAGAGGACATGCCAGTGGGAAGAGAATATATTTCCAACTTCTTTAAACTGGGAATGATACCCAGAAATAAAACTCCATTCATGGTTGATCTTTTTCCGAGAAGGGGTAACTACATTTAAATGTTCGGTTCTTGGATTTGTTGATAGTTCCTCAATGATTCTGTCCAGTTGGTTTTCGCAATAACCCTTTTCTATAAACTTCATTTTCAAGATAGATGCCTGAGATAGGTAATCTGTATCTGTGGAGCAATTACGCCTTACCCTCATTATTTGTCCTTTGGGTATATTCCGCAACCACATTGGGTGGTGTCCACTTGATGTTGGAAGGTAGCTGTTGGCATCCGTTGGTTTAAAATAAACTCTTGTTCCGAGTTTATCACCATCCCTATATATGTTGAGGTCCAGAAAGTGAATACTTTCGTGGTTGTACTCACATGTGAGGTTAATGTTGTGCGTATTGTTATTTAGCTCCTCTAGGAAATTTTCTAGTGAGAGTGTTGATCCTGCCCAAATAAAGAACATATCGTCAATATATCTTCGGTAGAGGATCAATTCATCTCTTTTTTTACTGAAGATGATTTTGTCCTCCCACTCGGCCATGAAGAGATTCGCTATGCTTGGAGCGAATTTGGCTCCCATGGCTACGCCTTTTTTCTGGGAGTAAAAACAGCCGTCATACCAAAAATAATTGTGTCCCAAACAGAAATCTAACGAATTTCAAAGAAACAATTTCTGGGTGTGCGTAATGTCATCTCTTCTACTTAATGCCCAATTCAGGGCCAGCAAGGCGTCGTCATGTTGTATAATCGTATATAGTGACGCCACATCAGCAGTCACAAGGAAGACTTCTTCCTTTCCTGATAAGTCAACATTCTCTGGAGTAATACCAATAAATCTTTTGTGTCCTTTAAATATGCCTGTGTTTGTATAACACTTTTCTGAAGGTAATGGTCAAGGTATTGGCCCAACCGGGATGTCACTGAGCCAATGCCATTTACTATAGGCCTTGCTGGAGGAGAAATAAGGTCTTTGTGGATTTTGGGCAAGGTATATATAGTAGGTATCCTGTTAATGCTCGGTACTTAATATTTGCTTTCTTTCATAGAGAGAGCTCTCGATTGATATCCCATTTCCACCAGACGTTGCTGCGTTGGGTCTTTATCTAACTTGTGATATGTCACTTTATCCATTAACATATTTAGTAGTTGATCATAGTAGAATTCTTTAGTTAGAATTACTACTCCACCTCCTTTGTCTGCAGGTCTTACCGCATGTATTTCAATGGTTTCTTTTTTTTTTTTTTGGAAGCACATGATTAGAGCCTGAGGCTCTAATTGGCTTCAAAAAAAGGCAAGCTCTTGGCTCAGAGCACTGCGCCCACCCAGTTGTGTGACAATAGCGAATTAATATTCGCTATTGTCCTCCTGTTTCTCCTTCCGGTCAATCAGGAAGCGGGTCTTAAGATCCGATTGGCCGAGAGGAGAAGCGACCGTATTGGCCGCCGAGGAGGAAACAGCTGAAGAGGAGATGCAGGGGAAGCTGCTGTGAAGTTGCCAAGGAGGAGGAGACGCAGGAAGGATCCAAAGCTGCCCATGACCTAGGTGGCTTAAGTGCGGGCATGGTGGGCGGACAAGTGAGTGATCAGGGGGTGGGATGGCTGGTAGTATGTTTCCCGCCCCCCTCAAAAATGGAGCACAAGCCACCAATGATTGTAGTAATACATGGGCAAATGGGGAAATATGCGGGCAACATGGTAAAACATGAGTAAAGCCCTGGCCTTAATGACAATGTGTAGGTTATAGACCTGGATAATAAACTGGCACAACCAATAGCCTTTTTGTCCATCTGGTCACATATGTTCTTTCAGCAGACAGAGTAGCTAATGTTAAAAACAGCGCAATCTGAGCCTCATAAAAGATGCAGGTTTGGCTCTTTCTTTCTCTGGCCTGCAGTATGACTGAAATATTAAGGGCTCGTCTCCTGTTTCATCATGCTTGTGCTGATCCCCCACTCAGTAGTTACATCCAGCACTGCTAATCTCCTAATCAGTAGTAACCCCCAGCTTTGCTGATCCCCTGTTCAGGGGTAACCCTCAGCTCTGCTGATCCCCCACTCAGTAGTAACCCCCAGCTCTTCTGAGACTCTGGTTTCCTGATCATCCCCTCTCTCCAGTCCCCACTAATCTTCTGCTATATTGCTCCCATTCTGCGCACAATGTGTGACATCTGCTAATTTCTCCTGCTCCAGTCCCCAAGCTCTGCTGCTCCTCACTCTCCAGTCCTGTTTGCCTTTTGCTATAGTGTTCCCATGATGTGTGCCATCTGCTAGTTGCTGAACTCCAGCCCGGACCCTGCTCACCTTTTTGCTGCTGCACTCTGCACACCAGATGTGACATCTGCACCAGACACTCCCAGAATATATACACATGAACCAGAAGTGACTTCTGATGACATCTTTCCAGTTCACTTGTTGGTCTCCCAGTGCATCCTGGGATATCTCATACCTGTAATACCTCCAAAACAAAGCAAGGCTAACTGAATAAGAGCCTCTCAAAAGCTGCAGGAGCTGTTAGCGAGCATTTCATAGAAGCACCAAGAAAATTACATGAGGTATAATTTTTGAAGCAAAGCTAACCAAAGCAAGGCAAACGCAATGTAGGAACAGGACTGTAAGCTTTCCATTTTATTTATTGACAGATGCCTTGATTGGTATTCAGAGTGCTTTAAAAAAGTGAGTAAAATTCCATATTTTTAAGCACGTTTAACCAACCCCTATGCTGAAGTCGCTACTCCAGTCTGCTAATTGGCTGGCCAATCGGATGGGATCCCACCTATTTTCCTTACTGAGCTCCTTCTAAAGATCTTTTTTTTTCCAGTTGTTATGGCTTTCTGGTTTACTGTGCCACTGGTCCAGAATAAGTAAGTTCATCAAGAAAGTCAGAAGCATCTCTAAAGCCCCGTACACACGATCGGATAACCTATGGATTTTCGTCCGATGGATTTGTCCATCGGAAATCAGATGAAACTGTTTTTCATCAGTCTTGCCCACACACCATCAGTCAAAAAACCGACCGTTCCAAACGCGGTGACGTAAAACACCAAGATGAGCCGAGAAAAATGAAGTTTAATGCTTCTGAGCATGCGTCGACTTGATTCTGAGCATGCGTGGGTTTTTGATCCGATGGACTTGCCCATAGACGATCTGAGTTTTCGATCGGTTTTTTATCCATCGGAAAAATTTAAAACATGTTCTACTTTTTCCAACCGATGGAAAAAAGACCGATGGGTACCATACACGATCGGTTGGTCTGATGAAAACCATCCATCGGACGGTTTTCATCAGTCAAACCGATCGTGTGTACGGGGCTTTAGGCTCAATTCATATCTATTCATGTTGCTTTTGAGCGTTTCTGCAGTGCTTTTTGCAGTGCTTGCCTTGTTTTTGGACACACTTTTTTACCGCGATTTTACCACAATTTTGCATTTTTTGTTTTGTTTTTTACACTGTATATAGCTGGTTGCTAAGGAGGGGGCCGGGAAGCCAGCCATTGCATCCTTAACAACCGATGAGTCAGCAGCTGTCAGCGGGGCTTCCTCGCTGAATGTAAAAAAAAAAGATTTTACGGCTAAAAAAAAAAAACTTGGGAAAAAAAAGCAGTGTGTATTCCCCCCCCCCCCCCCCAGGTCCATACCAGGCCCTTGGGTCTAGAACGGATTCGGAGGGGACCCTCTACGCCAATATATTTTTTTTAAATGCCGTATTGGCCCCCCAAAATCCATACCAGACTCTTATCTAAGCATGCAGCCTGGCCGGTCAGGAAAGGGAGGGGACGAGTGAGTGCCCCCCCTCCTGAACCATACCAGGCCGCATGCTCTCAACATTGGGGGGTGGGTGCTTTGGGGCAGTGGGGGCTCTGTGCCCCCCCACGCCAAAACACCTTGCCCCCATGTTGATGGGGACAAGGGACTCTTCCCGACAACCCTTGCCCGGTGGTTGTCGGAGTCTGCGGGCGGGGGAATAATCGGAATCTGGAAGCCCCCTTTGACAAGGGGGCCCCCAGATCCCGGTCTCCTCCTGAGTATGAGGTATATTCTACCCCTACCCATTCACCAACATACAGTAGACAGTTTTTGACAAGTCTTTTATTAAAAATTGTTCTTCCCCGCTTTTTCCTCTGGTCTTCCTCCGTCTTCTCCGCATCTACCTCCTCCGGGCTTATCCTTCTCCAGCTTCTTCTCCGCTCTTCTTCTTTCTTCTGTCCTCTTTGTCTGGTGTTCTTCCTCTGCTGTCGCCGACCCTTGTCCGATGCTGCGTCCCGCTGATCCGCGCCGATGTCAAGCATTTCTTAGATAACGATGAGGGCGTGGCTATCGAATGACGTCTTCCGGTGGCCCCGCCCCATCATAACGTCACCGACCAGTCATGATGGGTTTGTGCTGCCACAAGGGGGCGGGGCCTGCGGATGATGTAATTTAATGCCCACGCCCCATCGTTATCTAAGACATGCTTGACATTGGTGCTGAAAGATCAGCGGGACACAGCATCGGAGGAGGGTCGGCGGCAGAGGAAGAAGAACACTGGACAAAGAAGACAGGAGAAAGAAGAAGAGGGGAAGATGAAGCAGGGGAAAGAAGAAGAGCGGAAGAAGAAGAGGGAGAAGGAGAAGTCCGGAGGAGGAAGATGCGGGAGAAAATGGAGGAAGACCGGAGGAAGAAGAGGGGAAGAAGATATTTTTAATAAAAAAAACTGTCTACTGTATTTTTTAACACTACACAATTTTTTTACAAAGTACCCCATATTCATTCACATAGGGGGGAGGCCGGGATCTGGGGGGCCCCTTGTTAATGGGGGCTTCCAGATTCCGATAAGCCCCCTGCCCGCAGACCCCAACAACCACCGGGCAAGGGTTGTCGGGAAGAGGCCCAAAAATGCATTGATGTGAACGTGTTCCAAAGGGACTCATGTTAAAAAAATTCCCTGCATTTCTGCAAAATGCAAAATGCATCAAAAAAAACATTCGAGCCTAATGCCCTGTACACACAAGCGGAATTTCCATCGGAAAAAAAGTTGGATAGTTTTTCCGACGGAATTCCGCTCAAGCTTGGCTTGCATACACACGGTCACACAAAAGTTCTCTGAACTTTCGAGCGTTAAGAACGTGGTGACGTACAACACTACGACGAGGCGAGAAAAAGAAGTTCAATGCTTCCGAGCATGCGTCAAATTGTTTCCGAACATGCATGTTTTTTTTCCCGTCGGAAAACAGACGAACGGATTTTCCGTATAGGAAAAATACAGAACCTGTTCTCTATCTAAGTCCGTCGGAAATTCCAACAGAAAAAGTCCAATGGGGCATACACACGATCGGAATATCCGCCGAAAAGCTCCCATCGGACTTTTTCTGTCAGAAATTCTGACCGTGTGTATGCGGCATAAGGCGATTTGTGGTTTTTTTCACTGTATAGAACTGGTTGCTAAGGAGGGGGCCGGGAAGCCGGCCGTCTCGTCACGTCCTTAACAACAGATGAGTCATCAGCTGTCAGCGGGCTTCCCCGCTGAATGTAAAAAAAAAGAATTGCCGGATAAAAAAAATTGTGAAAAAAAACAGCGTAGGGTCCCACCCAGGTCCATACCAGGCCCTTGGGTCTAGTATGGATTCGGAGGGGACCCCCCCAAAATACATACCAGGCCCTTATCCGAGCATGCAGCCCGGCAGGTCGGGAAAGGGAGGGGGCGAGTGAGCGGCCCCCCTCCTGAACCATACCAGACCGCATTCCCTCAACATGGGGGGATGGGTGCTTTGGGGCAAGGGGGGCTCTGCGCCCCCCCACCCCAAAGCACCTTGCCCCCATGTTGATGGGGACAAGGGCCTCTTCCCGACAACCCTTGGTTGTCGGGGTCTGTGGGTGGGGGGCTTATCGGAATCTGGAAGCCACCTTCAACAAGGGGGCCCCCAGATCCTGGCTTCCCTCCCATATGAATGAGTATGGGGTACATTGTACCTCTACCCATTCACCCCAAAAAAAAGTAGTGTAGTGTGAACAAATACAGTAGACAGTTTTTACAAGTCCTTTATTAAAAATATCTTCCCCCTCAGATCTTCTCCTTCTCCTGCTTCTTATTTCACTCTTCTTTGTCCAGTGTTCTTCTTCCTCTTCCGCCGCTCCCACCGACGACCCTCCTCCGATGCTGTGTCCCGCTGAGCTGTCTGCGCCGATGTCAAGCATTTTTTTCGATAACGACGGGGGCGTGGTCATCGGATTACGTCATCTGGATACCCTGCCCCCTTGTGACATCACTGACCTATCATGCCACAGGTGGTGATGTCACAAGTGGGTGGTCCCTCCAGATGACATAATCAGATGGCCACGCCCCGTAGTTATCTAACAAATGCTTGACATTGGCGCAGACAGATCAGCGGGACACAGCATCGGAGGAGGGTCGTCCACGGGACCAGCGGCAGAGGAAGAAGAACACCAGACAAAGAAGACATAAGAAAGAAGAAGAGCGGAAGAAGAAGCAGGAGAAGGAGAAGACCGATGGAGGAAGATGCAGGAGAAGATGGAAGAAGACCGGAGGAAGACCGGAGGAAGAAGATGCCGGATAAGATGGGGGAAGACCAGAGGAAGAAGCGGGGAAGAAGATATTTTTAATAAAGGATCCTAGGAAGCATCCCAGAACCTGTACTGTGCCTTCCTGATCCCTCTGAACTGTGCCCTCCTGTTCCCAGTATTGTGCCCTCCTGATCCCCCTGTACTATGCCCTCCTGTTCCCAGTATTGTGCCCTCCTGATCCCCCTGTACTGTGCCCTCCTGTTCCCAGTATTGTGCTCTCCTGTTCCCAGTATTGTGCCCTCCTGTTCCCCCTGCACTGTGCCCTCCTGATCCCCCTGTACTGTGTCCTCCTGTTCCCAGTACTGTGCCCCCCTGATCCCCCTGTATTATGCGCTCCTGATCCCCCTGTACTGTGGCCTCCTGTTCCCAGTATTGTGCCCTCCTGATCCCCCTCTACTGCGCCCTCCTGTTCCCAGTATTGTGCCCCCCTGATCCCCCTGTACTGTGCCCTTCTGCTCCCAGTATTGTGCCCTCCTGATCTTCTTTGTACTGTGCCCTCCTGATCCCCCTGTACTGTGTCCTCCTGTTCCCAGTACTGTGCCCTGCTGATCCCCCTGTATTGTGCGCACCTGATCCCCCTGTACTGTGGCCTCCTGTTCCCAGTATTGTGCCCTCCTGATCCCCCTGTACTGTGCCCTCCTGTTCCCAGAATTGTGCCCTCCTGTTCCCCCTGTGCTGTGCCCTCCTGATCCCTCTGGCAACAAGCAGGACTGTCTTAATGCATGGGCACCCCTGGGCACTGCCCAAGGGGCGCCAGTTGCATGGGGGCCCCATGATGATCTTACATTGCATAAAACTTGCCAGCTGTTCAGGATTTGCTAGGACAGTCATGCATTTTACTAAACTGTCCCAGTATGACTGTGTCCCAGGAAGCATCCCAGAACCTGTACTGTGCCCTCCTGATCCCCCTGAACTGTGCCCTCCTGTTCCTAGTATTGTGCCCTCCTGATCCCCCTGTACTGTGCCCTCCTGTTCCCAGTATTGTGCCCTCCTGATCCCCCTGTACTGTGCCCTCCTGTTCCCAGTATTGTGCTCTCCTGATCCGCCTGTATTGTGTCCTCCTGTTCCCAATATTGTGCCCTCCTGATCCCCTTATACTGTGCCCTCCTGTTCCCAGTATTGTGCTCTCCTGATCCCCCTGTATTGTGCCCTCTTGACCCCCCTGTACTGTGGCCTCCTGTTCCCAGTATTGTGCCCTCCTGATCCCCCTGTACTGTGCCCTCCTGTTCCCAGTATTGTGCTCTCCTGATCCCCCTGTATTGTGCCCTCTTGATCCCCCTGTACTGTGGCCTCCTGTTCCCAGTATTGTGCCCTCCTGATCCCCCTGTACTGTGCCCTCCTGTTCCCAGTATAGTGCCCTCCTGATCCCCCGGCACTGTGCCCTTCTGCTCCCAGTATTTTTTTTTAGCAGTGCTGGGAAGGGTTATGCCCCGTACACACGATCAGTTTTCCCGTCTGAAAAAGTCAGATGAGAGCTTTTGGTCCCGATCATGTGTATGCTCCATCTGACTTTTTCCAACGGAAAAACTGCTGGAAAAATATAGAGAGCAGGTTCTCTATTTTCCCGTAGGGGAAAAAATCAGATTGGAATTTCCGATCGTGTGTACAAATCCCGACGCGCTAAATTCCAAGGCATGCTCTGAAACAAATCGACGCATGCTCGGAAGCATAGAACTTAATTTTCTCGGCTCAATGTAGTCTTTTACATCACTGCGTTCTTGGCATGAGCGGAATTTCATCAGAAAAACCAGCCGAGTTTTTTCAGACGGGAATTCCACTCGTGTGTACAGGGCATTAGAAGTACTGAAGTTTTAGTCACTATCGTTGTTTTCATAGTGACATGGTTCTTACGTTTTTTGTTTTTTTGAGTTACAATTGCTGGGCTGCTGATATTTAAAAAAAAAGAAAACTGTAATTAATACATAACTGTGTTCATTCAATAAATACACTTACTGTCCGGCGTTCAGTTTTACGTTTGCACTGAAACACTGCTCTAAACCAGAGCTGCAGTAAAGACATTGATTTGCCAGCAAGTGTCTTTGGCATAAGTAACCAAAGCTTGGGGACAAATCCTGGCAAAAGAAGATATCATGAAATTTATGACCTGGTCTTAGATAACAATAACAATTGCTCTAAATGATGGCATATTTTAAGACCTTTTAATTTTATAGACCTTTTAGTAATACGGCTTTAATGGTAAACCTAAATTACGGTAATATTCAGTGCTGCTATTGATAGGTTAAAACTCAACCAATTTTCGACTGTATGTTGTGGTGGGCCACTTTTTATGCATTCTTCTGTTCTGATGAAGAATTGTACTCAAAATTCAGACCATTGGTTATTAATGATTATTTACTAAATGACATTATTTATGAACAAGAAGATATATGCAAACAGTGCTTCAAAATTTTCATCCCTCAAAAACAATCGTTGGTTGTTTCTCACAAATCTTTTCCACAATCAATATTC
This sequence comes from Rana muscosa, assembly GCA_029206835.1. Lineage (NCBI taxonomy): Eukaryota > Metazoa > Chordata > Amphibia > Anura > Ranidae > Rana > Rana muscosa. The sequence goes on along the minus strand of CM055116.1, from coordinate 597,465,413 downwards.
AAATCTTTGTAATTTTACTTCATGTATTTCCTGGAATATTAAGTATAGGACATGAAATGGTCAGTTAATTGTAAGGATGGACAGGAAACTGACATATTTACTTAGTGGTTACTAAGAAGAGTAGATGTACTCATTCTGAGAGACTAAGGAGGATAAGAGACCAATATACTATTTTAGGGTGAGCTAGAGAAATAATTATCTCATATGTTTATTTATGTTGTTATGACAGGAGGTGAGCTATATTATTGTCAGTCATTGACTGTGCCTTATTAATTCTAAATGTAGCGGCCTCACCCCGTCCTCTTTAGCTAGGGGTATGTCACGCGACAGTGTGAGAGTGCGCTACGGCCCATGTCCTCCCCATGGCTGTGGGTGAGGTGAAGGCCAGTACCAATCTTTTCCTCGGGCCAAATGTGTGCTGGTTATGAGGGTCAGTCCTTCCGTGCCAGAATCTCCCTTTGCTCCCATTAACAGAGTCCATACACCCATCAAAGTCCAAACTCAGGTTTATTGCGTATGTCCACATACAGTCAAATGCAACGGCATGATACGATGGGGGAGCAGGTCGAGGCACTGTACAGGTTCCTAGTCCCTACACTCCCTGTGCTATGACCAGGGGTTGCAGGAGTCTTGATTAGAGCTCCTCCGCTGCGCTGTAGCCCCTATCAGGGGAAGATGTCCTTCAAGGGAGTTACCGAAGGCCCATCCGTCACCGGGTTGACACAGCACCGGGTCTTCGGACGGGTGACCTCCCCAGCCTCCTCACCTCAGATGCGGGTCCCCTCGCAAGGGGCGCCCTGGAGCAACTTCACCCTTGCGGGACCCAGTCGGAGTCACCGGGTCCCAGGCCTCCTCAATAGTACCTCACCCCAGGCTGAAGGTGCCTGGGATGGACTCCATCTTCATTCCGGCCAGGCCTAGGGCGCCTAGGCTGGAACCTTGAACCGCCCGCACCCAGGCCTAAGGTGCCTGGGTGCGTGAAGAGATCATCCCCGAAAACGACCTCGTGGCCAGGGCGTCTCCCCTTTTTATCTCCTCCCATCGACACCACGGCGGGTTCCCCGCCCCAGCCGTACCATCTCCGCAAAGGGACAAAAAGGGTAGCACTGTGGTAGTGATTCTACCCTGAGCCAGTAGGTACACTGACACCCACTGGTCAAGGAGAATATCGCACCACCCAATCCTCCACGAATAACAAAAAGGGGTCTGAACCCTAACATAATTACACACCTGGGTCACACTACCCCCAGGTGTATCCCACTAAATTGAGGACCCCGCTACACACTCCCCCCTGTGATTTGACGCTGGTCCCCAGCGTCAGGTGCACACCCATGTCTCCCATTAACGTGGTGACATGGAGTGAACCCCAGAGGCTGTCCCCAAACTTTGAATACTGTACATGCCAAGACCTGTTCAACGGAAAAGGGAAATATAAAACGATAAACTCTCATATAAAACTTCTGCTTTGTACACATTTACAATCCCTCCCATTCCTAATCAAAAACCACCCCACTCTCAGCAGTCTTGATCGATGAATCTCCTGCAGAAGGGAAACAAAAGAAACAACATCCTAACAATCTGTGTCATTTGGCATGAATGGGTCTGTCAGCCGAGAAACCCATTCACTCCAATAAGTAAAGTGATGTATGTGTAACATTTTCAAACAATCGTTGCACAACACTGCCACCTGGTGACAGCGCCGCGGTCACAACACTTGCCGAAATCTTCATTCTTCCTGCTTTCCTACTCTGATGCCGCGTACACACGATCATTTTTCCCGTCGGGAAAAATTACATTTTTTTTTTCGCCGAGAAAAACGATCGTCTGTGGGCTTTATGCCGTTTTTCTCGTTGAGAAAAACGGCAGGAAAAACAACGAGAAAAATTAGAACATGTTCTAAATTTTCTCATCGTTTTTTCCATCATTTTTTTCCGCGGCAGTTTTCCCATAGGGAGACACTGCCGCGGAGCCCACAGACGGACGTTTTTCTCGACAAATAAAAAAATGACGGGAAAAACGGTCGTGTGTGGGGGAAAATGCCGTTCCCTCGTTTTTCATTTCATTTCATGTCGTGATTCACGGCGGTGTTTTCACCGCCGTGAATCACGATTGTGTGTACGCGGCATAACTCTATCCCCAAATGTCTCTGCCTTTTGGCACATGAAGAAAAGGGAGAACAAAAAAAAAAAAACAACAGCTCCCAAGTCTCCAGTGAGTGAAAGAAAAACACAAATCAAAACAAAAGTAGGGCACAGTTCTAGGCGTCTGGGAATGTCTCTTCCAGAAAGTTTCAACAGCAACAAAATAGGAGTTCACTTCTCCTACAAGTAAAATCTTGGATCCGGCAAAAACAAGGGCTTCAGGTGTTTGTCAAATACTTCCACCGAATATTCGACGTCTTCTCCTTCTTTCCTGCAGATGAGCACCTTATCAGCATGGATATGGCGTCCCAGTCTCCAATCAGCTTTACAGTCTTTAAACTTTTTAGACACCGGCGGCGAACATGACAGGTATCGCCGGGCATGGGGCACTTTGAGTTTTTCCCACACAAACTCGTCATACCACCGTGGTCGCAAGACCTCGACTTCATACAATAAGTCCCGAGGCAAGTAGGGGTACTCCCACCCATATTCACGGGCGACTCTCTGGGAGAAAAGTCTCTGCAATCGAGCTAGAGGCGGCATCACATCTCGCTCACCTTCTCCTAGCTGTACGATGGCCTCCGGGTGCCGAGGTACCTTCACCATCTCAGGCGGCTTTGCTCTTGGTGCCCGCAATGAAGCACGCTGCATCCCCACTATCAGAGCGGGTGATGTGGTTGAATGTGGAAGGTTATTTGGAGGACTAGGCTTCCTCAATAACTCCGGGGCTTGCACCCGGAGCGTACTGTCATCTATGGACATGGGGGAGTCCTGTGGCTTACTCTGCACGGGTAGCGGGCGTCTGTCCCAGCCCTTCCGGTGAAACAGCTCGTCTATTTCTCCGTCATCCCCACAGTCCGACAGCGACTCTAGGTCGGAGGTGTCATACATCTCGGCGGGAAGGTAGTCCCTAGTGGACGGAGAACTACCCTCCCCTGCGGGCTCCATCAGATGTGAACTCCCGACACCTCCAACCACACACACAGTCCCAGCCCCTGGCTCACCTGGACCTTTTTCAGCACTGGGATGTCCAGGATTCTTCCGACCGGATCCATCCAGGTCCGGCAAGCAGCGGGGTGAAGCTCGACCACGACCACAGGAGGCCTGCACCAGGCCTATCTTCCTCTTCGGGGGTGGCAGCAGGGAGTCTGTGGTGACCGAAGCAGTGTCCTCTGATTTTTCTCTCTCAGTCTCTGGTTGGGCAGTCACTTCGCCCTGGTCAGCGCGTACGGGAACCTCCGCAGAGGCTTTGATCTCTCCCTCCGGAGTGGCGGTTCCTGTGATGCAGTTGAGGCGTAGGGCCCGGGACCTTTCCGTGTGTGGTTCAACCTCAAAAAGGAACTCCTTGCATGCTTCGCATCGCCCGAATGGCTTTAGTTGGACCACCAGTCCCGAGCATCCGGGACAGATCACACCGAGGGCCTCCGTGTCTCTGCATGAATACAGAGCCAACTGTCCTCGGGGCCTAAGTCTTATTCCCGTGTCTGTCAGGGGAGCAGCAAATGCAGTCATCTTGAAAGGATAAGGTACCGACATCCACTGGGAGCCTGAGTTCACTCCGACCACTTGCTGCTCCATCACGCGCTGACCACGCGCCGGAGTCTCCACATGTATCTCCACACGTGGCCAGACTCCTCCCACGACTTGCACACTTTCGCGGGCTTCCGCCAGCCTCCGCCCACGAATTGTACAGTCACGGGGTGCCTCGTGGCGCAGTGCAGCAAAAGTCCCCACATGTCACACTACCCCCAGGTGTATCCCACTAAATTGAGGACCCCGCTACATAAAAAAAAGCAAATTTTATATCATTTTATAGCAGTCACAGTCAGAAGACTAAATACTTTTATCTCACTCTTCATCTTTGAAGACCCTTCTATTACTCTGATCAAGTGCTGGACTATTAATCCGAGGAATAGCGGATGTTTCCTCTTATGGAATGGAGTGCTGACCAGGGCTGCTGATAGGGCAGTACAGCCAGACCTGTTGTACCGGGCCCGGGCCCTGTCAGCTCATCAGGGCGGCCCAGACAGCTTTACAGTGCATTTCTTCTTAAAAAAAAAGAAAAAGCTCACTAAATTACACCCCCCCCCCCGCTCCTACTTGCTTAGGAGGTGCATAAATATATTTTCCTGGACTCCATCAGGGGCTCATGAGGTGGAAGCTGAGTAGGGACTATTTTTTCATTTTCGGGCAGAGGTATACAACCCTGCGCCCAGTCGCATTCTCTAGTTTTCTGGCCGCTGCTCTCTTTCCCTGATGCTTGGTGGAGTGATCTGTACAGTGCTTTACCCACTCCGCTGTCTCAGAAACTGATGTGAGTCAGTGGACAGGAAGGGAGCGGTACTGCTAATCCTGGCGGTGGTGGCAGGTAGCGTGTAGCGTGGCAGGCACTGGGCAGCACACAGTGAGTTGAGGTGTTACAACACTCGTTGTAATCTTAATAGAATCATCCACATCCTCACAGTGCCTTATGATTCTCAGCATAGAATAATTTCACACAGGAGGTGCTCCATGGCTGTCAAAGTGTATCACATGCTGTTGTGTACTGACTTTGTTACTTTATGGCTGTACTGTATTACAGATTGTACCACTGTACAGCTATAGCAAAGTCCGCACCCAACAGCATGTGACACACTTTGACAGAGCCATAGAGTACCTGCTGTCAGGGCCGGTGATAAGCCAGGAAAACTGGCCCTGTTGTACCGATCCCGGTGTTCTATCGATTTGTGCCCTCCGTTGAATAGTACCTGCGCATGCGCAGAAGGGAAGGGCACTCCTGCTGATTTCCCGATCAGCTGGAGTGACTTTAAGCATAGTGCATGCGCACATGGTAGGAGGCTTTTTTTCGACAGGCGATATAATTTCACAGGCACAATTGAAAGCTATGCAAAGAGCAGAGGGACACCGTAGTTGTCAGATTGAGGCTCGCTGCTGGAGGGCGGGTTGTGGGTGTGTTGAAGGGAGGGTTTAGTCTGTGTTGCAATCCACCCTTAGACACAGGCAAAACCCACCGTTCAACACAGCAAACCCGTCCTGCAAAACAGACAAAACTGGACCTTGAGCAAAGTGTAAACTTGTGGCGCAAATGTGAGGCACAATATGACAAATATGGTGTCCTCCGCTGTTTGCATAGCATTCAATTGGGGCCGTCAAATGGTATCTCCCGTGGAAAAAAATCCTCCTACGATGTGCGCATGCACTATGTTGACGTCATGCCAGCTGATCGGGAAATCAGCTGGAGTGCCCTTCCATTCTGTGCAGGCACAAATCGACAGAACACCGGCCAGCAGGGGGGCCCAGGCAATCCGACAGAGAAGAATGCATGCAGAATAAGGAGAAAAAGAACATTTCTCCAACCAGCGCCCCTCTGCCCCCTCCCCCCTCTGCTCTGACTTATCTGCAGGTTTTTTTTTTACTTTCAGGGGAAGGGACTATTTTTTGTGTTTCGGGAGAATGTCACTTCCGCGGCCGCACCGCATGTCAGTGCTGGCTCAAGACACGGCCTGCCTTCCCCGGTGGAGTGATTTATCTCTCTACAGTCATTTATGGGGCTTTGCTCTGTTCCCCACTCGGCAGGGCTGCACTGGCCTGCCGGGAAATTTACCAGTAGAGTCCACCTGCCCTGGGGCCGCTTTGAGCTGCAGCTGCTGTGGCGCTCAGGGCCGATCTAAGTGCAGAGTCCTCCCTCCTCTCCCTCCCTCCGCTTGTGTAATCACACACAGCTGTCATGGAGCTGGGGTCTAAACTGTTCGGCGGCCGTCCACTGTAACAAAGCCCCGCCTCCTAGACATCCAACGCTGGGAAATTGAATCACAGACATCTATCACAGTCTAGAAGGCGGGGGTTTGTTACAGTGGATGGCCGCCGAACAGTTCAGACCCCAGCTCGATGACACAGGGGGAGATACCTGCTTTGTGTAATCAAGGTACTGGCGAGGCTGCAGTTGGGCACAGTGAGGCTGCATTGATGGCACAGTGAGGCTGCATTGATGTGCACTGATGAGGCCAAAATGGGCACCGTGAGGCTGCAGATGGGCACAGTGAGGCTGCATTGATGGCACAGTGAGACTGCTTTCATGGCGCAGTGAGGATGAAATGGGCACAGTGAGGTTGCAATGATGGGCACAGTGAGGCTGCATTGATGGCACAGTGAGGCTGCATTGATGGGCACTGATCAGGCTGCAGATGGGCACAGTGAGGCTGCATTAGTGGGCACTGACGAGGCTGCAGATGGGTACAGTGAGGCTGCATTGATGGGCACTGATGAGGCTGAAATGGGCACAGTGAGACTGCAGATGGGCACAGTGAGGATGCAGATGGGCACTGTAAGGCTGCGTTGATGTGCACTGATGAGGCTGAAATGGGCACAGTGATGCTGCAATGATGGGCACAGTGAAGCTGCATTGATAGGCACAGTGAGGCTGCATTGATGTCACAGTGAGGCTGCATTGATGGGCACTGGTGCGGCTGCATTGATCTCTTGTATCATGTCCGCAGTCTCTGACCATCTCTAGTATCATGTCTGCAGCCTCTGACCATCTCTTGTATCATGTCTGCAGTCTCTGACCATCTCTTGTATCATGTCTGCAGTCTCTTACCATCTCTTGTATCATGTCTGCAGTCTCTGACCATCTCTTGTATCATGTCTGCAGCCTCTGACCATCTCTTGTATCATCACAGTATTTATTTTGGATAATCAAACTTATAACTGGCTGGAGAAAGATAAATATCACTTGAAGACAAACCTACACTTTGTTTAAAGGCGGGATCTGGGGAGGGGCCAGGGTCAGGGTGGGGCTAAAGGAGGGACCAGGGGTGGGGCTTAAGGGGACCCAGTTAGGTAGGCTGTACGGGGCCCTGTGATTTCTATCAGCAGCCCTGCCTGCTGCTGTGCTGTGTGAATGATTATCTTAATGCTATAAGGTCTCATGCACACAGGATGCTTTAAAAACACTCCTCCTATTGGCAGCAGCCTTTTGCCAGAAAAAACGCCTGACGCTTGTAAAAGTGCCCAACACTTTTACAAGCGTTTAGGCTCATTTACAGGCGTCAAGCACTTGGGCGTTCATTTGATTGGCCAGAATAATAAGTTATTCTGGTCACTGAAATGAATTATCGCTCAAGCGGTAAACGTGCCTAGCGTTAACATGCGTTTCGGAGCATTTACATGCGTCAAGCGTTTTTTTGGTCAAAACACTGCTGCTCCTGGACGCACTGGCACTGTTTTTTTTTCTGCTTGTAAACGCCCCTGCCACAAAAAATTTAAAAATTCTATGTGGGCCTAGACACATAGGATAACATGCAGAGATGTTTGGAAGCAGTAAATAAAATGTGTGCATGGGGCCTAAAGATCACAAAGCACTGTGAGATGCTACTGTACACTTGTGTTTGGGGGGGGGGGTGTTAGTAAAAACGCACAGCTGAACTGTATTTTTACAGCCCCCAACCACTTCCCTTTAACCACAGCATTTTATATCAGAGCCGGGGCCATGCAGCGACCATGTCTTTTAAACCACATACACACATTTCCGGCTGGGGTCAGCAGCCAGGAGTGTGTGTATATTTGTAAAAGCAACTGTCAGGTTTCATGTGGAAGTGATACGAGCAGTTCTGAAGTCACGTTCACTTCCACAACTGCTGCACCATATCCCCCCCCTTAACTTTTGGGGAGGAGTCGAGGGCAGGGTTGAAGGGGCCCCGCCAGGTAGGCTGTACGGGGCCCCTTGATTTCTAACAGCGGCCCTGGTGCTGACCATCCCAAAGGCCTAGTTCCCACAGGGTGTACTATACTGTACGCCTGTGTAGGGCCATGTTTACCCACATGAGAATGCACAGGTTTTCTGTGCATCCCTGTGCAGGCAGTCTCATTTATGTCAATTGGGACACGGCGGCTGCATGGACACAGTCGCTCTGTCAGAATATGACATCCATATGCAGGGGTGTGTGACCAAACGCTGACAGTGGGAGTTCGGGACATCATGCATCTACACGGATGTCATACTGAGGTGCAGCATTCGTGTCCACACAGCCTCTGTGTCCCAATTGACATTAATGGGACTGCCTGCACAGGGGTGCACAGAACACCTGTGCATCCCTGTCCGGGTAAACATAGCCAACATTGTGCAGCATGGTCCATGTTGTCACCATCAGGAAGCCAGTGTAGACCAAAGCCATGCAGCCAATGCTGGAGCAAGTGATTTCTGGATTTCTGAATCCTACCGCTTTGCATCGTTTCTAAGCAAGTTTATTCACAAGCTGGATGCTTATACCTACCGTATCTCACAAAAGTGAGTACACCCCTCACATTTTTGTAAATTTTTTATTATATCTTTTCATGTGACAACACTGAACTAATGACAATTTGCTACAATGTAAAGTAGTGAGTGTACAGCTTGTATAACAGTGTAAATTTGCTGTCTCCTCAAAATAATTAAACACACAGCCATTAATGTATAAACCGCTGGCAACAAAAGTGAGTACACCCCTAAGTGAAAATGTGCAAATTGGGCCCAAAGTGTCAATATTTTGTGTGGCCACCATAATTTTCGAGCACTGCCTTAACCGTCTTGCACATGGAGTTCACCAGAGCTTCACAGGTTAACACTGGAGTCCTCTTCCACTCCTCCATGATGACATCACAGAGCTGGTGGATGTTAGAGACCTTGCGCTCCTCCATCTTCTGTTTGAGGATGCCCCACAGATGCTCAATAGGGTTTAGGTCTGGAGCCATGCTTGGCCAGTCCATCACCTTTACCCTCAGCTTCTTTAGCAAGGCAGTGGTCGTCTTGGAGGTGTGTTTGGGGTTGTTATCGTATTGGAATACTGCCCTGCGGCCCAGTCTCCGAAGAGAGGGGATGATGCTCTGCTTCAGTATGTCACAGTACGTGTTGGCATTCATGGTTCCCTCAATGAACTGTAGCTCCCCAGTGTCGGCAGCACTCATGCAGCCCAGACCATGACACTCCCACCACCATGCTTTACTGTAGGCAAGACACACTTGCCTTTGTACTCCTCACCTGGTTGCCGCCACACACGCTTGATACCATCTGAACCAAATAAGTTTATCTAGATCTCATCAGACCACAGGACATGTCCTTAGTCTGCTTGTCTTCAGCAAACTGTTTGCAGGCTTTCTTGTGCATCATCTTTAGAAGAGGCTTCCTTCTGGGACCACAGCCATGCAGACCAAATTGATGCAGTGTGCGGCGTATGGTCTGAGCACTGACAGGCTGACCCCCCACCCTTTCAACCTCTGCAGCAAGGCTGGCAGCACTCATACGTCTATTTCCCAAAGACAACCTCTGGATATGACGCTGAGCATGTGCATGTATGGTCTTGTCCACCGTGCTGCAGCTCAGTTTCAGGGTCTTGACAATCTTCTTATTCCCTAGGCCATCTTTATGTAGAGCAACAATCCTTTCTTTTTAAGATCCTCAGAGTGTTCTTTGCCATGAGGTGCCATGTTGAACTTCCAGTGACCAGTATGAGAGAGTGAGAGCGATAACACCAAATATAACAGACCTGCACCCATTCACACCTGAGACCTTGTAACACTAATTAGTCACATGACACCGGGGAGGGAAAATGGCTAATTGGGCCCAATTTGGACATTTTCACTTAGGGGTGTACTCACGTTTGTTGCCAGGGGTTTAGACATTAATGGCTGTGTGTTGAGTTATTTTGAGGGGACAGCAAATTTACACTGTTATACAAGCTGGACACTCACTACTTTACATTGTAGCAAAGTGTAATTTCTTCATTGTTGTCACAAAAAAGATATAATAAAAATATTTACAAAAATGTGAGGGGTGTACTCACTTTTGTGAGATACTGTATATCTAGTGTCAATATCCCTATTAGAATTCCTGGCTCTGAATGCTTCCTTTGCCATTACAAAACCAAATAACCAAACAATAGTGTTATACTTCCCAAATTATTTCATAGTATAAACATATAATTGGCAAATCCAGCTGAAAGAGAGTGATTCCTTATGGTCTTGTGGCACAAATACAATTCATTGCCAGCATGCAATCAAACAAACAAATCACAGTAAGCCATAAAAAGTCTCCAACAGAGTTTATTTCTTTTTCTAGACCTGTGGCATTCTGATATTTTCTAGAAAATTGATTATAGCTTCTAAGTATCTTTTTTTTACGTCCTTTAAAATAAAAACCTAGAAATTAGATATTACTAGTGTGAGCTGGGTAACTAACATTACCAACCCTTCCTAAAATGCAGGGGGTATCAACCTTTTCAGTGCTGGATAGACACTGTACGGATTTTGGAGTTGAGAGGTGATTGGGTTTCCTCAGCAAGAATCCCTGCTTTGGAGTGAAATTGGAAGCTGACTAGATTCTAAAAGGTAGTCAGTGCCCTCTATGGAAATAATGTTTCATATAGAACATGCTTACCCAGTATACTTGGTATCATCCATAGAAAACTCAACATTTATGCAGCAGCAGCATTCTTCCTCCGGATTGTGGTGCTGATGGACAGATGGAGTACATGGCATTATGCATTTGAGAACAGAACCAACAACTTTCACATAAAAAATATACCATCTGCAAACCTACAGTATATTCAGGTGTGTGTTAGGTCCAGTTAAAAGCATCATGCTACATAGTCCATCTTCCAACAATGCCTATATAGAATTATTAAAAAGTTAATTAGTAATATTCAAATTTTTTATTTTTACCTAATATCTATCATGAAGCTCTTTAACATAAGTGGCTCTCTGACTTTACCACCAATGATGTCTTTCATGTGTGCAGAAAACCCAGAAAAACCAGCATAAACATTTAATGCCCAAGTGCCTACCCAAACAGCATAATACACCCAACACAGGTAATCTTATCATTGCCAATGTCCCTCTTCTACACTAAAGGCTGCTGTCATCTTCATACATTTACTACTGGCGTGCACTGAAAATTCTAACTTTTAAAATAAATGATAATCTAGTGTTAAATCCAATTAACTAACTTATAACCCTATTAACCCATCACATACAGGATTTCTCACTTCAAGTCAAGATGGCCAATACAGAATCCAACAGTGTCCTTGGGAAGACTACAACCCTCCTAAGGGGGCATCATAGTGTCCTACACTGCCCTATGGGTGCAGTGGGGGATACATGGACTTGGTGTCAGGGTGAGACTGGATCTGGTTTACAATAATTCCATCTGTTTAAGTTGAGCATTTACCTGCAAAATGTTCATATTGAGTAGCAATGTGACGGCGATAGTAGAAATTTATACAATAAATTATGCAATACTTTTGGCCATTAAAATGTATTTCTAGATCTGGAATTGAAATGTGTTTTTTTTTTTTTTTTATAGAAAAATTGCTTTAAATGTGTGTATTTAAAAAGTTTTACTAGTTTAAATTCTGTGTTAAAGAGACCCCGTCACAGAAAAGTACCCAGCAAACCAAAGGCAGTCAGGAAATCGGTAGTAAAATAGGATATGATTGTGGCAATCCTACAGCAAAATCAACACTTCAGGCACTGTTGAGCAGAGAGACTTCTAAGGCTACTGGCTGTGCCATTCTCTCTGACTCCTACAACATCAGTGTGTTTTACCAGCATGATGAAAACTCTCCTATGCTCTGCACTAAAATTCAAGCATAGTAAACAATGACACTAGGCTTACTATGCAGCATTTTTAGTGCTGATCTTATAATGCCGCATACACACGACCGTTTTTCCTGTCTTGCAAAAAAACAAAGTTTTTCTCGACGTGATTCGTCGTGATTCCTCTCAAGCCTGCCTTGCATACACACGTTCATGAAAAAAAATGCTCGAGCAAAGCGCAGTGACGTACAACACATACGACAACACGTACGACGGCACTATAAAGGGGAAGGTCCATTCGAATGGCGCCACCCTTTGGGCTGCTTTTGCTGATCTCATGTTAGTAAAGTTTGGTGAGAGACGATTCACGCTTTTCAGCCTCGTGCTCTTCAGTCCGTTACAGCGTGACAAATGTGCATCTCCATTACAAACGCTAGTTTTACCAGAACGAGCGCTCCCATCTCATACTTGATTCTGAGCATGCGCGTTTTTTTTCCCCTCGGAAAAGCATACACACGAGTGGTTTTCACAACGAGAAAAAGAACGACGGGAAAAACGACGAGAAAAAATAGAGCAGGTTCTAATTTTTTTGCGGGCAGTTTTCTCGTTGAGAAAACTGCTATGGAGCATACACACGACCATTTTTCACGACCAATCTAAAAAATTGCAGTTTTCTCGTCATGAAAAATGGGCGTGTGTACGTGGCATAAGAGTTCCCCTAATGATGCTGAAACACAGTAATGATGTAGGGGTTAAGTGTGGGCGGTAGCACGGTGAGCAGCGTAGAATGCTCTAGTTGACACTCCTGGAAGTGTCAATTTTGCTGTAGGGATACTTCTGTGGATCAGTCACATCGGTGAGTTTCTGTAAATGCAGGGGCGACGTATACAAACCCCTGGCTGCCGTTAGTTTGTTGTGTGCCAGGTGGTGGTAGGTTCTTTAAATTCCAACTGATCAGTGTTATAAATTAAATTAAAATATTTTAAACATGTTTTTAACTGTTTGTAATCTGAGCATTTATTTAAATCAGATATCTTGGTTTATTCATTCAAATGCGAGTTCATATAGATTGATAAAAAAAAAATGAAAGTTAAAACCCCATCCTCTTTGAAGTTAAAATGTTTGTGGAGGCAGTTTTTATTGATTTTGGATAGAATTAAGACCCAATGTTAAATTTTTATTGCTGTCTGTATCCTTGATTCACTCTGTTTGATCGGTGGCCATTGTGACAAATGGTTTGGGCAAATTATCTTATTGGGCATAGACCGCAAAAAATAACAGGAAAGGGGTTTTATCATTCTCTAGTCAAATTCAATTCTCTATTCAAAACTAAAAAAAGTTTTGTCTATACATACACCTTACACAAAATGACTTCAGTGGAATAGAAATATGCAAATCAAATACACTGTATTTGCCTTACAAATTTCCCTTTTTACTGATTATTTTAAAAACCAGATACCAGTCTCATACACCATTTACCATGACCCTCACACAATAATACTTGTCACCCAGTGGGGCAGTAACGCTGACATATTACATATTACACCACTCCAGAAACAAAAAGTTTAAAAAAATACAGTTTTTCTTTCTTTTATACTATATATATATATATATAAATATATATATGGCTATATTTATATATACATATTTATATATGTAAACACACACACGTACGTTTAGGACCAGTTAATGGCCCACTAACAACTGAACACCTTCCTGCCAGATGAATGTTGCGATTTCCTCTGACAAAAACAAGGTTACATGCAGTCTCATCTCATTCATATGTGACTCTTTAAAATCTATACTATTTGTATCACCTTCATTCCTATTTATATATCTATATATACATACACAGTTTTCTCCTTTGGCGGAAAGGGGGGGGTTTAAAAAAATATGACTGACTGCCCATTTTTTAAAAACATGAAGCGGCAAGCCTCAGGACAAAGGTGTTTGTATCTGTAACAAAACACATGGCAGACAACCTTAAAAACCTATTTTAAAACAAAATAAATACAATTTGGAGATTTCTTTAGCAGACTGATTCAGAAATCTATCTAGACTGGACTATACCCGATCACTGCGCAGGATCACCCTGTGACAGAGAGAGGGATAATCGCGCCATGCGCGTACTCGCGTGTGCGTGTTTACACAAACATTTTTATATTTTCTTTTTCATTTTTGATAGAACTTTCACTCCAGCATTTTCAAAGAACCCTCAGGGGTTAACAAATATCCAAGGCTTTTAAGAAAAAAAGCTGACATAATTAAACCACATAGTGGCTATGGATAAAAGGTGAGATTGTTAGATCTTCACTCCACCGCTCCCACCCTTGAATTCTATCTGTCCTCTTCTCCCTTCAGCCGCTGTCTGAAGAAGTGTGAGGGGCAGTGGAAGGAGAGGTACGTCTCCGTGGGGGGCTCCATGAATTGTCCGAGCTGTTGGAAGGGGGAAAAGGCCGGTGAGACCGCAGGAGGAAGAGTTCTCCCTGCTCTCGGAGCAGAGCCTGAGCTATAAGCCCTGGAAGAGCATGGAGAGAACCATTTAGGGAGTCAATCTTGGTCTCCAGGGTCATGATCCTCTTCTCAAGATCATCATTTCGTTCTTGCAGTTCAGACATGAGATCATACATCACATTCTGCGTCTAAATAAGAGTAAAGAGATTATATTGAAATAATTAACATTTGGACATTTTCTTCTATAAACATGGTATTTTGCAACATGAAGTTACATAAAAACGAAGAATCTGAGGCCCAAACTTTTCTTTTTACTTTTGGAAAGAGTGGGGACTGTTTAAAACCCTTGTCAGTTTATTTCTTTGCTGATGTGTCCTGTTGGGGGGATTTCCTTGAATTTCACGTTCAAGAGACACTACAAGGAAGTGAGAGGAAAGCAAATTACACAGTTGTTACCAGAACAGTCGTCCACACAGATTTTCCCTCTACTGTTCCTGTTGCAACTGTAAATGTTTGGACTATCCATGAGACCCCATTCACACAGGGGCAACATGACTTCCAGCGCGACTTTGGGAGGCAACTTGGACACGACTTGAGTTTAAATCACAGCGTGACTTGGGGCGGCTTCAGCGCGACTTGGGGCGACTTACAACAAGACTGAAGTTGCCTCCAGGACAGGAGGCTTTCCAGTGGCCAATCAAACAAGAATCAGCTCTGTGGGAGGGAGGGGGAGGGAGGGGTTTGCCTGAGAAATGTATGTTCTCTTCCTGGAAAGTTGCTTCTGTTAAGACAGTGATCCGACTTCTGAGGCGACTTCCATTGAAATCAATGGGTACAAGTCGTCTCGCAGTCGCCTAGAAGTCGGATTGAAGTAGTACAGGAACCTTATTTGAAGTCGGAGCGACTGCAGTAGTGTGCATTAAGACGGCTCCATTCACTTACATTGATTTCTCATGCAGCGCGACTTGAGGCGACTGGGGCCGACTTGGGGCGACTTGAAGTCGGATCCAAAGTCCTCCCTGTGTGAATGGTCATTAACTCTCTGTCTAAGTGTATGTTGACTATACTGGAACCAAAATAATCATATAAAGACTCTTGGATCTGCACTTGGGTTCAACATATAGACAATGGATGTGTGACAACTGCCTGGGTACAAAGAGATGTTCAAACAGCAAGTCAGGAATAAGAAGTCAACACACCCAGGACCAAAGTGCTAAAACCAAACTATAATTATTATTGCCATTACAAATCAAGGAATACTATTGTATAGATATAAACATGTCAGTATGCCAGCCACAGTACTTGATCACTGTCAAGGTGACTTTGGGTGTTCAGAGGCTTGATGCAATCCCAAAAATATATGTAGGATCAACCCCTTCAAGCTCTACAGTACAAGACCACATAGGAATAGTGACTGAACAAAATTAGCTCTTCTCCTTTTCCCCAATGCCATACAGTGCTGTACAGGTCTTCATTTGATTGACAAGATGTGCACTGTGTACTTCCATTCAGAAAACACCAGTCAAAAGCTGAAGGTGGGTTCACAGAGCAAACCCTATCAATCAAGAGGAGGAACGTACAGCACCTTTATGGCGGGGGTGAGGCGATCTGCACCAACAGACTTATGCAGCATTAACCCTTGCTAAGTTCATCAAACAGCAACAGAAAACTAAAATCTTGCCTATCTTGCAATGAATTAATATTTTTTTACATGATTTGTACATCAATTGTATCCTCATTTTAACAGTGCTGTCTACTTGTGTTTCTGAATATGTAAAGTGGGGAAAATCCCCTGCAGATTGTGTAATTTTACCCACTTGCAAAGAAATGAAGGGTCTATAATTTTTGTCATATGTGTATTTTAAATGATAGAGACAGAATATCAACCAAAAATCCAGAAAAACACATAAAACAAATGCCATAAATTAAGTTGCCTTTCAGTGAGTAAAATAAGTATTTGATCCCCAAGCAGAACATGGCTTGGCAAGCACAGAGGTAAGACGTTTCTTGTAGTTGGTGACTAGGTTTGCACACATCTCAGGAGGGATTTTAGTCCACTCTTCTTTACAGATTTTCTCTGTATACTTAAGGTTTTTTAGCTGTCACTTGGCAACTCTAAGTTTCAGCTCCCTCCATAAATTTTCGATAGGATTAAGGTCTGGAGACTGGCTAGGCCACTTCATTCTAGAGCCACTCCTTTGTTGCCTTGGTGGTATATTTTGGGTCATTGTTATGCTGGAAGACCCACCTGCAACCCATCTTCAGTGTTCTCAAGAAGGTTCTCAATCAAGATTTTACAATACACGGCCTGTCCATTGGCACCTCAATGCAGCAAAATCGGCCTGT
Source organism: Rana muscosa (assembly GCA_029206835.1). Lineage (NCBI taxonomy): Eukaryota > Metazoa > Chordata > Amphibia > Anura > Ranidae > Rana > Rana muscosa. The sequence goes on along the minus strand of CM055116.1, from coordinate 597,448,905 downwards.
GCCTTTAGCAGAGAAACAGTCCCAAAGCATCATATTTCCACCTCCATGCTTGACTGTGGGGAATGGTGTTCTTAGGGTCATAGTCAGCATTTTTCTTCCTCCAAACACAGCGAGGAGAGTTAATGCCAAAGAGCTCAATTTTGGTCTCATCTGACCAGAGCACTTTCTCCCAATCCTTATCTGAATCATTTAGATGTTCATTGGCATGACTTCACATGTGTCTTCTTGAGGAGGGGGACTTCTTGAGGAAGAAAAATGCTGACTATGACCCTAAGGTGGTGGAAACATTGTGCTTTTGGGCTGTTTCTCTGCTAAAGGTACAGACTGACTTTGCCATATTGAGAGGTCAATGGATGGGTCTTCCAGCATGACATTGACCCAAAACATACTGCCGAGGCAACAAAGGAGTGGCTCAGGATGAAGCATTTTAAGGTCAAAAGGTCATGGAGATCTTAATCCTATGGAAAATGTATGGAGAGAGCTGAAACTTTGAGTTGCCAAGCGACAGCCAAGAAACCCTAAGGATTTAGAGAAGATTTGTAAAAAAGAGTGGACCAAAATCCCTCCTGAGATGTGTGCAAACCTGATCACTAACTACAAGAAATGTCTTACCTTTGTGCTTGTCAACAAGGGTTTATCCACCAAGTACTAAGTCATGTTTTGCTTGGGGATCAAATACTTATTTTACTCACTGAACTGCAACTCAATTTATAACGTGTTTTTTTCTGGATTTTTGGTTGATATTATGTCTCTATCATTTAAAATACACCTATGATAAAAATTATAGACCCTTCATTTCTTTGTAAGTGGGCAAACTTACAGAATCCTAAGGGGATAAAATAATTATTTTCCCCACTGTACATACATACACTATATAAATAATTTTATTTAAAACCTATGTAGCGGGGTCTCCTTTAGGGCCCCTGGACTACGTTACCCAGAACCCCGTTCGGCACCCAGAGTGCAGTTAGCCACCGCAGAGACTCATGGGAGGGGTTATTTAAGGAGGAGGCGAGGCGGAGCTCGGGCTCTTTGGGACACCGCGCTGCAAGCAAGAGTTTCTTCCTGTGCGGATCTGCTGCAGTGCAAGGCCTGAAGCCTGGGCCTTGCGCAACTACCAAAGAGCCTTCCACCCCACTGCGGAGCCTGGGTGGCACCTGACTTGTCGAGCAAGGACATCAGTTGGATCGGGGACCCGATCGTTGCAGACGCTGTGTGCGGATACACAGGAAGGTGGAAGTCCCGGACTTGGATCGCGTCCGGAGTGGTGAGCGGGCACCTGCCCAAACCAATAGACTGTGCCGTGTTCAGGCCTATAGACTGCATAGGCCCACAGTTCCGTTTATCTGCTGTTCCCCGGGGGGGGGGGGGACCGGTAGCAGGACAGAGTTGAAGTGCCCCCCTCCCCAGTATAGTGTTCCAAGTTATTGCCTGGTTGTGGATTGCAAATTACTATTCATCAAGTGCACCACCGAAAGCTGGCATGCGAAGAAATCCCTATAGGAGGGGACTGAGATTTACTCCATGTCAGGCCTGACCGGGGTGGGTGGTTAAGTTATTGTTAGTGCGCCACAGGGCGCGCATACCATAATAGCTACGCGTGGTGGAGTACCGCGCAGCGCCATTATTGTGTGCTGTATTGATTTCTGCAGGGCTCTGCAGGCCAGTTGCATGTGTTGTATTCTGCCTATGCTATCTTTGAGATAAGAGTAAACTGTTATATTTAATCTCTCGCCTCAGTGTGTTCTCTTACTGTTAAGAGATTACCCCTTGCAATACTATTGAAATTGATCCAAATATAACCCTAGACTAACTGTGCCAGAGTGGGTCGAGTAAGATTGCCAGGGGTTGGCGGTACTGTATACAGGGTCCGAAATCAAACCAAGCGGCTCTCTTAACTGGGGGTAGCGCTACACGTGGGGGCTCTCGAGTCCGGGATCCTGTTGCAGCAAGTAACGCGCCAAAAGTACCAGCATGGACCCACTAGAAGTAGGACAGCCGGGGTAGCAGTCATAGAACTCCCAGGGATCTGGCAAGAAGAAGCGGTGAAGCAGCTAGTGATGTCACTGTCACCGTATCAGAAAGCATGGGAGGTGGATGTCAGGACGAATTCCTCACTGACCCATGCATTAGTGGAATGGAAGGACGGAGTCCCAGAACATTTCAAGAATCCAAGTGTAGAAGCTATAGATGATCAGACTTATAGCCTAAGACACGCGCTGCCGCTTAAGCCAGGAGGACGGCCTCAGACACCGAAACTATCTCCATCACCCACCCCAAAAGTAGAAAGACAGGTGAAAAGGGAAAGTCCCGGGTCGCCATCTGCCACTCTCGGCGCAGAGTTGTGCGCGGTCCTGGGGGAACTTGTGGCACAGTGTAAGAAAGATCCTTACAGATTACCAGATGTCAGGATACAGAAAACTTAGAATATTCTCAGGAAGGAAACCTGTACCCTCGGGTGAAGAGGGATTCTTCGAGGAGTGGTTAGACGGTGCCACTCAGGCCCTAGAAGAATGGGAAGTCCCAGACCACAGAAAGAAGCAGAGAATTGCTGCAAGCTTGAAGGGGCCTGCTCTGGAGGCCATACGTAACCTCAAGATGAGTAAGACAGACTGTAATGCTCAGGACTATCTGGACATTCTGCAGAATGTGTTCCGCGGAACAGAGAAAATCACTGAGCTCACCTATCAGCTGGAGCACTGCTACCAAAAGACAGGAGAGAAGCTGTCAGAGTTCATGAGGTGCCTGGACAAGATCCTGCATAAGATGATTCTGAAGAAGGGAATTGACCCACGGAAGGTGGATGAGACCCGTGTTCAACAGGTGATGAGAGGATCTCAGCCCCTGGACCCCATCGCATTGGCGCTACGCACAAGACAGGACAGGAAGAGCCTGGAGTACCCTGACTTGATCCGAGTGGTCAGAGAGGAAGAAGCAATGCTGGAGGAGAAGAAGAGGAGCCTACCAGTTGAGTCGGTGAATCCTCCTCCAGTGATGGTCAGGACGGCCATGACCCTGGAAAGAGACTCAGAGGTGGATACCTTGAAGTCACAGATGTCCCAAGTGTTGGGGATGCTGACCTCCCTGATGGAGAAGAAGTCAAGGGAACCAGAGAGGGAAAGTCCGAGGAAGGAGCTGTTTCCCAACACCTCAACGCCCGCATCCCTGGAAGATTGGGGGGATGTGATCTGTTTCAATTGTGGAGGAGCTGGTCATTTCGCCAAAGTGTGTGCCAGCCCAAAGAAAAAAAAGATGAATAACCGCAAGCCGCCGGAAAACTTCAGCGGGCCTCGGTGAAGGAGTCAACCGGGTGCCCACCATCTCCAGTGAGCTCCAAACTGAATGAGAAGCACATGAAAAGAGTGGAAAAGACCCCTCAGAAGAAACGCAAAGTTCCTCAGAAGGAACGCACCCCAAAGAAAGAGAGTAGTGTCCCTCAGCGGGTAGTTACACCCACCAAAAGGAGGGAGATCAATGCATACCAGGCCCAAGAGAGACTTAAGTCCAAAGAGAAATGGAAGAAAGAAAGTCAAAAGGGAAAATGCAAAGATCAAAAGAAAGAGACCCCCTTGAAACGATATCCAGAAAAGCTGGTGGGTCCCTCCCGGATAATACCAGTTCAAGTGGAGGGAGTCTACACAAGAGCCATACTGGATACTGGGGCGCAAGTGACCCTGTTGTACCGGGACTTTTATGACAAGCATTTAAGTCATCTACCCATCCAGAAGATTGAAGAGTTGGAGATATGGGGAATTGGGACAGAGAGTTTCCCTTATGATGGCTATCTGCCTATAAAACTGACTTTTGACCCGTCCATAGCCGGAAAGGCTGAAGTGTTCGACACCTTAGCTGTGGTGTGCCCCCGACCGCCTGGAGCTAACAAGAGTTCCCTGATAATAGGGACGAACACGGATCTGGTCCGAAGACTCTTGGCCCCTCTGACAAGAAGGAAAGACCTCACAGTCACCAAGATCCACCCAATGTTGAAGACAGCCTACCAACGGCTGATCTTGGAACAGAAGGCCCCGGAAGAGGGGGTAGGGAAGGTCTGGAGGCTGGGGAGAAGGGGAATAGTGCTGCAGCCCGGTGAAGTAACCTGCTTGAAAGCCACAGTGAAACTCACTTGGGAGAAGCCGGGCCCTTTTGTCATGTTGGAACCCGACCCAAGGGAAGAACATTCGGGCTTAGAAGTAGTCCCAGAAGTGGTCCCGGTGTGGGCCCTGAAGAAGGCTAACTGTAAGGTGCCTGTGAGTGTCAGAAATACCACGGATGGTCCCATGGAAATCCCAGCCAGGCTGTTGCTGGGCAGGGTGAGCCCAGCTACCCCAGTTGCTTCATCAGATGTGGAGAAGACAGATGGAGAAAGTACTGTGTGGGAGAAGCTTTCCATGGAGAATCCAAATCTGCCCAGAACTTGGAAAGAGAGAGCCAAGGCCCAGTTGACCAGGTGGGAGAGGATCTTTTCCCAAGATGAATTCGACGTGGGGTGTGCTAGGAGTGCCACCCATCAAATCCGCCTCCAGGAAGACAAGCCCTTCAGGGAAAGGGCTAGGCGGGTTCCGTTAGCAGACCTCGAAGACTTGAGGGAACAACTCGCCGAGCTCAAGCGAACAGGGGTGATCCGAGAATCTAGAAGTCCCTATGCCTCCCCTATAGTGGTGGTCCAGAAGAAGAATAATGGGTCACTGAGGCTGTGCATAGACTATAGGACCCTCAACAGGAGAACCATACCGGATCAATATACCACTCCAAGGATAGAGGATGCCCTACAGAGCTTGTCTGGAGCCAAGTGGTTCAGTGTTATGGACCTCAAGAGCGGGTACTATCAGATCCCGATTCATCCAGAAGACAAAGAGAAGATGGCTTTCATAACCCCGGTAGGGTTCTTTGAATTCAACCGGATGCCTCAAGGTCTGTCTGGAGCTCCAGCCACCTTCCAACGTCTCATGGAGAAGACTGTGGGAGATATGAACCTTATCGAAGTCCTCGTATACTTGGATGACATCATTGTCTTCGGAAGGACCTTGGAAGAGCACGAGGAGAGGCTGGAGAAAGTTTTGAAGAGATTGAGTGAGGAGGGACTCAAGCTCTCACCTGAAAAATGCCAATTCTATCAGTCATCAGTTAACTACCTGGGGCACATAGTGTCTGAAGATGGGGTAGCAACAGACCCCGAAAAATTGGAGGCAGTTATCTCCTGGCCCAGGCCTACAACTGTGACAGAGCTCAGATCCTTTCTGGGGTTCTGTTCCTATTACAGGAGGTTTGTGGAGGGGTTTGCTCGGATAGCCAGGCCTCTGAATGAGCTGCTAAAGACGGAGGGGGAAGAGGATGACACAGGCCCCAGAAAGCCAGGGGAGTCAGTCAAGGACCAGTGGAATGAGAAGTGTGAGAATGCCTTCCAGATGTTGAAGAAGACATTGACCACTGCCCCTGTCCTGGCCTACGCAGACCCTAAGAAGCCTTATGAACTTCATGTAGATGCCAGTCATGATGGTTTGGGGGGAGTGTTGTACCAGGAGCATGAAGAGCAACTGAGGCCTGTTGCGTATGTGAGCAGAAGTCTGACTCTCTCCGAGAAGAACTACCCCACCCATAAGTTGGAATTCCTGGCCCTCAAGTGGGCGGTAGTTGACAAACTCAGAGATTATTTGTATGGGGCGGAATTCACAGTGAAAACCGACAACAACCCCCTTACCTATCTTTTCACCACAGCAAAGTTGGATGCCACAGGACATAGATGATTGGCGGCGCTGTCTGCCTTCAATTTCAGCCTGAAATACAGACCTGGGGCTGGAAACCGAGATGCAGACGCCTTGTCTAGGAGATCTCACGTCCCCGTTTGCAGTACAGAAGACTGGACCCAAGTGGCCCCTCTGTCAAGGGGCTGAACTCCAAGCCAGTGGCGGCTCAAGAGCAGAAGAGATAGGGGTTACCATAGTAGGAGTTCCCAAGCAATACTGTGGAGTAACCCAACTGGGGGAAGACAACTTGCCAAAATTGTCAAAAAAGGAGTTGAGATCAGACCAGTTGGAAGACCCCATGGGGAGATTGGTCTTGGAGGCCCTAGAGAATCAGGACCCGAATAGACTCTTACGCCACCCTTCAAAGGAGGCTCGCCTATTGAGGAAGGAGTGGGACAAGTTACAGGTGCATCAGGGAGTGGTCTACCGAAGGGGCCCCTCTGATGACCTAGAAGACAAATGGCAATTGTTCTTGCCTGAGAAGCACCGAGAGACAGTCCTGGTTGCTCTGCACGACAACCATGGTCACCTAGGGGCGGAAAGGACCTTCCAACTCATTAAAGACCGTTTCTATTGGCCGTGCATGAGGGCTGAAGTTGAAGAATACTGCCACTCATGTGCACGATGCATCCAGAGAAAGACTTTACCTCATCAAGCTGCCCCAATGGGCCATCTGCAAAGTCAAAGCCCACTTGATCTGGTATGCATTGATTTTCTCTGCCTCAAACCCGACCTGAGTGGACTAGGAAATGTTCTGGTAGTAACCGACCATTTCACCCGGTATGCCCAGGCCTTTCCAACCAAGGACCAGAAGGCTTCCACCGTGGCCAAAGTGCTGATGGAGAAATACTTTGTACATTATGGGCTACCGCAACGGCTCCATTCGGATCAGGGAAGGGATTTTGAAAGCCGATTGATCCGGAAACTCCTGGATTCTTCGGGGATCAAGAAGACAAGGACTACCCCCTACCACCCACAAGGTGATGCTCAGCCGGAGAGGTTCAACCGAACCCTGCTCAACATGCTGGGGACTTTAAGCAGTGAGAAGAAGCAACATTGGAGCAACCACATAGCGGCCGTTGTGCATGCATACAATAGCACCACTAGTGACGCTACAGGGTACTCACCCTATAGACTCATGTTCGGGAGAGAAGCAAGGCTGCCAGTAGATCTGGCCTTTGGCACTTCCATAGACCATTGTTCTGCTGCTTCCCACAAGGGATATGTCGATAGACTCAGACGTAATCTGAAAGTGGCCTATGAACAGGCCCAGGCGGCCTCGGAACAAAGGGGGGCCCGCAACAAGAGAAATTTTGATTTAAAAGTTAGGATCCAAGATCTACAACCTGGAGACAGAGTGTTGTTGCGGAATTTGGGGATCCCTGGAAAACACAAGCTTGCAGACAGATGGAGACCTGAACCTTATGTTGTTTGCAAAAGACTGCCAGGCCTACCCGTTTACAGACTTAAACCAGAAGGGAAGGTGGGACCTTTGAAGACCTGGCATCGGAACCACCTACTTCCACTAGCGGAGGCAGTTCGGATACCCCCTGTGACGGATTCCCCTGAGCCAACTTCCATCCTGGATACTCCCAGACCGATCACTCGGTCCCAGACCCCTCAGATTGGGGATACAGAGGCCTCGGAGATGAGTGACGATGAGGGAGAAGAACTTGACTGGCTTTGGCCTTCACAGGCCCCAGGAACTTCTGCTATTGATCTTCCACCTGAAGAAGACACCATAGATCAGATGCTGAATGCAGAAGCTACTAAGTTCATTCCATCCAGTCCTTGGTCGGATTCTTGGGAGAGTGCTTGTGACTTACCCCCAGAAGAAGATCCAAGGGAGTCCCTGTACCTCCCTGCCCCGGAGTCCAGTGCTCCCGAACCAGAAGTAATTCCTGAGTTCGTTCCAGAGGAGGAACCTGTTCTAACAGAGAGCCCAAGAGGACAGAGGAAGCGAAGAGCCATAAAGCCTCCTAGCAGATTAACTTACCCACAGATGGGGAGAAGTGCGGAAGACACTGTGGTTACTGCCAGGAGTATGGAACAGCCTGACCCTCCCACTGTTCATTTAGTGGGGGGCAACCCCAGCTCACTCTCTGGCACAGTTAGGCAGAACACTAGTGATGGTGTGACCTGTGGGCAGGGGAGTTCACCGCCTCGGTTTTGGTGGGAATTTCCTCTGCCAACATCATACGAAACTTTGATTGATGTTGTACGTTCTGTGATTTAAGTTTATGTTATCTTTGGGGACCAAAGAGTTTAAGTGGGGGGAGTGTGTAGCGGGGTCTCCTTTAAGGCCCCGGGACTACGTTACCCAGAACCCCGTTCGGCACCCAGAGTGCAGTTAGCCACCGCAGAGACTCATGGGAGGGGTTATTTAAGGAGGAGGCGAGGCGGAGCTCGGGCTCTTTGGGACACCGCGCTGCAAGCAAGAGTTTCTTCCTGTGCGGATCTGCTGCAGTGCAAGGCCTGAAGCCTGGGCCTTGCGCAACTTCCAAAGAGCCTTCCACCCCACTGCGGAGCCTGGGTGGCACCTGACTTGTCGAGCAAGGACATCAGTTGGATCGGGGACCCGATCGTTGCAGACGCTGTGTGCGGATACACAGGAAGGTGGAAGTCCCACTCTGGGATTGCGTCCGGAGTGGTGAGCGGGCACCTGCCCAAACCAATAGACTGTGCCGTGTTCAAGCCTATAGACTGCATAGGCCCACAGTTCCATTTATCTGCTGTTCCCCGGGGGGGGGGGGACCGGTAGCAGGACAGAGTTGAAGTGCCCCCCTCCCCAGTATAGTGTTCCAAGTTATTGCCTGGTTGTGGATTACAAATTACTATTCATCAAGTGCACCACCGAAAGCTGGCATGCGAAGAAATCCCTATATGAGGGGACTGAGATTTACTCCATGTCAGGCCTGACCGGGGTGGGTGGTTAAGTTATTGTTAGTGCGCCACAGGGCGCGCATACCATAATAGCTACGCGTGGTGGAGTACCAGGCAGCGCCATTATTGTGTGCTGTATTGATTTCTGCAGGGCTCTGCAGGCCAGTTGCATGTGTTGTATTCTGCCTATGCTATCTTTGAGATAAGAGTAAACTGTTATATTTAATCTCTTGCCTCAGTGTGTTGTCTTAGGGCTCTTTCACACGGGGCGGATCAGTCATGATCCGCCCCGTGAAGCTCCGCTTGCTCAGCGGGGATCGCTCAGTTGATCCCCGCTGAGCCGGCGGATGACTGGGCGGTCCCCGCACACTGTGCAGGGACCGCCCTGTCAGAGCGCCGCTCTCCCCTATGGGGAGATCGGATGAACACGGACAGTCTGTCCGTGTTCATCCGATCCGCTCCGCCGCCGGAAGGAAAAATAGGGTTTTCCTCCGTCACACTTTGGCGGAGCGGAGCGGATGTCAGCGGACATGTCACCGCTGACATCCGTGGTTCCATAGGGCTACATGGAGCATCCGTCCAGGTCCGCCTAAAAAACTGACAGGCGGACCTGAACGGACCCTCTGTGTGAAAGGGGCCTTACTGTTAAGAGATTACCCCTTGCAATACTATTGAAATTGATCCAAATATAACCCTAGACTAACTGTGCCAGAGTGGGTCGAATAAGATTGCCGGGGGTTGGCGGTACTGTATACAGGGCCCGAAATCAAACCAAGCGGCTCTCTTAACTGGGGGTAGCGCTACACCTAAATGCAGTCAAAATAAAAACACAAAAGCCCGCACAATGGACATCCGTAGGAGGATGTGTACCTTGTGCTGATGTCTCTTCTGTTAGGTGAAATCCCCCCTTATCCTATGCCCACCTTTTATGTCCAGCTCTCTCATTCATAGATTGTGTTTCATGCATAGAAGCTGTAGAAAGGCTTCTATGAATGGAGGAGCTGTGTGGAAAGGGTAGGCATAGTCAGGCACTCTTGACGAGAGCCTGTAACAGCTCCAACAGTTTTATTAACTGCCACCGCACTGGAAGATTGTGGAGGTGGGTGAAGGGGGCACAAAGGGAGGAGGTGTAAGTTATGTTCGTTGCACAGATTTTTATTTATTTTTTTATTTTGATTGCACTTAGGCTTTAAGCAAGAAATATAAAAAAATGAAATCATAATATCACTGTTTAAATCATAGCAAAATTAATTATTAAGCTATAAAATAAAATATGATGGTATATAGTTAGTGATAAGCTAGGCAAAAGGTTATCTGTTGGATGAGTCTGGCCCTATTTATCATTGACTAAAGGTCTCTTTTTGTATGTTTGGTGCTTTTGCACAATTACAGGAGAGACATTACAAATTCCTAAACAATATGCCTAGGCCTTACCCAAATTAACCCCAAATCCCCTCTTCCCTTCTTAAACGTGAGCATTTTTGTTTGCTCTACAGAAAACAGATTACATTAATCCATGTGATGTCATCACCAGATTCTTCCTGGGGTAGTTATTAAAAGCTCAGTTACCAATTGACACAGATACTCCCGTGACCCCCCCCCCCCAGAACTACACATCCCAAGAGCCCTTTCCCTATATATAGTGGGCAGGCTGACTCTTGACAATCTCTAGGCAGTGGCATGGTATAGCTGAAAAAGAGACCAATGTTTGCTTATGGAGTGGGACAGAAAGGGGTGGGGGGTAGGTGGAGTCCCTACTCTAGCAAGCAGAGCTGACAAGACTAGCTGGGAACTCATTGCAGTAGGGATGCTGTCCGTCCAAACAGGAAGTTAGGAGCACACTGTATTTCAGTTTAACAAGGTATTTTTCTGTACATATGATGTTTTTAAAGAGATAATTTATTGCACTGAATATGCACTGCTGATTGGCTCCTGCTGTGTCCAATCACAGCTGGAGCGGGTTGCCGGAGGCTTGCGTGCGCACTCCAGATCCCGTGCATGAAATCACGTACAGGAGGGCCACCCTGCCGCAGTATATCTGCGTGGGGGGGTCCAGAAATGGTTAATATCGCTTTAAACTTAAGCTCCACTAAATGCCATTCTCCTATCCAATGAGTGTGCACGCAGCAAAAGTATCTGTTTTCCTGTGCAGGCTGGTGTCTGTGCTGTATGGGCTTCGGGGTCAGAGCCTTACCTTTTTACAACACAAGGCACTGTTTACCTTTTTTTTTCTTAACTTTATTAAAATGTCACAAAGTGAAAGACAGAGAGCCTGGGTGTGGTAAGTAAAAATGCAGACATGCTGCAGATTTCCGCACAGCAATATTCTGTACTTGTTGCCTGTTTTTGTCTCCACACAAGTGTGAACGATCCTTTAGGCTGGTTCATTTGAACATGGAATAGCTTTTGGCAGGGCCTAGCCTTAAAATGGATGTAAACCCACTCTCATCCTTTCTAAACTACTGCCATAGTGCTGATCTATAAGGATATAGATGCCTCCTGCATGTATCCTTATCTGTCAAATGTCTCCCCTCTGTCTGTTATGAGACCCAGAAAACTGTAGATTCTGTGCGTAGGTCTGTTGTCCGGAGCTCGGTTGGTGGAGTCCTGATGTCAGTAGACTCCCTGCCCACCTCTACACTCCCCTTGTCAACATGCATTTTCTCCTGTGTATTTCTTACACTGAACTTCTGCTATGATTACTAACATCCAGTCAAAACCTAGAAAAGTCACCACATGACTTCAGCATGCCCAATCACGCTGAGGTTTGGAGCAGCCAATCCTGGGAGAGCTGGAGAAGAAAGCAGGAGGAGATCTGAAGTACACAGGTCTCTCACAGGCTTGTGCATGAGATATGTAAATCACCTGTCATTCACAGCAAGGGGGAGAAATGGACATCTATTTCTCTGTCTGTCCTTTTTTATCTCACTGAAAAAAGATAAGAGGATTGCTCAGAGCTGGATTAACTGTTCGTGGCAAGATTGGGCACAGATGACATGAAATCCTATACTGTACAAGGTGCAAGCTTTAATTTAAAAAAATAGGATTTTTTACTCACCGTAAAATCCTTTTCTCTGAGTCCATGGACCGACACAGCTTCTCTATTGACAAAGTGGGTATTATCCGTTAATTAGGAGTGACTAGGCAGAAAAACTTGTAAAAAGTGTTGCATCACACCTTCTACAGGTATACCCTCTCAGTCTGCATCTTCGCAGATCAGTTTGTCAAAAAGCAGTACAAACTTAAAAGGAGGGGTGGGTGCTGTGTCGGTCCATGGACTCAGAGAAAAGGATTTTACGGTGAGTAAAAAATCCTATTTACTCTTTCGTCCATGGACCGACACAGCTTCTCTATTGACAAAGTGGGACGTCCCAAAGCAGTGTCAGAGAAAAAACGAGGGGTGGTAACAGCATAAAAATAAACTTCACCCCAAACACAAAACAGCACTCCTGCAACGGAGGAGTTGCAACTCTAAACAGCCGCTTGCAAAACCTTGCGGCCGAAAGAGGCATCCGAAGATGCACCTACATAAATTTTGTAGAATTTTGTGAAAGTGTGAGCGGATGACCAAGTCGCCGCTTTACATAATTGGGAAACAGACGCTTGATGTCGGAAAGCCCAAGAGGCACCTATTGCCCTGGTCGAATGCGCCGTGATAGGAAAGGGGGGCGCCTGACCCTTTAAGGCGTAAGCCTGGATTACTATCTGTCGGATCCACCTAGAGATGGTGGCCGATGAGACTGCTTGGCCCTTCTTGGGACCAGCCACCGAAACAAACAGTGAGTCTGACTTCCGGAACAGGGAAGTAGCAGATAGGTATACTCTCAAAGCTCAGACAACGTCCAAGGAATGCAACGCCGACTCCTTAGGATTCGACGGCTGAGGACACAAGGATGGAAGTACAATGTCTTCGTTGAGATGAAAAGCCGAAACGACTTTCGGAAGAAAGGAAGGCTGCGGCCGCAGCACCACCTTATCCTTGTGGAAAATCCAATAGGGAGCCTTGCAGGACAAGGCTGCCAGCTCAGAGACTCGTCTAACTGACGTAACAGCCACCAAAAAGACCACTTTCTGAGAAAGTGTCAACAGGGGAATATCTCTAATATTCTCAAACGGTGCCTTCTGAAGCACCGAGAGGACCAGGTTCAAGTCCCACGGAGGTAACGGGGGACGGACCGGAGGGGCCACATGTCGGACCCCCTGCACAAATGTACTCACGAGAGAGTGAGTCGCCAGGGGTCGCTGAAAAAAGACAGCCAGGGCAGATATCTGTCCCTTAAATCGTACTTAGGGCAAGCCCTTGGTCCACCCCATGCTGTAAAAACAGCAGGATTCTGGAAACCAAATAGGTACGCGGATGCCATTTCATTTCCTCACACATGGAGATGTAGGCCCTCCAAGTGCGGTGATAGACCTTCCTAGAGGACGGTTTTCGAGCACTTCTCATAGTAGAGATTACTGAGTCTGACAGGCCCCGGTCTCTCAGTACCTGGTTCTCAACAGCCATGCCGTTAAAGCCAATGACTGTAAAGCAGGATGGAATATGGGACCTTGCGATAGCAGGTCCTTCCGTAGTGGTAGGCGCCAGGGGACGTCTGCTACCAGACGTACTAGATCGGCGTACCAAGGACGCTGAGGCCAATCTGGAGCGATTAGGATCATTGGAATTCCCTCTGCCTCCACTCTGCGGAGCAGAAGAGGAAGAAGCCTTAAGGGAGGGAAGGCATAGATTAGCCGATACTGACCCCACGATGCTACCAACGCGTCCGTTGCGTCTGCCCATGGGTCTCTTGACCGGGCCACAAATCTCAATACCTTCCGATTGAGTCGGGAAGCCAGAAGATCTACGTCTGGTGTGCCCCATCTTTGGCAGAGGAGTTGGAACACCTCCGGGTGTAAGGACCATTCTCCCTGGTCCAGCATCTGGCGGCTCAGGTAGTCCGCCTGCCAGTTTTCCACACCCGGAATGTACACGGCCGACAGTGCCGGTACGCTCCTCTCTGCCCACTTCAGGATGCGAGCGATCTCCGATGTTGCAGCTGAGCTTCTTGTTCCTCCTTGATGATTGACATATGCCACTGCTGTGGCGTTGTCTGACTGGATCCTGACTGGACGCCCTTGCAGCCTCTGAGACCATTTGAAGAGGCACAGCCTGATCGCCCGGATTACCAGGACATTGATCGGCAGGAGGGCTTCCTCTGGGGTCCAGCGACCTTGCGCCGACTGAACACCCCAGACTCCCCCCCAACCTGTAAGGCTGGCGTCCGTCATGATCACTATCCAGTAAACCGGAAGAAATGACTTCCCGGCCATTAGAGCCGGTGCTGTCAGCCACCATACCAGGGATCTCCTGACTATGTGGCTCACTCGGATTTGATAATCCAGAGATGATGGACATCTGTTCCATATGGACAGAACTTCCTTCTGTAACACTCGAGTGTGGTATTGAGCATATGGAACCGCCTCGAAGGAGGCTACCCTGAGGCCCAACACTTGCATGCAAAAAACGGAGTGACGACCAATTCCTGGAAGTCAGCTGCCGTACTGCAGCCCGGAGGGTCTGCAACTTCTCCACAGGGAGGAATACCTTTGCCTCTGAAGAATCCAGAATCAACCCCAGGTACCCTAGGCGTTGAGTGGGCACCAATACTGACTTTTGCGTGTTTAGTATCCAACCACAGTCTCGAAGAGTCTGACAGGTAATGGACACGCTTACCTCTAATTCTGAGCTTGAAGGGGCCTTCAGCAGAAGGTTGTATAAGTAGCCTGTGATAGCGATACCCCGCTGTCTTAGAAGTGCCAGAATCGGAGCGAGCACCTTGGTGAACGTCCTGGGTGCTGAGGCAAGGCCCAACGGGAGGGCCACAAACTGGTAGTGGTCCTTCCCGATAGCAAATCGCAGAAACCTCTGGTGTCTGGAGTATATGGGGACATGCAGGTATGCGTCCTTGATGTCCAAGGAGGCCAGAAAGTCCCCCGGATGGAGAGCCGTGACTACAGATCGAACCGACTCCATCCGAAAACTTTGTACCTTCACAAAGCAATTGAGGGCTCTGAGATCCAAGCTTGGACGAACCCCCTCCTTCTTCGGCACAATGAACAGATTTGAGTAAAAACCCCGTTCCAGTTCTGGAACTGGAATAACTACCCCGCGTTCCAGTAGACCCTGGACCGCCCCATACAGGGCCTCCCGACGGGTCCGTAGTAGCTGGAGATTGGAGGTGTTGAATCTGTCCGGTGGACAAGAGAGAAACTCTATCTTGTAGCCTGAGGAGATTACTTCGCAAACCCACCTGTCGGAGATCAGTGCTGTCCACTGAGTCGCGAATTTGCGAAGACGTCTCCCCACCCGAGAGCTGGGTGGGGGTGGACCTTCATGCGGACGCAAATTTGTCCGCAGGCTTATTGGGTATGCGGGACCAGGGACGCTTTTGTCCTTGGGCAGGCGCTTTATCGGCCTGGGGTCTTTTCCCTGTCGCCCTAGGGGGATGAAAAAACCACTTGTGTGCAGTAAAGGAGGGCCCTTGCCCTTGGCGTGGCCCCTTACCCTTGCTAATTTGGGGAAGCAAAGTGCTTTTACTTCCTGTGGCATCCTTGATGATGTCATCCAGAGAAGCCCCCAAAAAAGTCTGTCGCCCTTAAAAGGCAGATCCAACAGGGCTTTCTTGGAAGTCTGGTCCGCAGACCAGCCTTTTAGCCAGATCAGGCGGCGTATTGCTACTGCATAAACCGAAGTTTTAGACAGCAGGGGAATAGTATTCATGTCTGACTCGCAGACAAACCTAAGGCCCTGGACCAACAGGTCGGCCAATGTTATCTCATCAGGAAAAGCATCTCGCTCCTTAACCCCTGGAGTAGCAATCTTGCCCATTCAGTAAGTGTGTGAGACACTAGGGGCCCCGCCAATGCCGGGCGTACTGCCGAGCCTACCACTGAGTATAGGTAGCAAGCGAGTGCTTCAGCCTTCTTATCCACAGGGTCCTTGAAAACAGGAGCCCCTTCTACAGGAATTGTGGTGGCTCTATTAAGTCTGGACACCGGAGGGTCCACTATAGGGGGGAGAGGTCCATTTCTTCAGAAAACTCTCCTCAAAAGGGGTACCGTACCGCAAACCTCTTTGGGGCTGTAAAGACCCTCAGTGGGTTCTCCCATTCCTTGTATAAGATTTTATCAAAAGACACACAAGGGAACACCTTAGCAGTGCGGGCAGGTCTATGAAACCCAAGTGGACCGGAGTCTCTGCTGCTTCTGCAGTATTTTCCAATTTTAGCATATCCCGCACTGCAGTAATAAGGTCAGATACCAAAGCCGTCTCGCGTACTGACCTGGACTTTGAGTCATTCTCACTGTCCGGTCACGGTCTGCAGTCTCTGATGCGTCAGAATCTGGGCCTCGAGCCGTAGCTGGACCTGGTTCTGCACCAGAATTATCCCCAGAAGCTTGCAGGGGATGGGGCGTTTACTACCCCCTGTATTCCCGTGTGCTGCTTCCACCCTGGCAGCAAACGCCTCTAGGATTGCAGTCATAGCGTTCATAGACACCTCAGGGGCACCAGCTGCTAAATCTGGTGTTTCAGGGGAGAAGACATCTGGCTCAGATGCCATGCTGACCACACGCTGACACTCACAGGGCTCCAGGCAAGATATCAATAGGCCACCCTCCTGTGCTGCAGAGAGGCCGGGTCACCCAGAGGACTCACCACCCTGGATAGGTACTGCTATGCTGCGCCTGTGATGCTGTCCCCTCTGCTGCTGTGTCAGTCTGCTTCTTTTATCAGCACATCCTGTGTGAATTTTCGCGCCAGTGTAATGCACCCTAGAGGCCGGAGGCTCTCGAAAAATGGTTGCCAAAAACGTCTGTATGGAAGATAATGTGGGCTCTAAGAAAATGGCCGCCGACAGAAGATAGAGGTCAAGCAGCCATAGCCCACAAAAAGATGGCCGCCGAACGGCAATATCTGCATACAGGGTGGACAAACATGGCCGCCGATCAGCTGATAGGGGCCAGTGGGTGTGGCCGAACCACAGGAAGATGGCCGCCGGGCAGTCACAAGAGGCCAAACTTGCATGGACCACCTCAAAATGGCCGCCGACAGCATGGAGGAGGAAGGACACAAACACAGGTAAGAAAAAATGACATTTCTTTTAAATGTTAGTTACAGCCAGCCCCACTCCAGTGGGACCCCCTAGGTGACCCCCAGCACCCAGCAACCTTTAGCTAGAAGCCCAGGGAGGAGGGAAAGGCAGGGAGAGAGGGAAGAAAGGGGCCACAACCACTTACTTGATCTCTCCAGGAATGTCCAGCTAAATCACCCAGCCGAGGCAGGGGAGTTTTACTTACCTATCCTGCATGTATTCTGCTGGAAGACATTCCAAACAGATCATCGTCCGCGCACGGAAGGTGACTGTTGGCCAGGCATGCTGTGATTGGACCCAGAAGGGACGATCATATGTATGCCCTGGAGCATGACGCTCACCGGACAGGCTGCTGCGACTCGGCCGTAAGGTCAGCCGAAGCTGAGCGGTCCGATGCAAGCCTTGGAGCGTAAGCTCACCGGCCAGGCTGCTGCGACTCGGCCGTAAGGTCAGCCGAAGCTGAGCGGTCCGATGCAGGCCCTGGAGCGTAAGCTCACCGGCCACCCGTGGAGCGACGGGCATGTCGTGGAAAACCCAGCGCGTAGCTAGGGTCGGCACACGCTCGATGGCCGAAACTGGGGAGACTACAAGGATCGAGGATCCAGCCTGTCACCCAGTCGGCAGTTGATCGAAGATCGCAGGAAACAACAAATGTAGCAAAAAAAATAAAAATATATATATATATATATATATATCTTTTTTCCCCGGACCAATGGGCCCAAAGGGAGCCATGTCCTACTCCTTGCTAGACAGAAAAAAACTGATCTGATCTGCGAAGATGCAGACTGAGAGGGTATACCCAGAGGGTCCGCCCCCTGGGCGGTACTGTAGAAGGTGTGATGCAACACTTTTTACAAGTTTTTCTGCCTAGTCACTCCTAATTAACGGATAATACCCACTTTGTCAATAGAGAAGCTGTGTCGGTCCATGGACGAAAGAGTAATACATTTTGGGTTTACATCCACTTTAATGCCAGAAAACCTAATTTTTATTAAGAATGTGAAGCTTAATCAGAGGGACACTGACGATTTTTTCTGGCTAGCAATAGCAGACATCTTGCATTTTCTGACAGAGGGGTTCATTTACTAAAAGAAAATAAACGGTTCACTTTGCAAGGGAAGTTGCAATTTGCAAAGGGATATGCCCCAGAGCTTAGTGAATGAGGTGGAGCCCTGCTGACGTCTGACATCTGAATCATGTTAAAGCAAAAATGCTATTTTTTCAAATGTTCCTTGCACATAATTGAGTATTCTTTGTAAACTGTCACTTCATGACATTCGCTAAGCTCTGGGGCTAATTCCCTTGCAAAGCGAATAGTCTATTTGCCTTTAGTAAATCAACTTCAGAATTTAAATTTTAAAGTGTAAATGGAAAACAGGGTCAATTTAATGCTGCTTAGTCTCATGACCAGTCACTTATATATGTTGTCTGAAATTACCGTTGTTTATTGTGCCTTTGAAATTAAATGTTTTTGCTTTGTTCTTTGGGCCCAATTCATTCACTTGTCCTAACTCATAACTATAAACCTGCATTTCTAGGAACCTTTGTCCCACTTTACTGCAACCGAACTGCTTCCTCTGCTTTTCTGATTCTAATACCATGATTAATCTACTCAGTGGAGTGTGAAAAAAAAGGGACTTTGTGTCTTTTCATCCGTCCAGTCAGCGAGCCTAATTCTTTTAATTGCCTTGCTTCCCTGGGTGTATTTTTCCATGAACAATTTGCATGTGTCTTGAAACATGCATGCCATATGGACTCCTACTGAAAATATGTCCTATGAGCAGCTGTAAAACCAGAAATGTGATTCTTCTGAGGAAGCCATGCATTTAACTGCAATACTACTATAACTACAATTTTCTCAATATTTACCCCAGCCAGGCAAGTTAATTGTGTTTATGGGGTAACATGTACAGTCTATCCTTTTCTGCCAACTTTGCATATATACACACCATACAAAGCCATAGGAATACATTGTTCCAATGCTGAGTACCTGAGTAGCTGTACTCAGTAACTTAGCTTTTACAATGTTATTCCCTGGTCCAGAGAAAAAGATGCTTCCAAATGGAGTACATTTTTGTTAGCTAAGCAGTGTCCATATGCTCACAGTTAAAGTGAACCTGGAGCGGCATTTTACCACTATCAAGGAATTCAGGCTCCTGCAGGTTAGACAATGAGATCATACATTACAGTAATGGGCCAATAGTGAAGCAAGAGTGGGCAAGGCGAGGGTTTTGAAATAACTGGTCGAAATATGCATATGCCCTGGGATTCAGTACTGAAAAGCTTGGTTGTAAAATAAAGAGTGGCCCTATTTCTATGAAAAAAGAGATGTTAGAATGGAGAATAAATAGAGGCTCCCTTAAAGTCTATGTCAAGAAACAAATCCAGTACATATTCAGTGCAATAAATTATCCCTTTAAAAACATCATATGTACAGAAAAATACCTTGTTAAACTGAAATACAGTGTGCTCCTAATTTCCTGTTTGGACTGACAGCATCCCACCGATCATTCTGAGGAGAGGCAGAACGGAGGCCTACCTATGTAAACATGGCAGACCGCCATTCTGTCAGAGAGGAAAATGGAGATCTTGTGTTTCTGCAGAAACACAGATCTCTGTTTTCCCCTAGTCAAACCACATCCTAGACGCTGTAACTTTTGCACAAACCAATCAATGTACGCTTATTTGGATTTTTTTTACCAAAAATATGTAGCAGAATACATATTGGCCCAAACTAATGAAGACATTTTTTAAATTTTTTATTGGGTATGTTTTATAGCAGAAATTAAAAAATATATTTTTATTTTTTCAAAATTGTCTGTCTTTTTTAGTTTATAGCGCAAAAAATAAAAACCACAGAGGTGATCAAATACCACCAAAAAGAAGCTCTATTTGTGTGTAAAAAAGGACGCCAATTTTATTTTGGTACAGCATCGCATTTTTGCGATACGGCACTGTGTTGCTTTAACTGACAATTGTGTGGTCACGCAATTGTCAGTTAAAGCAACGCAGTGCCGTATCGCAAAAAATGGCCTTGTCATGAAGGGGGTGAAAACTTTTGGGGCTGAAGTGGTTAAAGCCTTGTTTTTTTTTTTGTTTTTTTTTAAATAACAAACACATTATACTTACCTTCTCTGTGCAATATTTATTTTTTGCACAGAGCAGCCCGTATTCTACTTTTCTGGGGTCTCACACCGACGCTCCCTCCTGCCAGGTGCCCCCACAGCAAGCAGCTGCTCGTGACCGGCGGTCACGGTGACTGCTGGCCATGAGCGATCGTGGGCATGAGAGGCAGAACAGGGACGTGTGTGTGTAAACACACACATCCCTGTTCTGTTCTGAGAGGAAATGCAGAGGAGTTCCTATAAGCTGGGAACCACGATCTGTCATCTCCTATAGTGAGTCCTCTCCCCCCACAGTTAGAACACACACTAGGGAACACAGTTAACCCCTTGATCGCCCCCTAGTGTTAACCCCTTCCCTGCCAGTGACATTTACACAGTAATCAGTGCATTTTTATAGCAATAAAATCACTGCATAAATGCCAGTGGTCCCAAAAATGTGTCAAAAGTGTCCGATGTGTCCGCCATAATAATAAAAATCGGAGATCGCCATCATTACTAGTAAAAAAAAAATAATAATAATAGAAAATGCCATAAATCTATCCCCTATTTTGTAGACGCTATAACTTTTGCGCAAACCAATCAATATATGCTTATTGCGATTTTTATTACCAAAAATATGTATAAGAATACATATCGGCCTAAACTGAGAAAAAATTTGCTTTTTAAAAAAAAAAAATGGGATATTTATTATAGCAAAAAGTACAAAATATTGTGTTTTTTTCAAAACAGTCGCTCTTTTTTTATTTATAGCCCAATAAAATTAAAAAAGCAGAGATGATCAAATACCACCAAAAGAAAGCTATATTTGTGGGAAAAAAAAAGGACATAATTTTTATTTGGGTACAATGTCGCACGACTGCACAATAGTCAGTTAAAGCGACGCAGTGCCGTATCGCAAAAAATGGCCCGGTCATTGAGCAGCCAAATCTTCCGGGGCTAAAGTGGTTAAACAAGCCTTTGGCCCCATGCACACAGGGCATTTTTACAGCCGCGTTTTTTACAGCTTAAAAACGCCTGTCCATGTTTTGTAAACATTTTTTGACCTTTTTAAAAAAAAAAAAATCCTGGAGCTCAAAAACGCAAATCGCTGCGTTTTTGCGCATTTTCGCTGTGTTTTTGCGCGTTTATGCGCGTTGGGCATTTTTGCAGCTCAAACCTGGAGCTCCAGAACGCACTGGAATTGGGGTTTTTTTGCAGCTGGAAAACGCCTATGCCACTTGGAGCTCATAAAAGCTCTATGTGTGCATGACACAATAGAATAACATGGATGGGCATTTTGCAGCTGTAAAAAAAAACGTCTAACGCTGCTGTTAGCAGCTGCAAAAACGCCCTGTGTGCATGGGGCCTTTTTCTAAACTGCATTTGAAGTGTATGTACAACCAAAACATTTATTGTTTGTTTTAGATACAGTATGGAAGGGTTAAAAGCCCTGCCAGGCTTTTATTTACTGTCTCTGTACCATTGGAAAAATGTTCCTTTATGTCCTGTCTTAGGGAAACAACAGGAAGTTAGTGAGGTTAATTCCTTGCTTAGACAAGGTGTCCTCATTGTAAGATTTCCCCTAACCTCTTGTCCTGGATTCCCATCACTCTTCTTTCTGTGTCACAATGGTCATCAGTGCAAATAGAGGGGTGAATCTACCAAATGGCAAAGAAAGAGCAGTAAAAACTTACTAGAGAGTCGAACCCTTCACTAGTCTACCAAAAATTTAAAAAAAGTTTCACTTTAAACTACCGTATTTATCGGCGTATAACACGCACCCTAACTTTAAGAGGGAAGTTTCAGGAAAAAAACTTTCCACAGCCCCCTGCGTATAACACAGTGAGTGTTATACGCCAATAAATACAGTAAATTCTACTCAAAACCAAACATTAAAATGTAATATTTGGCACCTGTTCAGGGCTTAGGATTTTCATTTAGCCTTTGCTAAAGTGCACCGTACAGCTTCCCTGCTAAAATCTCCTTATTACCGATAATGCTGTTCCAGGAAAATCATCTCCTAAACCATGTTAATATGAAATTCAGGTGTTCCCAACCTCACTGCCTGCTGTCTATGTCCTAGAGGTTTTACAGCAAGTATTTGACCTGGCACTGCAATCCCTCCAGTTCCTATATCTGATGTCATTTAAATTATATATAATATGTGCATGTTCTTTGGACTGTATAGAGTTGATTTACTAAAGGTAGGGAAGTTACACCCTGCAGGGAATTTTCCCAAGCGCTTAGTGAATGAGATGAAGCTCTGCTGACTTCCAGTCAAGTACAGGCAAAAAAGCTATTTTCTTTATGCTGCATGAATTGTACGAACAGTGAACATGTATATAGGAGGAGAGAGTAGACCATTATCTTGGGGCCTATAACAGCATAAATAACCTTACCATTGAGCTAGGCTTCTTGATATTGGTAGGCATATTTCAAATGAAACTCGTATGGAATTAAAGGCCACTAATCTGCTCACCTTTGCTAAATCCACCAAAGTGTTGGCCTGATCATTGAGCTTTCTCTGTTCCATTTTCACACTGCGTAACCTGCAAATGACAGAATGGTTACTTTCACAATGGCAGACCAGTATTTGAAAAAAACTGTTCCATGACACATGCAAAGCAACCAATGTCTTTTCTTTCTTCACAAAAAAAAAGAAATGAAAACCAAGGCCAAAACAACTGAAGCTGAAATATAACACCATCCCCTGCAGCACCTTCACAGAGTCCTAAAACATAGGACAGTTCAGTGCTGTCAGGGTTAAGAATCTTTATGCATTAGATCATGCAAAGTTAATTGAAAATGAGCAAGCAAAAAGTTCAAATCTGCATAGCATAGCTAAAGACCTTTGTATGAAAAGGCCAGTACACTGATGCACATCTTGTAATGGGTTAGAAGTTTAAAGTTTGTTAAGCATCTTTGCATGCATCAGTATGAGTTACCCTTTGTACCACCATTACCTCTGATAGATAGCTTTCATGGAAAACTGGAGCAGCCACCGCAACCATCTTTGAAAATGAGTATGCTGCTAACTATTATGAAGAAGAGTCATTTCAGACTATGCCACCTGACAGAGATCACTAAGTCAACTTCAGTTTCAAAAATGAAACTAAGCGAAATTGCTCTTTCCAAACCAAGTCCAAACAAACAGGCGTTACTATAGGTTAGATCAAGTACAAAGCTTTGATAGTTCAACTTGGTGGTCATGCTTGTAATGTAAAACTATGCTGTGTACTATATTAATATACAGTACTGTGCAAAAGTTTTAGGCAGGTGTGAAAAAATTGTGTAAATTAGGATTGCTTTCAAAAATAGAAGTGCTAATAGTTTATGTTTATCAATTAACAAAATGGAACGTTAATGAGGAGAAATCCAAATCAAATCAATGCAATAACTTCTGTGGGTGTAGGCTGCCTTAAATCCTTCTGTCTCTTCATGTATACCCAGACAGACTCTATGATGTTGACATCAGGGCTCTGTGGGGCAAACCATCACTTCCAGGACTCATTATTCTTCTTTACACGGGAGATAGTTCTTAATGACATTGGCTGTGTGTTTGGGATTGTTGTCTTGCTGCAGAATAAATTTGGGGCCAATCATTCACCTCCATGATGGTATCAGTGGGAGAAAAAATGTCTGGGCATCAATAGTTTGTAAGAGGTCCTGCAAATGCCAAACACTCAGACAGCTTGGCCCAGGAGCAGCTGCCCTATTCACTTCTATGGAAGACAGCTTGGCTAGGCCCACCTACTTCTATGGTGGAAAGCCTGGATTAGAGGATGCCTATTCATTTCTATAGTAGGACTTGTCATGGGCCTGTGTGACCCTGGGACTGTTCAAATACTTGGAGCATCCAGTTGGATCTAATAGTCAGGGGGCATGCAGTAGGTCCACTGATGCAAAGAAATGCCGTGATGCACACAGACTCATTTTTCATTTGAGGTTATCTCATTTGGCTTGATATTGTCAACATTTAAAAATACAGGCATATTTGTACATTCAGCCCTGAAAAGAAGCAGGGTAGGACCAAGTAGGCAAATATTCAAGGCGTAAAGCCTGCTATATCTATGCTGTACAAGACTGTGTATTTCTCCTAGAAGTTTTATTCAACTGCCAGTGGTATTAGAGACCTGAAAGTAATGCAAACTTGAGTGTATTGAAAGGTACCGTATTTATCGGCGTATAACACGCACAGGCGTATAACACGCACCCTAACTTTAAGAGGGAAGTTTCAGGAAAAAATCTTTCCACAGCCCCCTGTGTATAACACGCAGGCACAGTTTACCCTCTATTTTCAGGGGAAAAAAGTGAGTGTTATACGCCAATAAATACAGTAATTTTATTGCTTATGAGTTTTAAGCAACTGCTGTCTCAATTACAACCCATTTTTGGTGTAGGAACCGGGCTTCAGATGGACATAGACTATAAATATAGTAAACGTTGAGAGGAGTTTATTCGAAACAAAATGCTACAAAAATGTTTGGGGAGGAAAGCTGTTCCTACACTAAGGCCCCTTTCACACGGAGGTCCGTTCAGGTCCGCCTGTCAGTTTTTTAGGCGGACCTGAAACGGATCCTCCATGTACCCCTATGGAGGCACGGATGTCAGCGGAGACATGTCCGCTGACATCCGCTCCGCCAAAGTGTGACGGAGGAAAACCCTATTTTTCCTTCCGTCGGCGGAGCGGATCGGATGACAACGGACTCTACGGTCCGTCGTCATCCGATTCCCCATAGGGGAGAGCGGCGCTCTGACAGGGCGGTCCCTGCACAGTGTGCGGGGACCGCCCAGTCATCCGTCGGCTCAGCGGGGATCAACGGAGCGATCCCCGCTGAGCAAGCGGAGCTTCACGGGGCGGTTCTGCACGGATCCGCCCCGTGTGAAAGAGCCCTTAGGGTAAGGATGAATTGTTCCTATAATAACCCCCATGCTAGACTGACAAAATGCTCATTTCTAATTTAAACAAAAACTTCTACTTTAAATATTCCAGCCCAATGGCTATTTCCATTGTGTTTCCCATTGTGAAAGATGTCTACTGAACAATTTTGATAGTCTTTAATTAGCAAGCACTCTGCTATCCTGTCACATAGAAAATACACACAAACATTTGACAGGTCCATTAAGCCTTTTATTCATAAATGTCTACAAGCCACACCATGATAAGATGAGGCTTGTAACATCTTTTTCTGTGAATTATCTGCTCATTTACACTTCTTTTCTTAGTTATTATAAGACATAAAGGCCTGCGCAAAGGGTGTGCCGGATGTGCCTGGGCACACCCTAATCACCCCATGTACATTAGCATTATCCAGGGGCGGCACCAGGTGGGTGGTTGGGGGTGCCAGGGGCCAATGTAAATGCCCCCATTATATTAAAGGCTAGGTTCAACCCTAGGAACACATTACACCCGTATTTAGGGTGTAATATAATATGGTCCCAATCAATTGTCTCTCACCACCAGAGCCTCCTCCCTGTGATTGCAGGTGGCCTTCATGTGTGTTTTAAACTTTGGGGTGCACACCCTAATGCAATAGGCTGCACACACCCATGATAAGACACATGCCATGGGGGAAATGCAGGGTAACAATTCCTGGCCTCCTTCTGTAAATGCCTGTTATTGTGCCTTACTATAAAACCTCACATAGTCACAGATCTAGTACAAGTATGCAGCAAGAAAAATCTAAATTCCTGAGCTCCATAACTTGTGTAAAGCACTAAACTGAGCCAGTGTGAGAGCCAAGCAAGTTGCGTTTTCAAAAGGAGAAATTAAAAATGGCAGACTTTTTTTTTGCTCTCCTATCAGTGATCTTTTAAAGCTGAACTCTAGGTAGAAAACAAGGACAAAAATGAATGCATCTTTTGATGTAAGAATATATCCATAAATGTACTCTTTTAAACTTAAGTTGTTAAAGGACCTGACTTTGACTTGGTATCAGTCTCTTGCACTGTCTGTATAGCAGAGATTAGACTAGGAGAGGTAAAAGCATCTTGGGGCAAGTGTTGTGCTACAGTGTAAGGAGCATACTGATAGGAGAGAACAGAGTGGTAATCTCATCCACCTGCTGCTTCTCTTTTCACTGTCCAGTCATAGGCTGTGGAGAGGACATCCAAGTGTAACTGCAGCAGAGCAAAATCAGCTATAGATTTGGATCCAAAGCAAGTATATGAGTGCAGTTTGGCCAATGCAAGGCTTGCAAGTAACTTTAGGCTACTCTCTTATATAATGTCTTATTTAGTTCTCTCAAGCAGCATAGCTACTAAAATACTTAATCTCATTATAGAAAGCAGCATGTTCACAGCTCACAGAAATAAAAAAAATTTATGCCAGGTTTTCTCATTCATCAGCGAATGAAAAACCACAACAGGATCTCAGAGACGAAGATCACGACTTTGCAGTTGTTTAAATTCCCATGCAGACAAGCACCAATACATCTGGAGAAGTTACTTGTTGGACAGTTGGGGTGGGGAATGGAGAAAGAAACTTACTTCTGTGCTCTGGTAGGGGATGATTTAGCAGAACAAAGACAAAACACAACAAAATTGTTGTTGCCATTAACAAACAAGACACTAAACACAAAATGCAACACATCTAGTTTACAGGACTTAGGTGTATACAGGAGACAATCTGGAGGGTACATAAGCCAGGGAATTGCCATGTAAATGACAATAAAGTCGATATAAGAGCGTACATCTTAATGTGTTGATTGAGAATATATCAAATGTTCAACGGATAGTGCCGTTTTTGACATTGGGAATCTTTTATTTTAGAATGACATACAGGTGTATCCTTGGATATATGAATATGTGAATCCTTGGAGTTTTTTACACTCAAAATACTTCCAATGAAATCTTATATGTGTTTTTTTTTTTACATTGGCAAGCAAGAATTGCAGAGACTACTCAAGCAATCTAGTATTGCCCTCACAGTAAAACAGAATTAGAGGCTTGTCTTTGTTGATATCTCGGTGGAAATGCATAAAGAAAGGTTCCACCTGGTCTCGATGACCTGCTCAACAATGGTCAGCCTACATTATTGATTTATGGATATAAAATAGCAGTGCAGGCCATGTGTACCATTTCTTTTTATATGCTATCCAGCACTAATGCTGAAGAAATGGCCTCTACAACCTGTTCATTATGTGAGGACCTAGATTAGAGCAAGAAACAATTTTTCGTGTTTTCAGCCACTGCAAACAACAATGGTAACTGCTATTTATACAGAAAAGGAATGTTTATGTTAAAGGGAACTAAACTCCCCTATCCTTTATAGGCAAGGAAGCTGCCATCTTAGCCTCTGTTTGATTTGCAGTTGCACATGTGATCAGTTATGACACCAGCCATTTCATGGCTTGACAGTTCAGTTGAGAGCACAAGAAATTTAAACAGTTATCATTCATGGGCATGGCTTTACTGTATCTGTTTTGGGTAACCAAAAAATTGATTGGTTTAGTTCTGCTCTAACATGTAGTAAAAGCGTAATCAGAAAATTCTCCTGAATATTTTCATGTAGTTCTGTCTGATCTGTTGGAACTCAAATATTTCAGCAATCCAGGCAATTATGATTTATGAATTGCATGCTTCTCTGCAGACTAGACAAATCTGCATAAGAAAACAAGCTTTTTGCCAATACGCAAGTTTTGTAAATGGATTTCAGCGATCACAATTAATATCCACTATGCCACCCGGTCTTTTATTATAACCTATAAGAATGAATTCTTGGCCTTTTATCTCCTTACTCCTCTCCGTATAAACTGGCACCTGTTTGGTTATACATTTCATCTGCATTGCTGCTGTATTTTTCGTGTTGCCATGGAAGCCATTTCAAGTATTAGCTAAACAAATCTCAGGGAAATCAGAGTTGTACAAGCTTCAGTTCATTTTGTCCATATTTATTTTCTGCATATATTTACTCACACAGGGTAGGTGGGAAATATTTAAACAGGTTAAAAATGAAAAAAAATGTATACTGTTAATTTGTAGCAACCCATTTAATAATAGAAAATGCATTCTGCCATTATTTGACCAATCGTTGATCTAAGTGAACGTACACATTATAAGACACATACATTGTATAACCTGATTGAACACAAGGAAACATAGCATAACTTACAGCTTTATTTAAATTATACTCCACCCTACTGTAAAACATTGAACAAATCGCATACAGTTCTTAAGAATGCTGATTTTAAAATGCACATTTGAAATTATATCTAGTATTTTTTTATATTTTGACTTTTAACATAATCGAATCCTTTGTAGCTCATATATTAAATACAGTTTTCACTAAAAGTTTTTTGTTCTTTGGTCTTCATGTATAAAAATATAGCAGGAGCCTATGCTGAGATAGTGAAAAACCCCAATACCTTGCCAATGCCTTATCTTTTCAGCACCATAATATATTTAAGTGCACTAGATGAACAACACAACAAGCATATATTTAGTACTAGCTCTCTTCACTTTGTATTTTTTTTTATGTAGCTAATGGTACACATTTTCAATTGTGTTTTGAAGTGCACTAGATGAACAACATGGTAAGGTTTATCTCTAATAGATGCTATACAACTTATTGAAGTGGTTGTTACAGGGCTATAATTATCATTAGATGCCTATGTGCAAGTACCTAGGGCAGCAAGGCAGGAGAGAGCAGCAAAGTTGGACATTACAATTTTTTTTTGTTTTACTATTGGTGTATCCTGTCAAAAATGGGAAGAAATGGTGCAAAACTTATTGACAGAAGTTTGTATATAAAGCTACCATAATGCTGCCACAAATAAGGCATTCTAGTTTAATTAAATATGATAATAATAATGATGATAATAATAATAATAATAATTCTTATTATTATTATAGTATGGAGGGGTAGAAATATGGCTAGGGTCGATTTGAAAGGTTAGCCCTAAAACTGTGATATTGCAAAGTAGTTAAAATTTGACAGGGGTTCTAACCTGCCCTTGCTGTATTAAAAGCCACCCGCAGTTCTAAAACACCCCCCCCCCCTATTTAAAATGATAAAAAAAAAAAAACTTTAGCTGACATACACTTTATCATCCATCAAACTTAATTTAAAATGTAAAGTGTATTAAAAAAAACATATGTCAAGTACATTTCTAAATTGGAGTTTAGGCCCAACCTGATATTATATGAATTTTGGCATTTCCCATGAGATGGATATATAGGGATAGAGACATGGAACCAAGTAACATGTGCTTTGAAACTTCCAAAAACATTTGTGTTTATAGAAATGATACTTCAAATGTTAGAGTAAAAATGATTAGCACTACATATGTAAAAAAAAGTCTTTCTGATATTGCTCCCTTTTCTTTCCATTCTGCTCCCCTTATTTTGCTTTTATTTTGAAGTTTTAGTTACCCTCATTTCCTTTCTCCCCTTGACTGACCTTTACACCTTTCTTTCCCTTCTACTCTCACTTACAGGTGAATTGCTTGCAGGAACTTGCGCTGATGTTTGCGTACTTTAGCATGGTCAATTTTTCTCACAAGCTTTGTGTATTTGTAAATGAGCCACGTTTCCCTGAGCACATTGGCAGCTGCATTTTTCACCTGGAGATAGAAAATAATAAGAAAGAAAAAAACAAATCACATCATCAGCAATAATAGGTAAACTATTGTAGTGAATGAAGACAGAAACAGGAAGACATGGAAATGAAGACTTGATATAGTGGCAAGGAATATTGCATAGAGGATTTTAAGAAAGGGTGGATGGGGAGATGGTAAAATAAAGTATTAGAAAAGAAAGACATCATACCCAACAAACCACCCACCTTCCTTCATTCATTTTCTCGAATACCTTTACATACTGGACCATAATAGAACCTTTCATACATGTAATCATATAAAACAGACTAAATTGCATAGAAAAAGGTCTAGGCATGGGTATATCAATACCCACAGACCCTCTGCAGTTGTTACATGGTCTGGAGGTGTAGGCAGCCTGGTAAAAATCAATCTGTGGCTACTGCATAACATTAGACAATGATGATGGAAATATTTGACAAATATAATGATTTGTATAAATTACTGGGAAGAGAGACTTGTATAGAGTCAAATTACCTTGAAAACCTAGCTGACTATGGGGAATCTGTTGGACCTTGAGTGGTGACATCATTCTGCACATGAGAAGGTCATGTCACCCCTTAGCTTTTTTCATTAGTACAAAAAGAGAGGGTGAATTTTCCCAGTGGGGACACAAGCAGCAAAATAAACTGTCAGAGGTCCTAACTATTCCTTACTCTTATCTAAAACTGAGGAAGGATTTGACTAAATATAATCTTTATTCTTTGCCTCATAATCTGTCTTTTGTTACTGTTTTGCACTTCTTTGCCCTTGAGCAAGAGTGATAAAATGTTACTGTGTTAAATATATTTCAAAATGCATAGTAATAGTTTGAGCACCAAATTTATCTATAAGGAGACAGATCGAATAACCTTTTTTCCCATATATTTATGGAATAAATAAAATACGCAAAAAAGAAAGGAAGATTAATATAGTGACGGTATTGCCTGTTATAACAATAATAATAATAATAATAATAATAATAATAATATATTACATGTTTAGCAAATACAGACCCAATAAAAAGGGTGTACTTGTTAGAAGCCTAGATTTGTATAATAAAGGGAGAAGAACAAGCTAAAATCTATCAGTAATAAAGGATAAGTTCACCTTTTCAAAAAAATTATAAATGCACATCTTTTTGCAGGTAAAAAAATTTGCATTTATTATTTTGTTTTATTGGGAGCCTGCAAAGCATTGCACACAGGAGCAGCAGATCATGGGTGCTATGTAGGGCTCTTGCAGACTCTGTGTAAGCTGTGTGCTTGTATCTCGTATGAGCATTCAGTTACACACTGACAGGAACTTTCAATGAACTACCATGGCACTGTGGTAGTTCATTGAGAACTACAACCCAACAGCTGCAGAGGCTGTTGGTATTTGTAGTTTTACATTCACAGAACACTGTGAATGAGTGAAGCGGCTGGGTGGGTGGAGCGTCTTTTTTAAATTGTGGCAACAGACACAGGCAGAAGATCTCCAGTCTGCTGTCACAGCAATTTTCAAATTGTTGCAGCAACACGGCATGTCCCTGGTCGATGATGTCACCCAGTGACGTCCTTGGATGGCCCCACCCCTTAGGACTGTCAGACAGCGAGAGCCTTCATCACGTGCATTTTATTTGGGTCAGTGGCTGGCATTCATCGTGATTGACATTTGATCTACTTCGGGTGGACATTGTTTTTTTGTTTATTTTTTGGTGTTTTAATAAAGGACCTGTCAAAAACTGTTGTTCTGTTTTTATTTGCTTTTCACTTTTTTGGTGAATTAGTAGGGGTACTATGGGGGAATGGGATCTGGGGGCTCCCTTGTTAAAGGGGGCTTCCAGATTTCATTAAGGCACCCTCACAACCACCTGGCAAGGGTTGTGGGGAAAAGGCCCTTGTCCTCATCAATACGGGGACAAAGTTCTTTGGGGGTTCCCCCTACTCCAAAAGCACCCCCCCTTGTTGGGGCATGTGGCCTGGTATGGTTCAATGGGGGGGGTGCTTGCTCATCCCTCCCTTTCCTGGCCTGCCAGGCTACATGCTCAAATAAGGGTCTGGGTATGGATTTTGGGGGGACCTCATGCCATTTTTTAAAATAATTTTGGCATGGGGTTCCCATTAAAATCCATACCAGACTCTTAGGCATGGGCTTCATGCTCCGATACGGGTCTGGTATGAATTTTGGGGGGCACCCCACGCAATTTTTTTTTACATTTTTGGCGTGGGGTTCCCTTTAAAATCCATACCAGATCCAAAGGACCTGGTTGCGATTGGGGGGGGGGGGCATTTTTTTATTTGCTTCCAATTGTGCTAGAAGGAAAAGGAATTATGTCACACACTGTACTTTTTTAATTTTACATTGCCAAGTCGCAGTATATTAAAATTGTCAGTAATCGCATTGAAATCCCATTGATATTGCATTGAAGTCAAGCTTAAATCGGACCAAAATGCACCACTTTGAATTCGTACCCAGTATGAAATCAGATCAAAACGCACCACTTTGAAGTCGCACCCAGTGTGAAAAATTACTTTATTTTTTCCTTAAAATTGTAAATTTTCTCAGTTTAAATATTTGATATGCTTTCTATTTTCTTTTGTGAACAAAATATGGGTTTATGAGATTTGCAAATCATTGCATTGTGTTTATATAAAGGTTTTACACAGTGTCACAACTTTTTGGGAATTGGGGTTGTAATTAATGTTAAAAAACATAGCACATGCCAACATATAATGCTATTGCTATAGCAGCAAAAAACAAACAAGCCTTGAAACCTTTACTACGTAAATATATGGAAAGAAAATGGTCATAAAATAAAACAGATTTACCACTGAGACTTTTTAAAGGGCCTCAACACTACAGGTGAAGAAATGATACTCAGTGGTCCCTTATGTGCTCCCTAGGTTCATATACCCAGGTTTGCTTTATGGCATAACCAAGTGGTTAGGCTTATAATAGGACATGCTTTGAACAGTTCAGTGCAAATTGGAGTAAGTTCTGGGCAAAACAGGATAGAACTTATAGCGATATTAAACCCAAAAGCAAACATTTTATAGATTGCAGGTTACAAGTTCTTACATATGGTGGCTGCATTCGTATTTTTTTTTTTTTTCATCTGGTGATCCGGCCAGTAAGGTTTCAGTTACATTTACAGTAAAAACACACTGTTGAGCCAACTGGCCACAAAGCTTTCATGTTTGGCAGGCTCTACTGCCCACCAAATGAGACCACCCCAAAACAAGATGTAATTCATTTTGGGGGTTAAAAGTGGCGGTAAGGAAGAGACATATCGCCTCTTCACCACCTGTCAAACTCCTTTGAAATTCAAATCTGAGGGGACACTTGTGTGAACAGCAGGTCAGGGCTTCACTAAAGTGTAACTTTAGTCAAAGATCAGTTATGGACAGAGTGGAGAAGATTCAGAAAATCTACCAGGCTTTTATTGCTGTCCATGTCTCCACTCAAAAAATGTCCCCTTACGCCCTGTCCTGTTATCAATATGACTGGAAAAGGAAGTGAGTACATTTTCCCAAATAGAAACACCTATAGCATTAAAAAAAAAAAAGGCCTTTTACTCAGGGTTCATGCAGAGGTTTTCTAGGGGTTCCTTGAGCAGTGAGTAATTTCTTCCTCTCAAGTTCCCTTTGACACCATTGCTCTTTTTAGCTATCTTGAAGGGTGTAATTCTTCCCAATGACTACAAGTGTAAGGAACATTTTTCCCACTGACTATTACATTAATGTATCATGAGTTTTAAATATAGTCATTTTTAGCAGGGGTTCCCTGACACCGGAAAGTTATTTTAAGGGTTCCTCCGTGTTGAAAAGGTTGAGAAAGGCTGCTCTACACTAAATCCTCAGAATTACACTATACCTTTCATATAACACATAACAGAAGTTTCCAAAACATACAAAAGCTTTGGTGTACTAGAAATGTAATTATCCTATTGCATACTTAACACAAACTCATGAATGCTTTAAGCACAACATGGATTGTGTTCTGCAAATCAAATGTTGTACAGGTGCTTCTTGATTTATGACTGTTTGGTTTGTGCAGTGCCCATTGCTAGTTCCCAACCTGCTCACAATGAAGACTTATACAATATAATGAACAGATCTGCTTATTGGCTGGAGAGCAGGGTTAATATGGCTGTCTTTGTGTACAGTATATGTTATGTGGAATGTACAGTGAAAGCTGTACTTGGCCTGATCAGAATGAGACTATGGTAGCACAATACTGCACAACATAGTGTTGCAGTACAGTATACAGTAAAGTCCCTTCCAGTATAGGATCCTGCCATGACCATCATTTATCCAGTACAACGTTAAAGTGGATGTAAACTTGGTATATTTACTTGCTGTGTGCAATGGTAATGGACAGAGTGGCCCCTAACATCCTCTTCTAGTATCCCCGCCAGCACTCTCTGCTCCTCCTCTTCTCAGTACACCACCATAGGAAGCTGATGGGGCAAACCTGCTGGCTCACTACTGAGCCAGGCTGTGTGAGTCTATAGACAACTACAGCATGGAGTGACTTTCTAGAGGGGTTCTTGCCTTTCAGACCCTTGCCCGGAGAGGATTTAGCTGGGAGACATCTCTTGCAAC
The DNA here is from genome assembly GCA_029206835.1 of Rana muscosa. Classification (NCBI taxonomy): domain Eukaryota; kingdom Metazoa; phylum Chordata; class Amphibia; order Anura; family Ranidae; genus Rana; species Rana muscosa. The sequence goes on along the minus strand of CM055116.1, from coordinate 597,414,875 downwards.
CCAGGCTTTTGCCCAGGGAAGGAACCAAAATAAAAAAAAAGGACTTTGTTCTCATAGGGGCTTGAACCTGGGCCTACAGAATCTAAGCTGGCCTGTGGCAGAGGTGTAAGAAACTAAAAGGTGGCTGCCCGTCTCATGCTACAGAGTCTTAATTGGCCTGTGGGAGAGGCTTAAGAAACTGAAAGATTGATGCTAATTTAGTCCCAAAGAATTCTTGGAGAAGTCTGCTGTGCTGAGGGATCTTTGCCACCGCCTTTTTTTGTGCATCTTGAAAGCCCTTATCCTTGTTTCCAAAGATAATCAAGCAAAAGTTGTCAAAAGAAGATTGAAGCTCTGTCTATTGATAGGGCGTGTCACCATTAACCTCCCTGGCGGTATGATTCTGTATTGAATTTTGTACCAAAAGCGGTACAATTATTTTGCATGGAAATTTGGTGTTATGTATTGTAGGCCTGCGATTCTTAGTAATTACTTACTTAAACCTGACCAAACAAGAGTCTAGTAGACATCCCGGGTATGATAAAGTTTGAAACACAAAATCATAAATTATAATATAATAAATAACTATAAATAATTATAACAAATAGTGATGTAATTCTAATAAAAATTATTCAATAATGTAATCAAATCAAAAACACTGAAATTTGCTCAGTTGCAGAATTGTCGCTGTCATTAGATTTAGTGTTTGATGACGAATTTCCCCACAAATCGCTATCGTTCAATTCTGCGAGTGATTCTAGTTTATTATCGCTGTTTTCTAGCTGGTCTAAAACCACTTTTGACATAAAGGGACACTTTTTGGTTGTTATGGACAATCTCCAGTTTCCAGGCAGAAAGAAACGTTTTTATAATATAAAACTGCATGCAGGACACTGGGCAGACCACTAGGGACAAGGGCGGTGTGTAATTATTTGATACAGTACTGTAATCTGTAAGATTACAGCAGGGCTCGACAATCCCCGGGCACCAGGTCGCAAATGCGACTAGAATTAGCGACCTGGCACCTGGGGCAGCACAGCTGAGGTTACCTGTATCTCCGTGCGCCCCCCCCGCGCGCGATCGCGTCATCTCCTCGGGCCACGCCGGCCGGTAATTTAGGCCGCGGCTTTGCGGCCTTCTGCAGGCCTAGGCTTCATTCTGTAATATGGCGCCATCTTGTGGTGACCATTGGTAAGACAACCAGCAATGCTTGCCTGTTTCACTGCCAGCCCATCTCCTTCCCTTTACTTATTCTAACACCCTAGAGAATAAAATGGCGGTCGTTGCAATACTTTCTGTCACACCGTATTTGCGCAGCGGTCTTACAAGCGCACTTTTTTGAGGAAAAAATACACTTTTTTAAATTAAAAAATAAGACAACAGTACAGTTAGCTGATTTTTTTTTATATTGTGAAAGATAATGTTACGCTGAGTAAATCTGATACCCAACATGTCACGCTTCTTAATTGCGTCCGCTCATGGAATGGCATTGGCGACAAACTTTTACCCTTTAAAATCTCCATAGGCGACATTTAAAAAATTCTACAGGTTGCATGTTTTGAGTTACAGAGGATGTCTAGGGCTAGAATTATTGCTCTCGCGCTACCGATCGCGGCGATACCTCATGTGTGGTTTAAACACTGCTTTCATATGCGGGTGCTACTCATGTATGCGTTCGCTTCTGCACGCATAGGTTGTTAAAAAAAAACCTGGCTCCTAACTTTTTTAGCTGGCTCCTAGATTCCAAGCAAATTTGTCAAGCCCTGGATTACAGTATACTGTATCTATACTGTATTTTTCACTTTTGGAATTTGGCGCCGAACTCCGTCCCCGTGCGTCGCCAAGTGGCAGGGAACGGAGCTCGGCACTCGGCAGTGTAAATCGAGTGAGGAGACAGCTCGCACACACAGCAGGGTGACATCGCAGGATCCAGGGAACAAGGTAAGTAACTTCCCTGTATCCTGCAATGCAATCCCGAGTCTGGCTTGGGGTTACCGCTCTTAGCATGAAAAACTCACCCCGAGCCTGACTCGGGAATACCGCCAGGGAGGTTAAGAAGGCTGGAGAGCCCACAAAATTCCAGTAACTCCTTAGCAGGTAATGACTATGCAGATATTTTTTATTTATTTTTTTCACTTGCAGCCTGCAGGTGGTGTTTACCAAGCAGATTAGCTTACTTCTAGAAGTTAAATTTTTTTTCTGATGTGAAATACATAGATTTTTTTTACACATACTTGTATAATTCCACTCATTTTAGCTGAGATGGACTTTTCTGAATTATTCAGTCATATAAAGGATACCAACAAGTATGCAGCCAGCACTAGGCTTTCTTATAAGATAGCCCAGCATGCACTGCTACTGCTATTTTAGTAAAATAAAGATTTTGTAAATATAATTAAAATAATAGAAAACATCAGTTTAGACAATTGAAAACATACAAAAATAAATAAAAGTGGCTAAAACTCATCCCTCAAAGGAAAACACTGGTCTAAACAAAATGTGTAGGTTCTAATAGTTGAACACCTTATATTCATAAATATAAGCTAATAACAACATTATTGCAATTTGGGAAGCTGGAAAAGTTTCTGAACTAGATGATTTCCAGACATACAGATTAGTTTGCTGTCAGTGTTTGACCATCCTTAAAGAAAACCTGTTGTCACAGCAACACAAAGACTGTCACTGTTTTACTATGCATGTAAATGCAGATTAAGATCTTAATCTAAATATCCATATCTGCATACATGTTCAATGTTAGTGATTCAAAGAATATTGATTATAGCAGCCAAGTAACTAGCATTTTCAAAAGAGGGTCAAAAATGGCAGCCCCCACATTCTGTCATGACAGGTCTAAGTTAATGTGACCCTTTCACCAACTTAAAATTTCAGGTAAAAGCACAAAAATCAAGTACAGTGGGGCAAAAAAGTATTTAGTCCGCCACCAATTGTGCAAGTTCTCCCACTTAAAAAGATGAGAGGCCTGTAATTGTCATCATAGGTATACCTCAACTATGAGAGACAAAATGTGGAAACAAATCCAAGCAATCACATTGTCTGATTTGGAAAGAATTTATTTGCAAATTATGGTGGAAAATAAGTATTTGGTCACCTACAAACAAGCAAGATTTCTGGCTCTCACAGACCTGTATCTTCTTCTTTAAGAGGCTCCTCTGTCCTCCACTCATTACCTGTATTAATGGCACCTGTTTGAACTTATCAGTATAAAAGACACCTGTCCACAACCTCAAACAGTCACACTCCAAACTCCACTATTGTGAAGACCAAAGAGCTGTTGAAGGACACCAGAAACAAAATTGGAGACCTGCACCAGGCTGGGAAGACAGAATCTGCAATAGGCAAGCAGCTTGGAGTGAAGAAATCAACTGTGGGAGCAATAATTAGAAAATGGAAGACATACAAGACCACTGATAATCTCCCTCGATCTGGGGCTCTACGCAAGATCTCACCCTGTGGGGTCAAAATGATCACAAGAACAGTGAGAAAAAATACTAGAACCACACAGGGGGACCTAGTGAATGACATGCAGTGAGTTGGGACCAACGTAACAAAGGCTACCATCAGTAACACACTACACCGCCAGGGACTCAGATCCTGCAGTGCCAGATGTGTCCCCCTGCTTAAGCCAGTACATGTCTGGGCCCGTCTGAGGTTTGATAGAGAGCATTTGGATGATCCAGAAGAGGACTGGGAGAATGTCATATGGTCAGATGAAACCAAAGTAGAACTGTTTGGTAGAAACACAACTCGTCGTGTTTTGAGGAGAGAGGATGCTGAGGTGCAACCAAAGAGCACCATACCTACTGTGAAGCATGGGGGTGGCAACATCATGCTTTGGGGCTGTTTCTCTGCAAAGGGAACAGGACGACTGATCCGTGTACATGAAAGAATGAATGGGGCCATGTATCGTGAGATTTTGAGTGCAAACCTCCTCCTATCAGCAAGGGCATTGAAGATGAAACGTGGCTGGGTCTTTCAGCATGGCAATGATCCCAAACACACCGCCCGGGCAATGAAGGAGTGGCTTCGTAAGAAGCATTTCAAGGTCCTGGAGTGGCCTAGCCAGTCTCCAGATCTCAACCCCATAGAAAACCTTTGAAGGGAGTTGAAAGTCTGTGTTGCCCAGCGACAGCCCCAAAACATCACTTCTCTAGAGGAGATCTGCATGGAGGAATGGGCCAACATACCAGCAACAGTGTGTGACAACCTTGTGAAGACTTACAGAAAATGTTTGACCTCTGTCATTGCCAACAAAGGATATATAACAAAGTATTGAGATGAACTTTTGATATTGACCAAATACTTATTTTCCACCATAATTTGCAAAAAAAATTATTTCCAAATCAGACAATGTGATTGTCTGGATTTGTTTCCACATTTTGTCTCTCATAGTTGAGGTATACCTATGATGACAATTACAGGCCTCTCTCATCTGTTTAAGTGGGAGAACTTGCACAATTGGTGGCTGACTAAATACTTTTTTGCCCCACTGTATTTAAAATGCTTACTTAATGTTTTCCATACTTATTTATATTTATTTGCAAAGTACCTTTGATCTTTGAAATTTCAATCAATTTCAATCAATTCCTTAGCAGGGCCTCGTTGCATGTTATAGCCCTCTCCTCTCCATGAAGTGCCTAGTTACTCTCTGTACTGGCCCTGCTCCTTAACCTTCTCTTTTCACCTCCCTTTATAAACGTTATGTAGCTGCTGCAGGAGCAATGGGGAATACTTATAGGGTTCCGCTTGATTGATAGCGCTGAGTATGCTGTGGCTGCGGACATCACATCCAAGATAGTGGTACACAACAGCAGTCTCTGGGCTTTTGGATGTCTATCCAAGGGAGGTTTTTACAGGTAAATAACATGCATAAAATATGTTAAATATACATATAGTCTGATGGAAGATTTATTTTAAAAAGAATGGCCTGAGGAAAGGGGCACTGACTAGGAGTCAGAAAGAACTATGCAATATCTTTGCTGCTCCCCACTGACCGTTATGGATTCTGAGCAGTAGGAGGTGGGTTACACATGACTATTATTTTTCTTCATTCTTCTATACATGTATAAGGAGGTATATGGAACCATAAATACTAGGGGTCTATATATGATTTTATCCAAGATTCACACAGCTTTCATCCGAGATTTACACATTTTTCAAATCAGATTCAATCAACATTGTGTGAAAATTATTAATTCAATTAATAGACCCCTAATGCCGCGTACGCACTGTCGGAATTTGCGATGGAAAAAGTCAGATGGGAGCTTTTCATCGGATTTTCCAACCGTATGTATGCCCCATCTGACTTTTCCTGTTGGAATTGCCGACGGACTTAGATAGAGAGCAGGTTCTCTATTTTCCTGTCAGAAATTCCGACTGAGTTTTGCCCAGTCAAAAGTCTGGCCGTGTGTACGTGGCATACTGTAAGTGTTTTGTCCCCAAAAGGGTTTTTCCCAAAGTGACAATAGAGCTACTGTATGTTACCAGCTTAGCTGTAGACAGTGCTTTTTAACCATCCAACTGTACATTACCCACCACAAGCCAACCCATTCCCAGGCGCCCAGCTGCTAAGTACCCGCTTTGAAAGTTGTGTGTCCATCATAAAGTTGTGTACGTGTTTCTCAGCTTTGGTGAGTTCCAACTTTCTTGCAACAACGGCAACAACCAGAGCTGTGCAGCCTGCACCCTGTGGAAGGAAAGGAAATACTCACTGCAAACATGGAACAAGAAGAAAAAAAAAAAAACATAAATTGAGATAGAAATTAGACAAGAATTTTGGGGTTGGATCTAGGGTACTAGAAGGATGAATGAAAGGAAGGGACAACAGAGAGAAGCAGAAAGACAATGGGGAATGAATGATGTGAACGCAGCTCAAGTGCTTATTGTCTTACCATAATTCCAGTTAGCAGACAGACTCCCTTTCCACAATATGTGTTAGGCACCATGTCTCCATAACCAATTGACAGGAACGTTATAGAAATCAGCCACATGGCACCCAGGAAGTTACTGGTCACCTCCTGTTTGTCATGGTACCTGCCGGGAGAGTAAAGAGAGGCATAGCAGAATAAGTTAGTCTAGCAGGGGAGGTTTTTTTTTTTTTCTATATTCTAAAACGCCTGTCATGCAGCATTTTAAATTTAATGTAGTATAGGCTGGATTCCCCCAACCTTATTTGATGTCAAAGATAACGTGCCCAAACTCTGACACCTAAAGGGTTTAAAGCTCAGTCCTGCAGTACTGCTTGTTCAAATAAATTTCTTTCTCTAGGACCCAAGTGAACTAATATTCCATATATTAAATTTTGCAGTTTAATTATTTTATTGGCCAGAAAGAGTTGAATATTAATCAAAATATTATTTTTATTAAACTAAAGGATGCAGAAATCTTTAAAATCTTTGCTAAGAAATTAAATTAAGCTTAATTAAATGAAAGCAAATTACTACCAAGTGTGTCTTCTGAGTCTAGCCTGTTGATATTAATCTACACCAGGGGTCTCCAAACTTTCTGAACAAAGGGCCAGTTTACTGTTCTTCAGACTTTGAGGGGGCTGGACTGTGTCCAGTGTGAGTAGACAAATGCCTTGGTGTCAATTGGAGGAAAGAATGACCCATCATTGGTATTAGTGAAAGGAATATTGCCCCATTGTTGATATTAGGGGAAAAAATGGTGCCCCATCATTGGTATTATTGGGAGGAATAGTGCTCCACTGTTGGTATCAGAGCAAGGAATAGTGCCCCATCATTGGCGTCAATGGGAAGAATAGTGCCTCATTGTTAGTGTAAAAGGAATAGTGCCCTGTATCAGTGGGAAGAATAGTGTCCCAAGGGCCTGATAAATACACGCTAAAGGCCACAGTTTGGAGACTACTGATCTAGAGGGATACTGGAGAAACATTAACTTTTAGAGGGATGCTGGAGAAACATGAACATCTAGAGAAGTTGGTGGAGAATAATGAACATCTAGAGCAGGGGTCTCCAAACTTTCTAAACAAAGGGCTAATGAACTGTCCTTCAGGCTTTAGGGGGGCTGGACTGTGGACACTGGAAGTAGAAAGTGTCCTGGCATCAGTGGGAGTAAACAGTGCCCCATCATGTCATGTCATTGGGTGAGAACAATCATGTCCTATCGTTGGTGTCACTGGGAGGAACTGTGCCCCATTGTTGGTGTAATTGGGAGGAATTGTGCCCCTTCGTTGGTGTCAGTGGGGGTAATTATGCTCCATCAATTGTGTCAGAGGATAAAATATTGCCCCCAGGGGCAGCTAAAAGCAGGCAAAGGGCCACATTTGGCCCCTGGGCCACAGTTTGGAGACCACTGATCTACACAATTTGCAATAAATATCTGTACTGTTTAGGTGGCTTTAAAACTAAAAGTATAGTGAATGACCATAAGGAAATCCTGATTCTGACTGCATCTACTAGTCTAGATATTTTTCCTCTGCAGCTTCCAGTGTTACTTGTGGCCTCCACAAGCGACTGTAATCATACAGTATATTTTCCATGAATGTGTGTGGGCACTTTAAATAGAATCTGTCAGATGAATTGTACAATATAATAATATGTTTTCTCTTGTCATGTTGAATAATTGTATGCAATGCTAAAGCAAATGTAATTTTTTTGCTTTGGCACTCTACATATGTTTCTGTCTACTTCAGAAAAAACTGGAAGGCAGAATCGGGGTGTCTAAACTTGTGAGAATATAGTTATTAGTGCAAACAGCAGGTTCTAAGGCATTTTGGTTCCAGGTAAGTCCAGAGCCCCAAAAGTGATTTTTTGGGACACTGCTTGAGCAGAGTGCAGAATGCAGTGCAATGGTAGCGATCAAATAATAAACATTTCTGCTTCAGGTCACTGGACCCAGACACAGCGTGCCATAGGACATTTTTCATCTCACAGGCAAGTTTTTTGTAGACACTTCAAATCTGCCTTACTACTCTTTCACAATTTTTTTTTATTTTTTTAGGTCTGCTTTACACCTAAAGCAGAGTCTACACAACTGATTGGCTGCGCTCAGTAAAAGTGCCAGATATTTAATGAACACCACTAAAAACTGCTGATCTTTCGTCCCTGGATTTTCAATAAAATTAATTATAAAGTTTAAGTGATTTCTGCAGCATCTTGTCTGCTCTAAAATATCTTGTATGTCTTGTGAAGTGAGCTGAAAGATTTAACCCCATTATCAGCATTATTATTAGAACACTTTGGTCCTAGTAGGGAAAAGTTGTCTAAGAAAATGGACACTGTGGAGCACATCTTTCTGGCACAGAGGTGCTGCATGACCTAAATAAATAATTGCATTTTAGGACTGAGCCTTTAAAGAGTAACTCCATCGTTTCTATTGTGTAGCCAAGACAGAGCAGCAAAATAACTAATGTAAATAATAATCATTGCATATTTTGTTCCAGGGGTCCACTGTCCCAAGCTAAGAATGTTCAGAGTTTGTTTGGCCTAGATAATAACTACTATTTACAGAGTTTATAATTTCACTGCCCTGATTTACTGTATCATCAGTTAGAAAGATGGAGTTATACTTTAAACATGGCCATGCTCATTGCATGCTTTTAAAATGAGCTTTTCTTACTAAGTTCTCTGACATGGGTCATGAGCGAAGTGGGCAAAGAAAATTTCATCAAAGCCCTCACATGCATGCCGCAGACATGTGGCATGTAAGGGTCATGCTTAAGCACATGGATGGTAGGCTATACTGCATGCTGAAACCATCCGGGAACTACATGACTTGCAAAAGTTCCCTCATCCCATGGATTCAGGTGATATGGGGTCAAGTGCCATTTCCAGTTGGAACCAAAAACATATAAAAAATGTCAACCTCTGATGCATTGATTTGAATTCCCATTATTCTTACATTTGTTAGTCCATTGGTTTTTTTCATACCAGCTACAAGACTGGTAGAGTCTGCTTATCAAGGCAAAGAGCGGTAGATTGATGACAGGCCATTTTTATTACAATGTTATTTGGAAATAAAAAAATTCAAAAAATGACACTGCTTGATAATCTTATTTAATATTCTTTACAATGAAGCTTATGAAAATTATTTAGAAAACCTATGCATTTTAGTTCAGCACTACAAAATTAACTGTGTTTGTGAGACTGATTAAGGCCTGATTCACACCTATGCATTTTTAGCGCTTTTTGCATTTTGCACTACAGAAAGTGTACCATAGGAAACCATGTTAAATGGACTGTAGTGTGAGGCTGGGTTCACACCTATGCGAATTTGATGCGGGTTTCCCCGCATTCCAATTCGCATAGCAGGAGAATATGACCGGCTCTCTATGGAGCCGGTTCACATATATCCAGGGTGGCTGCGGAGTGCACTGCACAAAAATGCTGTGCGTCTTTAGCTCTGTTTCAGGGCCGAATTCAGGCCTAGATTCGGTCCTGATTCATCCCTGAAACAGAGAATGGGGACGCACAGCGTTCCTGTGCGATCCGCAGCTGGTTCCAGTATGAACCGAACCTGATTCTGCAAAACTGAAAATGCACAAAAAAATACATAGGTGTGAACCAGGCATAAGTGCCTGTGTTCAGAAGCAAGTCAAATTCAAAATGCGTTTATGCTGCATAGCCGTTTGCAGAGCTTTATCCTGATTACAACTAATTACAACTTACTTCTGTGGTACTTATGAGTAGTTTAGGGGTTGCTTTGGGTTGTTTTTGGTTTTTTCTGGGCTGCTTCAAGTCACCTCTGAAATGTTTAAAGCTGTTTTCGCATTCAGAGTGACTTGTATAAAGACGTAAAGCAATTCAGAAGCAGACAAATGCCCATGTACACAAATCATTACTATGTCTTGTATGGCCATTAAGATACTGATTAGAGATTTCTATTATAGTACTATATTCTAAAAGCTTCATAAAAGTATTGAAGTGTCTTGAATACGTTTAGAAATGTCTTCAAGATTACAGATGTCTATGTCAAGCTGAAATTAACTAACAACTCCTAGATATCATTTTGGGTAAAGTTTTGACAAAAATGCATTATGAGAATGGCCATTCTAAGTTGCTTCAACAAATTTACATACAGTAGTAGATATGTTTAAACCTTTTATTAAGAAATAATTTTAACAAAGCATTCTAATCTGATCTCCGTTCTCAAAACTGACATGCAAGTGCTTTGCAATTTTATCTGTGATCCTACAGGTAATACACTTCCTGCCATAGGGTGACATCCCACTCACTGTACTGTATCAATGGAGCAAGCAGTGTTGTCACCATAGGCTGCTCTCTTGATTTGGACTACAAACCCTTCTCCCTCATCTCTATTATATAAGGAGGAAGAGCTGTGTACTTCACAGAAGATAGGTTGGAAAGCTTATAACATTGTTTGAGATTTTAGTTTTTAACAGGTATTTTTCTGTACTTGCAGAACATGTACATAACTTGAAAAAAGAAAATTAATACAGACACCACATCTAAAGATTGGTGAGCTGCAGTATACTACATTACTGTTCTTGGATTTATACTTTAGGGGCTCTTTAGGGCTGTGCGGGTAGTGTCGGTTTTCTGCATTCGAAAAACACTGATCTCTGCAAGGGCGCAAAGATCTATCTTCGCTGTTCAGACTAGAACGCAGGCCATAGGTGTGGAGCATTGCTGTGAGGGAATCTGTTGTATGTCTGTATTTTTTCACACCGCCCTGCAAACATGGCATCTCTCTGTTTGTGAGTGAGGTTTGGGTATATTTTATTACATCATTGTTTCTATTTTTCTTTTTTTAAAAGTAAGAACTGTGTTGACTTTACTGATTACTAACGTGAACCTGTGCCCGGAATAATGATGACATTAAAAGATTCCATATGAATTGCCCCACAGTATTGGCAGCTCAAGCGGTCAATGATGGTTTGTTTTAAAGTACTTTTACTGCTTGTTAAGAATAGGTACTGTATATACATTAATGATCACAGTCTAGGCACAGTTGCACTTTGGAATGTTAGAAATGTGGAACTTTCGGTAAAGTGGATCAGGGTTTTTGGCAGTAGTAAAAGCTTTGGTAGCATTTTGTAAAGAGCATTGTTTTTACATGTGGTCATTCATATCAGTACACAATGGATTTCTTTTGAAAACACCAAACAAAAAAAAGTGGTATGCAGTAACCTTGCACAAAAACATTCTTTCTTTAGGTTCATTATTCTAAACCGGTAAAAGCTATACTTTGATTGGTTGGTTTGGGCTGAAATAAGATAATTATATAACATTATTAAATATGTCTCAATTTCATACATATGGTAGGGAGATGTCCAAAGCTGTTTCGATACTGGGAGGGAGTGTTAAATACCGTGGGCGAGATATTAGGAATAACACTGGAGATGGAGGCCACACTATGTATACTGCGATACAGGAAGGAACGGGAGGAGAGGAAGAGCACCACAGTTGCAATTTTAAGATGCTTGTTCCAAGGCAGAAAAATTATAGCAACGAGATGGCAGTCGATGACACCCCCGGCAGTGAGAGATTGGATTAGTGTAGTGAATGAAACCATTTGTAAAGAAAGAGTCGTTTATATAAAAAGAGGTAATTTCAAGGAATTTGAGAGGTTGTGGAGGCCCTGGTTGGAAAAAATGGGCTCCCTTCTTTAGAGCGGAAAGTATTCAGCAGGACTGGAGAACCATTAAAATAGTGTATTCAATAGAAAATCTGTATATTAGACAATTTAGCTGTCTCTTGGGTTTAATAAGCAAAGCAATGTGAAATTAAAGAAACGGTCAAGAGAAATGATCTATGAATTTACATACATTGAGAGTGAGACTAATTGAATATTAATAGAAGGAAGGGGGGGAGAGGGAAGGGAATAAGGAGCATTGCCAGGTATACAATCTTGGAACTAGGAAAGGTAATTGGGATAAATGTGTTTTTTGTCACCCTTTTTTTTCCTTCTCTTTTCCTAGTTCTCTTTTTGCTGTGTTCTTTTTCTTTGCTTCACTTATTGATTTTATGATGAAGTTAATGGCTATTTTTGCTACTGAATTTGTAATACTTGAAAGAAAAATGAATAAAGAATAAAAAAATAAATAAAAATAAAATATGTCTTAATGTCTTCAACGTTTTTTTCTCTATTTAAGTGTGTTCAACATTTTAAGTAAACTACGGGAATGACCTTTTTTCTGCAACAAAGTCACTATTAAGGTTAAGTTACTTTATGTGACAACATAACAAGGATACTTCTTATACTTCATAAGAAGGAAAGATTGTGTTCCTGTGATACAGGCGAAGTTACACAGAAGCAAATGACTTCAACTAAACTTCCTTAATATAGTATAATCTTCCAAAAACATAGAATACTCCAGTGTAAGACCTACAAGAATCTGAATATGCATCCTTAACCACTTCTAACATAATATTGCCTTGATACACAGACACCAATGGTCAATAAGAAAAATACTGTTTGAGTGCTTCAGAAAGGAATTCATGCTTAGAATTCTATGCAATATCGTATGTTAAAATATCACAATTACATAAATACAAAATCCTTAGAGGCATATTGATAAAGAAGTGAATGTGGCCTTTACCAAACATTCATTGCAGGTAAATCAATCACTGTAACTTAAACACATGCACAAGGGTGATTGACCTGCAGTGAATTTGTGGTGAATGTCACACTCACTGCTTTATAAATAAGCCCCGTCTCTACATTCTTCTTTGCCTTTATTCTCTGAGATACCATATTTCTTCCCATTGCTAAGGGGTAAACATGCTTAGATGAACATCGGAGCAAAAACGCAGTACATGCTGGAAATGAAAGAACCCCAAACCTTTTTGTTATGTCATAAATGGATTCAAATGAAGATAGTATCTAACTGCTGTCATGAAAATCAAGCAGTGAAAGTGGAAGGAGGGATAGAGGAAGGGAAAAGGTCATAGGGAGGAAAAAGGAAGCATTTTAGAGGTTGCTGCAGTTGTTTATTTTTCTTTTGGTAATTTTTTCAGTCGAATATATCCCATCTTGGGATCTGCATGGCAAATGTCTGGTCTATTCATACACCATATTAGCACAGTAGACAAAAAGTTTAAAGTACACAATACTACAACACATAAAAATGAGGAAAAATAAACTAAATACTATTATATCCTGTGTTACCCCAAGGAACATAGCTTAAATAGTATACAGCTCCTATTAATCATTGGGCTCTAAATTCCTCATAGGCCTTTCTCATAGAATATGTACACAAATTACAGAATTTATTTTATAAGCAAATTAAAAGTTCTTCTATTGTTAAAAAACAGCAATGCTATCTTTCTGCATTCAGTGTGTGTGCAAAAATATAGATGAACTAAACACTGGGCCCCATCAAGCTCAGCATTCTGACTCTTATTCTCAGTAATCTGACTTGGAAACACAAAATTCTGAGATTAAAAATCAGAATTCTGACCTTTAATCTTAGAATTCAGACTTTAAAACTCTGAATTCTAATTTTTAATCTCAGAATTCTGACTTTGAAACTCAGAATTTTGTTTAATAATTTTAGGGTGACCCCAGGGCACTTCCTTACATATATTAGTGGTTTTGACAGAATTGACATCAGTTAGTTTATTTCTCAATTAAAGCTGAATTGCAGGAAAAAAAACACCAATTTATGCAGATACAGTATGTGTTCATTTACAAATCCTTAAAGCGGAGGTTCACCGGAATTTTTTTTTTTTAAAAGCCAGCAGCTACAAATACTGCAGCTGCTGACTTTTAAAAAAAGGACACTTACCTGTCCAGGTCGCCCGTGACGTCGGGAGATGAAGCCGAGCTACCGCTCGGCTCTTGGCTTCCCACGCCGCCATCCTCGGTGAGGGAATAAGAAAGTGAAGCGCTGCGGCTTCAGTGCCCGGTTCCCTACGGCGCATGCGCGAGTCGCACTGCACTGTCCTCACTGGTCCCCGTTGTGTTCTGGGAGCCGAGTGTTTCCCAGAACACAACGGGGGGGTGACGCGAAGGGGCGGGACTCCCGCGAGAGTCTGCAACCGGAAGTGGTGCAAATACCTGTTTTATACAAGTATCTGCACCCCCTCCCCCCTGAAAGGTGCCAAATGTGACACCGGAGGGGGGGAGGGTTCCGAAAAGCGGAGGTTCACTTTTGGGTGAACCTCCGCTTTAAAGCTGGATTTACATTATTGCACAGAATTAGCACCAATACTTGATAAGCCGCGCAATAAAGTGTGTTGTGTTAAGGCAGCCCATTCATCTAAATAAGTTGCTTAACACAGCAAAATGCACCCAAAAAGGTGTATGCAGCATTTTTGGCAGTGCAGCAGATGATAATACACATTTCCACATGTTGTGCAACTCTGCAATACAGGTGAGTTGAAAAGGTGCTTTGGGGGTCTACACAGAATGAATGGCCCTGCATTGCAACAACAGGCGTGATCCATGTTAACTGTTCAGCAAAAAATTATACCTTAGAGCCAGAGGTGGATGGTGAAATAAGTAAGGGGGCATAAGCCTTTTCAGCTGGATTGGGATATATTAATCAGTTCACTAATGTTGGACCTATGAGCACTCTCTGAACAATCAGTGCACCATTTATCCTAATATTATCCACTTGCAACACTAAAAAGACAGTGTCAGTTGCTAAAACTGCGCTGTTTGCAGACCTGCTGGACGAGATCCCCAGATATCTCCGAACTCGCATTTCTTTAATTTTCTCAGCAGCTAAAATTACTATAGCGTGAGCATGGAAAACTCCAGTGGTCAATATCAAATTAGTAAAACACAAGCTTTCTTGAATTATGGTCAATGAAAAACTGACTTGCATCCTCAGGGACAAACAAGCCAGATTTGAAAGGGTGTGGTCCCCTCTTATTAAATACCTTCAAGCCCCATATTTCCCAGAACTAGGCAGTCGGGGGCCTTGGCCAAGGAAATTGACTCCTGCCTCTTTCCTCTTACCTCTTTCCTTCTTCCTTTCATCCCCCCTTTTTTTTTCTTTTCTTTTCTTCTTTTTTCATGTTTAATGACATATACCTTATGGATGTGTAGCACCCTCTACCATAGGTAGGTGCTAGAGGTGAGGATTTTTGTGTGGTAAGCTGCCAGGCAAGTCAATTTAGGCAGGCCTATGCTTCATGCTAGGCCTGCTTGTTTTGATCTGGGGGCAGGGAGTGGTTAGTTTAGCAGTGGGTGTGACCACCTGTGCTTCAGTCCTTGGGCGCCTCCCCTGCTTCCAGGGAGAATGTTCTGGAAGAGGGGCAGGGCAGGGAGCTGGAGTGACAGGGGGCTCATGTGAGGAGCCCTGGCCAATCCTCAACTGGAATTGGCTGGGGGCAGGCCTCCCATTAAAACTCAGGTCCAGCCCACTGGAGGGGAGTTTTCGGCTGGGAGACAGAAAGAATGGAGTGCTAGATCAAAGCAGGAGGCCCATCCCCATCTGGGGGGGGGTTCGTGCCTCAGTGGAGGAGCCCGGGAGCTGGGAGGGAGCCTCATCCTTACACGGTCATGGAAGAGGCATCCTGGAACAGAGGGGCTGGAGGAGTGATTGGAACGCATATCCGGTTAGGTTCTTTCCCATGGACTCAGGGCAGGAGAAGGTCAGTGAGTGTGACACAGTGAATATCTGGAAGAGGCATGCCAGGGGAGCTGGATGCCAGGCCAGAGGAGAGACTGTGGGGTTTTGTGTCAAATCGATGCGGCCTGCGGGCGCAGGATTTGCAAGTCGGACTAGCTGGAATCAGTAGTCCACCAACCAATTCAAGCTGCTATTCAACTAGGCAGCTAGTAGGGGGTACTGCAAGCCCCTGGACTATTAACAAGTCAGCCAGTACAGCCAGCATCTGGGATTATTCAGAGTGATTCCTTGTGCAAAGTGAAGATGATGGGACAAGAGTACTAATAGTTTACCGTGGAAGTTTTGTGCAGGAGGAGAGGAGTCCGGTTGATGCAGAGGAGGAGCAACAGTCTGCAGGAGTTATGCAGGGGAAGTGACTGTGAGTATTAGGGTCCGTCAGTTCTTCAAGGCTCAATTCATTTAATCTATTCTGTAACCATGATGGCAAAGTAACCGTATCTATGGGCATCCCATATCCCCTTCCCCAACCAAATTATATCCCCCAATATACAAAAACAAAACAATGCAAATGACTGTTCATTGTCTCTGAGAGTGATATATGGAGGTCTGGCAGCAGGGTGATATGGTGAATGATAGTAACTAGTAGCAACCATCTGCTACAGATGCAAATGGAGAGTTCTAGAGCCTCTCATTTTTCTAAGCTAATGTGGGAGCTACGTAAAGTGACTTGAAGTACTAGATCAACCTTGGTGATAAGTACTCCGATCTCTAGTTATGCTATGGCGCTACAGTTGGATCAACTGTAATGTTCCTGAATTGTTTATCCTACAGAGTAATTATGATATGCCCTGGGCAAGCAGTAGCCTAATTTAGTTGAATTTACCTTTTACAATAATTTTTTGTATTATATTTACAATGATCTGACACTTGGTCACCCTTGAGGGTGCATGATCTTTTAATATCTGTATGATACTATTAGTATCCTAAGAAGTTTGTTAAACTTTTGAATAAAAATCTATTGCAAACAGACAATGTCAGTTGCTGACGGTTTCTAATGCTATCAAAGCACCCTTGGCTCCTCTGTGTTTTTCAGGGACATTGTCCTTTCCATCTTCTTTTGTGTGTCCTTTAACCACTTCCATACCGGGTCATTGTAAAATGACGCCGGCAGGAACCCTCTCTCCCTCCGGGTGGACGTCATATGACGTCCTGGGTTTGAGGGGGGATATCTGAATGATGCCTGCAGCTAGAGGCATCATTCAGATATCCTTGTTTTTAGCCGGCGATTCTGCGCACCATAAGAACGATCATAGCGGCGGTTCTGCCGCTTGATCGTTCTTAAAGGGAGCGGGAGGGGACATCCCCCTTCCCGCTGCCATCCGGTGCTTCTCCGGGCTCTCCCGTGCCATCGGGGACCCGGAGAGAATCGTCCGGCGCCGGTGGTGGGTCACGTGACGAGCATAGAGATGACTGGTGACCAGATGGTCACCAGTCATCTCTATGACCGTCAGAGGCCCGGGCGCGATGTGATGACGTCACACCCGGGTCTTCAGATGTAAACAAAGCCGCCATTGCGGCTAGTAAGTATGAAATCGGTGAAAAAAAATCACGATCTCATGCTTTCCAGCCTGGAGGAGAGATGTGGGGTCTTATTGACCAGCATTTCTCCATAAAGAGGACCTGTCACACACATTCCTATTACAAGGGATGTCTACATTCCTTGTAATAGGAATAAAAGTGATCAAAAAAAAAAAGTGTAAAAAAATAAAAATAAAAAGTAAAATAAAAAAAAAGAATAAAAAAAAAAGTAAAACGCCCCTGTCCCCAATAGCTTGCGCTCAGAAGCGAACGCACACGTAAGTCCCGCCCACATATGTAAACGCCGTTCAAACCACATATGTGAGGTATTGCCGCGTGCGTTAGAGCGCGTGCAAAAATTCTAGCACTAGACCTCCTCTGTAACTCTAACCTGGTAACCTGTAAAAATTTTCAAAGCGTCGCCTATGGAGATTTTTAAGTACCAAAGTTTGGCACCATTCCATGAGCGTGCGCAATTTTAAAGCGTGACATGTTAGGTATCTTTTTACTCGGCGTAACATAAGCTTTCATATTTTACAAAAAAATTGGGCTAAATTTACTGTTTTGTTATATTTCAATTCATGAAACCATTTTTTTCCCAAAAAAAGGCGTTTAAAAAATTATTGCGCAAATACCGTGCAAGATAAAAAGTTGCAACGACCGTCATTTTATTCCCTAGGGTGTCTGCTAAAAAAAACATATATAATATTTGGGGATTCTAATTTTCTAGCAAAAGAATGATGATTTGTACATGTAGGAGAGAAGTGCCAGAATAGGCCCGGTATGGAAGTGTTATAAAAAGCCCTGTATGGAAAGGGTTAAACGCAGCAGGAAAACAAGTTCCACCTCACCATAATAGCTTCCTGCTCCAATGTGTCAGTCCATAATTTGCCTAATTGCTCAGTTCCTCCTTTATCTACAGGAGCAGTTATGGCTGAAATGCTGGGGATGCAGGTATTAGCACTTGGGGTGTTAAGCATAAGCAGTTTTTACAATATGGTCACAATTGAAGGTGATGGAACATATAAAATAATGGTACATATAACATATGTGAAAAGGCTTACTGGAAAATCAAACGTAGCCAAGGCAACAGGCAATGCTTTATAGAGAAACATAAGCTAGCTCAAAGACAAAAAAACAAAAAGCAACAGGACCATTATACAAAGTCAATGAAAAACTTTCAAGGGTCTTGCTCTGTCCTTGGGTTGCTAATCTTTAACAAAATTAGGCATAATTTCTTCTTTTCCCGAAAGATTAATAAACCCATTAGAGGCTCTAGCAGAAAATAATATACGTAAAAAATATATATTGTGAATGAAAAAAAACTGGATATACCATGCAGCAGAGCCAAATGCAGGTAACGCTTCAAACAGCTTCACCTCTTAAATAACAGTGAACAACAGCAACATTAAACAGGTAGTTAACAAGAATTTCCCATGCCACTAGTAAAGGTCAACAGCATTACAACTAATAGGCTGCCTGTCATTTGGATTACTGAAACCTGTATGGGGTCCAGGTTATAAAATGCTTTGCACCAAAAACTTTTCTAGTAGCTTTATAAATAAAAATAAAAAATAAAGTTGCAATTTTGATGAGTTATAAACTACTGTACTTTGATTCTCAGCTGTAAGAACAAATTTCAGTTACAATAATGTTGATGGAAATCTCTCTTTTAACATACTGATTATGACACACTGGTTTAACCATGTTGCAGCTTCTCCCCCACCATTTTTGAATATACTTTAATCAAAAGTAGTAATCCAAACTCCAGTGGCTGTTACTTCTGTACCCTTTACTGTCCAATCTCAATACTTTATGTGTGGAAGTGCAAACTGTATCCTTCTCAGGCCGGGGTGCACTGTGAGCAGGTTCTGCAGCTAAAACTGGCCATAGACAGATTAAAATTCATCTAGTTCCGGACAAATTTTGATCCGTGTGTGGCCATCCCTGTTCAAGGGAAAAGCTGGAAAAATTGCTGGTCAGTGTATTCTGACAACAGAGAGTCCTACTGTCAGAATACAGAGGCCTGGTGGAAAAGGACTCCCCCATCCAACTCACTTGTGTAGATATGGAGGAATATTATTTTTTTTTTGTTGTTTTTTGCTGAACTGATGCTAAAAAGTTTTCCTCTGAAGTCTGTGCTAAAACCCTTTTAGGAATGCCAATGTTCTGGGTTCCAAATTTCAAAGGTTTCTCCTGTTGGTCTCTATGTCACTACTGTACACTCTAATATGAGAAGGTCGGAGCAGTGTTGCCAACCTACCAGATTGAAATTTACTGGCACAGACAAGTTTTTACTGGCATTTCCAAAAGTTACAAAATTTTAATTTTAGCCACAAATTTCCATATTTAGGCTACAAATAAGTCCAATATGCAATTAGAAATGTGATTTAAAGTGGATGTGAACCCACTCTCATCCTTTCTAAACTACTGCCATAGTGCTGATCTATAAGGATTTACATGCCTCCTGCATGTATCCTTACCTGTCAAATGTCTGTTATAAGAACTGAAAAACTGCAGATTCTGTGGGTGGATCTGTTGTCTGGAGCTCGGTGGGTGGAGTTGTGATGTCAGCAGGCTCCCTGCCCACCTCTACACTCCCCTTGTCAACATGCATTTTCTCCTGTGTATTCCTTCTGCTATGATCACTAACATCCAGTCAAAATCTAGAAAAGTAACCACATGACTTCAGAAAAGGAGTGGGGATGGGAATTAAAAAATAATGCCTGTCTCAGGCTTACTGCATGAGATATGTAAATAACCTGTCATTCACTGCAAGGGGGCGGAACGGACAAAAGTTCTCTTGTTTGTCCATTTATCTTACTGAAAAAAGAAAAGAGGATTGCTCAGAGCTGGATTAACTCTGTGTGGCAAGACTGGGCACAGATGATAGGAAATCGTATGCACTACATTGTGACAGCAAAAAAATAAAAAATACAAAATTTGGGTTTACATCCACTTTAAGGTAGATATTAAAATATATTTTTTTGGTATAGTAAGTAAGTAGCTCAGGGACAGGACTCAGGAGAGCAAGAAATTAGAATGGGCTGACACACACACATGAAATTGACTCTCTAAGTGACACTGATAGTGTGCAGCAGCAAAGATCACCCTACTGAGTGACAGTCTCTCTCCACACCAGGTGGTCCCTCAACTCCAAACAGCACTAACAGACCTGCTTCTGGCTTGCCTTGCTCCTGTCCCTCCCAAGGCTCTGGCTGCTCCACTTGGCTCCCTTGTACCATGACATTACATGACACTCTCATGCATTTCCTCCATCAGTCCCATCCCCTGCTGGTCCTGGCTGAACAGGCACTCGAATGGTCTCAGCAGCCTCAGGACTCGAACTGCTCATGCGAATTTCTGAGCCAAGTGTCGCAGCCATATTTTTTACTGGCAACATTTTCCTCTTACTGGCATTTACTGACTGGGAAAATTGCCCATTTTTTACTGGCTGCCAGTAAAAATACTGACGGTTGGCAACACTGGGTCAGAGGGAGGAACAATAAAGAGCTTTGGGGACCCAAGAGATCAACCGTTACTGTTGCTCGCATTCTCAGACTAGTCATGCCACTGACCCTTTCTGAAAATGTCATCACATACAATAATGGGCCATTGATCATGATGTAGGAGTGCCAACCACATTCTGGCATCAGAATGCTCATTTATTTCTGGCACTGGCTGTTGTGGGACTGTGGAGAAAGGTAAGTTCCCCCTAGAAAAAACAAGCTTTATGTCCTGCATATGGTAGGGGGAAGTTGTGGCACGTAGGTTTTTGCCCAGACTAGAATTCAGCTGTATAATGTACTTATGCCCAGACTATGTACATTTTCTTAACATACATATTCTTAACAAGCAGTAAATGAGCTTTAAAATAAGCTATTCCTGACCTCCCTAACTGCTTGTAACGTGAACTAATTTGCTCTCAAAAATCCTCAAAGATCACAACAAAGACTCATCCGGTTTGCTTTAAAAGCCTTTTTTAGTACACGCTTAGAAAATGTAATACTTAATTTGTAGAGTTTGGGCACAGGTTCACATGAATCAAAACTGCCAACAAGAGTCTTTCGTGTGTTTTACCTAAATGTGGGCAACTGCCAAATCCAAATCCACAGAACCTGTCTGCCTGCTGCCTGAGGATGCCTGCATTGGCTTTTACAGTCAAGATCCTGAGACACCTTGTGCAATGCCCTTGTCCACTGTCAGTATTGTATTTGGCATAGGTCACCCTATTACGTCTGGCAGGAACTGAGAAATACTTATTACATTTAGACGATGGGCACAGCAAAGCCTCATTATAGTCATGCCCTAGAGCTTAGTGCCAACAGAAAAAGCAAATAAGGCTTAGCTATAGTAGGCAAAGCAAATATGACACAGGAAAGGCAGAAGTACACAGAAGATACATATTTAAAAAAAAAATCTCCAGTAGCAGTTTTTAAAATAACCTTGATCTATAATCCAAGATAAATAGATGCTGCTCACAGGACAACAATTCATGTACATATTAACAGGTTTTTTTCTGCTTACTGCCTTGAAGATCATTCATAATACGCTTAATCGGGAACCATATGTATAGTACCTGTACCATCTGTACAAAATCCACAGTGCTTCATGCAAAGCAGACAGCGCATGGTCTGACAGATGTACAACACAATCATGACCCTCTAAACACGAAAGTCAATGTCACAAAGATACAAGGTGATAACAAAAATATAAATATACATATATATACACAGTATATATACTGTATATATATTAGCAAGAACTGTACGGTATATAGTACTGATATAATATATAGTCCGTAGATAATTAATATTTAGGTATTAGTATGATGATGATTAATTTCCGCAGCAACCCAATTCTTCCAGAGAGTGCAATTTATTTGACTTCCAACACAGAACAAAGGCCAAAGTCCACAGATGATACAAATCCACAGAGTAAATATGACAACGAATAGTAGCTATAGAGCCCCATCTTTTCCTAGATCTGTGCCTTCATAATCATAGAGAGTAGTAACTAGACAAGATTGAATGCCAGCTTATATTGCCTATCCACTGAACGGCTGAGCAATTTGATTGTCCATCTTTGAGCTACGCTCTGTCTTTCAGATTAACAGATAATGACCCCTAGCCGGAGACGGCTGCAGTCATCACATGCCCTAATTTGCATTCTTGCATATTAACATCAACAAGTCCCCTTTGATATATGAAATTAGATTACAGATACCAAAGGTGGCCTGAACACAGTTTTGATGTGTAAAAATAGACTTATCTGGGATTCTTGCATATTAACATCAACAAGCCCCCTTTGATATGTGCAATTAGATTACAGATGCCAATATCAACTGAAATCTGGCCTGGTCAATTTTGGACTTATACATATATATAATCATCTAATAACTGTTTCATGGGATATTTTAGAGGTTGGTGAAGAAAGATGTAACCAGTCTCAACTTCATATTTCATATGAGCCATTGTAAAGCATCCAGTACCTTAAATCATAATTATATATTTGTTGCTTGATTTATGGGTCAGTTCTAGTAGTTAGAACCGACCCAAGTGGGGGTATATGTTGTAATATGTTGGCCGATTTATAAGGGATATTATATTATTATATATTATTATATATTATAATACTATATATTATATCACTACATATATGATATAATCAGAACCACTAATGTGCCATCAAATAGTCATTACCAGTGGTGTTCATGCTCAAAAGTTGATGCAATTAACATCAATTAATGTATTATTACAGGTACTTATTTTTACGCAGGCCTTTACATATACATATATATTGTATACAAAAGGCCTATTTCTCTCAAATATTCTTCACAAATCTGTCTAAATCTGTGTTAGTGGGCACTTTTCCTTTGCCAAGATAATCCATCCACCTCACAGGTGTGGCATATCAAGATGCTGATTAGACAGCATGATTATTGCACAGGTGTGCCTTAGGCTGGCCACAATAAAAGGCCACTCCAAAATGTGCAGTTCTATCACACAACACAATGCCACAGATGTCGCAAGTTTTAAGGGAGCATGCAATTGGCATGCCGACTGCAGGAATGTCCACAAGAGCTGTTGCCCTTGAATTGAATGTTAATTTCTCTACCATAAGTCGTCTCCAAAGGCGTTTCAGAGAATTTGGCAGTACATCCAACCGGCCTCACAACCACAGATCATGTGTAACCACACCAGCCCAGGACCTCCACATCCAGCATCTTCACCTTCAAGATCGTCTGAGGCTAGCCACCCGGACAGCTGCTGCAACAATCGGTTTGCATAACCAAAGAATTTATGCACAAACTGTCAGAAACCATCTCAGGGAATCTCCTCTGCATGCTCGTCGTCCTCATCGGGGTTTCGACTTGACTGCAGTTTGTCGTCGTAACATACTTCAGTGGGCAAATGCTCACATTCAATGGCGTCTGGCACTTGGGAGAGATGTTCTCTTCATGGATGAATCCCGGTTTTCACTGTGCAGGGCAGATGGCAGACAGCGCGTATGGCGTCATGTGTGGGTGAATGGTTTGCGGATGTCAACGTTGTTGATCGAGTTGGGGCCATGGTGGTGGTGGGGTTATGGTTTGGGCAAGCGTATGCTATGGTCAATGAACACAGGTGCATTTATTGGTGGCGTTTTGAATGCACAGAGATACTGTGACGAGATCCTGAGGCCCATTGTTGTGACATTCATCCACGACCATCACCTCATGTTGCAGCATGATAATGTATGGCTCCAGTGGCGGCTGGTGCTCAAATTTTTTGGGGGGGGCGCAAACAAACTGAAAAAAAAAAATCATCAATTGCCGCCACTGTGCCCATTAAACGCAGCCACTGTGCCCAAACGCCACTAGTTTGTCCCCAAATGCAGCCAGTTTCCCCCCCATATGCAGCCAGTTTCTCCCCCATAATGCAGCCAGTTTCTCCCCCATAATGCAGCCAGTTAATCCCCCATAATGCAGCCAGTTTCTCCCCCATAATGCAGCCAGTTTCTCCCCCATAATGCAGCCAGTTTCTCCCCCATAATGCAGCCAGTTTCTCCCCCATAATGCAGCCAGTTTCTCCCCCATAATGCAGCCAGTTTCCCCCCCATAATGCAGCCAGTTTCTCCCCCATAATGCAGCCAGTTTCTCCCCCATAATACAGCCAGTTTCCCCCCATAATACAGCCAGTTTCTCCCCCATAATGCAGCCAGTTTCTCCCCCATAATGCAGCCAGTTTCTCCCCCATAATGCAGCCAGTTTCTCCCCCATAATACAGCCAGTTTCTCCCCCATAATACAGCCAGTTTCTCCCCCATAATGCAGCCAGTTTCCCCCCCATAATGCAGCCAGTTTGTCCTCATAATACAGCCAGTTTGTCCCCTATATGCAGCCAGTTTCTCCCCCAAATGCAGCCAGTTTCTCCCCTATATGCAGCCAGTTTGTCCCCTATATGCAGCCAGTTTCTCCCCAAAAATGCAGCCAGTTTCTCCCCTATATGCAGCCAGTTTCTCCCCCATATGCAGCCAGTTTCTCCCCCATAATGCAGCCAGTTTCTTCCTCAATATACAGCCAGTTTCTCCCCCATAATGCAGCCAGTTTCTCCCCTATATGCAGCCAGTTTCTCCCCCAATATACAGCCAGTTTCTCCCCCATAATGCAGCCAGTTTCTCCCCTATATGCAGCCAGCTTCTCCCCCATAATGCAGCCAGTTTCTCCCCCATAATGCAGCCAGTTTCTCCCCCATAATACAGCCAGTTTCTCCCCCATAATGCAGCCAGTTTCTCCCCCATAATGCAGCCAGTTTCCCCCATAATGCAGCCAGTTTCTCCCCCATAATGCAGCCAGTTTGTCCTCATAATACAGCCAGTTTCTCCTCCATAATGCAGCCAGTTTCTCCCCATAATGCAGCCAGTTTCTCCCCCATAATGCAGCCAGTTTCTCCCCCATAATGCAGCCAGTTTGTCCTCATAATACAGCCAGTTTCTCCCCCATAATGCAGCCAGTTTGTCCTCATAATACAGCCAGTTTGTCCCCTATATGCAGCCAGTTTCTCCCCCAAATGCAGCCAGTTTCTCCCCTATATGCAGCCAGCGTGTCCCCTATATGCAGCCAGTTTCTCCCCCAAATGCAGCCAGTTTCTCCCCTATATGCAGCCAGTTTCTCCCCATATGCAGCCAGTTTCTCCCCCATAATGCAGCCAGTTTCTCCCCCAATATATAGCCAGTTTCTCCCCCATAATGCAGCCAGTTTCTCCCCCAATATACAGCCAGTTTCTCCCCCATAATGCAGCTAGTTTCTCCCCTATATGCAGCCAGTTTCTCTCCTATATGCAGCCAGTTTCTCCCCCATAATGCAGCCAGTTTCTCCCCCATAATGCAGCCAGTTTCTCCCCCATAATACAGCCAGTTTCTCCCCCATAATGCAGCCAGTTTCCCCCCATAATGCAGCCAGTTTCTCCCCCATAATGCAGCCAGTTTGTCCCCATAATACAGCCAGTTTCTCCCCCATAATGCAGCCAGTTTCTCCCCCATAATGCAGCCAGTTTCTCCCCCATAATACAGCCAGTTTCTCCCCCATAATACAGCCAGTTTCTCCCCCATAATGCAGCCAGTTTCTCCCCCATAATTGTGCCAGTTTCTCCCCCATAATGCAGCCAGTTTCTCCCCCATAATGCAGCCAGTTTCTCCCCCAAATGAAGCCAGTTTCTCCCCCATAATGCAGCCAGTTTCTCCCCCATATGCAGCCAGTTTCTCCCCCATAATGCAGCCAGTTTCTCCCCCATATGTAGCCAGTTTCTCCCCCATATGCAGCCAGTTTCTCCCCCATAATGCAGCCAGTTTCCCCCCATATGCAGCCAGTTTCTCCCCCATATGCAGCCAGTTTCTCCCCCATAATGCAGCCAGTTTCCCCCCAATATACAGCCAGTTTCTCCCCCATATACAGCCAGTTTCTCCCCCATAATGCAGCCAGTTTCTCCCCCATATGCAGCCAGTTTCTCCCCCATAATGCAGCCAGTTTCTCCCCCATATACAGCCAGTTTCTCCCCCATAATACAGCCAGTTTCTCCCCCATATGCAGCCAGTTTCTCCCCCATAATGCAGCCAGTTTCTCCCCTATATACAGCCAGTTTCTCCCCCATAATGCAGCCAGTTTCTCCCCCATAATGCAGCCAGTTTCTCCCCTATATACAGCCAGTTTCTCCCCCATAATGCAGCCAGTTTCTCCCCCATATGCAGCCAGTTTCTCCCCATAATGCAGCCAGTTTCTCCCCCATAATGCAGCCAGTTTCTCCCCCATAATGCAGCCAGTTTCTCCCCCATAATGCAGCCAGTTTGTCCCCCCCCCCCAGCCCTGCACTTACCTTCCTCGAGTCAGCGCCGTCCTTCTTCCGTCCTCAATGTCTTCTCCCGCCCTCAATGTCACTTCAGCCAATCAGGTTACCGGTAACCAGACCCGGTGAACCTGATTGGCCAGGGAAGGCACCCCTGTGCGTCCTCTCATTAGGTATTTAGAAGCCGATTACAGCCCTCAGGCTGTAGTCGGGAAGCCTATCAGAGCCTGCTGGCTCTGATAGGCACTTCTAAAGGCCAATCAGACGCTGTGACTCAGATGGCCGGCGCTCAAGGGGCCGGCCATCTGAATAGTGGGCGGCAGCAATACATAGGTTCATGCAATGCATGAACCTATGTAATGTTGTGGTGAGTGACGGCCGGGCGCAGAAGCGAGCGGTAGCGGCGTTTCTGCACCCACTATGGTCGCGCCGCCATGTGTAAAAAAAGACATTAAAAAAAAAAACTCTTAAAGGGCCCGTTTTTTTTTTTTTTTTGGTGACCACAGGAGGGGGGGAGGGGCGGCGCCCGGGCGCCCCCTATGGACGGGCCGCCACTGTATGGCCCTATGTTGCAAGGATCTGTACACAATTCCTGGAAGCTAAAAACACCCCAGTGTTTGCATGGCCATGATACTCATCGGATATGTCACCCATTGAGCATGTTTGGGATGCTCTGGATCGGCGTATACGACAGCGTGTTCCGTGGTGTGCTCTGTTTGTCCAAGTAGCCGGCGTCCTGTTCACAGGAGACTTCCGGGGTTTGTGGCAGGAACCAAAGTGAGGCCTGGAGTGCAGCCTGACGATCACAGAGAGGGCTGGGATGCAGAGTTCAGCAATGTGACGTAGCTGGCATACAGCCTGTATGCAAACAGAGCACACCATCATGCTGACTACAGAGATGAAGCGTGACAGTACTGGACTTCCCTGTGCCTGACTACACTTACCTAAATGTGAGTTTTTTAATGCATCTTGTCATTCAATTTGATCAGTCTTACTAAGAGGCGCCTGTTGCTTGTTTTCTTCTCTTGGTGAGCAGAGAAAACTATGCTTTAAGTTTTCTCTGGATTTTGTAAGTCTGGATTGGGGCTGGAAACTTGAAGACTTCAAAGAGCATTGGGAGGGATGGAGTCTTCAGTCATGTGTCCGTGTTTTCCAGAAGCTCTGCAGGTTGTGTGTGTGTCCTGGTGCACACACCCGTTATAAGGCAGTTGGGAAAGGATTTGGTGTTGGAGCAGTTGCTGGAGGGAAGTGTGCTACTGTGTAAGAACTCAGGCAACATCCTTGAGACGGTATTCCATGTGGGAGAGGTTCCAGGTCAGTGGACTGAGAGAGTTGTGCCAGCTGAGAGAGTTGGGGAGACTATAGCTGAGACAACTGGAAGAGAGAGTCTTGGGGACCAGAGGGAACCGTGAGTCTTGGAGGAGTGTGGAAGCCTGGAGTGTCAGGAGAGCCCTTCCTAGAGGCCAGGAGTGGGCCTGTGCAGCAAGGAACTGCGCCCAAGGTTGAGTGAGCCTTAAGAGCCAGGTGGATTGGCATTTTCAGTTGTTGATGTTTTTGGGAGAAGAACCCCTGTGTGGGCAACCAAATACATGTGTGATCTTTTCTTTTGTTACTTTCAATAAAAGTGGGCTACCATGCCCTTAAACCTTAGTTCCTGTTGGCGGTGAACTCACTTAAAACGCATCTATCACTGAGCTAGACATCCCCCAATGTCACAAGTGGTGGATTCAGCGGGCATACAGATGGTGAAATCCGGGTCTCTGCGCCAGTAGTGAGTCATTTCAGGAACTGCTGCTATATGTGTGTGGCAGCTAGGCAAACTGCATTGCGCAGGAGTTCAATTGATGGACTGTGTTGCATGCAGGTAGTGCACCTGTGAGAATTTTTCTTTTACTGCTGTGAACTGTGTAACAAGCTGCTGTGCATGTGACTGCAAGGATGAGGCAGTCAAAACAAAAGAAGTTCATGTTAAATCAAGTTAAAGGGGAAGTGAGCTCAGCGTGGCTCCACCTTGGAGGGTCAGTCAAAAGGGGCCAGTGGTGTATGAGACCGTGAATGAGTGTTTCAAGCGGAACCAGACAAAAGAGTCGGATGCAGTTCAAGGGGCTATGATCTGGGCCTCTGATTACATGCAATCCATGCTACCTACAGAGGAGGTTGGAGACTTCCTAGTAAGATAGATTTTAAAAAGTTGCTGTAAAGAGAAAATGGCCTAGAGACCGGTGGCCAAAGTTGCTGCAAACCTTGTTAGGGATAGAGTTCCGGTCGGTTTACCATTTGATGGATGGGGACCAGGATGACTACCGCAAGTTTAGAGAGGAAATCTTTCGTACAGGAGAGTTCCATCGTATCAGGGGCTGCCAGCAACGCTCCAGTAAAGGGAGGTCATCACCCATAGCAATGGGAGAGGCATCACTGCGACAGCAGAGCACCAATCAAGCAATGGCTCAGGAGAGCATGAGTGTGCATCAGTGTACCAGCCTTGGGTTTTCTGCAAACTTATCAGTTGTCACCCCTGGCAACAGTGGCAAGAAGTCTGTGTGGCCTGCAGGGGGTACCAATGAGGAATGTAAAGATGTGTATTATGGCTGCTTGTGTGAAGTGGTCAGCCCAGAAAGAATGGCACAACAGTCTGTAACCACCATGAGGTGTAGCCAACCATCTTTGGAGTGCTGGTGTACTGTTACCCCTAGCAACAGGGATCCTGTGTTACATGCAGGGGATGTTGGTGGGTCTGGAAAGGCTGCAGGGTTGCTCCATGACCACATGGAAGAGTCAGCCTATGGAGACACCACAGATGAGAGACAACGCACTCAAATAAAGCCTATGACACTGGCTACAGGAATTGGTAAGACTGTTGCAGTTTATGGGACAGAACCCAATGAAATTGAAGCGTGTTCAGCAGGAAGATCAGCAGTACAGGTGGACTTGCTACAGTGTGCTACCCAGAGTAGGGGGAAGGCACGGGGTAAAGCCCAACTGGCAGCAAGACTAAAGACTAAAAAGGACATGGGGACTCTGTATGTACCTGTTGGAATCCAGCAGGGTGCTGGAAGAGCTGTACTAGGGGTGACCAAAGAAATCCATATACCATGTTCCCTAGTGACAGAGACAGGTGCTGCAGGGTTGCCCAGGGAAACCTCCCAGGAGCCCACAGTGTTGGAGCGGAGGGTTTCCCAGGTCAGCTGTGGAGCTGCTCAAGTGAGTAAAGGGCCACCCACAATAGCTACAGCTATGTCTAAGAGTCATGATGATCCTCTAAAGGTTGAGAAATTTATTTCTGGAAATGTTATATTTTAGAATAATGTTGATAATATGTTTACTAAAAAGGTTGGAAGTAGGATGTCTTCCGTGACCACCAGAGGCAGAGCTGCAGGGTTGTCCGTGGAGATCTCCCTGTGTTGGAACTGGAGGTTGTTCAGGACCGCTCTGGCACTACTCTGGGGGAACAAGGAGTGACTGCACCACACAAAGAGAGTGTGTGAGTGCAGACCACCCACCTGGTATGTGACCAGATTGGTGAACAAGTTATTCACCCTGTTAAAGCTGGTAGTGTAAAGCTGGGTGTGATGGTAGCGCCACCAGAACAATCTGGTCAAAATAGTGTATTGCACCCTGCGTTCTGTGACGAAGCATCGTCCCAATGTGACATAAGTGAAACTGTGCTTGTACAATGTGATGCATATAGAGATGACAAATGTACAATATTGGGTAATGAGTCCCAGGTTCCTTTGGTGCCTCTTGGAACAGGTGATGCAGCGCTGCAGAATGCCTGTCAGGGAAGTACCACTGACGGGGACAGCTGGGCCAAACAATTGATAGCCATGAAGGATAAGGCTAGGTTACGTAACACAGATGTGGACATAACACCTGCTATGCCCAACGGAGGGATTGCAGGGTGGCCAGTGGCCAAGGGCGTGTTGGCCCCAGCAGAGATTGGCCCCCTCCGATCAAAAGGACCAGTTAAGTGCGCATGCATGGCATATGTGTTATCTGCAGCCCAACCGCTGGAAAATAGTGAGTGCAAAAATGGCAATGTGACGTATGACCTGCAGCGGCTCCCTGATGCTGTGGCAGAAGGGATAAATGTGAGATGTACATCTGACGGCGCTCCAGTTGAGCACCAGGCTGTGAAGACTGATACCGCCAGTAAGGTGGAGGTCGCTGTAAATGTCTCTACCTTTCTAGCTTCAGTGGATGAGCCCCTCCAAGTCATTGATAATGGAAAAGTCCCTAGAAAGGTCTTGTATGTAGATGTGGATCGCATTAAGATGACTAATGTATTGTTGAAAATGCTTGAAGACCAAAAAGCACATTTGCTGTACACTTGGGTGTCTCCACCATGGGCGGACAAGGTGGTACTGTGTAGTACCAGTAGGTGGAGCCAAGTAGCACAAGCTATGCTTGATAATCATGAGAGGAACAGGTTGGTACTATATTTATTAGCAGTGTGGCAAATTGTCTCAAGGGTCTCTCAGAGGGTCCTTCTAGTTACCGGTTTGGATGGAAGGCGCTCAGGAGAACATTTGAAAACACCAGAAGTCTCTCCGACCTGATGCAGTGCCTAAGAAAACTTCTGCTGATGCGGTCCAATGTGCGGATGAGCAGTGGTCAGTAAAGGGCATGGACACTGCTTCACCCACTAGACCTCGCGTGAAGGAAGGGGCCGAAATGGACATGGCAGTAGCAGAGATTTTTCTTGTCATTCGCACAAAGGTACAAATGAAAGTACCCGGAGACACTGTGGGAGAAAGTGCTGAAGGAATTGGTTGCTGTAGCAATGTAATGCGTACACCAGTTGACATTATCACCGCAAGGAATGATTTGTGCTTGGGTCAATGTCATTTGTTAGGACAGCCGCCCATGGAGCGTTGGACAGCAAGTGGGGCAAGTGGGGTGGAGCTTGGTGATAGTTCCGTGGAGCACCTGATTATTGCTTGATTATGAGTGGGGAAGTGCATGGTGGGATTTGTGGTACCGGGAGAATTGGATTCCAATGGCAAGGATACTGCACAGACTACTATACCCACAGTGCAACTGAACATCCATCGTGCATTGCCCGGCGCAAGGTCTGCTGGGGATGGATTATTTAAGGGGAGGAGGAGCAACGCACGGTCTCTTTTTGGACATCGCCCGCCCAGCAACTTGGAGCCTGTTCGGGCCTACCATGTTGGTCTAGGCCGGAGAGTCTGGGCCTACCGAGCTGGAGAAAGCCTGCTGGTCAGAGAAGGAGAGAGACCTCATCCAGAGAGCTTGCTGACATCTCAGTGTTCCCAGGAGTCGAGTCACCTTCACCTGCCCATCGGTTGTCCGGAAGATCAGAGACTACGGGTGACCGGGAGTTCGTGTGCTGGAGTCTAGCAGCGGGATCGGTTAAACGGATTGGTCTGGTCAGGTGAGAGAGAACTTGCTCAGGACTCTTAAACTGTTTGCTAGGCCTGAGACCCCTTCGCATAGAGCCCACCACCATTACAGCAGTGTGTTGCGCAGTTAGAATTGGCGCCTAGCTGCTTGTGACTTTAGGCCCTAAACTATAGCAGGATCACAGCTAACGGTGGACACCCCTTTGGATTACAATTATAAAAGTGCACCAACGTTGCTAGCGAAGATCCCTTCTATCAGGACAACTGTGTGTGTGTGTGTGAGGTAGTCAGGCCTGACTGTAACTCACAGAGACATTGTTTGGGCACCATACTGCCAACGAGGGGAAAGCTCGCAAGCGTATTTCTTTTAAAGACATTTTAGAGTGTATAAGATTTGTATATCTAGATATTGGTTACATTGTGCATAACTTTGACTTTGCAGGGCCCTGCATATGTAAATGCTTGTCTGTTAACCTAACCTCTTTTCTATCTAGTAAAGATATTTTATGGTTAAGCAAACACGTTGTGTGGAGTATTAACTGTTGTGGAGAGAGAGGCTGCCAGCACAGGTACTCTAGTTCTGAATGGTGAGTGTATACTGCGCTGTGGTTTTTCATTACTAGTAGGTTTCACAATCTCATTGGCCTAACCGCTGTGCCAGTGGAGGGTCAGAGACAGTTTATTGGGGGTTGACAGCAGTAAGGTACAGGCCCAAATTAATACCAGCAGCTCTCTTAACTGGGGGTAGTGCTACATATATATTATGCGTCCTTCATAATATATCATCATCCAAACCTGTTCCTTGTTTGGAATGTAGCCTTTGGTTTTAGGACAAAAACAGAAATAAGCCTATGGGCATTTGGGTTGGGCTAATAAACAGGGTTGAGCAACTCTATAAGTCATTCTGAATGTCACCTGCATTTACTGGCCTAAACAAATACTGCAAGACAAATATTCTTCCTCTCGTGTATTAAATGATATGTAACATAATATACATTTATCCTTAACCAGACTATGCAATCACAAATGTTATTCTCTGGTATAATTTAGTGGACAAGCTTGTCTATCTTGCCTTTATGGTTAAATGGCTCCGCTCTAAGATAGTGTCACCCTATTGACTGCAAAGCACCAATATGACAGAGTCAAAGTGACAGCTTCACAATTCAGGGTGGGCAGCAACCTAGGATGTCAGTCCATTTCAGACATCTTCACGGACACTGGTATAGAACCAGAGTACATTGACTACATCCTTCCTAATATGACAGATAAGTTGCAAGACACAAGAAGCCAAGTTCTGTTTTTCAATCCAATAAAGAAGCACCTGGAAGCAGTACATATAGGCCTAAAATATAATTTTCCAATTTATATAGCAAGTCAGTAAGAATGATTCAAACGACTGCAGCCTGCAGACATTAGAGCTAGGCTCCTGTACTATAGAACAGTATACTAAAAATATAATGAGCTAGAGAAATAAGGCTCTGTAGCAACGTCTCATTGAAAACTCTGCAACTTCAAGGAAGGATGATTACAGAAAATAATCACTGCAAACTATCTGTAGATCCAGTGCAGCCGAGTACAATGAGATTTAAAGCAGGCTGCATTAATGGGGATGTCAGGGCATGTCACATAGCAACTGGATCTGTGAGCATGACATGTTTTAAGGATAGCAATGCCTTATATAAAAAGAGGTTTACATTTATAATAACTTTCCCCTCTGTTCATTAATGGTGTCCCTCTGCCTTATAAACGAACCCTTTATTAAAAATACCTTTGTGTAATACCACACATATCTTCCGTATACCTCAACTCACTCTCTCAGTGAATGATGCACATATTAATCCCTTATGAGAAGCCCATTCACAAAGGATCACCTTTGATTCTGCTCTACGCTTTCCCTTTAAATAAAAGCTCTGTGAAAACTAGCTTTCGACTAAATAAAATCTTGCTGATTCACCCTAACTTTAATCCATGCACTAATTATTTCCTCTCTGGACTACTGTAATGTGACCGTAGTCATAACTTCTTAATATTACATTAGATAAATAAATAATACTTCAGTAAATACCTGTGGTTGAAATGGCCGTGGCCTTTATTTATAGGTATAAATATTAAATTGATTATATCAACTTTCTTAAATCAAAAATAAATAATCAACTTAAGAATATTAAAATCTTCTTTCAGTAACAATAACCATTTATAAATATATATATATATAAAAATTAGTTTAGCCATTTAAGCTCAAGCTAAACTTAAAACATGAAACATAACATCCCCTTACAAACGAAGGGATTAAAACCTCATAAAACAGGCCACGACAGGGAGGGAGGGTGGGATGTGCTCCTCTTCAAATCTTCTCCGTCTTCTGCCCACTGATGACGAATCCTCTTTCTTTATATAGGGTGATAGAGGACCGTTGGTTGGGGCAACTGTCAACATTGTTAACCAATCATGGGTAAGTAATTATTTTTTTTTTTAATACTGTAACTTTAATTTAATTTACAGGTATGACACGGTCCCATAGGTGTCGGGGGCGGGGACATTTCATGCCCGGCCCTTCACCTTCATGGGACAGTAGTCATAACTTATTAATATTACATTAGATAAATAAATAATACTTCAGTAAATACCTGTGGTTGAAATGGCCGTGGCCTTTATTTATAGGTATGAATATTAAATTGATTATATCAACTTTCTTAAATCAAAAATAAATAATCAACTTAAGAATATTAAAATCTTCTTTCAGTAACAATAACCATATATAAATATATATATATATATAAAAATTAGCTTAGACATTTAAGCTCAAGCTAAACTTAAAACATGAAACATAACATCCCACACGCCAGGCCCAAATTTCAAAGAGACAGCCAATTCACCCCACCAAGGCGACAGCCAATTCAACACAGGTTTGTAAATCTAAATTGAAGATGTCAAGAGCAATATCAGATAAATGCACATTGTCTGGTCTATAAAAACCAGGCAAACCGCCCTCTAAGTTCACATGTCGAAAAGATAGACCATGAACCAAAGGCATGAATTTATCTAAAGCCCTATTAAGTTGCTTACGAATTTTTCCCAAAAACGTATGCTCGGGGCAGAGCAACCAATCAAGACGAGGGATTACTTCAGAAAAAAACAAAATAGCATCAGGCAAAACAGCATGCAAACATAACAAATCAAGCTTAATCTGAGAAATCCACTCTAACGTCTTGCGTTTACCAAGTTCATTACCGGATAAATGGAAAATAATGACCTGTGGTATGGGCCAACAATCATGTAAATGAGATAAAACAGAATGTAAATTGTTCCAAAGCATACCACGTTGACCATACCAATATACATTAAAATTATAACGAGGCAAACCTAAATTAGACCAACCATAGCTGCTGTAGTGGCTGCACCAATACGAAAAGAGTGAAACAAAATCCTCAGGTGTTCCAAACGTAATGCTTTGAGGCATCTACGCAGAACAGCCTGGAATTGATAAATAGTCACCGGAGTACCCGTGACATGAATCAAAAATTGTTTATGAAATACAGGTCTCACTCCCAAAAAACGTCCAATTAAAGAGAAAACACAATAGTGAGCACCAGGATTAGCTTGCAAAGTAATCCATCGACCACGACCCATATGATCAGTCTTACTCTTACGAAGTAGAACCTGAATAGAATTCAGTCCAACAAAAACATCCCGAAAGAATAAACCAGAGTCATCAGAAACTTTACGTGTTACGTGGTAACAATTCAGAAACCCTAAAGGCTCCAAAAAAACATAAACAAAATGACAAAGAAAACAATAGGGATTCATAAGGAGAAAAACAGACATCCTTAGAAACGTCACAAAGACAACCCAAAAGATCAACAGAGATAGGCAATCTGTTAGCAGCAACCAAATGTTTCTTTTTGTAACCCTGTAAGACATGTTTGACCGAGAAAAAGGACATACAGGACCTGTGACCTTGCATACGCATAAAAAAGGAAACACCGGATAGTGTCTTGACAATATGAGAATGTGAATAATCACGAGACATCAAAAAAACATCAAAAAAACAAGAAAGGACAGAACTAAATCTTCAGAAAAAAGGGGTCGATCACATCCAAAGGAAAGCAAGAATGAACACCACAAAGTCCACGCAGCTTTATACGACGCCCACGTGGAGGGTGCCAAAGAATCTTTAATGGCAGTAAAAACAGAATTCACCGAAGATCCCATAAGTGTGGAGGGCATAATAGGCCAGTAAGATCCGCATCAGGCACCAAGCGTCGAAATTCTTGAATCTGAGAGTGGGATAAAGCATCAGCAATAAAATTATCTTTTCTAGGAATGTATTTGGCTTTAAGCCATATATTAAGATCCAAACATTTAAACACCAACAATCTAAGTACAGCAAGAACAGGAAGAGATTTAGAAGATAAGCAATTAAGAGCAAAAACGACACCCTTATTATCAGAATAAAGTAAAATACGATGATTCCTAAAATTAACACCCCACAATTCCAAGGCAGGAAAAATCTCTAACAAAACAATACTAGATGTCAAACCCGCATCCTTCCAAGATTCAGGCCATAAATCAGCAGACCAATGCCCATCCCAATAAGCACCATAGAGTCTGCCATAAACAACTACCATTAAAAGTAGACAAAAAACGACGCCAAACTTTAAGATCGTCCCTAATTCCAGATGTAATCCTCACGAAATGGAAAGGAGAAGAAATTCCAGAAATAGCGCAATATAATCTCTTGGAGAATACACGACCTATCGGCAAAACTCTGGACGCAAACGCCAATAAACCAAGAAGAGATTGCAACACTTTCAACCTAACCTTACCTTGAAATCCAATAAAATCCGAATTTTTACAATCTTCTCCTCAGGAAGACGGAACTCCATGGAAACCGTATCTATTTGAATACCCAGAAAATCAAGGCAAGATGTAGGGTAAACAGATTTCTCATCGGCTAATGGTATACCAAACTCCCGACACGCAATCCGAAATTCGGTAAATAAATACAAACAAACAATCAGATAAACCAGCTTTACCAATAAACAGAAAAACATCCAAGTAGTGCAACAAGTTATCAGAACCTGCACGAAATACAACAACCCATTCAATAAACGTGGAAAAAAGTTCAAAATAATAACACGAAATTCAATAAACGTGGAAAAAAGTTCAAAATAATAACACGAAAGTGAACATCCCATTGGAAGACACTTATCAAAGTAATATTCATTCAGAAAACAAAAACCTAAAGAGTTAAAGGCTGACGGATGAATAGGAAGCAACCGAAACGCGGACTGAACATCAGCTTTAGCAAGTAAAGCAGAAGCACCAACTCTTCTAATCTTGAACAGAGCGACGAAGAATACTGCACAGAACACAATGACGGTTCAATATCATCGTTTAAAGAAAAACCAAAGGGGAAAGATAGATGGTGTATCAATCTAAAAGTGTTTGGTTCCTTTTTAGGAACAATACCAAGTGGAGAAACCCGAAAATTAACAAAAGGAGGAGTAGAAATAGGTCCTTTAATTCTACCAGCACGCAATTCTTTATTCAACTTTTCACGAACAACAGCCAAATGAGAAGAAACCGAAGGAAGATTTGGAAAGACATGACAAACTACCCCAGAAAAAGAAGGTAAACGAAAACCAAATAAAAAACCATCACGCAGGACGAGTGCCCTCTGATGCCCTGGATACATGCAAAGCCATGGTAGCATGCTTAGAATTTTCACTGGCGATGTGGCTTTTAAGAAAAAGCTCCTTTGAAGGAGCAGAAGCATTAGAAGACAACTTCTTAAAACAACGAGAAGCAGGGTGCGAACCAGCACAATGACTACACTCGTGCTTATATTTACAGTTATTAGGCCATTTACACAATCCATCATTAAAATGAAAACACACCCCCCTTCGATACACGCTATTGGTATTGGAAGCATTAACTTTAACCAAGGGCTTCTGAGGCAATAGGAGATTGAGCCACAGACCAACATCCTTTGACCCCCACTTCAGAGATTTGTGCACAGACAATTTCTGTCGAAACGCGAAAATTTTTATACTCTTCCAAAATAATTTCAATATGCTGGAACAAACCAGAACACAAATCAGGGCGCTTTTCACCCAGCACACTAGCGTAAACGCAAAATGCTTGCAACCAGATGTTAAAAGAGCGTGGGGCCAATTTACGTTTATCATCATCTTTACGATCACCATCCTTCTTATCCATCCTAAGTTCATGGTTGGACGGAAGCAAAGATAGAATTTCAACATAGTCTCCCCTCCAAATTTTTTCTTTCACTGCTCCAGATAAATGAAATCCCAGAGGAGACAAGTCGCATGTTAAAACTTCCTTCAAGCAAGATTCTGGGACCAGAGGAGGAATCAGAACATCAGGAGCAGCAGGAATAACAGTCGCCGTGGCCACTGAAGTAGAGACAGGGACATTATGTGCCCCAGACAAAGGATCCAGCCACACAGAAACAGGAGTTGATTGTGGTTGACTAACAGAATTAAAAGAAGCAGCAAAAGTAGATATAAAATAAAAAAAATAAAAAAAGCAATTCTCTCATTTGAGAAGAATTATTAAACTCACCAGCAGGAGCAGAAACCATCTCAGTTGAGGCATTTGCAGACCCTGCCAGCAGTAGATTTGGTGAAACGACAAAGTCAGAAGATGCACAGTCATGACCAGACGCCATGGCAACGGGTTCTGTCATCAAAGAAGGAGCTTTAGATTTACAAAGACGCTTCTTCCCCATCATCTGTTTACTACCAGTTGCCATGACAACTGAATTTGCTGTCATTGAAGGACCTGCAGAAGTCATCCGTGGCAGTTTAGCTGAAGAAACAGCACTGTCCTTTTCTATTCTCCCAGTGACATGGTCAGCTGGGGAATCTAACCTGCGAGGTCGCTTATGTTGTCTTTGTGTTGTTCTTCCAGGACGGACTGCGCATGCGCCCGCAATCCCAGCCGAAGTAGAAGGCAGAGCGTCATCGTGAACGGAAGGAGGGCCCGAATGAGGCGGAGGAGGAGATGACGACATCTGAAGCCGGGATATAGAGGAACCATCATGCATTGCACCGGATGGCCTAGATGAACGTCTGCCCAATGACACCGGAGGACCCGGAGAAAAATTTGCAGCGGGGGAACGTAATCAGGGGGAAACTGAAGAGAAGAGGAGGGGGGGCAAGAGGAAGGTCCCGACCATGGAACCGGAGGACCGGAAACAAAGGATCCAGGAGGGGGAACAGCAGAAGAATGAGCTGAAGAAAACTGCCCCAAGATGGAAGAAGAGCCAGGAATGGAGAGGCATTCTCGCATCCAACTGTCACCATCCACAGCCGCGGCCCGGTCCATCATCTGGCGAAGTAAATGCTCCATGACAGGTAAGTGCAGATGTGCCCCTCTTCAAATCTTCTCCGTCTTCTGCCCACTGATGACGCATCCTCTTTCTTTATATAGGGTGCTAGAGGACCGTTGTTTGGGGCAACTGTCAACATTGTTAACCAATCATGGGTAAGTAATTTTTTTTTTTAATACTGTAACTTTAATTTAATTTACAGGTATGACACGGTCCCATAGGTGGCGGGGGCGGGGACATTTCATGCCCCGCCCTTCATCTTCATTCTTTACAAACTGCCTTACAATTCATTTAACTGGTTCAAGTTCAGTCATGAAGGTAGCTGCCAGACCTATCTTCCTTAGCAACTACTTTACCACCCTCTATGCACAGGTTTCTGAATTGACGCAGGTTTTGCATGAAATAGTGCCATTCTACCCTTTAAAATCTACTTTGCCCATGTAGGATTACAGTTTAATAATAAAAGCTATTTAGGCAGCTATGGTGACCACTGCCCACCTTTAAACAAATCTTGGTTATGTAGGTTGGAAATCAGGAAGTCACGATAGCTGATTTGAAATATTAGGATAGAATCACACCAGGACTGCATTGGGTGGCTATTCCAGTGC
Organism: Rana muscosa; assembly: GCA_029206835.1. NCBI lineage: Eukaryota > Metazoa > Chordata > Amphibia > Anura > Ranidae > Rana > Rana muscosa. The sequence goes on along the minus strand of CM055116.1, from coordinate 597,375,145 downwards.
AGTCCCCGGTATGCCTTGCCACTAATGTGTCATCTACTAGTTAATACCAGTGGTGTCCATTAGGGATAAGCCGAACACCCCCCCCCCCCCCCGGGTTCGGTTTGCAACAGAACATGCGAACAGACCAAATTTATGCGAACACATTTGTCAGGGACGTACTGCCCGCTTCAGAAGGCGTACGCCTATGCGCATGCGCGATTCACGGACTTTGCAATCCGATGCGCGCACTTTGGCGCCCAACGGCTTATAAAAGACGTTCCAGTGGTACTATTCATAGTTACATAGTTACATAGTTAGTCAGGTTGAAAAAAGACACAAGTCCATCCAGTTCAACCATAAAAAAAAAATAAAAAAAATATCGTACAATCCCATATACCCAATTCTATACCCACAGTTGATCCAGAGCAAGGCAAAAAACCCCATCAGAGCATGATCCAATTTGCTACAGCAGGGGAAAAAATTCCTTCCTGATCCCCCGAGGGGCAATCGGATATTCCCCGGATCAACTTTACCTATAAATGTCAGTACCCAGTTATATTATGTACATTTAAGAAAGAATCCAGGCCCTTCTTAAAGCAATCTACTGAGCTGGCCAGAACCACCTCTGCAGGGAGTCTATTCTAGACATGTATGGTTAGTTTCGTACGAATCGATAATTCGTACGAATTTTTCGAAATTCGTACATTTGTACGAATCCGAATTATGAATTTTTTTGAATACGAATTCTGTACGGAATACGAAATTTCGAAAAATTTGTACGAAATTTCGTATCCAAATTATCCGAATCCAAACTACCAAATAAGACATGAAAATTCGACAAAGCGATAGGTAAATATTTTTTGGTCGAATGTGACTAACCTTAACTCTATTAGTCCAAGATTATTCTACATAGAGAGAAAAGATTTGACATAGAGAGAAAAGATTCGACATTATAGAGAGAAAAGATTTGACATTATAGAGAGAAAAGATTGCTGCTGGAATTGGGTGGGGGAAGTACATTTGCGGTCGAATCATTCGTTCGTTCCGATTCTACATTATAGAGAGAAAAGATTCGACATTATAGAGAGAAAAGATTCGACATAGAGAGAAAAGATTCGACATTATAGAGAGAAAAGATTGCTGCTGGAATTGGGTGGGGGAAGTACATTTCCGGTCGAATCATTCGTTCGTTCCGATTCGACATTATAGAGAGAAAAGATTTGACATTATAGAGAGAAAAGATTGCTGCTGGAATTGAGTGGGGGAAGTACATTTCCGGTCGAATCATTCGATCGTTCCGATTCGACATTATAGAGAGAAAAGATTTGACATTATAGAGAGAAAAGATTGCTGCTGGAATTGGGTGAGGGAAGTACATTTCCGGTCGAATCATTCGTTTGTTCCGATTCGACATTATAGAGAGAAAAGATTCGACATTATAGAGAGAAAAGATTGCTGCTGGAATTGGGTGGGGGAAGTACATTTCCGGTCGAATCATTCGTTCGTTCCGGTCGAATCGTTCGTTATACGTGTCGTACGGAATTCGTATTTCGTACGAATTCGAATTGAATTCCGTACACGGATTACGAATTACGATTTTTTTTAATACAAAACGGAACGGAACGAATTTTTCGACGTCTCCCATGTCTAGTCTATTCCACATTTTCACAGCTCTTACTGTGAAGAAACCTTTCCGTAGTTGGAGGTGAAATCTCTTTTCCTCTAGACGCAAAGAGTGCCCCCTTGTCCTTTGTGTTGACCGTAAAGTCAATAACTTAACACCAAGTTCACTATATGGACCCCTTATATATTTGTACATGTTGATCATATCTCCCCTTAATCTCCTCTTCTCAAGAGTGAATCAATTTAGTTCCTCTAATCTTTCCTCATAGCTGAGCTCCTCCATGCCTCTTATCAGTTTGGTTGCCCTTCTCTGCACTTTCTCCAGTTCCCCAATATCCTTTTTGAGAACTGGGGCCCAAAACTGAACTGCATATTCCAGATGAGGTCTTACTAATGATTTGAACAGGGGCAAAATTATATCTCTCGCTCTGGAGACCATACCTCTCTTAATACAAGAAAGGACTTTGCTCGCTTTGGAAACCGCAGCTTGGCATTGCATGCCATTATTGAGCTTATGATCTACCAAAACCCCCAGATCCTTCTCCACTACGGATCCCCCCAGTTGTACTCCCCCTAGTATGTATGATGCATTCATATTCTTAGCCCCCAAGTGCATAACTTTACATTTATCAACATTAAACCTCATCTGCCACATAGTCGCCCAATTAGACAGAGCATTGAGGTCGGCTTGTAAATTGGCGACATCCTGTAAGGACGTTATTCCACTGCATAGCTTGGGTATTCCTTGAGGTTTGATCTGCTTCTGTTCCCTGTGTTCCTGATTCTGTGCCTGTATCGTGTTCCTGTGTTTGACCCGGCTTCCTGACCTCGCCCCTATCTCCAGTCCTGACCCTGGCTTGTTTAACCCTGCTCAGTTACCTGTCTGATTATCTGTTGCCAAGACCCAGCCTGGACTCTGACTACTCTCTGCCTGATGTTTATGCTATTTACCTTGATGTGTATGACCTGGCTTGTCCGACTCCGCTGCTCTGCATACCTGCACCTGCTGACCTGCATCCGCGGCCCTGCACACCTGCTGACCTGCATCCGCTGCTCTGCATACCTGCACTTGCTGACCTGCATCCGTTGCTCTGCTTCCCGGCACCTGCTGACCTGCATCTGCTGCTCCCGACTCCAGCTGTTCCAGCTTTCACTTGGCTTCACTACACCCAGCCGAGAGGACCAAGCAGGCACCATTACCTCACCGCGCTCTTACCACCACTGTCCCCATTCCAGTGGTCTCCGAGCCGGGGTTGTACGGGAGGTCTCCCTCTGCATGTCAGGCTCACACCTAAGGTACGTGACAACGTTAAAGTCTATGGGACACGAACGTGAAAAATCTAAAGTGTTAATTTTAAAGGCTTATATACATGTTATTGCCATCAAAAGTGTTCGGGGACCCGGGTCCTGCCCCAAGGGTATCAATGCAAGAAAAAGTTTTTAAAACGGCCGTTTTTTTATTAGCAGTGATTTTAATAATGCTTAAAGTGAAACAATAACAATGAAATATTCCTTTAAATATCATGCCTGGAGGGTCCCCTTGGTCTGCCTGTAAAGTAGAGCCTCTTTCCCATGTTTATACTGTAACAGTACCGCAGCAAAATGATATTTCTAAAGGAAAAATTTTAATTTAAAATTTCTTGCGGCTACAATGTATTGTCGGATCCCGGCAATATACATAAAAAATCATTGAAAAAACAGTGTGGATTTCCCCCCCAGTCCATCATCAAGCCCTTTGGGTCTGGTATGGATATTAAGGGAAACTCCACGCCAAAATTTAAAAAAATGGGGGTCCCCTCCAAAATCCATACCAGGCCCTTCAGGTCTGGTATGGATTTTAAGGGGAACCCTGCACCAAATTGAATAAAAAAATGGCATGGGGGTCCCCCCAAAATCCATACCAGACCCTTATCCGAGCATACAACCTGACAGGCCACAGGACAAGGGGGTGGAGGGGGAGAGAGAGCGTCCCCCCTCCTGGACCGTATCAGGCCATATGCCCTCAACATGGGGAGGGTGCTTTGTGGTCCCCCTAAAGCACCTTGTCCCCATGTTGATGGGGATCTGGGATGGATTGGGGATCTGTGATGGACTGGGGATCTGTGATGGACTGGGGATCTGTGATGGACTGGGGATGGACTGGGAATCTTGGATGGACTGGGGATGAAGTGGGGATCTGTGGTGGACTGGGGATGGAGTGGGGATCTGTGATGGACTGGGGATGGAGTGGAGATATGTGATGGACAGGGGATCTGTGATGGAGTGAGGATCTGTGATGGACTGGGGATCTGTGATGGACTGGCAAAATGGTCGGCCCTCACGCATGTTCACTTCATCAAATCTGGCCCTCTTTGAAAAAAGTTTGGACACCCCTGCTGTAGAAGCAACAGTTTGAGAAAGGGTTCAGATGTCAGCTCTGGTTGTGTCTGCACATAGTTATGTAGACCAGGATAAAGGGTACTGCAATGTATATTAAAGAGGTGTTTTCTTTTTTTTAAGTAAAATGAAAAAGATGTTATACTTACCTGCTTTGTGCAAGGGTATTGCAAACAGTGGTGCCGAACCTCTTCTTCTGGTGTCACTCGCTGGCACTTTCCGCTTCTCCCTGCACCACCATAGGAAGCCACTTCAGAGTGGTTCAAAGTCACTCACAGGCTTTGACTGACGGCAGCAGGAGAAAAGAATTGCAGATCGGCACAGCGTTGGATGACTAGAGGTACAGTAAGTATATAGGGAGGTGGGGGGGAATTTTTTCTACCTTCATGCATAGAATGCTACTGCATTCTTTACATTAAAAAACCCTTTCAACTTTAGAATCATCTTAATTTTTACTATATGCTTTTTGTGACATTTTAAAGTGTATTGTAGCAGCCTAACCCCCTCTTCTCTGTCTAGGGGTATGTTGTACGTGAGGGTGAGATGCGCTACGGCCCATGTCCTCCCCATTGCAGCAGGTGAGGTGAAGGCCAGTACCAAGTATTCTTCTCGGGCCTGTGTGTTTCTATTCACAACCAAGTCTTGCTGTGCTGACACTCCCCCTTCACTCCCATCAACCAGAGTTCCACACCCCAATAAGGATCCAACACTTCTTTTATTGTAACACACAATAAACAGTTCTTTGTTAGCCAATTAGTTGAGATCCAAAACAGTTCAATACGGTGGGGTGAGCAGGTCGAGGCACTGTCCTAATGATAAACTAAACCACTGTGGTTTCACCAGCGGTTGATATAGCCATCGGCTAGAGAGAGGAACTTGAAACGTATGAGTCTCTACCAGCGACTCGGAAGAACATGAATGGAGTACCTTCGCTGAGTTGTGGCCCCTGTCAGGGGGAAGATGTCCCTCCAAGGGAGTTACCAGAGGCCCCTCCGTCACCGGGTTGATGCTGCTCCGGACTCTTCAGACGGGTAACCTCTCCGGCCTCCTCACCTCAGACATGGGCCCCATCCACCTCAGGGTCCCTCGGACTCATCCACCCTTGCGGAGCCCAGTCGAAGTTACTGGGCCCCAGGCCTCCGGTGTAGTACCTCACCCCAGGCTTAAGGTGCCTGAGATGGACGCCAACACTGCTCCGACCAGGCCATGGGCGCCTGGACTGGAACTCTGGACTGACCGCACCCAGGCCTAAGGTGCCTGGGCGCTGGATGTAGAAGAACTCGTGGCGAGGGCGTCTCTCCCCTTTATCTCCTCCCGTAACGCCACAGCAGGTTCTCCGCCCCCGCTGTACCACCGCCGGAACGGGACAAAAAGGACAGCACTGCGGCAGTGATTCTATCTCGACCTGTGGGAACACCGCCACCCCAGGCCAAGGAGAATAGTACACCACCAAAGTCCTCCACGACTGAAAGTGGTCTAAATCCTCTATGATTTACACACACCTGGGTCATACTACCACCCAGGTATATCCCCCCTAAATTTAGACCCCCGCTACAGTATCTATAGCCAAAATATTCCCTTTTTTCTACTTTTGGACAGAAAGTGTTAAAACCTTTGTCCAGTATAATTGCTGACAGCAAAAAAATATATGCTTTTAACCATTCCTAATGCTATACAAAACATGTTATGGCTACAGTACATTGTAAATTATCAGGAAGGTAAAGATATATTACCTCTATAATTTTTTTGGTGGAGATAACGATGCTTCCCATCTTATAGTGTGTCAATATAAAATCAAACGTCATGACCCGTAACCCACAGTCTCACTCAAAAGCAAGGGCAGGCCACGGTTTGGAATAACTTTGAGATATATAGCACATAGCAGTAAATGCTCTTGGATAGAAATACCCTCTGTAGTCCTGAAATATTGCAGGTGTCCTAGTAGTTCATTTGGGCATGGTGCTGTAATGCCGCATACACACGGTCAAAAATTCCGACAGAAAAAGTCCAATGGGAGCTTTTCGTCGGATATTCCGACCATGTGTATGCCCCATCTGACTTTTTCTGTCGGAATTTCCAACGGACTTAGATAGAGAGGAGGTTCTTTATTTTTCCGTTGGAAATTCCGACTGAGGTTTTTCCATTGGAAAGTCCGACTGTGTGTGCGCAGCATTAGTCAGCTGGCTGTGTAACATCTATATAATGTCTATGGAACGTCTAATATCCACCTAACCACTTGCCCCCTGGACCCTGTTCCATCGCAAATGCCACAGTCACCCTCTGGCTGTGTCCTTCCCTCTCTAACTCACATCTTCAATCTCTTCCTCTCTTCTGGCATCTTCCCCAACTTCCCCACCAATCTTAACAACCTCCTTGCTCCCCTTTTTACCCAAACTCCTTAAACGTCTAGTCTACAACCGATTGTGCAATCACCTCACTGAGAATAACCTTCATGATCCCCTTCAGTCTGGATTTTTCCCTCAACACGCCAAAGAAACTACTCTTCTAAAACTCACAAACAATCTACTAAGCGGCTAAAACCAGTGGACACTATTCTGTACTCCTGGACCTCTCTGCTGCCTTTGACATGGTGGACCATCCCCTCCTCCTCAAAAACTCAAAAACTCAGCGCCTTTGGTCTCCGTGACTATACTTTTCGCTGGTTCTCATCCTACTTATCCAACCGCACCTTTAACATTCCTTACAATTCTACTTCCTCCTCTCCTGTTCCATTCTCTGTTGGGGTCCACCAAGGTTCTGTTCTTGGACCTCTCCTATTCACGATCTACACCATTTCCCTGGGTTAGTTGATAACATCCCATGGCTTCCAATACCAATTCTACGCTGATGAAACCCAAATCTATCTCTCTACCCTCAGCTCACTCCTTCAGAATACATTACTAACAGACATATCAGCCTGGATGTCACACCACTTCCTCAAACTCAATCTGTCCTAAGCTCATAATATTTCCTCCCCCATGTGCCTCTTCCCCTGACTTCTCTGTCATGATCAATGGCACAACTATCAACCCGTCCCCGCATGCCAAGGTAAACTGTGCTTCAGTTTGTGAATGAACAGGAAGCTGCTCAGCACAGAGCACTTCCCATTCATTCACTGTCCAGTGTAGCTGAGGCTGCAGAGAAAGGGACTGGGGAAGATCTGTCCTCAGTCCCTTTCTGTCAGTTTAGACCTTTAATTTTTCCCCAAAGCCCCCCCAAAATGTAAAAATAATAATAAAAACAAATCATTTTCTAAACAATAATTAAAAAAAAATTTGTAAAAAATAATAAAAATAAAAACTACTGACATCGTCCACTGCCCTACTGAGGCTGTCCACTGCTCTGCACATACCCACAAATGCAAATGCATGCACAGGGTGATCATGTATATGCAGACCGCGATTGTACCTCACATGTGAGGTATTGCCAGGAATGCCATAGTGAGAGCAATAATTCTAGCACCATAGCTCACAGTTAACTCTTAACTGATGAGCAGTAAGAGCTTTCAGTGTGTCACCTGTGGAGATTTTTGGGTACCATAGTTTTTGCAATATCACAGGTGCATCAATTTTAAGCCCTAACATGTTTGGTATCTATTTACTCAACACAGCCCCATATTTTATATTTTAACAAAAATTGGGTATTTATTGTTTGTGTTTGCACTAAAATTCATGGTATTATATTTTTTCTCCCGAAACTATGTATTTGATAAACAGTTGTGCAAAAATCATGCAACATAAAAAATGTGAACCACTGTCTTTTTATTCTACCAGGCCTTTGCTTTCAGAAAATATATAATGTTCTGGGGGGGGGGGTTAAGGAATTTTATGGCCAAAAATGCAGATTTTTACATGTGAACAAAAAAGCTCTAGAGCTGAACTGGTTAGCTGCCAGCTGAAATGGAAAAGCAATGTGTTGTTTTGCTGAAGAAGGGCTTCTTTGAATAAAATGCTCTTCAAATGCAGATTTAAGATTGGCAAGTATCGCGTGGGAGGTTGTATTTGGGAAATTAAGGTTTATTGTTATTTGGGAAAATAATACCCTGAAAGCAAAAACATATACATGGGTAGATCTATACACAATTGTCAGACTACAATTAAGTCTCTTTTTGGCCAATTTTAACATTTTGCATTGTTGATTTGATGTCCCTAGACATACAAGGTCAATATGTTAACATCCCTGATTTTGGGTTTGGAGTGCTGAATGCTTAAAATTAAGTGTAACTGATGTGTAGATACTTTAGCTTTTTAGCTATTTTTAATTTTGTAGCTTGCTTGAAGCAAATTAGTATGTTTTGGTTCAGGCATCTTTGTGGCACCACATCCATTCTCAGGCAAGATTGTAGCTCTATGTCTTCTTTTCTTCCCAAATAAGTAAAGCATTCTCATATGTAATAAACAAAAGAGTATGCCTTTAGCAGCTCTCTTGTTTACTCCTGGAAGTGATTTTAACCACTTGAGCTCCAGAAGATTTTACCCTTTTCATGACAGATAATTTTTTGCTATTCAACACTGTGCTAATTTAACTAGCAATTGCTTGGTCATGCAACACTGTACACAAAAAGAAAAAGGTATATGTTTTTTTTTTTCACACAAATAGAGCTTTCTGGTGGTGGTATTTGAGCACCACTGGGCTTTTTTTTTTTTAATTATTAAAATGAAAAAAAAAAAATATACAGTATTTCACAAAAGTGAGTACCCCCTCACATTTTTGTATATATTTTTTTATATCTTTTCATGTGACAACACTGAAGAAATTACACTTTGCTACAATGTAAAGTAGTGAGTGTACAGCTTGTATAACAGTGTAAATTTTCTGCCCCCTCAAAATAACTCAACACACAGCCATTAATGTCTAAACCGATAGCAATAAAATTGAGTACACCCCTAAGAGAAAATCTCCAAATTGGGCCCAATTAGCCATTTTCCCTCCCGGTGTCATGTGACACGTTAGTGTTACAAGGTCTTAGGTGTGAATGGGGAGCAGGTGTGTTAAATTTGGTGTTATCGCTCCCACTCGTTCATACTGGTCACTGAAAGTTCAACATGGCACCTCAAGGCAAAGAACTCTCTGAGGATTTGAAAAAAAGAATTGTTGCTCTACATAAAGATGGCCTAGGCTATAAAAAGATTGCCAAGACCCTGAAACTAAGCTGCAGCCCGGTGGCCAAGACCATACAGCGGTTTAACAGGACAGGTTCCACTCAGAACAGGTCTCGTCATGGTCAATCAAAGAAGTTGAGTGCACATGCTCAGCCTCATATCCAAAGGTTGTCTTTGGAAAATAGACGTATGAATGCTGCCAGCATTGCTGCAGAGGTTTAAGGGGAGGGGGGGTTAGCCTGTCAGTGTTCCGACCATACACCGCACACTGCATGAAATTAGTCTGCATGGCTGCATTGTTTTTACAGGACAGGTTCCACTCAGAACAGGTCTCATCATGGTCAATCAAAGAAGTTGAGTGCACGTGCTCAGCCTCATATCCAAAGGTTGTCTTTGGAAAATAGACGTATGAATGCTGCCAGCATTGCTGCAGAGGTTTAAGGGGTGGAGGGGGGGTTAGCCTGTCAGTGCTCCGACCATACACCGCACACTGCATGAAATTGGTCTGCATGGCTGTCGTTCCAGAAGGAAGCCTCTTCTAAAGATGATGCACAAGAAAGCCCAGAAACAGTTTGCTGAAGACAAGCAGGTTAAGGACATGGATTACTGGAACCATGTACTGTGGTCTGATGAGACCAAGATAAACGTATTTGGTTCAGATGGTGTCAAGCAAGTGTGGTGGCAACCAGGTGAGGAGTACAAAGACAAGTTTGTTTTGCCTACAGTCAAGCATGGTGGTGGGAGTGTCATAGCCTGGGGCTGCGTGAGTGCTGCCGGCACTGGGGAGCTACAGTTCATTGAGGGAACCATGAATGCCAACATGTACTGTGACATACTGCAGAGCATGATCCCTTCCATTCAGAGACTGGGCTGCAAGGCAGTATTCCAACATGATAACGACCCCAAACACACCTCCAAGACGACCACTGCCTTGCTAAAGAAGCTGAGGGTAAAGGTGATGGACTGGCCAAGCATGTCTCCAAACCTAAACCCTATTGAGCATCTGTGGGGCATCCTCAAACGGAAGGTGGAGAAGCGCAAGGTCTCTAACATTCACCAGCTCCGTGATATCGTCATGGAGGAGTGGAAGAGGACTCCAGTCGCAACCTGTGAAGCTCTGGTGAACTCCATGCCCAAGAGGGTTAAGGCAGTGCTGGAAAATAATGGTGGCTAAAAATATATATTGACACTTTGGGCCCAATTTGGACATTTTCACTTAGGGGGTGTACTCACTTTTGTTGCCAGCGGTTTAGACATTAATGGCTGTGTTGTGTTATTTTGTGGGGACAGCAAATTTACACTGTTATACAAGCTGTACACTACTACTTTACATTGTAGCAAAGTGTAACTTCTTCCGTGTTGTCACATGAAAAGATAAAATAAAATATTTACAAAAATGTGAGGGGTGTACTCACTTTTGTGAGATACTGTATATATTTTTTACTTTCTGTTATAAAGCAGACCAATGAAATGTCTTCATAAATTTACGCCAAATTGTATTTTGCTACATGTCTTTGGTAAAAAAATTCCCAATGAGTGTACATTAATTGTTCGCGCGAAAGCTATAGTCTCTAAAAAATATGGTATATATCTCGGGACGGCAACCTGTGGATCGTGATCTACCAGTCGATCATGACCAGATGACTGGTAGATCACGTCTGGGCTTACCGACTGCTGTCACAGAGCATGGATCATAGTGCAGGTCAAAGCAGAAGAACCTTTTCCAAACACATAGCTCAGCCGGCGCTGGCAAGGAAGGGAGCAGGCAGCCACGGAGGCGTTAGCCAGCCACATAAGCCGATGCATCCTCTCATAGGCGTGCGCAGCCTATTACATTAGGGTGTGCACCCCAAAGCTCAAAACACACATGTATGTGTATATATATATATATATATATATATACACATATACACACACGCGCGCTTTTAGAAATAAATTGGTACATGTGCACAGGTTTTTTTGTTCAGTTTGCAGGTTGGAGGGAGGGCTGAGAGAGAGGTGTAGGAGGGAGGGCTGAGAGAGAGAGAGAGAGAGGAGGGAGGGCTGAGAGAGAGGTGTAGGAGAGAGGGCTGAGAGAGAGGGAGGGCTGAGAGAGAGGGTGGGCTGAGAGGGGGGGTAAGAGAGGGTGGGCTAAGAATGAAGGGAGGACTAAGAGAGGGGGCTGATAGAGACGGGTGGGCTGAGAGAGAGGGAGGGCTGAGAGGGGGAGGGCTAAGAATGGAGGGAGGGCTAAGAGAGGGGGGCTGATAGAGACGGGTGGGCTGAGAGAGAAGGGAGGGGGCTTAGAGAGAGGGAGGCTGAGAGAATAGGGTGGGCTGATAGAGATGGGTTGGCTGAGAGAGGGGGGGCTGAGAGAATAGGGAGGGTTAAGAGAGAAGGGAGGGGGTTTAGAGAGAGGGGGCTGAGAGAGCAGGGAGGGGGGCTTAGAGAGAGGGGGGCTGAGGGAGAAGTGAGGTAGGCTTGGAGACAAGGGAGGGGGCTGAGAGAGAAGGGAGGGTGGCTTAGAGAGAAGAGAGGGGGGCTGAGAGAGAAGGGAGGGTGGCTGAGAGAGGGGGAGGGGGCTGAGAGAGAAGGGAGGGGGCTTAAAGAGAAGAGAGGGGGGCTTGGAGAGAGGGGGGTTGAGAGATAAAGGAGGGTGGCAGAGAGAGGGGGAGGGGGGCTTGGAGAGAAGGGAGGGGGCTGAGAGAGAAGGGAGGGGGCTTAGAGAGAAGGGAGGGGGGCTTAGAGAGAAGAGAGGGGGGCTTAGAGAGAAGGGAGGGTGGCTAAGAGAGGGGGGAGGGGGCTTAGAGAGAGGGGAGGGGGCTTGGAGAGAGGGGGAGGGGGGCTTGGAGAGAGGGAGGGGGGAGTTGGGGGAGATAAGAGACCCCTAGCCCTGTTCCTGCAGTCCCACCTCTGTCCCAGTCTCTGTCTGCAGGTGTGTATGATGACAGACAGTACCTTCCATACCATGATGCCAGTCTTCTGCTTCGATCTGTCCAATTCCAGCAGCTCCCGCAGCAGCCTGCACCTCCTGCCCATCCTCTGTGACAGCTCTGTGCCCCCAGTGAGCGGCGAGCCTGTCTGTCCTCCAGCTCCGGGCCTCACATCAGAGCACGGAGAGGAACTTGGAGCAGTCCATGCTCTGGAAGCATGGGGTACGCTGCGCCCGCTTGCCTCCTGGGGGAGGCGGGGTCAGGGGACGAAGTCAAGGAGGAGGCAGTGCCACGGTGGAGCTCTTCTCACGAGTCCCGGGCTCTCGGCTCATCTGCGCTCGGCCCTCCCCAAGGGTGCTGCTGATTGCTGCCCACTGCCGCGCCGCCACACACATTTCTGATGCTAGACAGCCGGGTAGAGGATGAGGCGCATTGACAAGCTCCAGGCGCCCTCTCCTCCCAGAAGAGAGCACCGGCCCTGGGTGTGCCTGGGCATTAGGGTGTGCCCAGGCACATCCGGCACACTCCGTGCGCACGCCTATGCCTCCTCTATAGTGCCGGCTGCAGTGTCAGGCGGAGTGCTACTAACAGCACTCTGCCTTTTATTCCTGGTAGCAGGATGCATGGTGGCTAGCAGCAGCTGCAAAAGGTCTTCAGGTCAGTGTCTTACACTGGGCATATTAGGGCACAGTAGCAGCTATATGGGCACAATAGCATCTTTATGCTGTGCACATATAGCTGTTATTTTGCCCATATAGATGCTGTTGTACCCATATAGCTGCTATTGTGCCCATTCAGATGCTTTTGTGCCCATATAGGTCCACAGTAGCAGCTACATGGGCACAACAGCTTCTTTATGGGTACACAAGTATGTATATGGGAACAAAAGCAGCTATATGGACATGCAACACTGTACCCATTTAACTTTTGAATTTTTGAGACAGATAGAAGCTGTTACTGAACTCCCCAGAGTGCAACTTCAACTCCCTCCTCCCTTCTTTCTGAACGCCCAGAAAAGCTGTATAAATTCTGCACTTTGAATGGCTGTAGAGAAGAGAGGGCTACAGATAAACAGGTATGACTTATGTAGGAGGATTTTTTTCATCTCTGTGTATCACCTGTTGCCTGAAGCTGGTCACTCGTACAGCTGTATATACCTGGAACAGGTGCATCTGAGCTACTATATCCTGTGTAATGCCTGGTGACCCTCAAGAACACAGCCTGGGAAGTCTCTGTAAACCTCCATATAATCCATGCAAAAAAGGGAGAAAGGCTGGTTCCATGGAAGTCAGCTAAAAATAGGATTTTTGTACTCACTGTAAAATCTGTTTCTCCAACGTCCATGGACTGACACAGCCTCTCTTACACTTTACCCGTGGGTTATGTCCCTGCTTGCAGGAGAAGACCTAGGCAGAATGTGAAATGTTATACATACATTCTAAAAAGCCAGAGCTGAACAGCCCCGCCCAGGGGGGCGGTCCCTCCGAACATAACCCTCTCACTGCAGCCAGCAGACCTCAGTTCGTAACAAAGCAGTATAAACCTTAAAAGGAAGGGTGGGTGCTGTGTCAGTCCATGGACGTCAGAGAAACGGATTTTACGGTGAGTACAAAAATCCTATTTTCTCTTATCGTCCATGGACTGACACAGCCTCTCTTACACTTTACACGTGGGATGTCCCAAAGCAGTGTCAAGAGGGATGGGAGCAGTATAAATGGAAAACCAAAAACTTCACTCAAAACAAGGCAGAGCTCCTCAACGGAGGAGTTGTAACAATAAACAGTGGCCTGCAACACCTTGCGGCCGAAGGAAGCATCCGAAGATGCAGCCACATCAACCTCATAGAACTTAGAAAAGGTATGAACGGACGACCAGGTCGCCGCCTTGCACACTTGTGCAACCGACACTTGATGCCGGAAAGCCCAGGAAGCACCAATTGCCCTGGTGGAATGCGCCGTAACCGGAAGGGGAGGCGCCCGCCCCTTGAGGGCATAGGCCTGTATAACGGTCTGTCTGATCCACCTAGAAATGGTGGCAGACGAAACTGCTTGGCCCTGTTTTGGACCAGAGACAGACACAGTGAGTCACACTTCCGAATAGAAGCAGTAGCGGACAGGTACACCTGCAAGGCAAGTACCACATCCAATGTGTGAAGCGCAAACACTCTGGGATGCGATGGGTGAGGACACAAGGACGGGAGGACAATGTCCTCATTTAGGTGAAAGGCCGAGACCACCTTTGGCAAAAAAGAAAGTCGCGGACGCAACACCGCCTTATCCTTATGGATGACCAAATAGGGCGACTTGCAGGACAACTCAAGACACCCGTCTAACAGACGTAATGGCCACTAAGACCTTCTGAGACAAGGTCAAGAGGGGAATATCTCTGATATTTTCAAAGGGAGGTTCCTGGAGCACCGAGAGCACCAAATTCAGATCCCAAGGAGGGAGAGGAGGTTTAACAGGAGGGAGCACATGGCGAACCCCCTGCATAAAGGTGCTAACTAGTGATGAGCCGAACACCCCCGGGTTCGGTTCGCACCAGAACCCGCGAACGGACCGAAAGTTCACACAAACTTTAGAACCCTATTAAATACAATGGATGCGAACGTTCGAAATCTAAAGTGCTAATTATAACGACTATTATGAATGTTATTGTCCTAAAAAGGGTTTGGGAACCCGGGTTCTGCACCAGGGGACATGTATCTTTTCAAAAACAAGTTTAAAAAACGGCCGTTTTTCGGGAGCAGTCATTTTAACCACTTGAGACCCGCGCTATAGACAAAAGACGTCTGCAGCGCGGCTCTCAAGTGCTGAGTGGACGTCCATGGACGTCCTGCTGTTTACATCCCCCTGCGCGCCGCTGAGGGCGCGCGGCGGGGGAACAGCTGTGCCCGCCGCGGTCACGTGATGCCGATGCGCGTGCCTGGCGGCCGCGATGTCCGCCAGGCACCCGCGATCGGCTGTGACAGAGGCAGGACGTGGATCTCTGTGTGTAAACACAGAGATCCATGTCCTGTCAGGGAGAGAGGAGACCGATGCTGTGTCCCTTGTACATAGGGACACAGATCGGTCCCCTCCCCCTGTCAGTCCCCTCCCCCCACAGTAAGAATCACAAATAGGGAACATAGTTAACCCCTTGATCGCCCCCTAGTGTTAACCCCTTCCCTGCCAGTCACATTTATACAGTAATCAGTGCATTTTTATAGCACTGTTCGCTGTATAAATGTGAATGGTCCCAAAATAGTGTCAAAAGTGTCCGATATGTCCGCCGCAATATTGCAGGCCTGACAAAAATCGCAGATCACCGCTATTACTAGTAAAAAAAAAAAATATAATAAAAATGTCATAATTCTATCCCCTATTTTGTAGGCGCTATAACTTTTTCGCAAACCAATCACTATACGCTTATTGCAATTTTTTTTACCAAAAAAATATAGAAGAATACGTATCGGCCTAAACTGAGAAAAAAAATAGTTTTTTTAAAAAAATTGGGATATTATTATAACAAAAAGTAAAAAAATATTGTGTTTTTTTTCAAAATTTTCTGTCTTTTTTTTGTTTATAGTCCAAAAAATAAAAACCGCAGAGGTGATCAAATACCACCAAAAGAAAGCTCTATTTGTGGGGAAAAAATTATAAAAATATCATTTGGGTACAGCGTTGTATGACCGCGCAATTGTCATTCAAATTGCGTCAGCACTGAAAGCTAAAAATTGGTCCGGGCACGAAGGGGGTTTAGTGCCCAGTTGTCAAGTGGTTAATGATGCATAAAGTGAAAAAAAAAAAGTCAAATATTCCTTTAAATATCGTACCTGGGGGGTGTCTAAAGTATGCCTGTGAAGTGCCACGTGTTTCCCGTGTTTAGAACTGTCCCTGCACAAAATTACATTTCTACAGGAAAAAAAGCCATTTAAAACTGCTTGCGGCTTTAATGTAATGTCTGGTCCCGGTAATATGGATGAAAATCTTTAAGAAAAATGGCATAGCTACCCCATCACGGCCCCCCCCACCCCCCATCCCAGCCCATTACCAGCCCCTTTGGGTCTTGTATGGATATTAAGGGGAACCCCGCACACAACATAAAAAAGGCCCAATATACTCTGAACAGCCGTATACAGGCGGTGCATACAAGACAGGGACTGTAGGTTTGTTCTTATGTAGAATCTGTTTGTAATTTTGAACAGGTACATTGTTTAAGTGTAGCTCCAGCCAAAAAATCTATTTTTAAGCTTTTTGGAAAACATAGGGAAGGGTTATCACCCCTGTAACATTTGTTTTGCTGTCTGTGCAGTGTGCACCTGTTCAGAACAGTTCACCTCACTTTCCGTCCTAATGACAAATGTTTTTTGAAAATTTGGGGGTTTTATTGAAAAAAGAATTGGTGATAAAGCATCAGTGGAGAGGAGACACTTTTTTCCCATATTAACCACTTCTCTACTGTGCACGAAAACCCCCTTCCTGCCCAAGCCATTCTTCAGCTTTCAGCGCTGTCACACTTTGAATGACAATTGCGCGGTCGTGCGACGTGGCTCCCAAACGAAATTTGCGTCCTTTTTTTCCCACAAACAGAGCTTTCTTTTGGTGGTATTTTATCACCTCTGCGGTTTTTATTTTTTGCGCTATAAACAAAAGAAGAGCGTCCAGTTTGGAAAAAAAACACTATTTTTTACTTTTTGCTATAATAAATACCCATTTTTTTTTTTTTAAATAAAATTTTCCTCAGTTTAGGCCGATACGTATTGTTCTACATATTTTTGGTTAAAAAAAAAATCGCAATAACCGCGTATTGATTGGTTTGCGCAAAAGTTATAGCGTCTACAAAATAGGGGATAGATTTATAGCATTTTTTTTTTTTTTTTTATTAGTAATGGCGGCGATCTGCGATTTTTATTGTGACTGTGATATTGCGGCGGACACATCGGACACTTTTGTCACATTTTTGGGACCATTCACCTTCATACAGCGATCCCTGCTATAAAAATGCATTGACTACTGTATAAATGTGACTGGCAGGGAAGGGGTTAACCACTAGGGGGCGGAAAGGGGTTAAATATGTTCCCTTAATGTGTTCTTACTGTGGGAGGAGGGGACTGACTGGGGGAGGTGACCGATGGTTGTCCCTATGTACAAGGGACACACCATCGGTCCCCTCTCCCTCACAGGACGTGGATCTCTGTGTTTACACACAGAGATCCACTTTCCTGCTCGTTTCCCGGGCAATCGCGGGTGCCCGGCGGCAATCGCGGCCGCCGGGCACGCGCATTGGGGCCTCCTAGCTCATTTTAAAGGGAGGACGTCATATGACGTCCTCCCAGAACGAGAGTGTCCTCCGCCCGCCCTCAATTGACAGTGGGCGGGGGACTAGTGGTTAACTCTTACAGGAGAGAATTTGCCTTCCTAGGGGTAGATTTCCTCTCACTTCCTGTTGTATCCTTCCGTTTGCAAGGAGGAGTCGTTTGTAAGTTGGATGTTTGAAAGTAGGGACCTGCCGTATATACTCAGCTGAAATTTGCCCCTTACATGTTGGTGTTGCCACAACACTGTGAGCCCTCACAGTTACTCTTGGTGGGCGCATGAATGGGCCCTGCTGTGAATTATTAGATCAAGAATTGTAATTGCATGCCCCTGTTGAACAGGGGCTGAAAAATTGGGCCTTTGGTGGTGGTGGTGGTGGTGTTGACACAACACTGTAAGGCCTCACAGTTACTCTTGGTGGGAGCAGGAATGGGCCCTGCTGTGAATTATTAGATCAAGAATTGTAATTGCATGCCCCTGTTGAACAGGGGCTGAAAAATTGGGCCTTTGGTGGTGGTGGTGGTGGTGTTGACACAACACTGTAAGGCCTCACAGTTACTCTTGGTGGGCGCAGGAATGGGCCCTGCTGTGAATTATTAGATCAAGAATTGTAATTACATGCCCCTGTTAAACAGGGGCAAAAAAATTGGGCCTTAGGCACTGGTGCCACAACACTGCAACCCCTCACAGATACTGTACTTGGAGCACAGCAATGAGCCCTGTTGCAAAGTATTGCATCAAAAATTGTAATTACACGCCCCTGTTAAACAGGGGCTAAAAAATTGGGCCTTAGCCACTGGTGCTGGTGCCATGACACTGCAACCTCTCCCAGATACTCTAGTTGGAGTGCAGGAATGAGCCCTGCTGCAAAGCATTGCATAAAAAATTGTAATTGCATGCCCCTGTTAAACAGGGGCTGAAAAATTGGGCCTTAGCCACTGGTGGCGGCACCCAGAAACAAAAATGTTCTTCCAAGCTATCATCATCAATCGGATCATTGAGGAGGAGGAGGATAGTCAGTCAACATAACAGGACAGTCTCTCAGCATCAGTCTTGAAGGGATGTAACATTTGAAAATAAATTAGTCTGCTATAACAGCTTCAGGTGTTTGGTAGCTGGTGGTGATCCAAGACTGGTTCATCTTTATGAAGGTCAGTCGATCAACAGAGTCGGTGGACAGGCGCACCCTGTGATCCGTGACAAATCCTCCAGCAGCACTGAATGTGCGTTCTGAAAGAACGCTGGATGCAGGACAGGCCAGTAGCTCAATTGCATACTGTGCAAGCTCTGGCCAGTGATCCATCCTCAAGACCCAGTAAGCCAGAGGATTTTCGGTGGGGAAGGTGTCCAAGTCTGACCTTGCCCCTAGGTATTCCTGCACCATGTATATCAGACGCTGGCGATGGTTGCTGGAACCGATCATACCTTGGGGCTGCGGACTAAAGAATTGTCTGAACGCATCGGTCAGACGGCCACCTTCCCCATCGCTCCTTCTTTGACTGACCGAAGCCTCAGCAACTCGTTGTCCAGGACCAGGAGTTTGTAACCTCCCAGTCTCTGGGAACGCGTTGCACAGACCTTTCTGCAAGGCCTCCCGGAGTTGTCTCATCCTCTGCTCCCTCTGCGACGGTAAGATAAGGTCCGCAACCTTACCCTTGTACCGTGGATCAAGTAGAGTAGCCAGCCAGTAATGGTCCCTCTCCTTGATCCGAAGAATACGAGGATCCTTCCGCAGACTTTGCAGGATCAGGGAGGCCATGCAGCGTAGGTTAGCTGAGGCATTCGGTCCGGAGTCCTCTGGGTCACTAAGGATCCACAGCCACCTCCTCCCAGCCACGTACAAGTCCACTGGTTTCTTGGGACTGTAAATCATCCCTAAAAGACTGCTGCTGATGATGCTGAGTGCCAGGCTCCACCTCCATGCTGACACAATCCTCCTCCTCCTCTTCCTGTGCGATGGGTGGGACAGAAGGAACACTGTCTGGGTAAAGGGGGCCTTGAAAGGCAAGGAAGTCCTCCTCTTCCTGCCTCTGTTCTGCCTCAAGTGCCCTGTCCATTATTCCACGCAGCGTATGTTCCAACAGGTGGACAAGAGGTACAGTGTCACTGATGCATGCACTGTCACTGCTCACCATCCTCGTGGCCTCCTCAAATGGTGCCAGGACAGTGCATGCATCCCTGATCATGCCCCACTGGCGTGGTGAAAAAAACCCGAGCTCCCCTGACCCTGTCCTGGTGCCGTAGTCGCGCAGGTACTCATTGATGGCCCTCTGCTGCGTGTGCAACTGCTGCAGCATGGCCAACGTTGAGTTCCACCTGGTGGGCATGTCACATATAAGGCGGTTCTTGGGCAGGTTCAACTCCTTTTGCAGCTCAGCCAGGCGAGCACTGGCATTATAAGATCTGCGGAAATGCACACAGACTTTCCTGGCCTGCCTCAGGACATACTGTAAGCCCGGGTACCTGCCCAAGAACCGCTGCACCACCAGGTTAAGGACGTGAGCCACACAGGGCACATGGGTCAGTTGTCCCTGTCAGAGAACGGAGAGGAGGTTGGTGCCATTGTCGCAAACTACCATTCCTGGCTTAAGCTGGCGTGGCGTCAACCACCTCTCGGCCTGCCCCTGCAGAGCAGACAGAACCTCTGCCCCAGTGTGGCTCCTGTCCCCCAAACACACCAGCGCAAGCACGGCATGGCATCTTTTTGCCTGCGTACTTGCGTAGTCCCTTGAACACCTACGGAGCACCGCTGGTTCCGAGGACAAAGCACAGGAAGAGGCCATGGAGGAAGAAGAAGAGGAGGGGGTGGAGGAGAGAGGTGTGTAACAACCAGTAGTAGCATTTTGGAGGCGTGGCGGTGGAACAACCTCCAACACTACTGCACCTTGTCCTGCATCCTTCCCAGCTGCCAAAAGAGTGACCCAATGGGCCGTGAAAGAAAGGTAACGTCCCTGTCCATGCCTGCTGGACCATGAGTCAGCGGTAATATGCACCTTACCGCTGACCGCCCTGTCCAGCGAGGCCAAGACATTGCCTTCCACATGCCGGTAGAGAGCCGGAATCGCCTTCCGTGAGAAAAAGTGGCGTTTGGGAACCTGCCACTGAGGAACCGCACATTGCACAAACTCACGGAAGGGGGCAGAGTCTTACCAACTGAAAAGGCAGCAGTTGAAGCGCTAGCAATTTAGCCAAGCTAGCATTCAACCGCCGGGCATGTGGATGGCTGGGAGTGAACTTCTTTCGACGGTCCAGCAGCTGGGGCAGGGAAATTTGCCTGCTAGAATCGGACGTCAGTGTACTGCTAGCAGAGTGCCCGCAAGTACTTGGCTGTGACACACCTAATTCTACACCTTCATTCCTCTCAGTGCAGGTTTCAGAGAGGACTGAAGGTATAGTGGGGTTGGAGATCCCAGCTGATGCGGTGCAAGGAGAGGTCCGCTTTGTTCTTTGGTGTGGGTCTTTAAGGTAGGCTTGCCAACGAGCTGCATGGCAGGTCAACATATGTCTGGTCAAGCATGTGGTGCCCAAGCGGGTGATGTTTTGGCCACGCGATATACGCTTGAGACATATGTTGCAAACAGCAGCTGTGCGATCTGATGCACTCGACTCAAAAAAGGCCCACACCAAAGAACTTTTTGAATAACGGGCAGAGGCAGCGTCCTGCACAGGCGGAGCTCTGCGGTGTGATTCCGTCGGTGTGCTGCCCTTACGCTGGCCCCCCGAGGGCATCCTGCCTCGTTGGAGATGTGCCTCCTCCTCATTCTCCTCCTCCTCCTCCTCTCTCCTATTAGGCACCCACGTGGAGTCAGTGACCTCATCATCCCCTCCCTCCTCATCACTGGAGCCAATCTGGCAGTATGCTGCAGCTGCTGGAACATGACTGCCAGATTGGTGTCCTTCTTGAGCATCCCCTCTCTCTGCTCTCACGCTACTGCCTTCCTCTAGCTGGGTATCATCATCAGACCCTTCGAAACGCTGGGCATCCTCCTGCAGCATGTACCCAACACTGTGCTCAAACAGTTCGGGGGACTCCTCAGGAGGACATGGTTGGTCTAGGGAAGGAGTGACTGATGATGACATTGATACCAGGGAAGAGGACGCTTTGGCAGCTGCTTTGCCAGTAACCTGAGCCTGGGTGAGAGAGGATGAGGAGGATGAGGAGGGCTTGGTCATCCACTCTACCAAGTCTTCGGCATGATGCGGCTCAACACGTCCAGCTGCCGAAAAGAAGGACAAGCGTGTCCCATGGCCACGTGCTGATGGCGATGCACCGCGTCCACGACCAGCACTGTTGTCTCTAGACACAGAGCCTGCTTGCCCTCTTTTATTGGCTCCTGACTGTCTGCCTCTCCTTGTTTGCCTTCCAGACATTCTAATGGCCTGCAGGGAGATGGGAAAACCAGCAATAAGGCCTAGCTTCAGGAGTATATTTTGCAGGAATCACACTACGCCTGCTGTAGGTGCTGCAAATGCCTGTTGGTGTAACACACCAGGAAAACGCAGCAATACAGGCTAACTTCAGGTGTAATATGATCAGGAGGCACACTCCGCCCGCTGTAAGTGCTGCAAATGCCTGTTGGTGTAACACACCAGGAAAAAGCAGCAATACAGGCTAACTTCAGGTGTAATATGATCAGGAGGCACACTCCGCCCGCTGTAAGTGCTGCAAATGCCTGTTGGTGTAACACACCAGGCAAAAGCAGCAATACAGGCTAACTTCAGGTGTAATATGATCAGGAGGCACACTCTGCCCGCTGTAAGTGCTGCAAATGCCTGTTGGTGTAACACACCAGGAAAAAGCAGCAATACAGGCTAACTTCAGGTGTAATATGATCAGGAGGCACACTCCGCCCGCTGTAAGTGCTGCAAATGCCTGTTGGTGTAACACACCAGGAAAAAGCAGCAATACAGGCTAACTTCAGGTGTAATATGATCAGGAGGCACACTCCGCCCACTGTAAGTGCTGCAAATGCCTGTTGGTGTAACACACCAGGAAAAAGCAGCAATACAGGCTAACTTCAGGTGTAATATGATCAGGAGGCACACTCCGCCCGCTGTAAGTGCTGCAAATGCCTGTTGGTGTAACACACCAGGAAAAAGCAGCAATACAGGCTAACTTCAGGTGTAATATGATCAGGAGGCACACTCCGCCCGCTGTAAGTGCTGCAAATGCCTGTTGGTGTAACACACCAGGAAAAAGCAGCAATACAGGCTAACTTCAGGTGTAATATGATCAGGAGGCACACTCCGCCCGCTGTAAGTGCTGCAAATGCCTGTTGGTGTAACACACAAGGAAAAAGCAGCAATACAGGCTAACTTCAGGTGTAATATGATCAGGAGGCACACTCCGCCCGCTGTAAGTGCTGCAAATGCCTGTTGGTGTAACACACCAGGAAAAAGCAACAATACAGGCTAACTTCAGGTGTAATATGATCAGGAGGCACACTCCGCCCGCTGTAAGTGCTGCAAATGCCTGTTGGTGTAACACACCAGGAAAAAGCAGCAATACAGGCTAACTTCAGGTGTAATATGATCAGGAGGCACACTCCGCCCGCTGTAAGTGCTGCAAATGCCTGTTGGTGTAACACACCAGGAAAACGCAGCAATACAGGCTAACTTCAGGTGTATAAGGTGCAGGAGGCTTAGCAACAATGACACTAACACTGTCCCCTGCCTATCCTTCTCTCTCCCTGCACACAAGGTTTATCAAAGTATATGACACTGACACTCTCCCTGCCTATCCTTCTCTCTCCCTGCACACAAGGTTTAGCAAAGAATATGACACTGACACTGTCCCCTGCCTATCCTTCTCTCTCCCTGCACACAAGGTTTATCAAAGTATATGACACTGACACTCTCCCTGCCTATCCTTCTCTCTCCCTGCACACAAGGTTTAGCAAAGAATATGACACTGACACTGTTCCCTGCCTATCCTTCTCTCTCCCTGCACACAAGGTTTATCAAAGAATATGACACTGACACTCTCCCTGCCTATCCTTCTCTCTCCCTGCACACAAGGTTTAGCAAAGAATGTGACACTGACACTGTCCCCTGCCTATCCTTCTCTCTCCCTGCACACAAGGTTTAGCAAAGAATATGACACTGACACTCTCCCTGCCTATCCTTCTCTCTCCTTACACACAAGTTTGAGGTACAAATAGCACTGACACTGTCCCTGCCTATGTAACTCTTTCCCTGCGCCGGAACACACTACACAAGGCCGCCGCGCTGGCGGCCTTTTATAGTGTGGGGCGTGTGCTAAACCCCCTGAGCTATAATTGGCCACAGGCCAGCTTTCCTAGCTGCCGGCGCTGTGATTGGCCAAGCATGCGGGGTCACAGTGCATGCTTGGCCAATCACAGTGCCGGGATTGCACTGCGATGGCGCAGTGTATTGTGGGCCGTTTGCGTCACTCGAATTTGGCGCGAACGGCCCAAATCGTTCGATGTTCGCAGAACGGTCGAACAGCCGATGTTCGACTCGAACACCGAGCTCATCCCTGGTGCTAACCAAGGAATGACCCGCTAGCGGTCGCTGAAAGAAGATGGCCAAGGCCGAAATCTGACCCCTAATGGTACTCAAAGCAAGCTTTTGGATCACGCCACGCTGCAAGAACCGCAGGATTCTGGGGACGGAATACGTCGGTGGACGCCAGTCCAGCTCTTCGCACATAGCGATGTAAGCTTTCCAGGTACGGTGATATATCTTTCTGGAGGAAGACTTCCGTGCCCTTAACATGGTCGAAATGACCGAATCCGAGAGACCTCGGTCTCTCAGCACCTGGCTTTCAATAGCCATGCCGTTAAAGCCAGAGACTGTAAAGCAGGATGAAATATAGGACCTTGAGACAGAAGGTCCTCCCTCATTGGCAACCGCCAAGGAACGCCCGCGACGAAACGTACCAGATCGGCGTACCAATGACGTTGAGGCCAATCCGGAGCAAAGAGGATCACCGGAATCCCCTCGGTCGCCACCCTGCGCAGCAGGCGAGGAAGCAGCTGCAGCGGAGGATAAACATATATCAAGTGATAATGACCCCATGGGGCTACCAACGCATCCAAGGCATCCACCCAAGGATCCCTGGACCTGGCCACAAACCTTGACACCTTGCGATTGAGTCGAGAGGCCATCAGGTCCACATCCGGCATGCCCCACCGCCGGCACAGAATTTGAAAAACCTCCGGGTGCAAGGACCACTCTCCCTGGTCCAGCATCTGGCGACTCAGATAGTCCACCTGCCAATTGTCTACGACCGGAATGTAGACGGCCGACAGAGCCGGCATGCTTCTTTTGGCCCACCTTAGGATGCGGCCGACCTCTGAAGCCGCAGTTGAGCTCCGAGTCCCCCCTTGGAAGTGTTATCCGACTGGATCCTGAGGGAGCGATCCTGTAGTCTCTCCGGCCACGAGGAGAGGCACAGTCTAATTGCCCGTATTTCCAGAACATCAATCGGTAAACGTCCAGAGTCCAAAGCCCTTGGGCTGACACCAGCCCATCAGGCTGGCGTCCATCGTGGTCACTGTCCACTGGATGGGGAGGAACGACTTCCCGGACCGAAGAGCTGGGGACCTCAACCACCACGCCAGGGACGCCCTGACTGGGGCACTAACCTGCATCTGAAGATCCAAGGACAACAGAAATGTGTCCCAAGTGGACAGGATCTCTTTCTGTAATGCCCGTGTGTGTGATTGGGCATATGGAACGGCCTCGAACGAGGCCACCATGAGTCTCAGGACTCTCATGCAAAAACGGATTGACGACCATTTTCGGGACGTCAGGACCCGCACTGCAGACTGAAATGTCAGTAACTTCTCCAGGGGTAGGAATACCTTCGCCTCCAATGAGTCCAGGATCAGACCTAGATACTCCGAATGCTGAGTCAGAACCAGGATCGACTTTTGAATGTTCAGGAGCCACCCGAAGTCCCTGAGGGTCTGACTGACGATAGTCACACTTTCTTCTAATTCTAAGCCATTGTTTGCTCTTAGAAGAAGATCGTCCAGATAGCCCACGATAGCAATGCCTCGCTGTCTCAGCAAAGCTAGAACCGGAGCAAGCACCTTGGTAAACACCTTTGGTGCCAAGGCGAGGCCGAAGGGAAGAGCCACAAATTGATAGTGGACTTCGCCGATCGCAAAGCGCAGAAACTTCTGGTGACTTGCGCAGATCGGAACATGCAAGTAGGCGTCCTTGATGTCCAAGGACGCCAGAAAATCCCCTTGATGGAGTGTAGCGATCACCGTTGCGAATAAATTTCATGCGGAACTTTTGCACCTTCACAAAGGCATTCAGGGCCTTGAGGTCCAGGATTGGCCGAACCCCGTCCTTTTTTGGGACTACAAACAGATTAGAGTAGAACCCCTGAAACCTCTCCTGTGACGGAACCGGCACAATCACTCCGGACTTGATAAATCCTGTACGGCCCCTAAGAGGGCCGCCCGGCGGGCAGGAAGGAGAGAGAGATTTGAGGGAAAGAATCTGTCTGGGGGCCAGGAACGGAACTCTATCCTGTATCCTGAGGTGACCACCTCGCACACCCACCAGTTGGAGATCCGGGAGGTCCACCGAACCGTGAACCTGCAAAGACGTCCCCCCCACCCCAGAGTCGGGCAGGGGCAAGACTCCATGCGGCGGCGGGCTTGGGAGCTTGCTTGGTAGGCTTACGCACCCAGGGACGCTTATGTCCCCCAGCCGCACTTTTTTCAGTCTGGGCGGGCTTACCCGTGGATTCTGACTGACAAAAAAACGTCTTCTTCGCCGGAAAGGAAGGGCCCGGCCTACGGTGGGGCTCCTTTTCCTTAACAGACTGAGGAAGGAAGGTGCTCTTACCCCCTGTGACATCCATAATAATGTTATCCAGGGCGGCCCCAAACAGTCTACCGCCCTTAAAGGGCAAGTCAATCAGGAGCTTTTTGGAAGCTAGGTCGGCCAACCAGCATTTCAGCCACATAAGGCGACGCAGCACCACAGCAGAGATAGAGGGCCCAGATATTAAAGGGGCCGCATCCAAAGTGGCATCGCACACAGAGACTAAACCCTGCGCAAGTTGGTGAGCCAGGGCAATGGTCTCAGGAGGGAGATTATGCTCCTGTACTGTCTGGTGCAAAATCTTTGCCCAGCCTGTGAGTGTCTGAGACACAAGTGTCGTCGCCACTATAGGGTGTAAGGCAGACCCCAATAAGGTAAACATAATTCTACTCACCACCTCTGACCTCCTGTCAGTGGGATCCTTAAATGCAGGAGTCCCTTCCATTGGGAGCGTGGTAGCCTTATTCAAACGGGCGACTGGGGGGTCGACCACTGGGGGGAGAGCCCACTTCTTAACCAGGTCCTCCTCAAAGGGGTACCTTAAGGCTAGACGCCGCGGGACCGTCAAAGTCTTCTGCGGCTTATCCCAGACTTGGTCAATGAATGTATCAAAAAAAGACACATATGTAAAGACATTTTTTGAAGAAATGGCTTTAAAGGAACCAAAGGAGACAGCTTCCACCTGAGGTTCCTCAGCCTCAACATTCAGCTTGAGAGTGTCCCTCACAGCATCAATGAGTTCACTTACAAGCACCCTGTCAGTTATTCAGAACTGGGGTCTTCCTCACAAGGAATGTCCTGTTCAAAAACATGAAAATCCTCAGAGCTAGGGTCCTGAGCAGCAGTAGCCAGGCCCATATCTGAGACAGAGCACTCCCCTACAGGAGAATGTGTGGGGAGGGGGCACTTTACAGCTTCCTTGCGCTCGCACACCGCTTCCATCCTGACAAGGATGATTCCAGGACTGCTGACAACTAGTCCATAGGGACCGCAGGTGCAGGAGCACTGCCAGTTGCCTCTGACAAGTGTGGAGAAGCAGGTGAACCAGACTCCATACTGCCACTCTCTGAGACCTTATACACTATTACAGTGAATAATACAGTCCACCCACTGGCTGCGCTGAGGCTGAGGAGGGGATACCCAGAGGACCCACCAACCCTTAAGGACCGCTCAGTTCCGCTGTATGAAACCACGCTGCAGCGCGAGTGAAGCCTGAGGAGAGTGTGAGGAGATTGTGAGGAGATGTGAGGAGATTGTGAGGAGATTCGCGCCGCAGCAGGGCCGATAGAGGAAGAGAAGATCCAGACTGGGATGACCCACAGATAGTCTACAAGGAGTCAAACTTGTCCAGTTTGTTGTTGAACCTGGAAACCAGGAGGTCTATGTCTGGAGTCCATTCACATGTGATAGAGGTCTTGAAACACCTCATGGTGAAGGGATACCCTCTGGAATCCAAATTTTGATGACTGAGAAAGTCTGCCTGACAATTGTACACACCTTGAAAGTGCACAGAGGACAGGGATGGAACATGAAGCTGCATCCAAGCCATAATTTGCTCAGCTTCTCTCTAATCTGCAAGACTTCTGGTTCCTCCTTGATGGTTGATTTATGCCACTACTGTGGCACTGACTGAATCCAGATTGGATAACCTTCTGCAGTTGAGAAGTCCAGCATAATACGGGCAACAAAATTACTCTGAGCTCCAAAATACTGATTTGGAGACAAGCTTCCTTTGATTATCCAGTCCCCTGGGACTCCTCCTCGGCCTGACTGGCTGGCATCTGTTGAGAGAAACTTCCAGGCCAATGGGAGGAATGATTTTTCTAACCTGTAACCCATCATGCTAGGACAAGCCTGGTTTTACATGTTCAAAGGTTTGTGATGGTCCAGGGACTGAGCCTTCCTGTCCCACACAGCCAAAATGTTAAGTTGCAATGATATCAAGTAAAATTGGGTATATAGTACTGCCTTGAAGGAGACTACCAATAGGCTGAGAACCCTCATGCAAAAGTGGAAGGTTGGTCAGCTTCTGACCTGCAGAGTCCTAACAAGAGGTAATCAGGTCTGGAGTTTGTTTTTAGGGGAAAAATCTTGGACAGGGCCATATCCAGGACCAGGCCTAGACACTCCAACTGATGAAATCACAATACCTTCTGGAGACTCAGGATCCACTTGAATCTTCACAGGGCGTGGAAATTCCATTGGTCATTGGCTAACAGAAACAACATTTGTCACTCAGGACAAAAAAGGATATTTTGGGGATTTTAAAGGTGCATTATCTCTCAAAAAAAACATCAATTCACAACCATATGAAAATCCAGTATTTTATTAGTGCTTTACAAATAATTGGTCATATTAAAAAGAGAAAAGGTTCCATATCATAACAAAACATACAAAATGTATATCCCTTATTAACTAACCTCATATAGAAGGTGGACAAAGCAGAAGGTCTTTGTGTGCTAACAGATCACAGCAAAAGTGTGGAGACAGTGTGCTTCAGCCCAGATTCTAAGTATCTAGTGTTTGCAGGTTGGGACCGTCTCGCCATCTTGTGGAAAGTGTAGACAGGTCAAAAACTGAAAGTATTCAGTGGACATCAGGACACCATCATTTGCAGCGCTTTTTCAAAAGACAGTTCATGCATTAGCAAAGCAAAGAACGGTCACTAAAAGAGGGGATCTGGACACTGCCACACAGTGACAAACACTGTGAAAGTGGAATATCCCTTCGAGGGGTGAGTATTTTCGGTGAGTGCAATACCTTGAGGGGCACTATAAGAAGCACCAGCACAAAGGATACATGCCAGAAGAGCACCTGTCAATTTCTTGCAAAAGACTTTGTGTTATAAAAGGACTGTGATTATCAAATTGTTCACCAAAGCAACAGTCACTTTAAACAAGATAGCTCATTCTGTCACATTTATATATTATCACATTGCAATTAGCTGCATCTAGCACCAGACACTTTATTTATTTTTTTCAAGTTTGCACAATAGATGGTATAGTATATAAAATCACTGGTTAGAGTGCATCATTGGACCACTCAGATTTCTGGTATAGCATTGCCTTTCAGAACAGCGCCACACCTACTGTCTCAATCCATTTAACCTCATATAAGCCTATCCAGAGCATAATATTACTCATACATAATGTATAATATACATATGAAAAGATGTTGGCTATGAGGGAGCTAGCGCTGTGGTGAAGTTCTGAGGTGTAGTGGACAGAACAAAGAGAGGGGTGAAAAATTTGTTATGTTGCAAGCTCACAGCAAAATGCAGGTATCATTGATGTGCCAGGAAAGTGATGGCAAGTAAGTAGGCATTCTTGATGTCCACAGAGGTCAGCTTCCCAGAAGCAGGGAAGCAATTACCACAATTCCATATAGAACGTTTGTACTTGGAAAAAAGTATTGAGGACCTTCAGATCCAGAGATTCAGAGTAGGGCGGATGCCTCCTTCTGCCTTGGAGACAGTGAACAGGTTTGAATAGAAGCCTTAGAACCCCTCTCTTCTTAGGACAGAGTTTGACCCCCTTCAAGAAATGCTACTTCAGAGCATCATGGAGGTCCACTAGTCTTTTTTGGGATGCTGGCAAGTTTGACAACATAAAGCAGGGTGGAAGTAAACACCAAATTTGCAGTTAGTAGCCTCTGGAAACCATGGTCTGGACCCAAAGGTCCAGAACATGGTATCTAGGTGTTGATAAGAGCCCCCCCCTCATTGAGAGGAGGACTTGACTGTGGAACTGGAGGATTTGAGGGCTCAGAACTGATGGCAGAACTGAGTTTCAAGCTTTGCATTGGACTTGGAGGCCTGAGTAATAAAAGGAATACTTCTTAGGTTCAGAAGTTGAAGGTTTGTCAGGAAGTTTTCATTTCTTTTTCTGGAAAAAGGTAATATTGTTCCAGGACTCATTTCCCATTCCCAAGGGCAAAGGGTTCTATGCATGTGTGCTGAAAAGAGGCCCATTCTGGATATTCAGTGAATAATATTCCCTAGTCTGTCAACACAACAGAGCAAGGCCACGGGCAAGAGGACAGAGAGGTCCACCAGGATAGAACCAGGATCCTAGATATCTCCTTGGACCAGACAGCCGAGGTCTGGCAAATGGACATGGCTACAATAGGGAGTTGCAGAGCAGAGCCTGCAAAAGAAAAAAAAAGACCTTAGAAAGGGTCTCCAACCTTTTTTTCCCACAGGGTTTTTAAACACTGGACCCACGCCTAGGAAAGTCCACTTTTTAGGAACTCCTCCTCAGTAGAATATTGCTGAACAAAGCATTTGGGAAGGGAGTGAAGATTGTTTCAGGATTAGGCCAGTCTCTGCACAAATGAGTTGCATTAGTGAGTGTACAGAAAATGTTTTGGCGGGTGGGGACACTTTAAAGAACCTGGGCTGATGACCGTTGGCATGGCTGGCACAGGTTGATCCAGGTTAGCACCAAAATGCTATCTTTAAGTTTGGAATATACAGTATGTCAGTAGCTGCTCATGTACCTTTTTCTCAAAAACAGACAAGGTACAGTCATAATTTTTCTCAACTGAATGTGTAAAAGCAGCTGCATATAGAGGAAATGTTGTGCTTCAGTGCACTGTGCTTTGTACTTTGCTGTACATTGCATTAGGGTGACATTCACAATGAATGGTACTACAATGCATTAAACATAGAGCAAGTGCATTGCCATTTGTTACGGGAACTAGTTTTAGCACGAACTGCACAGCACACAAATGTGAATGGATCCTAAGTCATTTCAGAAATATAGTGTA
Source organism: Rana muscosa (assembly GCA_029206835.1). Taxonomy (NCBI): domain Eukaryota; kingdom Metazoa; phylum Chordata; class Amphibia; order Anura; family Ranidae; genus Rana; species Rana muscosa. The sequence goes on along the minus strand of CM055116.1, from coordinate 597,344,281 downwards.
CATAATTTTTTGGGATTTATGTGTAACGAGGTATACAATTGCTAGTGCACTAATGGCATAAATTATTGTAAGTGGACATCCAGGGTCTGATTTTAAACATGGCTCTTGATCATTTAGTTTTTAATGTACATTCATCAAATGGTCAGGTTTTTTTTCTTTTTTTTTTCTGGTGTTGCTTATGTGACTGTAGGATATACCTTTAAGATTTTTTTCCCCATCATTGAGCAATCTAAAGTAGGTAGTAGAACTGAAGGCAAAAGTTGTTTCTCATTTTGGATAGAGTAAGAAAGGGTTTACCATGTGTTTCCTATTGGGGAGATTTCCCTTCACTTCCTGTCCCATAACCACAACAGGGAGTGAGAGGAAATCCCTCCAAAGTGAGGTAATTCCTGGTAGTCGTCAGGTTCAGAAGAACTAGTATTCTCGTGTAGCGGGGTCTCCTTTAAGGCCCCGGGACTACGTTACCCAGAACCCCCGTTCGGCACCCAGAGTGCAAATGGGCCACCGCAGAGACTCATGGGAGGGGCTTTTTAAGAAGGAGGCGAGGCGGAGCTCGGCCTCTTTGGACACTGCGCTGCAAGCAACAGTTTCTTCCTGTGCGGATCTGCTGCAGTGCAAGGCCTGAAGCCTGGGGCCTTGCGCAACTTCCAAAGAGCCTTCCACCCCACTGCGGAGCCTGGGTGGCATCAGACTTGTCGAGTGAGGACATCAGTTAGATCGGGGACCCGATCGTTGCAGACGCTGTGTGCGGAGACACAGCAGGTGGAAGTCCCGGACTGGGATCGCGTCCGGAGTGGTGAGCGAGCACTTGCTCAAGCCAATAGGCTGTACCGTGTAGGCCTATAGACTGCCTTGGCCCACCTAACGTTAGTTTGTTGTTCCATTAGTAGACCAGTAGCAGGACAGAGTTAAAGGGTCTCCAGTATAGTGTTCCCTGGGACTGCCTACTTGTGGATTACAAATACTATTTCATCAAGTGCACCACCGAAAGTTTGCATGCAAAGAAATCCTAGAGTGAAAAGACTGAGGTTTCTTCTATGTCAGGCCTGACTAGGGAGGGGAGAGAGTGATATTGTTTAGTGCGCCACCATAATAGCTGCGCGCGGTGGGTTACCACGCTGGGCCATTGTTGTGTGTTACACCTATTGCTGCAGGGCTCTGTAAGCAAGTTGCATGTGTTATGTTCTGCCTATGCCTTTAAAGAAAAGTAAAACTGTTATATTTGATCTCTCGCCTCAGTGTGTTCTCTTATTGTAAAAAGGTTACTCCTTGAAATACTAAATTGCATGTGATAAGTTTAACCCCAGACTAACTGTGCCAGAGTGGGTTGAGTAAGATTGCCGGGGGTTGGCGGTGCTGTACACAGGGCCCGAAATCAAACCAGCGGCTCTCTTAACTGGGGGTAGCGCTACACTCGTTTGAAAGATTTTCCCACTATTCCTGTTCTGGTGACCACTCAAAATTGAGTCTAACTGGACAATCAGAGAGAGTGAATCTCCCCAACGGCCGGGTACAAAGACAGCAATAAAAACCTGATAGGTGTAATAATCCCTCTCCACTCTATTGAAAAAAAAAAATGTGCCTTTAGTTATACTTTAAGAAAAAGAGGGATCTTGTTCTGTTAAAGATTATATTCAGCCTTGCCCTCAGTCTGGCACAGTTTTACAGGCTCCTCTCCTGTATTGAAATTGCTTACACAATCACATGTGGCAAACAGCAATTTCTTCAAAAGAGGAAAAGGTGTGGACCAATCAAAAAGGTATTGTTCAATTCTTGCAAGGTATAAAATTAACCTACAAGGAATGTTTTTTTTCTAGACAAAACTGGAATTTTCCATTATTCATACGCGTCAGATATCCTTTACATGTCCTTCCAAGTAGCATATACATTTTTTACTTATTCGTGGCTTGATTGACCTAGGACCTTGGTTCCCAACTTGTGGCAATTATTGAGCAGACTTTGGGCCCCAGAAGAAAATAGTCAGAGTTTTCATTGCCTATTTCATGGAACTGTCCTGAAATTACAACAAAATGCAGATCCAGGCCATGCCCTGATGCAGGATCCTGGAACGCTTGTTGCTGCTGGAACACAGTGTCTGCAAAGTTTCTATGGGGTTTGCCTTCCAGAGAGACAGCAGCACAGGACACAGAGCAGGACACAAGTATGAGTTGAACTGCCTCTCGAGCACTACGAATGGAAAGGGGGTCATTCTCTGCTCATAAACGCCTGGAAAGGAGGGTGGATCTACATCCCGGTGACCACAAATGCCGGGAGAGAGGAATCTTTTTACTGACCCCCAATACATGGGGGGGTCTTCCACAGACCACCAATGCCTAGAAAGGGGGGCCATGGAATTTCTATCTCACTGCCCACTAATGTCAAGGGGGGGGGGGCAGGTGGCATCTTATTACTACTGACCACTGGGGGGGAAGGAAGGGGGCAGGAGCGGCCCGTCCATTAAGGGCGCACTGGTGGATGCTCCTCTTCTATCCACCTTGGCATCCCAAAAGCTGTCTCAATTATTCATTCTACACCGGGTTTATAGGATGCCTGTAAAATTATTTAAATGGGGAAGACAAGACTCTTCTATCTGTCCCACATGGAATAATGAAGAAGGTAGTTTAATACATACTGTATGTTCTGGAGATTTCCAAAACTCTTTAGATATTGAACAGCTGTTATTACTACCATTTCCTCAGTTTATGATACCCCACTACCTCAGGAACCAACAGTCTCCTGGGAGCTCTAGACGAGGAGCTATATACTCCACCAGTATATATAGTTAGCTTACACCTCCTTTATGTAGCTCACAAACAGATAGCCCAGCTATGGCTCCCCCCAACGCGGTTCAACAGTGGATCACACATATTAACTCAATCTTAATCCAAGAAAAATTTCCTATTAACACCAAAATGCCCCTATAAAATTCTCCAATATTTGGCAGTCATGGCTGGATAACCTGTGCCTGGCTCCCCTTCAACTAATTCGAGACAGGCTCCTCTAGATCTAACTGACCAATACACTCCAGAATGAGTATGGTACTTATAGAGAGTCTATAAGTCTATGTGGATATGTGTCTTTCTTTTTTTTTCTTAATACCTTAGATACATATGCTGTACGTTTTTTGCACTATTCACAGATAGACTTGTACACCTGCCATGGAGTATTTTTTGTTGTTGGTAGCTAGGGCTTTGGCCTCTTGCTATAAAAAGGATTTTTGCAGGCTTTCAAAAAAAGCCAGAGTCAACTGAAGCATGATCAATCTATTCTGACAAGCAAATGGCTACATTTGGCAACACTAGCCATAACTTTATTTTACTAATTTACATATATTCATTTACATAGAACTGACCTTTTTTACTGAATAACTCACATCAGGCACTGTCCCACAAAATTTTGTCCCTACCATAGTCGTACATGTGCAGATTCTGTAAGGTCAGTTTTAGATAATAGATAAAGCCAATCAACTCAGCAGTAAGCATTAGGGAATCCCCAGGCATCACACTTGGACTTTTAGAGGACATAATCATTATACTTGATGGAAATTATGCCCAAGATCCTGAAGCTACAGACAGTATCATGTAACAGCTGCCATTCAGACCAGCATCTGAGATCATCAGGGGTGCCACACTGCATCCCATATTTTTCATAGTGCCATGCGTTTCCATAGTGCAGACAGGTCAGCGAGCAGCACCATGGAAACACAAGATTCCAATTCAGGGAGGATGGTATTTAGGGTCACCCCAGCATTCAGAAGGAGACAGAACTCCACCCCCTCTCCTGATCACTGGCATGCAGCTGTGCTGTGTTGAAGATTACAAGGTAGGACCCTGATGTGAAGGAAAGTGCAGGACTCCGATATGAAAGTAAAGGGCTTAGGAGTTAGATTTTAAAGGGGGACAGAGGACTCTGAAGATAAGAGGGGGGATTGAGAATTTTGTTGTAAAAGAGAAACTAAGGTAATCCTCCTCTGTCTATACCTGCTCCACCTTCTGATCACTGGTATTGGTTGTTGCAACTGCGCTATGTTAAAGATCACAAAGTAGGACCCTGATGTAAAGGGTAGAGACGGGACTCTTGGGATGTAAAAGCGTGTGTGTGTGTGTGGGGGCGGACACTGAGGACTCTGATGTGAACGTGGTGTGTGTGTGGGGGGCTGGGGGGGTGCTGGGAACTTGATTTAAAAGAGGGGGAATGTGAAATTGGGGGGACTCTGATATGAAATCGGGGGACCGAGGACTCTGACATGGAAGAGGGAGGGGACAGAGGACTCTGATGTAAAAAGGGGGCTTCTAATGTGATCAGGGGAACCCCATTTTAAGTTGGAATGTCTCAAGATTTTGCAAAAAGCTTGAGAAACACTGGTCTAGACATCAGTACTTTTCAGCCATAGGTAATTTCTTTAACATCTTAATATTGTAACAATCAAACTGGGAATGGAGAGCTCTCCATAAGATTGCCGAACCATGAAGGTAATTTTAGAACTAGTCTAGGAAATGTAGTGTTATTCAAGATCGTTACACTAAAAAATATTCAAATGAACACATGTTGCATTCACACTGAATAAACAAAGCCTACCTTCATTGTGACTCTGCTTTCCACCTTTGCATTCTTGTTCCTCTAGCTGACCCTCTGGCTAAATCCAGTTACAGTATCCTTATTTTCTGAATGACCCTATATACAAGGTATGAGTCTGAAAAAATGCTGGCAAAAAATTTCCAGGTTGGAAGTACCACTGCAGGCTCAATCACACACATTGAAGGCAGAAAGGAAAGACGAAAAGTACAAAGAGTGTGGCAAAAAAGCTTTAGTTTTACCCAAAAGCAATTTAAAAAGGCTCATGAATCTAGCAAGAATTCATCTTAACCACTGGACCTCGTGAAAGGTTTTACCCCCTTCATAACCAGGGTATTTTTTGCTATTCAGCACTGTGCTACTTTAACAGGCAATTGCTCAGTCATGCAACACAGTTTTTCAGTTTTTACACAAAGAGAGCTTTCTTTTGGTGGTATTTGATCACTGCTGGGATTTTATTTTTATTATATAAATGAAAAAAGACCAAACATTTTTAAAACAATATTTTCTACCCCCTATCTATAAATAACCCCCAAAATACCCCTTTTTGAAAAGTAGCCAGTCATAGAATTTTTTTTTGAATGTTGAATGTTTTTTTGTCACAATTTTGGGGAATTAAGAAATTTAAAAAAGTTTTTTTTCACAATTTTTTCTAAAAAGTGCAGTACAGCATCATCATATGACTGGTGTGGTGATGGTCAAGGGATACTGATCCCTTATAAATAAATAAGGTTGTGTTCAACTTTAAAAAAAAAAAAAAAACTTTTTTACAATGATTTTTTCCTATTTTTACAATTTTCTTTTTCTTACATACTGTCATCAGAGTAGTTCAGTGTCACGGTACTACTCTGGGGGGTAATCAGGGATTTTTTTTTTCTGTGATTGCTTGGTACAGTGATGGCTTTCATTCATGACTCATTATTTACTATGGTGATGCTGTGATTGGCCCACAGTTATTACATGGTACAGGGTCCTGTGATTGACCTAGGTACCATGTGATCACTGGTGACCAATCACAGATCACACACAGTAGTAAACAATGATGTCTGGGCCACTCACAGCAGCGTGATATCGAGCACCACCATCCACTGTGTTCGGTAGACACAGCAATACAGATTGCTTACAGCGGAATGATCTTTTTTTGCAAATGCACATCTAGGCAGCTTGGCATAATGTAAGTATCCGTATCTGATATCCGGAAGGCTGCTGTTGATATTGAAAATCACTGTAGTAGTCTGCACTACATACATTGAAAGCCGTGATGTTTGATTATCCTCCTGAACACCCCTGTCACTCAGCCAGTGCCATTAGTACAGTGTCAGTGTACAATATGATTACTGATCGCTTTATTAGTGTCACTGGCAATGTCAGATAGTGTCAGTTAGTCAGTTAGCATCCCTTCTAGCCAGTGTCAGTTAGTCCTGGATTGCCCACCACACTATCACAGTCACACTTTAAGTTGCTTATCACCGCCACTACTAGTCTATTGTCTGTCTGGGTCTGTATCATGGTCACGGTCAGAACTATACTACTGTCCCCAATAGTATAGTTTTCCCAAAAAAGGATCAGCCTTGATCACTGCTAGCACTTGCTACATTTAGCAGAATACATTTTGGCCTAAATTTATGAAGACATTTGATTTTATTGGATATGTTTTATAACAGAAATTAGAAAATATTGTTTTTCTGTCTTTTTTCGTTTATATAATAAAAAATAAAAAACCCTGTGGTGATCAAATACCACCAAAAGAAGGCTCTCTTTGTGTAAATAAATGATATAATTTCATTTGCGTACAGTGTTGCATGACTGAGCGATTGCCAGTTAAAGTAGCACAGTGTGGAATAGAAAAAACTGGGCTGGTCATGAAGGATGTAAAACCTTTCGGAGGACAAGTGGTTCAGTTAAACGCAAATATCAACTTTCCTTACAAGACAAGCTGGCCCTGTGGCGTCCTACATCATAAGGCTCCTAAATGAGCCCTAAAGTAATGAGCAACCTCCTTGAACAAAAAGAGGGAAAGTTGAGATTTGCATATGAAATTCATTGTCTGTATCTCTGGATCTTCCTAAAATTTTGACATATGGTTTTAACTAAAGGCAATCTGTTCATGCAATTTTTCAAGGGATGTTAACTTCCCAAGTACGTAAGAGATTCGCTTTATAGCATTCATGGTGGCATACTCATCAAAGACATAGGTTTTTATTCCATTTCTAGGTTGTTAAGGGGACATTCATACTGCATATTTAGTGCATAAGTACATTCTGCGCCCTACCTTATTTGTAAAGTAATTTTCTTTTATAATCAATAGGTTGTCTCATGTGATAATCCACACTTACTCCCTTATCCAGAATATGAACCAGCATCACAATATACAGTATGGAGCCATAATATACAGAAGGGAGCTGTTAATTGATTGGTTTAAAATGTTAAGACCTCCCACTTAGTTCAAGTACCCAAACATCTGCAGCAAGCCCTAAATCTTTGGTAGGATTTAGAGCAGTCGTGCATTTAGAAAAAGAGCCTGACGTTCATTTACAGTAAAACTCACAGTTTCTCCCTAGGAGCAGCATTGGTCATTAGAAAGAGGGGAGACAACGGCAGGTTAGGGAGCATGTAACAGACTGGGGGAGTTGGTGAGAAGGCAGCAAGGGAGTTGGTAGATGGACAGAAGAGATGGGAAATGAGAGACATGTAAGGAGTAGCTGGTGAATAGGCTAGTCTTAAACAGTTTCAAGATTAGCAGGGCAGCAGGATGGTTTACAAGGATGCTGGTAACGAAGTCTTATAACATTCAACACTGGAGGGACAACCAAATTACAGTATAACCCCATTCCTACTTGAGAAGCTGTTTGATTCCTTTTTGTCTTGCATGTCAGTGATTCAGGAAATATCTGTAAGTTTTTCATAACAAAAAAAAACGTAATTAAAGCAATCAAATTTATATGTATATATATGTGATTCTTGGAGAGGGTATTCCCTAAGGTAAAAGGCATTGACAGTACCAAAAGCAGAAACAATGAATTAAATTACATTAATTGTAAAAAGGTGGTATACGGGACTTCTACTTAGGTACCCTTAAAATGTATCTACAGCACAAACCTTTTTTTGGATAGAGGTTTAACATTTCTGTATTTGTTCCCAATGGGTAGATTGCCCTCTCTATTTAATCTGGTGACCATTGTCACCAAGACAGAAAGTGATGAGAAATCCAAAGTGTTAAAGTTGTCACCAGAATAGGTGAGAAGTATTCTAATAGGCACACCTGTTCCAATGACTACCGGCTATGACTGGATTTGTTCTTGCTCTACTCACTTCCTGTTGTGTCCCTGGGATAGGAAGTAAATATAAATCCCCCCAACAGGACACAGACAACAAGCCAAAGAAATACATTGAACATAAGCATGTTCTAAAGAGATTTTCCAAAAACAAATTGACTATAGATACACTTTAAGAGGTATATGCTCGGGATGGTTCAAAGAATATGGCTGATTATTTTACACCGTTCACAAAGGAAAACACTTCAGTACTAACATCTTTTAGTAGACATGAACTAGTGTACATTTACAAATAGATTTTGAATTCAAAATATTTTCTGTTTCCGTTGTGCTTTTGCATTGACTAAAACACAAAAAAAAATGCATTTAGTTAAAGTAAAAGCGTATTTAATCTCATATTAATTAGACAATAGAAGTAAACCATAAGTACTATCACAATAATGGTTGTTCTGTGAGTTATTTCATCACCCATCAATATATTGTATAGACATGGGCAGTTACAATATGAAAATGTTAAGACTCCTAGCAATTAATATTAATTCAAATAGTTTTTCTGCTACAATATTTTTTTTGATGATTGTTCCCATCACATTGTTCCTGTTTGTCATGTTCACTACTTTTAGTTGCATCTTATACTCTCTGACTGTGTATAAAGCAAAATATTATATAATGGTGTATGACAGGCTTTTAAATAAGAAATTGGGGCAGGCGATGTCATAGGTAGATTAGCAGTAGTAGATCAAAGATAAAACGTATTTGACAAATGTATTTGATAATGACCTAGTTTGTAGAATATAATAATGTGGGGTGTAAAGTTGAAAAAACTACAGTGCATCCTCTGAAATCTGCAGCCTTTACTGAATCCTAAGTTCAGCTAGCAAATATGTTCACTCTTTTAAGACCACTTATATACTGTATATTTTTCCATCCTTCTCTGAACATGGGTGAAAGGAATAGAATATAAGTCATTAGGGATTAGGCAGTGAGCCTTAGTAATGAGGAACAGAATTGGCCTAAATACTTTTTTTTAACCACATCTGTCCTCTAGTAGCTTGCACCACTGCATCCTTTTAACACTACATGCCACTAGAAGTACTGACTGAGCCAGGCAGAGCTAAATAGTTAATATCTCTAGAAAAGGCAGGCATACAATTATTATAAACAAACTCATATTAAATGCGAATAGAAGAGACTCATTTTAATCTCCTTTACAACCATAATTGTGTGGTAATGAGTTTGCCCAAGAGATGTTGCTGGTGCTCTTTTGAAATGTGTGGGCAGTGGAAATATAGGCATGATTTAAGAACATGTAGTAAAATAATCATTGAACTTCAAAACCTACACGCGATAGCTACCTAACTCATATGTCACAGTTGATGCACTGATCCAAAAGAAGATTCCTATAATAGAGGCAAGCATATGAAGAGACTGTGTGCTATATGAAGACAGCAGACTTCACTTGTCTACAGTGCTATTTTAGAGAAAAGATACAGTTTAAGTAGAGGAAGCTGGAACTGCAAGCTTCTCCCTGACTTCCAAGTCTGAAATGTTATTATTGTAATATAGGGTGCTAAATTATTTATGCATTTAAGCTTACTATGGAAATGCTGAATAGAAATCAGTTTTTCCTTCCAGGATTATCTATTTTATCCAGCTCGCCAAAAGCAATGGTCATTTGTAACAAAGATCTATTGCTGGTTGATCTATTGCTGGTTCTTAACACGTAGTAGATCACGAATAGAAGGGAATTTTATTGCGGTGGATATGTAAATAAGGAGGGAGGAGGCAAAGGAGTAATGGAAAGAGAAAGGGAGGAAGGTAGGTAGTAAGGAAGGGAGGAGGGAAGGAGGAAGGAAGGATGGAAGGAAAATGATTTTTTCTTTTGGCAAACAGGTATAGGATCCCCTGCAACAAAATAAATAAAGACTGGCCACTTTTGAATGTTCCAGGCTGTGCCCACGCTTGTATTCTACAATCCCATTTTTCCTATGGGCTTCTGAACTTGTACTCAGATGTCTATAGGAATCAGGCTCCTAGTGCCCAACCTACAGCCCTTTAGAACCCATAGTGCAGCCATTGGGCTCCTGCAGACATAGTTTGGGTTCCCCATATGTAGCACCCTCCTGGGTGGGTGTTAGGATAGTTAGATAAATGTTAGAGTGTGTTTTTGATAGGTAAATTTAGTTGCCACACTGTAGGCAGTGTGGCTGTAAAATTGTATGTATGTAAAAGCATAGTTACTGTGAATTGTGATTGTTTAGTTAGGCCTGATCTGTCTGCTGGATAGCTCCCTCTGGATGATAGGTGTGAAGCTATGCAGATTGCAGCATGAATGTTGATACAGCCCTGGCCTAACCCAGAGAATCAGGCTCGGATGGCATGCTGGGAGACTGTATTTATTCAGGGAGCACACAGAGCTCTGGGTCTTGTCCCTCTCAGGCAGGAGGCCTCAGGTGGGCGAACTGAGGGAGGAATGCTGAGACATTGAAAGATCTTGGGAACCTTGTGCTTTAGATACCCCTCTGGTGTCTAGTTATAGTCATCTGTGGGTCTGTTAAAGGGGACACCAACTGGTGTCCTGACGAGCTCTGTCCAGAAATTTGCCCACATAAAAAACACTTTGCTCTAGTGTAAACTGAAGTCTACAAGCTCTGACTTTACTAAAGCTTGCTCGGGAAGGAAAACAAAGTCCTCAGTTGTAAATTGTTCTTCTTCTTAGAGTATCCCACCCCTAATCTCATCCCTATCCAAGTTCTCCAAAAAAGAAAAAAAAAAAACAACATCCCCTAGACTGGTCTTTGGAGAAAGAGTGAATGAGTCTGGTGTGTGCCTGGCTGTGTGGCAGAAGTTGGGAAGACATGGACAAGTAATTCTTGTGGCTCCTATGGTAGTAGCACTACACATATTTTGGTGCTTACTCAATTCAGTGAAGTAAAAAAATTTTTTTGATCAGTTTCAAGTACTAAAATTGTTTGCTTTATTTCTTTCACAGTATTTCACCTTTTTTGTGCTGCCCATCCCTTTCCATGTTTTTTTCTTTCACTGATCTATAATAATGGATCTTGCTGAAAGAAATAACAAATGTGGCACAATGTAGCTGTAGGGTACACAAATGGGGAACCATTGATTTGTAAAGGGACAGTAATGGCCATGATCTTTATGAGTCTCGTGTCTATGAATGTCTTCTGAAGCATGTCCTCAGTCTCCAACAAGTACTATAGCCTTTTTGCAGTTTCTGACCCAGTCTCTTGTAGAATGCATGTAGTCTTTGACTATCTTCTGTTGCATGCCTGCAGTCCCAAACAGTAACATCACATTCAATTAATAATATCTGCAGTCCTTTGGTAATAATGTCAGGGGCCGCACTTTAGGTCCCCTATATCATGAAAGCTGACCATGCAGTGATATCTTACTTGACAGGAGACAGGAAAATATAGGACTGGAAGTGAAGCGGGGGACGAGGGGCACCCTGATCAGTGACACACCAATGTGGGTGAAGGGGGTGCAGTCCGCTGGGGATGCCGGTTGATATTTCTTAATTTGAGTTGCATGGCACTGCACCACTATCTCTTTCACTGCACCACCATGAAGGTCAAATGAAGAAATGTCAGCCAGCAGCCCTAGCTGAGTCGGCAACTGCTGCTTTGTGGCAGCAGCGCAGCAGAAGCTCATATGAGAGTGGGACTTTCACTCATTGTGAGCTTGCACCTGTCTGGTGAGTCAGGGGGGAGATCTTTAATGAGAATCTGTACTTAAGGGTGGGTATGGGGGGGTGTTTGTACTGAAGATCTGTAATTAGGAGGGTCAGTACTGAGGGTCGGTACTTGGGTTATGGGGGTGTCTATACTGAAAGAAAGTTAGTGGGTGGTACTGTACTGTACTAAGCAGTTTGTGCTGGGGGTGTTAATAATGAGGGGTTTGTGTTGAGAGGTCATTGCTGGTGGGGGGTCAGTTTGTACTGGGCGGGGGGCCCCTGTAGTGCGATATCTGTGCTGGGGGGAATCAGATGGTGCTGGGGGGGATTTGGTCTGTACTGGGTGGTCGGTGTTTGAGGGTCGGACTATACATTATATTATCTCTTTACCGCCTGCTCTAACCCCTTGAATCCTGCATTTGGTTGCGGGTCTCTTGCTGAGTAGCCTGATTTATCTAAAGCGACAGGGGTATAATTCTTGCCACAGCTGTGAAGCAAAGCATCATGACTGTGGCTTGTGTACACCCCAGGTGCTGACTCTGCAGCTGGAAAGGGGTTACTGGTTGGTGGGCTGTAAATGCATGGCTCAGCTGCTGGGTTTTATCACAACCCCCGCCCATGACCTCACGTGTGAACAAGCTCTTAAATTCTTACTTGTGGTACAATCATTAAAGAATATTTTGTGGGTAAAAGGACTGTGGTATATGTATGTTGAGTGAAGGAGTTAGTAGGCTCAGGTTTTATTTAACTATGCTTGTTTAATCCCCTCCCACTGTTAGCACAAATTGGCCACACCCACAATTCAGTGCAAAGCGCATAGCACCCCACTTTATTTTGTCTTACCAATTGTGTAAAAAATAATTATTGTCCTGGTTACCAGATGTGCTAGGTATGCCACTGACCCTAATGTAAATATAATTGCGCAAAAAATACAGTTACACTTTAAATAGAATGTGAAGTGATTTTGTATATATTTTCATTATTTATTAAGGTTTCTAGAAATATGAGATGCATCAATAGTGCATATTAACCATTTAAGAATTTTGGTTGCACAGCATATGCTCTAAAAAAAATTCAAAGCGTAAAAAAAAAACTGAATTCCTTTTCTACCACCATGGCCATCCTACCAGTATAGCTGGCAAGATTCAGCTGTTATTATTACAGCCAGGCCATACACAGTACTTAACTGCTGCAGTGGTTCCTGTTCAAATGATGTCTGCAAACAGTTTTTAAGCTTAATTGATAAATATCTTGTAATATTATTATTACAAGATATTTATCAATTACGGTATGTCTGCATATAGGGTCAGTTGTAAAATCGTATTATTAATAAAGATAAAACTATTTCACCTATTTCACCTCTATATTACCCCTAGTTAACCCTAATTAATCTTAAAAAAAGAAACATGAATGCTGCACTCAATTCTTTCACTTTACTAAGAGGTCACATCCTCCTCTGATGCACAGTCTGTTTATATCATTGTAAAATAAATCCTACTAAAAAACTACTTAAAGCGGAGCTCCACCCAAAAGGGTAAACTTTGCTTACCTGCCTCCTCTACCCCTCCGGTGCCACATTTGGCACCTTTCGAGGGGAGGGGGTACCTGGTTTTGACAGGTACCCACTCCCAGTTTCGGGTGATCTTGCAGCAGCGAACGTATCCGGAAGTTTGGCCCCCCCGCCTCCTTCCCCCGCTGCTGGGCCATTCACAAAGCGCAGCGAGCTTCGTGCATGCGCAGTAGGGAATCGGCTTCACTGCCGGTTTCCCTTACAAGCAATGTCGGCAGCAGCACCCGTGAGCAGATGTAAAAATTGGCTGGGGTGAAGGCACCGCTGGATTTCTGGACAGGTAAGTGTCCTAATATTAAAAGTCAGCAGCTACAGTATTTATAGCTGCTGACTTTTAATGTTTTCTGAAGGAGCCTGGAGCTCCACTTTAAACTGAATTCACACAATAGCACGCTACCATGTGTTGTGGTGCACAGTTTTTCAGAAATGGTTCATGCACCTTTTTTGTGTGTTTTGGTGATTTAGGCTGCTTTGCAGCTTACACATAATGGTTGAGCCCTCCTGAAAGAAAAGGAAGGTTACCGTCTTTGGGCTTCTACAGTTTATTTACATTATTTTAAAATACAATAATATCAACGTGTGTGGTTTTGCACAAAACCTAAAAAAATATTCAGACCTGCCTGCAAGTAGAGAAACCTTATCTATCCAAAAAAATAAGTGTACATTTAAAAAAAAAAAAAAAAAGGTGTAGTAGGGTGACTGTTCTTTTATCTGCCTCCTCCTGTAGTTCTCTGCAGGCAACTTGTAGCAGGTGGACCTGCTAAATTCCTCCCACAGCTCTGCTCTCTGCACAGGCTATGTGCCGCACAGTGATAATGTCACCACTACTGTTACAGGATAAAATATGGGTTTGCAAAGGCATTGGAAGCAGACAAAATGAATGTATATACTAATACTAAATCTCTTTTAATAAAGTGGTGGAGAGATTCGCACATCCATACATAAGGAAAGGCTGGGCGAGGAAAAGCTGTAACACAATAGAACAGGGACAAGTAGGGACCTCAGAACAAGGGACCTATCAACTCACACCTATAGATTCAGAGGTGTTATACCTACAATACAACCCGCCTGGTTACACATGTAAACAATCTTTTAGATGGAACAAGATCTTTCTGGACCTACAGTTTCCCACCTAGAGGAACTCCGTAGCTAGGTAACAGAGTGCTGTGTCTGCTGAACTTTCAGGAATATACAGAAAAAAAACAAGATGGATATTTCCTTCTGAGGAAGGAAAAAATACTGCAGTTATGATCAGAACACTCCCAGATGCAGTGATCCAGAAGACTTTGAGCATGGGATAGAAATATATATATATCTTTCTACAAGTTTAAAGAACAACTTGGAGAAGGAAGAAAAAGACCAGAGAAATAAGAAACAAAAGAAATATAACCGAGACTCGAATGACTATAAGACTAACTTAGTTTTCAATTGGCAGAAAAAGGTAAATCTGCCTGTAGCCCCGGAAGGGGAGACCTTCTTGATGGAGGTCTCCAATTCCATGGCACCTAACCCTGACAGAAGGCTTGTCTACGAACCAACTCAAATGGAGGGTTCTAAACTTCCAGGGGGTCTGGGTAGTATGCAAGGTCCCAGAGGTGGACCTTCCAAACTTTAGGGTCCAAGAAACGGACCCCCTCATCCTCATACCCCAAATCACCTACATCCCTCCAATAATAGAGGTAGAGGCCCCAGAAACAGAGGCAGGGGCCAACACCGCAGATATCCGGTCAATTCCTACCACCATGGTGTCAGGGGATCCCCACAAGGTTGGCGCAATTACCATGATGATTATAATCAGAGTAATCAGGGGAATGATTACACCACAAGAACACCTATTTGTACACATAATCGTTTTTTACCACTCCGAGGAAATGTCTCACGAGACACCTATCAGGATTCCTATCTGTATGATGATAGGGAGGAAGATTTGTGTACCAGGTCTCCTTATAACTATAATCAGAGTTATCCTGGCCCTTCTTACCACTCAGGTTTTCCAAGATCCATGCAGGAATATCCAGGAAGCCCAGAATGAAAAGAGGCACCCGAGGGGGGTGGAGGATCCAAGGCAAAAAGAAAAAGAACCTAATGGGTACCGGTATTTATAATCTGAGCTCTGTTATTTTGACAGATATTGAGAAATCAGTATTAGATAACGGATTGAAATAGGTTCCTCCCAAACAATTTAACAAGTTTTCCACATTTATAGACGTTCAGAAGTTTACTCGTATCCAAAGACATTTTCTTACAACAACCTCCCAGACCAGATCCACTAGTAGCTTGAGATGGCCACGTTCATCCAGGCTTAGCCAACCCTTCTTTATTTAATCCTCCAGGGACCATAGCACCATCCATCAATGTCTTTCATAATTTGGTTCTACAAGATCTAGATAAATTACCCAACAAAAAAGTTCACATCGACCCAGACATTAAGGCGGGATTGAAACAACTTTGTGAATGGAAAAATCTGATCATCCGCCCCGCAGATAAATGCGGGGGATTGTCATATTGGACAAAAACGACTATGTGAAAGAGATGACTAAGATCCTTGGTGATCATAGTACATATAGCTGTATTTTGACTGATCCGACATCCAATTATAAAAATGCCCTTGTAGATCTTGTTAATGAGGGTTCCTCACTGGGCATTCTTGATAAGAAGGAGAAGAATTTTCTCGTACCTTTAGCCCCACGCATCCCTGCAATATACTACCTTACGAAGGTGCACAAGGACTCAGTCAACCCCCCTGGACGTCCCATAGTCAGTAAGATTGACTCGGTCACATCCAGAATCGGAAGATATGTTGACTTCCATCTTCAACCTATAGTTCGATTGATTCCTTCCTACCTTAAGGACACTTGAGATACTATCAGACTTCTTGAGTCTATCGATTATCAGGAAGGAGTGATTTTGGTGACAGCGGACGTTGCCGCCTTATACACGTGTATTCCTCATGATTTAGGGCTTTCCCCCAGTTTGGTCAACTTGTTTGTGGCGCGGTGGGAGGAGGATGTCGTCTATGCCCTTAAGAGACCAGAGCTGGTTCTCTGGGCCAGGTACAGCGATGACATCCTCCTCCTATGGAGTGGAGATCGGGAGTCCCTTGATACTTTCATGGTTTTGCTCAATCATAATGATAGGGGTATTTGTCTGCACTACGAGGCTAGTCTCACTACCATACATTTTCTTGCTTTTGAGATATCAGTTGTCGACCAACATCTGGAATTCAAGACTTACTTTAAGCCTACCGACCAGAATGGATACATTCCAGTCGATAGTTGTCATCATGCACAATGGCTTAAATCAGTTCCACGCAGCAAATTCCTACAACTGCGGAGGAACTGTACAAGGATAACAGATTTTTTCTCTCAGTCTCCAATATTGAAAAATAGATTTTTGGAGAAGGGTTACAGATCGATAGATCTTGAAACAGAGATTAATAGGGTTTCCCTGATAGATAGAAATTCTTTGCTGACAGAACGCCCAAAGCCTGTCCTGGATAACAAGTTCAGATGGTCTTTTTTTACCACCTATTCTGTCCAGTCCAGACAGATTAGGGAGATAATCAAAAAACATTGGAGAACTCTTCAGAGTGACAGGTAATTAGGTCTGGTCATTCCGGAACAGGCTGGTGTTGGCACGGTCAATACAGGGACAAATCGTGCCCAATGTGATCGATCCCCCCAAAATTATTTAATTTTTTCAGCAATGTAAGGGCTATTATCTATGCCGGAAGTGCAATGTGTGTCTCCACAATATTTGTGGGAGACGTAAAACGGACACATTAATTTCATCAGTCACACAACGTACTTATCCCATGAAGCACTTTACCACTTGCGCCATGAGATTTATTGTCTATTTATTGACTTGTCCCTGTAAAAAACAGTACGTGGGACGTACTATTAGGACATTTTTGGTGCGGGTCAATGAACATTTGGCCAGCATCAAGAAGAGAAAAAATTAACCATAGCGTCCCCTGTTATTATTTAAAATGTCAATAATTTGAAACTGTGTTTCGATGGGATCTTTATTATGATAAGTTTGTTCCTCATTGGAGGATGAGAGTTTTTTGGCTGTCCAGTTTGGTCATTTGAGTTCCAGCTTGGTGGTTACCTGCACGATTCTCTGGAGCCACTCTTGTAGTCCCTCGGGTTCCTTGGATCCTTCTGGAGATCTGCCGATTTGGGCACCCCTGCTTGACTGACTCGTTGTCGCTGATACTCGAGTCCACCGTTTCTGGTAAGAGTATACACCCCTTATTTTTGGCTGATGATACAATATCCCTGAAGCTCTACATGCTTATCAAAGCCATTGTCTTCCACTTCTGAGCAACAACCATTTTGTGATGGGCTTTATATGTTTACCTCAGAACTTTTCCACCATTTGGACTGTTTTATTTGTGTCCTCACTCATTATATACATGATTGTTATATTTGAGATTGTTTTTCATCACAAAGTTATTATTTGTTTATTAATTATTGGTACATAGCTCATTGTACACTATTCTTAGCACTACATTCTACACTATCCTAGAAATGGTGTGGACACTAATGACACCACCAATGCTGTCCAGCATAAGGAGGCAGACACTAGTCAATAACAGGTGCAGTAATTAATTTCTTCAAGAACTGAGACTGACCCACATAGAAATTTCCCTAGGATTTGTGAGAACTGTCTGTTTCATAAAACCAGACTAACAAGTAGGAAATTTGATACATCTAGTTATAAAAATAACTCTAGGTTGAAGGAAAGGGAAAAGGAACAATTCCCACCTTATCCAGAACTATAGTTAACGGGACTTGTAAGACCAAAGGACCGTTTTTGTACATTGTACACATTTCAGATTCTGTAAATCAAGAGAAGAATCAGAAAATACTGAGGGACAGTGTGAAAAGGGAGCATGTGAATGGAGTTCCCAAGCAATCTCACAAATCCTAAAAGGGTATAAATGGGATAGCATTAACTAACCTCAAAAAGTAGAGAGGAGAAGGCATGTGACATAATGGAAACTGTCAGAATCTAGGATGCTGAATTAACTCAATATTGATCTGTTAGGCATTCCACAATGGGGAAGCTAGGATGAAAAAAAGTCGCTCATGACAGAGAAAGGCCAGAGGAGAGAAAACATCACAAGGGGTGTAATTATCCTAAATGTTAATAGACTCTTAAAAAAGTGTGAGAGAAGGAAAGGGGTAGTATACCCCAAAATAAGCTTCAGACATCAAGGGTAGACCAATGTCCTAGAGTGCGGGGAGCCTAAATAATCTGTGTGGTTATGTACACTGGGTACAGAAAACCCAGAAGAGTAAGAAAAACAACTGAAGCAGATACCTGGTTGTAGTATCTAGAGTAGAAGCTGCAGGTTAAGTCTGAGGATCCTAACTGTGAGAAAGAAATGTAGACTATGATCGCTTACAAGGTATTACAGGTGTAATGGGTAAAGATCCGGGCTCCTCTACCCTAGCTAAATATCTACTGCGTGGAAGTAGGCAAAAAATTATGAGGTCCAGTAGTATTAGAAATGCCACTGGCCAGTGCATGGCCAAAGAGATGCATTCCCTAAGCGTGTTTGGTGAATAGGGCATTCTTTAAACGTATCCTCTGCATCCCAAGCATGAAGCATGGTTGCACAAATCAAAGTGTAGTGCCCCCCCCAATATTTGGGGGCGCTATGTGTAAATTTAAGGGTAATCTGAGCCAATAATTGGGCTCAGATCAATTGTTTGTTCTCGATTTGCTTCTGCTCTGGGTGTGATACTGCCTGGCAGTAGTGTTCCCTGTCTGCCTGTAGGTGGCACTGTCATCACCGGCATAGGTTGAACCACAGGGGGGTATCACAACACCTTGGATGTCCTTTCTTGGCAGCCGTGCAGTGGGCGTGGTCTACCCGCTGTGCATGCTGGGAGAGGGTACATAAGGGGCAGACGCCATTAGTTTGGGTTGTTGTGCGCCTCATGGCCCTCCAGGCCAGGGGTGCGCGTGTGTGGAATAGCCCCGGGCACCTTCAGCTTAAGGCTACATTGCTACCTGGTAGGTACAGCACCTTCAGCTAGGGCCTACAACTGAAGAAGGATCCCAGGCTGCCCACTTGAGGGAAGCCACGTTTAGGGAAGGAGACCAGGGCAGGATCTGCCCTGGAGGAGACTAGCGACGGTACTGCTGTCTCAGGAGGAGGCCTGGAGCTCACCTAAGGAGGGATCCATTGTTACAAGCCCTGCAATACGCAAATCCGGCATAAAGGTTCTTCATTATTGCTTCGCTGGGAGGTTCGGGACTAACAATCCTGTGGCAGAGGATTCCTGATCGCATCCCCTAAAAAGTTCACAATTTATCCGTGCTCCATCCCGGCTGCTAGGACAGCTCACAAAGGGACTATCCGGGTGAGCAATACCCACTCAGGCTTGAGTGGCGACGAAATAGTTGCATTGTGTTTTATGTGCTGCGTACCTGAACCTTCCCCTACTTCTCTCGTTTCCTACTCTCTCTTCAAGTTTACTGCAAAGATAAAGAATAAAGCCTTATTGCTTAGGTTTTACTCCTGTGTGGACATTGGCCTTGTTCTGAGAGACTTCTACCTAGACAATTGAGCAAGGGATCCATTTGAGAGAGTTAATTGCTGCAAGGCCCAAACAACAACACCGCTCGCCCCTCTACACAAGGGGGGATACTGGGCAAGTAGCAGGTGTGCCCGACTGCGAACGGAGGACGGCAGGAAAAAAGGGTCTGTGAGCTACAAAAGTAACTGAACAGAGGACAAAAAGTTGTTCAACTGCCTATCAGTAAAATCCCTAAGGGTAGAGATGCCATCAACCTGTGTGATGGTATATCTAAGAGTCTATAGAACAGCCATTCTCAACCAGGGTTCCATGGAACCCTAGGGTTCCTCCAGAGGTGACTAGGGTTTCCGTGAGCTGTGGCTAATTTACCTCCTGTTTGATGGTGCCTACATAGATCTGAGCTAATTCCACTTGGAGGAGCCAGTGATATGACACCAATGATCTTTATAGCTCTCTGTAAAGGGGGCCATTCTTGCCACCACTGTAAAAAAGGGCATTCTTCTCACTGACCACCAAAGTAAGGGGCATTGTTCCCACTGAACCCCAATAAATAAGTTTTATCAGGGGTTCCCCGAGATCTGAAAATTATTTTAAGGGTTCCCCTGGGGTAAAAAGGTTGAGAAAGGCTGCTATAGAAGGAAGGGACCATTTACCAATACCAATTCCCTATCAAATGGAAAAAACGACATCACATTGTCACAAAGAAAGTCATAATTGCATGGGTGTTTGCCGTTCTCAGAGGAACGTTTAAAGTACTGAGTATATAAAGAAGCTCAACCTGTTGTACCCTATACAGGCAGACCCCGGGTTACAAACAACATAGGGTCTGTAGGTTTGTTCTTAAGTTAAATTTGTCTATTAGTCGGAACAGGTACATTATTTAAGTGTAATAATTTTTACGTTTTTTGGATAGCATAGGGAAGGGTTACCATCCCTGTAATGTTTGTTTTGCTGTCTGTGCCCCTGTTCCGAAGATTTCACCTCACTTTCTGTCCCTGTGATAGTTGGATTTAGAAAATTTTGGGTTGTTGTGGAAACAAGGATTGGTGATAAAGCTACAGTCGAGACACCTTTTCCCTTCCATGGGGTAGATTTCCTCTCACTTCCTGTTGTCTCCCTACATTTGTAAGTAGGAGTCTTTGGAAGTCGGATGTTTGTAACCCGGGGACCGCCTGTAGCTGGTACAACTGGTTGATCTACTAGATGCACTGTAGAGTGTACTGCATCAGTCAGGTTGGAAACAACAGATTGCATATTTGAGTTATATAAATCTGCTCAAATACAGTTTTTATAGAGGCAGATTGTAAAAGCTCTGAATCAGAGGTGGCGATAGGGGCGCTCTTAGTTAAAGACCCAGTAAGGTCAGGAGTAGACTCTGCCATGGAAGGTGTAGGAGCGCGTTTAGAGCACAGACTAACACAAAATGTAAAGTGTATATAAATGGCCTGAAAGACACAGCACAAATCTTAGGTTCGGGCAAAGTAGTTAAAGAAGCTGTATGTGAGGACAACTATTTAAAAACAGGGGTCTTCGGATCTAGGTCACAGGCATCTGATCCTTCTGGGGATAACAATGAATCATCTCCAGAAACAGTAGGAGAGCAAGGGACAAGGTAACTCGTGCAGTAGGCTGTCCTGTGTATCATTTAAAACACACTTTGCACTGCTTATTGGTAAGCAGCTAGGCTCAAAGGGAGGCAAGGCCTTGTGTACTCACAAACCCAAGCAGTTGGTACTGATGAGGGTCATAGAAGGCCAAGGTTATAAAGTCACTATAGGCAGCCAGTGGAACAGCTCGACCAGCCATACTCAATAAATGAGTGGTGAGAGACTGGGTCACGGTAAAAGGCTGTGCCATTGCACTAGAACTGGGAAGTGCTCTGCAGATTACCAATACAGTGCCATAAAGCAGACACCACCGCTCAAAAGTCGCATATCAGAATATGTTAACCCCAATCAGTCTCGCTCAGAGAGTGAGACTGCAGAGACTGGGTAACAACAGAAGCTGTGTCACAGCTCTGGATCTGGAGAGCACTTTGCTGTTAGAAGGCTCTTGGAAAGCTCCATTGTTTGGAAGGGTCTGGAAAGCTCCACAATGCAATGCGTGGTGTCTGACATATTAGGTTATATTCACCACATCCAGAGGCTTACTCACCAGGGAGTCATCAAAGATTGCGTTACACCAACGGTTGTACCACAGCTCTGAAACTGGAGAGAGCTCTGCGACTAATTGACACAGTACAGAATCATCTGGAAGGCACCACAATACGGAGCCCAGTTTCTAAAGGTCACAATCCAGGCTGGGCTTACTCACAGAATGAGTCTTCAGAGACTGGGTCACACCACGGTTCTGGATCTGGAGAGTATGTTGCAGCTAACTAACACAGTACAGTTCTCTAAAGAGAAAAAAACATCTGCTGAGTGCCAAGCATGTTGACAGAAAAGAAAATTTGTAAAAATAGTATATAGTGAGTTTTTACCAGCAGAGCTCAGCTAAAAGTATCCAACCTTTTAGGAAATGATGATAATTAGGAGTGGGGCCATACGGGGGCTGGCTTAAGGTTTGCATTTGTATTCAGCACCCCTGAGTCAATACTTTGTAGAACCAACTTTTGCTGCAATTACAGCTGCAAGTCTTTTTAGGTATATCTCTACCAACTTTGCACATCTAGAGAGTGACATTTTTGCCCATTCTTGCCCCGGCTCTGTCAGATTGGATGGAGAGCATCTGTGAACAGCAATTTTCAAGTCTTGCCACAGATCCTCAATTGGATTTCGGATTGCCATTCTTACACATGAATATGGTTTGATCTAAACCATTCCATTGTAGCTCTGGTATGTGAACCTTCGCCCCAGACTCAAATCTTTTGCAGACTCTAACAGGTTTTATTCTAAGATTGCCCTGTATTTGGCTCCATCCATCTTCCCATCAACTCTGACCAGTTTATCTGTCCCTGCTGAAGAAAAGCATCCCCACAACATGATGCTGCCACCACCGTGTTTCATGGTGGGGATGGTCTGTTCAGGGTGATGTGTGGTGTTAGTTTTTCGCCACACATAGCATTTTGCTTTTAGGCCAAAAGGCCAAAAAGTTAAATTTTGGTCTTTTCTGACCAGAGCACCTTCTTCCAAATGTTTGCTGTGTCCCCCACATGGCTTCTCGCAAACTGGGGGGATATAGTTCCATGAGAATCCATAGAACTGAGACATACCTCGTGGAATATCTTTCCTTAGTACAGTATCAGGCAGGAACCGCTCTGTGACTACACCAGACGGCAAACAGGAGCGGTTCCTGCCTGACACTGTACTAAGGAAAGATATTCCACGAGGTATGTCTCAGTTCTATGGATTCTCATGGAACTATATACCCCTTACTTACACTTTGAGCTCTTTTCTACCTGATGGTATGATATGATCTCATCTTCAATTTGTTTGGTTTTAAATCAGTTGTGCTCTCCGCTTTTGCAGAGATTACACCTCTAAGTGACTTAGGAGGAAACTTGAGGGAATACGTATTTGTATGCCTGATCGCGTCGGCCCCCTGTAATACCTGAGAAGTCGATCCCATTGAGGTACGGCATGCACATATGTATATCAATGGAATTTTCATCCCCTGTTATATGACCCCTGTCTGGGAAAGGGAGAAATCCTTCAGACAGGGAGTAATTTAGAAACATTACACTGTTAACTAATGCCTCCATGTTCGCCCAATAGAATAAATACTAACGAGAATCTGTGGTGAGATCCATATGTGCGTCCTCTATCGGTACTACTGTGTTGGACTTTTGTGGATGAGTGGGGACCCACCCGGTACAACTCTGTCCTTTGGACAGAGGGGGTATCCTTCCCCAGCGCAGGCACCACTACTGGTCTAGCAGTAATTTCCACGATGATCATTCTTGGGTGTGCCCCTTATTATGCATATACTATGCAGTGTGTTCTGTATTTCTAAGCAACTTACTGTAATTATTATTTATTTATACTGTTACTCATTAATGTATTTGAACTTTATTACTTAGTGTGATCCCTTCCTGACAAAAGCCCTTGACGAAGGGACGTATTGGGTTCCAAAACGCGTCCGCTCGTCTGGATTGTATATGGGAACTCATCATCATTATTATCATCAATGTTTTTATTGGTTTGAAACCGTATATTTTATTCTATGTATACTAAATTGTGAATAAATTATATTGCATTTTATCCTTACTTTGTTGCCGGTAAATTCCCATTCATTTTGGGGGGTATCTTCCTTTTGATTGAACTCTATTCGGGTCGTTGGCAACCTTGATAGGTTTAGCTGGATGTTCTCCTTTATTTCTAGCAACCCATTGTTGGTGTCAGTGGGAGGAATAGTGCCCCATCTTTAGAGTCAGTGGAAGGAATAGTGCTCTGTCTGTGGTGTCAGCGGAAGGAATAGTGCCACGTATCAGTGGAAAGAATATTGCTCCAAGGGCCACAATTTGGAGACCCCTGGTCAAGAAAGAAATATGTTTTTATTACCTCTCTTTTTTTTATTGTGGTGACAGGGTCTATTTTTTAAGACATCAAAGGTCTATTGGAGCCCCAAGTCATCAGTCCATCAGATACAAAACAGGGACAGAAATTTCTCAATCTGCACCTGAGCCAGTTCAAGGCACAGGCAGCCTGAAAGCAAGGACCCGAAAAAGCTCTGTGTTGGAAGTGTGACTGAGCTCTGAATCTCTGATGGCTGTGAATAAGTGTTTGTGTTCGGTGACATGAGTGTGTGGTCTCAGTGTTGTAACTATTACTACAAAGTCTGT
Source organism: Rana muscosa (assembly GCA_029206835.1). Taxonomy (NCBI): domain Eukaryota; kingdom Metazoa; phylum Chordata; class Amphibia; order Anura; family Ranidae; genus Rana; species Rana muscosa. The sequence goes on along the minus strand of CM055116.1, from coordinate 597,319,833 downwards.
GTACACTAGTGAGGCCAAACGAGGCAAAGGGGTATAGATGGCAAAGACCAGTAAATGGTGAGGTGGATGGAGGATATTGTATTCTGACAGTGGGTCCCACCGCTTTCAGAATACCCTACAGCTGTCACAGCCGCTGATCAACAAGGGTTTCCCAGCATGTCCCTTCAACAGAAGTCGATCAAAAATATTGTGCAGAGATGTCCACAAAGTGATCGAAATTTGGCCGGTCCGTGCTGTATAGGACAGGATATGATAGGATATGTAAGTGTGTCATATCATTTCCATACACATTTCTTCTTTTTCTAGTGTATGCTGGAACAGCCTAGTCTGATTCATAAATGGCTTTTGGTTATCTGACAATAAATTAAGTGTATTTAGAGAACTATTAACGCTGTTAGCATTATTGTGCTCTTTGAAGTGCGGGCTGGTATTCATTACGTGCCATTCAGGAGGGACCTGTCAGATGATTGAACTAATAAACGGAGTGCTGCAATACAGCATTTAAAACCGGTTAATGTTGTAAATAACTTCAGGCAGCCCTGTGGATCTGATGGTTATGACTATCAAATAGAGGGAAAAGCTTTTCTAGAGTATATACTCTGAAGTACAAAGTAATGCATATTGCACTATTTTTGTCATACCATAATGCAGTCTGCAGAGGTCCCAAATCATTGTCAACCTGTCAAGTGCATTCAAATGTAAGTCAGTATACATTTTTGGTTAAAATGCAAATGAAAAAAAATCACTGTACTGTACATTGACTCATGGATACTGCAGCAAACTAGTTTATGGAAACCCTTGTAAATACAGCCTGAAACCTGATGCTATGCAAAAACAAATTCAAGCATCTAATCAGAAGTCTGCTTTCATTTCTTTATTTACAATATCTGTTGTGGAGGACGATGGAGGAGGCCGCTGAATTTAAACAATTCAATATTACTTCAGTTCCACATTAAATTTTAAGAACGTTTTATGAAATTATATTAGTTTAAATCAGTGTTTCCTAATTGTGTGATTGGATGAATTTCAAAAGTTCACCTTTCTGAAAACAATAAATGCATATATTTTTGCAGGTAAAATAAATGTGCATGTATTATTTTTTTCACAAGGGGTGCAATGTCAGGCTCCTGCAGACGCTTTCTACAGCTCTGTGTCCATACCTATGTAGGGGCTGTCACAGGGAAGGAGGGGCTAAAAGGGTTCTACTTGAACAGGTTACATGTTATACACTAAATACAGGTATAAAATGTGACAGGTTCAAAAAGTGAACCTATCCTTTCTATCACATATATTATATATGGCAGTATTCCAGATAGTAAAAACCAGCATTTTACATGTGTATTTGATTGTTTTCAGGCCGTTTTGAGGATACAAGAAGATTGGTCATGTGACCTTTCTGTAACTTGCACCATGCACACTTTCCCTACAGGAAGTTCAGGGAAGCTGCCTAAATGAGTGGAAGCAAACTGGTATGTTTGTGGGAGGGTTTAATACTACTTTCAATGGTACGTAAACCCTGAATGCTTTTTTCAGTATGTTTAAGATCAAGCCTCACTGTATGCAGATTTCTTAAGCAAATCATTTTATGTTAACCACTTAAGGACCCCCTCCAGTAGATATACGTCGGCAGAATGGCACGTACAGGCACATCAACGTACCTGTACGTCCCCTTTAACTGCCCGACGTGGGGGTCGCGCGCGTGCCGCCGCCGGCGCGCTCGCGACCCCGCTACCTTCCCCGTGAGTCGGACCGCGGGCCCTGCAGACTCGATCGCCGTGATTGTCTCACAGAGGGATGGAACGGGGAGATGTTAGTGTAAACACAACATCTCCCCGCTCGCCTACTGACACTGTCACTGATTTCTGCTCTGTGTAATCAGAGCGGAGATCAGTGATATGTCACTCGTAGCCACGCCCCCTAACAGTAGTAATAACACCCTTAGGCACACTTAACCCCTTCAGCGCCCCTGGTGGTTAACTTCTTCACTGCCAGTGTCATTTTTACAGTAACCAGTGCATTTTTATAGCACTGATCGCTGTAAAAATGACAATGGTCCCAAAATAGTGTCAAAAGTGTTCGATGTGTCCGCCATAATGTCGCAGTCACGAAAAAAAATCACTGATCGCCGCCATTACTAGTAAAAAAAATAAAAATAATAAAAATGCCATAAAACTATCCCCTATTTTGTAAACGCTATAACTTTTGCGCAAGCCAATCAATAAACGCCGATTGCAATTTTTTTAAACAAAAATATGGGTAGAAGAATACGTATCGGCCTAAACTGAGGAAATTTTTTTTTTTTATATATATATATTTTTGGGGGATATTTATTATAGCAAAAAGTAAAAAATATTGCATTTTTTTTCAAAATTGTCGCTCTATTTTTGTTTATAGCGCAAAAAATAGAAACCGCAGAGGTGATCAAATACCACCAAAAGAAAGCTCTATTTGTGGGAAAAAAGGACGTCAATTTTGTTTGGGAGCCACGTCGCACGATCGTGCAATTGTCAGTTAAAGCGACGCAGTGCCGAATCGCAAAAAGGGGCCTGGTCATTAACTAGTCAAAATGGTCTGGGGCTTAAAGCGGAGGTCCGCCGAAAATAAAATATTAAAAGCCAGCAGCTACAGCTACAGCAGCTGCTGACTTTTAATATTAGGACACTTACCTGTTCTGGAGTCCAGCGACGTCGGCAGCAGAAGACGAGCAATCGCTCGTCACTCTGCTGCCCCCACCGCCATCCTCAGTGAGGGAACAAGGCAGTGAAGCCTTGCGGCTTCACTGCCCGGTTCCCTACGGCGCATTCGCGAGTCGCGCTGCGCCGTTCTGACTGGTCCGCCTGTGTTCTGGGAGCCGAGTGTCTCCCAGAACACAATGGGTACTCTGCGGGAAGTGACGTACTTCCCGCAGATTTCCCGCAGAGAGGACTCCCGGAAGTGGGTGCAAATACCTGTCTTAGACAGGTACCTTCACCCCCCTCCCTGAAAGGTGTCAATTGTGACACCGGAGGGGGAGGGAGGGTTCCGATGAGCGGAAGTTCCACTTTAGGGTGGAGCTCTGCTTTAAGTGGTTAAACAGTCATTACCTGGAATTCCTGGAATTCCTGCCCATACCTTCCAAATTTCTGAGATAAGAAACATGGACACCTTTTACTGTAAATTACTCTATGTAGGCAAAAACACATTCCTGCAATGAACCAGTTATGTTGACCATGATGAATTGCTATGCAAAAAAATAAATAAATTGGTTTAATCCACAAGTGTATTTTCTCACTACCAGTTGTTCTTTATACTTGCTTTTCAATTTCAAAATAAGGAATTCAATAATGTATTGGCTGGATGGAAGGCTTACGGCAGTTAAACACTTCAAAATAGTGTATTCATTATTGAGATCTATATGTCAGACCATAAAGAATGCCAAATTAGGAGGAAAGAGGTACTAAGTGATTTGATTACAAAAGAGGGACAGTCTCTCCAAATCAGGGACAGTTGGGAACTATGTCTGCCAGTAACAGAACTTCCCCCTACAGGCTGACATTGCCTCACATTTAGCGACAATTTTATTAGTCTCCTCTGCACACTCCTTTAGTTGGCCATTGTGCTGCCCATTTGATAGACCAGATAGGCAGCCCAACGGCTAATTAAAGTGGGAGTAAACTCCCTTGCATGGTTTTTACCTATAGGTAAGCCTATAATAAGGCTTACCTATAGGTACTGTAAATATCTCCTAAACACGCACCGTTTAGAAGATATTTACTGCACATGCAGCTGGTGACGTGCGCAGGAGTGACATTATTGCGGCTCCAGACACTTACACAGCCAGAGACCGCAAACCTGGAAAGGAAGACCGGGTGAAGATGGAAGCGCCTTCAGCAGTGACAGCGTGCCGCTGGAAGGGTTCGTTTTCAGGTAAGTTTCACATACTGTGCTAGTAAAAAAAAAAAAAAACGGTTCACTACAGCTTAAAAAGAGTTTGACAACAATGTTGCTTATTGACAGGTAATAGCTTAGCATTGTCAGGCTGAAACAGGAAGTTTTGTTACTGCCAGAATCTCCAGGAGTCACACAAAAAATGCTTTCTTAAGAAAACTGTATACAGTGAGGCACGATGCAATATATGCCAAAAATAGATTTTTTGTTTATATACACACGGTAAAATAGTAGCAGCAAAAAAAGAAGAAAAAACATCATTTAGAAGAAGGCCTCAGCGCAAAGGAAAGATATTGTTTGTTTTATATTTTTCTACCCAGCAAGCATTGTATTTATTCTTTAAAGCCCAAACTCTTTGGCTTTAAACTAAAAAAATTGTAATGATAAATACAGTCAAAACTCATTTCTTTTAAGGCCCCATGCACACGGGACACTGTTAAACTCGCGTTCAGAGGCAGTTGGACACTTTTTTCAACTGCCCCTGAACTCATTCAATGTTATCCTATGTACACAGTTTTGTTTATTGCCGTTTATATGCAGTTGCATTTAACCTTGTTTTTCTGAAAGCAAAAAAATGGGTTCAGACCCAAATATTTTCCAAGTTTCAGATGCAAAACGCGGCTAAACGCGGCTAAATGGGGGTACCGGCGTTTTGCCGCGATTTCGTTTATAAGCGTTTTTAAAGGTGACCTATTTTTTTTAGAAATCTCAAAAATGATGGCAAATGATGAAAAACCATTAAAAAAATATATTAAAAAAAACTGTAATTGCTTGCATTGCATTGTGGACCATCCACAACTTGTGGCAGGTGACGTGGCAAGTGGACAATTCACAACTTGTGGCAAGTGGACAATGCACAACTTGTGGCAGGTGATGTGGCCAGGTGACGTGGCCAGGTGACGTGGCAAGTGGACAATTCACTACTTGTGGCAGGTGACGTGGCAGGTGACGTGGTCGTAGTCAGGTGACATGGCCAGGTGACATGACAAGTGGACAATCCACAACTTGTGGCAGGTGATGTGGCCAGGTGATGTGGCAGGTAACGTGGCCAGGTGACGTGGCCAGGTGACAATCCACAACTTGTGGCAGGTGACGTGGCCAGGTGATGTGGCAGGTGAAGTGGCCAGTGGACAATCCACAACTTGTGGCAGGTGACGTGGCCAGGTGACGTGGTCAGTGGACAATCCACAACTTGTGGCAGGTGACGTGGCCAGGTGATGTGGCAGGTGACATGGCTGGGTGACATGGCAAGTGGACAATCCACAACTTGTGGCAGGTGATGTGGCCAGGTGATGTGGCAGGTGAAGTGGCCAGTGGACAATCCACAACTTGTGGCAGGTGACGTGTCCAGGTGACGTGATAGGTGATGTGGCAAGTGGACAATTCACAACTTGCGGCAGGTGATGTGGCAAGTGACATGCTAAATACAAGTACACTGCTGCTCTCTCAGCTGATGCCACTCACAAAATGGCTGAAATGGTTAAATAATACTGTTTTTTGAGCTTAGGGAGGGTCTTATGATGTTTCTTAACTAAACGCTTATAGACGCAAACGCGGTAAAACGCGGCTGCAATCGCGGCAAAATGGGCATTTCTAAATGCCGGTTTCAGCCTTTAAAAACATGCGTTCAGCAGAGTTTGCACCAGCGTCTCGTGTGCATGGGGCCTAAGGTTCTCAAGGAATGGGGTTATATACTACTGATTAAAGTTTTTTCCTTTCTAACACATAATCTTCAAAATCATTCATTCTATATGGTAATTTTTATGCTTAATATGAAAACAAGATTGGCATGATTCCAAAGACATTGTGCTATAGGTGAATATTTACATGCAGCCCATTTGCCAGAGACATCTATTGCCTCTTATGTTTCCACCTTTGTTTTATTGTAGTAAGATTGTGCTGCAATATGACAAAGCAAAATATGGGTAAAGGTCATTTAAACATGTGAAATAAGTCAAAATGGGTGGTAGGTCGACAGACACATGGCATTGTCATATGAATGAAGAACAGTTGGATTGCTGTTTGCTAGAAGCTTGATAGAGGTGACTTTTGATGGCATCTGATGTTGAAAGACAGAAAAGGACTATTTCAAACCCCGTAATTTAAACTTTCATAAATGTCATGTAGCCATACATGGAAGACAGGCAGAGACAGCAATTACATGGGACAAACAGCATAAGGGAGATGATCAGCAGCTGCATTTCCATGGTTAGTTTAAAATGATCGTTCAAAATTATGTTTTTTTTTTTTTTTCTGAAATGTTTTAAACTCATTGGAAATAAATTTTCCTTAGTGAGATGTAGGCAGATTCAAAAGGAAAAAACATGCTAAACGCATGCTGAACACAAGAAGGATTTGCTGCTCTATAAAATCTACAGCAGTAAACAATATAAAGGGAGGGACTTACCTTTCACATACTCGGACTGTCCATGCTGCAATGATCCAGGATGAGATGCTGAAAACCAGAAGAACTGTACCCGGACAGATGGTCATAAGAGTCTTCATTACAAAGCGTGTGTTGAAATTGATCTTGTTGAGGGCGCCTATGCTCCTTGAAGATGCATCAGTGAAGAGCTTGCTGTGGAGGAGCATCACACGTCCAATTAGATAGAGCCTTAAGAACATAGGGATGGATAAGATGATGTCTATGTCGGCATTGGCTACAGAGGTGGTATAGAAGAAGGCCAGACGAGCTGTCCAGGTAAAAGAGTACTGTCCAGGGATAGGATGAATGGCACACACAGTCAACTCTAAAGTGATGAAAAATATCCGTTCATAGGTCATGGCTATTCTCCAGTCATCCGCTCCATTGTCCACCATAAAAAGCTACAACAAAGTAAAGTTAGGCAATAGAAAATCAGGAAAAAAATTGTAGCAGATATAAAAACATGCTAAAATAAATTGTCAATGTGCACACGAAGTATGATGTAGCTGATACCAACACTTAATTGCCTAGACACACACTGAGGCAGTAGTAGGGGAAATTGTTTTATATGCCAAAAAAATATACCGTTATATTACAGTTGATTTAGGGTTCACAAGCAATAATTAGGTTTATAGTAGGTTAAAATAATGCACTTGCTAAGAATAGCTAGAGAAAAAGCAAGATTCAAGCAATAAGTAATAAAAAGTACTTGGTTATGAAAAAAATCGAATTGGTCAAACTTAGAAATCAGCCGTGGTAAAAGTAACAGCCAGTTATGAGGAAATTCAGGACCCTGCACCACAGAGTTTAGTGAGAGCAGTGACTTAATAAAATATGTTTACAGCAAAAGACCTGCACTCCTCATTCCTCACTTTCTGCATCTCCACTCCCTTTCCAACATTCTGCTGCTGTATCTGTTGCAACATCTCAGCCTCTAGTGACAGGGAGAGAAAAGAATTCAGAGGGTTAGGATATGCCACATCAAGCGGGAAGGGGGTCACACGGCTATACTGAGGAGGGTCAAGCAAAGGCTTGAACCTCTGCAGAATTCTCCTTCCCTTTTCCAGGGAAGGTATCTCTGATGAAATTGCTAGAGGCAAAGAATAATAATGTCCCCAAATCACCCCCCATGCTCAGTTCTCTAATGCCAGATCTTATTCCAACTCGTGAAATCAGCCCCTATTCAAGTTTACGGCCTGTGTTGCACCACAGTGGCAGGTGCTTAGCTCCATTACTTTGCCAAGAAGGTCATCTTTGCCCCCCACCAACAGGTGCAACATAATGTGTCTGTGCTGCTTGACCACGCAATAAGCCGCAGGGTACACATGACCACAGACGTTGTTCAGTAAGTATGGCCAGCCATGCTACATAGTCTTCATGGCACACTGGATCAATTTTCCCAGCGGTTGGGAAGGATTTAGAACAGGGCACACCACTGGACTTGGTGATGCTGCCATGTGTCATGTCCCTTGGAGCTGGCTTACTGCTGAGACTGGCTTGCATCTGGAATTTGTGAACATAAGTGGAATTTTGAACTAAAGTGGAGAGTTAATAACCAGGAGTTGAAAAAAGTAACATCTTAAACTTCCTATAAGTAATTATATTGTAACTGGGAAATTAGTGCTAGCAGGGTTGAAGGTTTTCCAGTGTGCCACATGTATGCAAAATTGGTGCAACAGCTCCAGGATGGATACCGCTGTGATAGATGTGAGCGGGTTGCCCTCATAGAAGCTCGCATAATGCCTTGTACACACCATCGTTTTTCCTGACGTGCAAAAAGCCGTCATTTTTCCCGACGTGATTCCTCTCCAGCCTGACTTGCATACACATGTTCATGCAAAAAACCATCCGACCAAAGCGCGGTGACGTACAACACGTACGACGGGACTATAAAGGGGAAGTTCCTTTCAAATTGTGACACCCTTTGGGCTGCTTTTGCTGATCCTTGTGTTAGTAAAAGTTTGGTGAGAGACGATTCGCGCTTTTCAGCCTCGTGCTTTTCAGTCCGTTACAGCGAGACAAATGTGCTATCTCCATTCTGAACGCTAGTTTTACCACAACGAGCGCTCCCGTCTCAAACCTGATTCTGAGCATGCACGTTTTTTTTCCCCTCGGAAAAGCATACACACGACCGTTTTTCACAACGATGAAAAGACTGATGGGAAACACGATGAGAAAAAAGAGAGCTGGTTTTAATTTTTTTGCGGGCAGTTTTTTCGTCAAGAAAACTGCTAGGGAGCATACACACGACCGGTTTTCACGACCAGTATAAAAAATGGTAATTTTCTCGTCGTGAAAAACGGTCGTGTGTACAAGGCATTAAAGATCTGGAGAAGCAAGTTATAACACTGGGCAGAAAGGACAACCTTAAAAGGGGTCCTCTGCTCGCTGAGCAGGTGGTCAGTAGGGTTGATGTGGAGGGTGGAGGGGCAAGTCAGGATTATCAGGTAGGAAGATGGGTTAGAGGGAAAGGTAGGGGCTGACAGAAAAGGAAGGCCAGTCCAGTGTTTGTGCACCAAAACAAATTTGCCAACTTGAGTGAAGAAGTGGAGGTGGCAAACACAGAGGTGGCAGCCCTGAATGTCAATGCTACCCCTAACAGCCGAGAGAGCAGCCCGTCTAGTAGGGGTGGTGAGGGTAGTTCAGGTAGGCCTAGACAGTTGGTGGTAATAGGGGATTTTATAATCAGAAGGACTGATAGAATAATTTGTCGCCAGGATCGCCTCAACCGAATGGTTTGCTGTCTCCCTGGTGCTAGGGTTCGGCATGTGGTGGACCGGGTTTATAAATTACTGGGAGGGGCTGGGCACAACCCAGCTGTCTTGTTCCTTGTTGGCACCAATGACAGAATACATGGAAGGTGGAGGTTACTTAAGTATCAATTCAAAGAACTAGGCTGCAAGTTAAAGGGAAGAACCTCCAAGGTGATATTCTCTGAAATATTGCATGTGCCATGCGCAACACAGGAAAGGCAGGGGGAGATTAGAGACCTAAATGCATGGCTTAAGATCTGGTGTAAGAAGGAAGGGTTTGGGTTTTTAGAGCACTGGGCTGACTTTTCATTGGGGTACAACCTATATGCTAAATAAGGTTTGCACCTTAATGGATGGGGGTCTTCTGTGCTGGGGGAGAGGTTTATGGGAAGATTGAAGGAGTATTTAAACTAGGATTGAGGAGGGAAGGTGAACTAGAATTCAATTGGGCAGACAGGTCAGTTAGGGGTCAGACATTAATCTAGGGTGGAATGGGAATAGAAGGGGGGAGGGTTACGGCAGGTGACAAGAAGGTTCCCATGTTGCAAACAACCATTGGAAATTATAGTGCTATTTGTACTACTAAAAAAGATATGCAAAACACCAGAGCAAAATGTAATAATGCATTAAAGTGCACGAGGAGAGCTATGGTGTAATCGGTATTGCTGAATATTGGCTTCATTCCTCACATGACTGGGCTATTAATATTCCTGGCTATGCACTCTTTTGGAGAGACAGGGTAAAAAGGAAAGGTGGTGTCTGTCTCTATGTGAGAAGTGATCTCAAAGCGAGTGTGAATGAGGACCTAATTGATGGAGAGTGTGATAAGTCTAAGGCATTATGGGTGGAACTGTACATGGGTGTGCGTACTACAAAGGTTATCATTGGAGTTTGTTATAGGCCACCCAATGTTAATGAGGAGGTAGAGACTCCTTGCACAGATGGAAAGGGCTGCAAGGGCTGGGAGGGTGATAGAAATGGGGGATTTTAATTACCCGGAAATTTACTGGCGTAATGGCACTGCTGGAACAGTTAAAGGGCAAAAAATTATAAACCTATTACAGGACAATTTTATGGTACAGTTTATTGAGGCCCCAAATAGGAATGACAGTCTGCTGGACCTGGTAATCTCAAACCATGCAGAGCTTATTACTAATGTTCATATAAAGGAACATCTGGGTAGCAGTGACCATAACATGATTTCGTTTGATGTTAGCTGTAAGCAAAAAACACATACGGGAAAGATAAAAACACTTTTCCAATTTTCCAAGGATGAGGGCTGCTCTACAAGACTTAGACTGGGAGGGAATATTGGCATTGATGAACACAGAACAAAATTGGGAACTCTTCAAAAAGACTATATGTGAACTCACTGCAAAGTATATACTCATGGACAATAAGTTTAAAAGGCTAAGGCCCCTTTCACACTACTGCGACTTCAAAGTCACGCGATTTTGCCGCGATTTTGCGGCCGCGATTTTGCCGCGATTTCGGGAAGACTTGAGGTCTATGAACCTGAACTTGCATCAAAGTCGGACCAAAGTAGTGCAGGGACTACTTTGAAGTCGGCAAGACTTGAAGTCGTACTGATATGAATGGTAGTCATTGGAAATCATGGGAAACGACTTGTCATGCTACTTTGCAGTCCCAAATCGTGGGACAAGTCATACAAGTGTGAAAGGTGCCTAAAAATAAAACCTAAAGTTAAAAAAGCTATAAACAATAAGAAAAGAGCTTTTAAAAAATATAAAAATGAAGAAACACTATTATCGTCTAAATGTTACAAAGAATACAACATAATACAGTATGTAAAAAGGAAATCAAGGATGCCAAAATTCAAAACGAATGACAGATTGCAAATGATAGTAGGACAAACCCCCAAAAATTCTTCAAATATAATAACAGTAAAAAGGTCAAGTCTGAGCATGTAGGCCCTTAACAAAAAAATCTAGAGTGGGTGACTGGGGACAAAGAGAAGGCAAATTATTAAATACTTTCTTCAGCTCTGTGTATACAAAAGAGCTTGGAGGAGCTCATGTCCATAATGGGGTGGTAGTGACACAGCCCCAAATCCACAATGGCTCAAAAGTGATATTAGACAGAATAAAGCTGAATAAAGCACCTCGACCAGATGGCATACACCAACGGATCCTAAAAGAATTGAGCTCTGTAATTTCAAAGCCATTGTATCTAATTTTTAGGGACTCATTAATGACAGGAATAGTACCACTGGATTGGCCAATATGGTGCTCATTTTTAAAAAGGGAACAAAGTCCTTACCAAGTAACTATAGACCTGTTAGTTTAACTTCTATAGTTGGGAAGATACTGGAGCATTTAATAAAAGACCACATAAATTAGTTCTTGCTGGAAAAAAATATTTTAAGCAACAGACAGGATGGATTCATGAAAGACAGAAGTTGTCAGACACCACCCTGGCTTTGGCCAATTACGGCTCTCCGTTTTTTCTGCGCTGTGATTGGCCAAAGCATGCTAGTCATAGTGCATGCTTGGCCAATCATCAGCTAACAATGCACTGCAGTAAATTATGGGCCGTGACGCGCCACTCGAATTTGGCGCGAACGGCCCATAATGTTTGCAATTCGGCGAACAGCCGATGTTCGAGTCGAACATGGGTTCGACTTGAACACGAAGCTCATCCCTATTCTTTACTATTAGGCCTTGCTTTACCCATTTGTCCTCCAGGCCAATTCTGACATTTCTCTCCTACATGTAAAAATCTGCATTTTTTGCTAGAAAATTACTTAGAACCCCTAAACATTATATATTTTTTTAAGCAGAGGCCCTAGAGAATATAATGTTGGGTGTTGAAATTTTTTTACCATCACATGGTATTTGTACAGCAGTTTTTCAAACGCTATTTTCTTTTAAATACACTTTAATGCATTTTAATTCATAAAACACAATATAATACCTAATTGTTTGGAAAAATATAAAAGATGATGTTACGCTGAGTAAATAGATATCAAACATGTCACACTTTAAAATTGCGCACACTCATGGAATGGCGACAAACTATGGTACTTAAAAATCTCCATAAGCGCTGCTTTAAAAGCCTTTACAGCTTACCAGCTTAAGGCCCATACACACGGTCGGACTTTTTGCCAACAAACTTCAAAATGAGCAAGTTTTCCAAAAAATCCTACCGTGTGTACGCTCCATCGGACAAACTTTTTCGGTTTTCACCGGACAAAAGTTCGCTCTGCAAACGGACAAACTTTTCGGCAACAAAAGTCCAATGGTGCAAAGTCCGACCATGTGTACAGAAATCCATCCATGCCCAAAACCAATGTTAAAATCAACCAACAATAGCAGAAGTTGACCAAAGGGTGGCGGTAACAAGCTGAAAATAGCATAAAAACCACATGATGTTGGGAAAGTTTACAGAAAAGTCCTGCCGTGTATATGCTATGGGTGTGCCGGCCAACTCCCTTCGGACAAAAATCCACGGAAAAGTTAGTTTGAAGTCCAACCGTGTGTACGAGGCTTTAGCGTTACACAGGAGTTCTGGTGTTAGAATTATTGCTCTCACTATAACAGCGGCGATACCTCACATGCTTTTGCTTTTGCAGGTAAGCAAATTTTATTTTTTCTATTTTTTTATTGTATTATTTTCTACACTGTCTCTACATTTTTTTTGTGATAGCTAGAGATAGCCCAGAAAAAAAAACAGAAAAAAAGTTTTTGTTCATTTTTTAAAGCCCTCTTTTTGTTTTGTTTTTCTGGAAAAAATTGGAAATAAAAGAAGTGTGCAATATGTTATTTAACAATGATAAATAATATAGCTATACCATGGCATGAAGACCTTAAACCCATTCGCGCCTAAGGGTAAAACAAATCTTAATGCCTAAGCCCAATTTTGAAACTTTGACATGTGTTAGTAAAACCGTACATATCATCACAACTACTTTCTGCATCCTGGTGGATTATACCTTGTTTTTTTTCCAGGAACAATTGGGCTTTCATTTAGTGGTAAATGGTAATGGATATCTCCTGATTTTTTCATTATTATTATCTAAGGAAAACTGGCCCAAAATAGTAAAAAAAAAAAAAAAAATTTAAATGTATATTTCCTGGCGCCTCCATACCTGTGATAGAGCTCCGCCTCGACTCCTCCTTCAGGACTAGTGAATAGCATAAATTAAAGGCATAGTCCCTCCCCCAACATTCTTCTTTTTTTCCTCATACCTTCTTGTGCTGGTGAAGAGTAGCAGTATGTCCATACCTCTGCAGTCGGCAGCGTCCGCCGGGTTTAGCCTTTCCCGTGCGCAGTCCCTGTTTTTGGGCCGCTCACAGCGCTGATAAGACTGGGAACCCCTCTGTGGATCTGTTGCGGTCATTTCGCAGAGTTTCCTCACAGGAACACAGTCTGCTATCACATCCATGATGAATGCAGTGGAAGTCGCAAAAGGATCAGCTCCATCTTCCCAGGCTGGTGGTTTCCATTTTTTATTACAGGCATTTGTGTTTTTCCCCTTTCTTTTCCTCTCTTCCCCTCCCCTCCCCTTTCCTTTGCTTGTTAGGCGCCTTTAAAATGATTGTTGTCTTACTTTTTTGTTCCTTTAAAACTGTGCAACTGGATAGGGCAGGTGTCTCTCTGTGCAACAACATTGTGGTGCTTATTTCCGGGTTCGGGGGGGGGCTACAGGTGCTCTGTACGTCCCGCCAGGTAGGAGAGTGTCATGGCACGGCGTCCTCGCCGCCGTCTGCGCATGCGCGATTCGGGAGTGATACAGAGCCGTAGTTTCTCTGCTCTCTGTACTGGGCGACGCTGGATCTTCTGCGCATGCGCATGCACGGTCGCTTGGTTCAGTGGCAGCCATCTTGGATTCTGGAAAGAAGGCTAGATTTGCCCTTTTTTTCAATCAATTCCAAATGGTGGTTTATGGGATTAGCCCACGCACCTCGAGCCTATTTAAGTTCAGATTCAGGGATGGCTGTCAGAGTCTCCTCAGCTGTGCCCTGCTAGGTCTCTCTGATGCTGCTTTGTGGTAGGTACTTTTTATTTAAAAAATAAAATAAAAAAAGTGTTGCCGATCAAAAATGTTTATGTTTAAAAAAAAAAAAAAGAAAAAGATGACGATATAAAAATGTTTATGTTTAAAAAATAAATTAAAAAATTAAAAAAGATGACGATATAAAAATGTTTGTTTAAAAAAAAAAAAAAAAGTGACGCCAAAAACTCCTGATTCTTTTCCCTTTCTTACTATATTTCCGGAGCTGATCCTTGTGCCCAACTCCGCAATGAGTCATTCATCTCGCAGCAAAGATCCTCACACTTCTATTAGGTATGTGACCAACTATACGTGAGTATAAAAAAAAAAAAAAAGTGCGCTCACTGGTCTAGCGTGAGTTCCTTACATCGTAGCCCCACCCACTCCAAGGGGTCCCGCTCATCAGGGCGTAGGTCCCATTCTTCACATCGTAGATTAGAGAGGTCAAGATCCAGAGGACGTGATCGGTCCCCCTCTCCCAGCACCTATAGAAAGAGAAATGCTGGACATGTGGGGCTACACCGCTACCAGACAGAGTGGTCTGTAAGGACTGTTTTACAGACTATGCGACCAACCGCGAGCTAGAAAATCAGCACGCTGTAGATCTGCACAAGCAAACAACGAAGGACTCCTTCTCTGAGCTTTTGGCTTCGGTCCCCGCTCAACCACTTCAGCAGATATCCCAGGTTCAGGATATAGAACCTAATCTCCCTGGTCCGTCAGCAGTCAGTACACCTCTGCGGCCGTCAGGCCGACCAGCTAGAGATTCACCACCTGAAGACTCTTCAGGGGACTCTTGAGAGGAGTCAGAACCTTCTGGCTCCAGTCTCTCCTTGGTAAAGCCATTCATCCAGGCAGTCAAAACTGCAATCGCCTGGAAAGACGCAGAATAGCCTCCCCAAGAGTCTACAAGCTACTTCCCATTCCTCAAAAGGAAGCAGGTTCTTTTCCCGTTGATGGGCGAGATTAGTCAAGTCATTCAGAAGGAATGGTCAAAGACTGATAAAAAAAAGAAAACATTTTTTTTGGGTCGGTTCAATAAACTATATACCCCTTACCAGAGTCGGGAACGCAGTCACCAAACTCCATGCCAGTGGTAGACGCGTCGGTGGTGCGACTCGCAAAAAATATAACTTTGCCAATGGAGGATTCCGCTTCCTTCAAAGACCTTCTAGACAGGCGAATCGACCTGGAGCTGAAGAGGAGCTACTTAGCTGTGGAAGCAGCATGTAAGCCAACTATTGCCCTCACATCAGTATCAAATGCCATAAGATCTTGGACAGATAATATTGAGACGACTTTGCGTCAGGATGTCCCCATGGAGGATATAATTAAGGCCTTAGAAGAGCTTAGATTGTCGGCAGACTTTGTCTGCGTAGCGGCCATTGACACGATCAGGTGCTCGGTAGGGATGAGCTCGGTGTTCGAGTCGAACATACGTTCGACTCGAACATCGGCTGTTCGATCGTTCGACGAAGATCGAACTATTTGGGCCGTTCGCGCCTAATTCGAGTGACGCGAATGGCCCACAATGCACTACGCCATCGCAGTGTCATCCAGGCGCTGTGATTGGCCAAGCATGCACTGTGACCCCGCATGCTTGGCCAATCACAGCGCCGGCAGCGAGGAGAGCAATGATTGGCCACAGGCAGGATGCCTGTGGCCAATTATTGCTGAGGGTGTTTAGTACACGCCCCACACTATAAAAGGCCGCCAGCACGGCGGCCTAGTGTAGTGTGTTCCGGAGCAGGGAAAGAGAAGCATAGGTAGGGACAGTGACTTTTTTTTTCTTGCTTAACCTGGATTCCTTTAGTTTAGGGAAAGAGAAGGATAGGTAGGGAGAGTGTCAGTGTGTTTTACTGCGCGAATCCTTGTTTCTAGGGACAGGGAAGGACAGTGAGGGAAATTCTCCTTGTGCTATAGTGTGCTAAAGCATTGATCATCAACCATCTTTAAAAAATCATTTTTTCTAGGGACAGAAAACTATAGGTAGGGAGAGTGTCAGTGTGTTTTACTGTGATAATCCTTGTTTCTAGGGACAGGGAAGGACAGTGAGGGAAATTCTTCTTGTGCTATAGTGTGCTAAAGCATTGATCATCAACCATCTTTAAAAAAACATTTTTTCTAGGGACAGAAAACTATAGGTAGGGAGAGTGTCAGTTTCTTTCACTGTGATAATCCTTGTTTCTAGGGACAGGGAAGGACAGTGAGGGAAATTCTCCTTGTGCTATACTGTGCTAAAGCATTGATCATCAACCATCTTTAAAAAAACATTTTTTCTAGGGACAGAAAACTATAGGTAGGGAGAGTGTCAGTTTCTTTCACTGTGATAATCCTTGTTTCTAGGGACAGGGAAGGACAGTGAGGGAAATTCTCCTTGTGCTATACTGTGCTAAAGCATTGATCATCAACCATCTTTAAAAAAACATTTTTTCTAGGGACAGAAAACTATAGGTAGGGAGAGTGTCATTTTCTTTCACTGTGATAATCCTTGTTTCTAGGGACAGGGAAGGACAGTGAGGGAAATTCTCCTTGTGCTATACTGTGCTAAAGCATTGATCATCAACCATCTTTAAAAAAACATTTTTTCTAGGGACAGAAAACTATAGGTAGGGAGAGTGTCAGTTTCTTTCACTGTGATAATCCTTGTTTCTAGGGACAGGGAAGGACAGTGAGGGAAATTCTCCTTGTGCTATACTGTGCTAAAGCATTGATCATCAACCATCTTTAAAAAAACATTTTTTCTAGGGACAGAAAACTATAGGTAGGGAGAGTGTCAGTTTCTTTCACTGTGATAATCCTTGTTTCTAGGGACAGGGAAGGACAGTGAGGGAAATGCTCCTTGTGCTATACTGTGCTAAAGCATTGATCATCAACCATCTTTAAAAAAATATTTTTTCTAGGGACAGAAAACTATAGGTAGGGAGAGTGTCAGTTTCTTTCACTGTGATAATCCTTGTTTCTAGGGACAGGGAAGGACAGTGAGGGAAATTCTCCTTGTGCTATACTGTGCTAAAGCATTGATCATCAACCATCTTTAAAAAAACATTTTTTCTAGGGACAGAAAACTATAGGTAGGGAGAGTGTCAGTTTCTTTCACTGTGATAATCCTTGTTTCTAGGGACAGGGAAGGACAGTGAGGGAAATTCTCCTTGTGCTATACTGTGCTAAAGCATTGATCATCAACCATCTTTAAAAAAACATTTTTTCTAGGGACAGAAAACTATAGGTAGGGAGAGTGTCAGTTTCTTTCACTGTGATAATCCTTGTTTCTAGGGACAGGGAAGGACAGTGAGGGAAATTCTCCTTGTGCTATACTGTGCTAAAGCATTGATCATCAACCATCTTTAAAAAAACATTTTTTCTAGGGACAGAAAACTATAGGTAGGGAGAGTGTCATTTTCTTTCACTGTGATAATCCTTGTTTCTAGGGACAGGGAAGGACAGTGAGGGAAATTCTCCTTGTGCTATACTGTGCTAAAGCATTGATCATCAACCATCTTTAAAAAAACATTTTTTTCTAGGGACAGAAAACCATAGGTAGGGAGAGTGTCAGTTTCTTTCACTGTGATAATCCTTGTTTCTAGGGACAGGGAAGGACAGTGAGGGAAATTCTCCTTGTGCTATACTGTGCTAAAGCATTGGTCATCAACCATCTTTAAAAAAACTTTTTTTCTAGGGACAGAAAACTATAGGTAGGGAGAGTGTCAGTTTCTTTCACTGTGATAATCCTTGTTTCTAGGGACAGGGAAGGACAGTGAGGGAAATTCTCCTTGTGCTATACTGTGCTAAAGCATTGATCATCAACCATCTTTAAAAAAACATTTTTTCTAGGGACAGAAAACTATAGGTAGGGAGAGTGTCAGTTTCTTTCACTGTGATAATCCTTGTTTCTAGCGACAGGGAAGGACAGTGAGGGAAATTCTCCTTGTGCTATACTGTGCTAAAGCATTGATCATCAACCATCTTTAAAAAAACATTTTTTCTAGGGACAGAAAACTATAGGTAGGGAGAGTGTCATTTTCTTTCACTGTGATAATCCTTCTTTCTAGGGACAGGGAAGGACAGTGAGGGAAATTCTCCTTGTGCTATACTGTGCTAAAGCATTGATCATCAACCATCTTTAAAAACACATTTTTTCTAGGGACAGAAAACTATAGGTAGGGAGAGTGTCATTTTCTTTCACTGTGATAGTCCTTGTTTCTAGGGACAGGGAAGGACAGTGAGGGAAATTCTCCTTGTGCTATACTGTGCTAAAGCATTGATCATCAACCATCTTTAAAAAAACATTTTTTCTAGGGACAGAAAACTATAGGTAGGGAGAGTGTCAGTTTCTTTCACTGTGATAATCCTTGTTTCTAGGGACAGGGAAGGACAGTGAGGGAAATTCTCCTTGTGCTATACTGTGCTAAAGCATTGATCATCAACCATCTTTAAAAAAACATTTTTTCTAGGGACAGAAAACTATAGGTAGGGAGAGTGTCAGTTTCTTTCACTGTGATAATCCTTGTTTCTAGGGACAGGGAAGGACAGTGAGGGAAATTCTCCTTGTGCTATACTGTGCTAAAGCATTGATCATCAACCATCTTTAAAAAAACATTTTTTCTAGGGACAGAAAACTATAGGTAGGGAGAGTGTCAGTTTCTTTCACTGTGATAATCCTTGTTTCTAGGGACAGGGAAGGACAGTGAGGGAAATTCTCCTTGTGCTATACTGTGCTAAAGCATTGATCATCAACCATCTTTAAAAAAACATTTTTTCTAGGGACAGAAAACTATAGGTAGGGAGAGTGTCATTTTCTTTCACTGTGATAATCCTTGTTTCTAGGGACAGGGAAGGACAGTGAGGGAAATTCTCCTTGTGCTATACTGTGCTAAAGCATTGATCATCAACCATCTTTAAAAAAACATTTTTTCTAGGGACAGAAAACCATAGGTAGGGAGAGTGTCAGTTTCTTTCACTGTGATAATCCTTGTTTCTAGGGACAGGGAAGGACAGTGAGGGAAATTCTCCTTGTGCTATACTGTGCTAAAGCATTGGTCATCAACCATCTTTAAAAAAACTTTTTTTCTAGGGACAGAAAACTATAGGTAGGGAGAGTGTCAGTTTCTTTCACTGTGATAATCCTTGTTTCTAGGGACAGGGAAGGACAGTGAGGGAAATTCTCCTTGTGCTATACTGTGCTAAAGCATTGATCATCAACCATCTTTAAAAAAACATTTTTTCTAGGGACAGAAAACTATAGGTAGGGAGAGTGTCAGTTTCTTTCACTGTGATAATCCTTGTTTCTAGCGACAGGGAAGGACAGTGAGGGAAATTCTCCTTGTGCTATACTGTGCTAAAGCATTGATCATCAACCATCTTTAAAAAAACATTTTTTCTAGGGACAGAAAACTATAGGTAGGGAGAGTGTCATTTTCTTTCACTGTGATAATCCTTCTTTCTAGGGACAGGGAAGGACAGTGAGGGAAATTCTCCTTGTGCTATACTGTGCTAAAGCATTGATCATCAACCATCTTTAAAAACACATTTTTTCTAGGGACAGAAAACTATAGGTAGGGAGAGTGTCATTTTCTTTCACTGTGATAGTCCTTGTTTCTAGGGACAGGGAAGGACAGTGAGGGAAATTCTCCTTGTGCTATACTGTGCTAAAGCATTGATCATCAACCATCTTTAAAAAAACATTTTTTCTAGGGACAGAAAACTATAGGTAGGGAGAGTGTCAGTTTCTTTCACTGTGATAATCCTTGTTTCTAGGGACAGGGAAGGACAGTGAGGGAAATTCTCCTTGTGCTATACTGTGCTAAAGCATTGATCATCAACCATCTTTAAAAAAACATTTTTTCTAGGGACAGAAAACTATAGGTAGGGAGAGTGTCAGTTTCTTTCACTGTGATAATCCTTGTTTCTAGGGACAGGGAAGGACAGTGAGGGAAATTCTCCTTGTGCTATACTGTGCTAAAGCATTGATCATCAACCATCTTTAAAAAAACATTTTTTCTAGGGACAGAAAACTATAGGTAGGGAGAGTGTCAGTTTCTTTCACTGTGATAATCCTTGTTTCTAGGGACAGGGAAGGACAGTGAGGGAAATTCTCCTTGTGCTATACTGTGCTAAAGCATTGATCATCAACCATCTTTAAAAAAACATTTTTTCTAGGGACAGAAAACTATAGGTAGGGAGAGTGTCATTTTCTTTCACTGTGATAATCCTTGTTTCTAGGGACAGGGAAGGACAGTGAGGGAAATTCTCCTTGTGCTATACTGTGCTAAAGCATTCCTCATCAACCATCTTTGAAATCCTTGTTTTTTGGACAGTCAGGGAAATTGTCGTTGTGCTATTCTGTGCGAAAGCAATCATCCTCAATCATATTTAGAAATCCTTAAGTAAAGGGACAGAGAAGGACACCTGAAGGTAGCCCTTATTGCTTTTTTCCCATCTCCCTGCAGGCCATCTATTAGAATGTCTGGAAGGCAAACAAGGAGAGGCAGACAGTCAGGAGGCAATAAAAGAGGGCAAGCAGGCTCTGTGTCTGGGGGCAACAGTGCTGGTCGTGGACGCGGTGCATTGTCATCAGCACATGGCCATGGGACACGCTTGTCCTTCTTTTCGGCAGCTGGACATGTTGAGCCACATCATGCCGAAGACTTGGTAGAGTGGATGACCAAGCCCTCCTCCTCCTCCTCATCCTCTCTCACCCAGGCTCAGGGTACTGGCAAAGCAGCTGCCAAAGCGTCCTCTTCCCTGGTATCAATGTCAGACTCATCATCAGTCACTCCTTCCCTAGACCCACCATGTCCTCTTCCTGAGGAGTCCCCCGAACTGTTTGAGCACAGTGTTGGGTACATGCTCCAGGAGGATGCCCAGCGTTTTGAAGGGTCTGATGATGAAACCCAGCTACAGGAAGGCAGTAGCGTGAGAGCAGACAGAGGGGATGCTCAAGAAGGACACCAATCTGGCAGTCATGTTCCAGCAGCTGCAGCATACTGCCAGATTGGCTCCAGTGATGAGGAGGGAGGGGATGATGAGGTCACTGACTCCACGTGGGTGCCTAATAGGAGAGAGGAGGAGGAGGAGGATGAGGAGGAGGCACATCTCCAACGAGGCAGGATGCCCTTTGGTGGCCAGCGTAAGGGCAGTACACCGACGGAATCACACCGCAGAGCTCCGCCTGTGCAGGGCGCTGCCTCTGCCCGTCATTCAAAAAGTTCTTTGGTGTGGGCCTTTTTTGAGGCTAGTGCATCAGATCGCACAGCTGCTGTTTGCAACATATGTCTCAAGCGTATATCGCGTGGCCAAAACATCAGCCGCTTGGGTACCACATGCCTGATCAGACATATGTTGACCTGCCATGCAGCTCGTTGGCAAGCCTACCTCAAAGACCCACACCAAAGAACAAAGCGGACCTCTCCTTGCACCGCATCAGCTGGGATCTCCAACCCCACTATAACTTCAGTCCTCTCTGAAACATGCACTGAGAGGAATGAAGGTGTAGAATTAGGTGTGTCACAGCCAAGTACTTGCGGCCACTCTGCTAGCAGTACACCGACGTCCGATTCTAGCAGGCAAATTTCCCTGCCCCAGCTGCTGGACCGTTGAAAGAAGTTCACTCCCAGCCATCCACATGCCCAGCGGTTGAATGCTAGCTTGGCTAAATTGCTAGCGCTTCAACTGCTGCCTTTTCAGTTGGTAGACTCGGCCCCCTTCCGTGAGTTTGTGCAATGTGCGGTTCCTCAGTGGCAGGTTCCCAAACGCCACTTTTTCTCACGGAAGGCTATTCCGGCTCTCTACCGGCATGTGGAAGGCAATGTCTTGGCCTCGCTGGACAGGGCGGTCAGCGGTAAGGTGCATATTACCACTGACTCATGGTCCAGCAGGCATGGACAGGGACGTTACCTTTCTTTCACGGCCCATTGGGTCACTCTTTTGGCAGCTGGGAAGGATGCAGGACAAGGTGCAGTAGTGTTGGAGGTTGTTCCACCGCCACGCCTCCAAAATGCTACTACTGGTTGTGACACACCTCTCTCCTCCACCCCCTCCTCTTCTTCTTCCTCCATGGCCTCTTCCTGTGCTTTGTCCTCTGAACCAGCGGTGCTCCGTAGCCGTTCAAGGGGCTACGCAAGTACGCAGGCAAAAAGATGCCATGCCGTGCTTGCGCTGGTGTGTTTGGGGGACAGAAGCCACACTGGGGCAGAGGTCCTGTCTGCTCTGCAGGGCCAGGCCGAGAGGTGGTTGACGCCACGCCAGCTTAAGCCAGGAATGGTGGTTTGCGACAATGGCACCAACCTCCTCTCCGCCCTCCGACAGGGACAACTGACCCATGTGCCCTGTGTGGCTCACGTCCTTAACCTGGTGGTGCAGCGGTTCTTGGGCAGGTACCCGGGCTTACAGGATGTCCTGAGGCAGGCCAGGAAAGTCTGTGTGCATTTCCGCAGATCTTATAATGCCAGTGCTCGCCTGGCTGAGCTGCAAAAGGAGTTGAACCTGCCCAAGAACCGCCTTATATGTGACATGCCCACCAGGTGGAACTCAACGTTGGCCATGCTGCAGCAGTTGCACACGCAGCAGAGGGCCATCAATGAGTACCTGCGCGACTACGGCACCAGGACAGGGTCAGGGGAGCTCGGGTTTTTTTCACCACGCCAGTGGGGCATGATCAGGGATGCATGCACTGTCCTGGCACCATTTGAGGAGGCCACGAGGATGGTGAGCAGTGACAGTGCATGCATCAGTGACACTGTACCTCTTGTCCACCTGTTGGAACATACGCTGCGTGGAATAATGGACAGGGCACTTGAGGCAGAACAGAGGCAGGAAGAGGAGGACTTCCTTGCCTCTCAAGGCCCCCTTTATCCAGACAGTGTTCCTTCTGTCCCACCCATCGCACAGGAAGAAGAGGAGGAGGAGGAGGAGGATTGTGTCAGCATGGAGGTGGAGGCTGGCACTCAGCATCATCAGCAGCAGTCTTTTAGGGATGATTTACAGTCCCAAGAAACCAGTGGACTTGTACGTGGCTGGGAGGAGGTGGCTGCGGATCATGTCGTCCTTAGTGACCCAGAGGACTCCGGAACGAATGCCTCAGCAAACCTACGCTGCATGGCCTCCCTGATCCTGCAAAGTCTGCGGAAGGATCCTCGTATTCTTCGGATCAAGGAGAGGGACCATTACTGGCTGGCCACTCTCCTTGATCCACGGTACAAGGGTAAGGTTGCGGACCTTATGTTACCGTCGCAGAGGGAGCAGAGGATGAGACAACTCCGGGAGGCCTTGCAGAAAGGTCTGTGCAACGCGTTCCCAGAGACTGGGAGGTTACAAACTCCTGGTCCTGGACAACGAGTTGCTGAGGCTTCGGCCAGTCAAAGAAGGAGCGGTGGGGAAGGTGGCCGTCTGACCGATGCGTTCAGACAATTCTTTAGTCCGCAGCCCCAAAGTATGATCGGTTCCAGCAACCATCGCCAGCGTCTGATAAACATGGTGCAGGAATATCTAGGGGCAAGGTCAGACTTGGACACCTTCCCCACCGAAAATCCTCTGGCTTACTGGGTCTTGAGGATGGATCACTGGCCAGAGCTTGCACAGTATGCAATTGAGCTACTGGCCTGTCCTGCATCCAGCGTTCTTTCAGAACGCACATTCAGTGCTGCTGGAGGATTTGTCACGGATCACAGGGTGCGCCTGTCCACCGACTCGGTTGATCGACTGACTTTCATCAAGATGAACCAGTCTTGGATCACCACCAGCTACCACACACCTGATGCTGATATAACAGACTAATTGATTTTAACATGTCACATCCCTTCAAGACTGATGCTGATGCTGAGTGCCTGTGCTTTTATGTTGACTGGCTATCCTCCTCCTCCGAGTCCTCAATGATACGATTGATGATGATAGCTTGGAAGATCATTTTTGTTTATGGGTGCCGCCACCAGTGGCTAAGGCCCAATTTTTCAGCCCCTGTTTAACAGGGGCGTGTAATTACAATTTTTGAAGCAATAATTTGCCATAGGGCTCATTGCTGTGCTCCAAGTACAGTATCTGTGAGGGGTTGGAGTGTTGTGGCACCAGTGCCTAAGGCCCAATTTTTCAGCCCCTGTTTAACAGGGGCGTGTCATTACAATTTTTGAAGCAATACTTTGCAACAGGGCTCATTGCTGTGCTCCAAGTACAGTATCTGTGAGGGGTTGGAGTGTTGTGCCACCAGTGCCTAAGGCCCAATTTTTCAGCCCCTGTTTAACAGGGGCGTGTCATTACAATTTTTAAAGCAATACTTTGCAACAGGGCTCATTTCTGTGCTCCAAGTACAGTATCTGTGAGGGGTTGTAGTGTTGTGCCACCAGTGCCTAATGCCCAATTTTTCAGCCCCTGTTCAACAGGGGCATGTAATTACAATTCTTGATCTAATAATTCACAGCAGGGCCCATTGCTGCACCCACCAAGAGTAACTCTGAGGGCTTACAGTGTTGTGGCAACGCCACCACCACCACCACCACGAAAGGCCCAATTTTTCAGCCCCTGTTCAAAAGGGGCATGTAATTACAATTCTTGATCTAATAATTCACAGCAGGGCCCATTCCTGCACCCACCAAGAGTAACTCTGAGGGCTTACAGTGTTGTGGCAACACCACCACCACCACCACCACCACGAAAGGCCCAATTTTTCAGGCCCTGTTCAACAGGGGCATGCAATTACAATTCTTGATCTAATAATTCACAGCAGGGCCCATTGCTGCACCCACCAAGAGTAATTGTCAGGGCTTACAGTGTTGTGGCACCAGCACCACCATCAAAGGCCCAATTTTTACTACCACTGTTCAACAATTATATGTAATTAAAATTCCTGATATAATAGTTGACAGCAGGGCGTTCCATCACCAACCAAGAGTAACTGTGAGTGCTTACAGTGTTGTGCCAACACCAACAACTAAGGGGCCTATTTCTGCAGAGTATATACGGCAGGTCCCTACTTTCAAACATCCAACTTACAAATGACTCCTACTTGCAAACGCAAGAAGACAACAGGAAGTGAGAGGGAATCTACCCCTTGGAAGGAAAATTCTCTCCTGTAAGAATTAATATGGGAGAAAGGTGTCTCCTCTGTACTGATGCTTTATCACCAATCCTTGTTTCAAGAAAAACACCACATTTCAAAAACAGTTGTCATTGGGACGGAAAGTGAGGTGAAATGTTCTGAACAGGGGCACAGACAGCAAAACAAATGTTACAGGGGTGATAACCCTTACCTATGTTTTCCAAAAAGTTTAAAAATAGATTTTTGGGCTGGAGCTACACTTAAACAATGTACCTGTTCATAATTACAAACAGATTCTACATAAGAACAAACCTACAGTCCCTGTCTTGTATGCACCGCCTGTATACGGCTGTTCAGAGTATATAGGGCCTTTTTTATTTTGTGTGCGGTGTTCCCCTTAATATCCATACAAGACCCAAAGGGGCTGGTAATGGGCTGGGGTAGAAGGGGGGGGTCATGGGGTAGCTATGCCATTTTTCTTAACGATTTTCATCCATATTACCGGGACCAGACATTACATTAAAGCCGCAAGCAGTTTTAAATGGCTTTTTTTTCCTTTAGAAGTGTCATTTTGTGCAGGGACAGTTCTAAACACGGGAAACACGTGGCACTTCACAGGCATACTTTAGACACCCCCCAGGTACGATATTTAAAGGAATATTTGACTCTTTTTTTTTCACTTTATGCATCATTAAAATGACTGCTCCCGAAAAACAACCGTTTTTAAAACTTCTTTTTGCATTGATACATGTCCCCTGGTGCAGAACCCGGGTTCCCAAACCCTTTTTAGGACAATAACATGCATAATAGTCGTTATAATTAGCACTTTAGAATTCGAACGTTCGCATCCATTGTATTTAATAGGGTTCTAATGTTCGTACGAACTTTCGGTCTGTTCGCGGGTTCTGGTGCGAACCGAACCCGGGGGTGTTCGGCTCATCACTAGTGCTCGGCAAGATCCATGTTGCATTCAGTGATGGCGAAGAGGGCCTTGTGGCTGAAACCCTGGATGGCTGACTTATCCTCCAAACAAAATTGGTGCAAAATCCCGTTTGATGGGAAAGCACTATTCGGAGACAAAATGGATAAAGCTATCTCCAGGCTGTCAGGAGGGAAGTCTGGTATGCTTCCACAGGACAGAAGGATGCGAAGATTCAGAGGTGGTTCCTCTAGGTTCCGCCAGTCAAATCCAAGGGATTTTAGGCAGTCGAGACAACAACAGACCTTGGAAAGGTACTCAGGGATCCTTTTTGAACAGGAAGATGAAAGCCCTTCCGGCCCCACAGGAGCAGAAGCAGTCTTTTTGACGCCAGAGTAACCCAGGCACTGCCGGTGGGAGCCAGGCTAAAGTTTTTTTGTCCCAGTCTGGGCTACCCGCTGCCACGACCCCTGGGTTCTGTCAACAATTCAATGGGGGCACTTTTGGAATTTCTCTCACCCCCCACCTCGGATCTCTTTCAAAGGAACAGAGATTCCATCCTCTCCACTGAAGGCTCAAGCTCTGAAAAACGTCCTAACGTCACTCCAGCTTCAGGGGGCGGCTGTTCCGGTTCCCTTGGCAGAGCGCTTTGCAGGCTTTTACTCCACCCAATTTCTGGTCCCAAAGAGGACAGGTGGGTGGAGGCCTGTGATAGACCTAAAGAGGCTCAACCGGTATATCCGCCCCGAAAGCTTCAAAATGGAGTCCCTGCAGACGATTATTCAGGCAGTCCAGCCATCAGATTGGATGATTTCGGTCGATCTGCAGGATGCGTACCTACATGTTCCAATTCTACCTGCATTTCAAAAATACCTGAGATTTGCAGTGGGACGGACCCACCTACAGTTTCAAGCCCTGCCTTTCGGTCTGTGCACCTCTCCCAGGGTGTTCACCAAGATACTAATATCTGCTTTGGTTCCCCTGTGGGAGAGGGGCTTGAGGATATACCACTACTTGGCCGACATCCTACTCCTAGCAAGCAATCCGGATCAGTTGGTATGTCACCGGGACATTCTTCTACAGTCGCTAAAAGAGCTAGGGTGGCTGGTGAATTCCGACAAGAGTCAACTAACGCCAACACAGCAGATAATCTACGCGCAATGTTCGACACTCAGGAGGGGACAGTGTCATTACCACCGCCAAAGGCAAGGATTGTCATCCAGAGAATGATCAAAGTCATCTGGAGCCCGTATCTGATGGCTTCACAATGCCTGAGCCTCATTGGCACAATGTCTTCCTGTATACCCATGGTTCCTTGGGCACATTGGCACTTGAGGTATTTCCAGACTGGTTTCTTGGAGCAGTGGAAGAAACAACGACTATCTCAGACGATCCTGCTGACGGGAAAAATGCGCAGGAGCCTTCACTGGTGGACAGTTCCGGAAAACCTCTCCAAGCCTCATAACCTGGGCTCCCTTCCTTGGATCCCAATTACGTCCGATGCAAGCAGACAGGTCTGGGGAGCCCATTGCGGGCAAACCAGAATACAGGGGAGATGGTCATGCACCACCCAGGGAGTGGTATCCAACATCTTGGAGATGAGGGCAGCCTTCTTGGCACTGACCTCTTTGGCACCCCAAATCAGAGGCCAGAGAATACTCCTACGCCTAGACAACAGGGCAGCTGTCGCTTATCTGCAGAAGCAGGGAGGCAATCGCAGCAGGTCACTCCTCAAGGAGGTAGAGCCGATCATGCTCTGGGTGGAGCAGAACCTCCTGGAACAACGAGTGGGCTCTCCACCCCCATGTCTTCCTTCAAATTGCCAACATATGGGATCCCCCTCAGGTAGATCTGTTCACCTCCCCGAAGAACGCCAAGCTGGACAGGTTCTTCTCTCGGCTGCCGCATCCACAAGCCGTGGCAGTGGATGCCCTGTCATGTCCCTGGAGGTTCACCACGGCATATGCCTTTCCTCCCAGGCCATTAATATTCAAATTCCTCCTGAGGCTCCTCAGGGAGCCAGTCCAGGTGGTGGCAGTACTTCCGTATTGCGCCTCAGTGTGGGCTCTCCAATCAAGATCCCTCCTTTCCCTCAACTTCTGTCGCAGGGCAGTCTAGTTCATCCAAACCCTCAGAAGTTGAATCTTCGAATCTGTAGGTTGAGAGGCGAAGGTTCGAGTCCCTAGAGTGTTCTCCAGGAGTCATATCAACCCTTCTAAAAGCTAGGAAGCCAGTAACTAGTGCCATATATTCAAGAATATGGGACAAGTTCTTGTCATTTGTTTCCGGAAATGGATTTGATCCAATCCTTCCTTCTACATCTCATGTTCTAGGATTCCTTCAGACAGGACTTGATCTGGGACTTGGTCTGAGCTCTCTCAAAGTGCAGGTAGCAGCAATCTCTGCTGCAACAAATAAGAGATGGGCGGAGGATCCTTCAGTAGTCACTTTCCTCAGAGGTATATTGAAGATTCGCCCTCCTGTCAGACGATCATTTCCTAAGTGGGATCTGTCCCTAGTCCTGGAAGTTCTATCTGACCATCCCTTTGCTCCAGTGGAACAAGTAACAATATGGAACCTGACACTAAAGACGGCTTTCCTGCTAGCCATTACATCTGGCAGAAGAATCTCGGAACTTCACTCTTTAGGGATAGGTGACGACCACATCTCCTTCTTCCCAGACAGAGTGGAACTTCGTCCCCTTCGGGGGTTCACACAAAAGGTTGCTACTCCAAGCCACCTGTTGGAACCCTGGGCACTACCAGTGTTTACAGGCATGGATTGAGAGTCTTGTCACAAACTGGATGTATCCAGAGTGCTCAGGGCCTACCTAGAAGCCACCGGCCCCTTCAGAAATTCTGAGAGACTTTTCATCGTACTGTTCGGTAAATACAGGGGCAAAATAGCTTCCATCAGAACTCTGGCATCTTGGGTTGTAAGGTTAATCCAGAAGGCCTACAGGGTGAAGAATATGGAGCCTCCATCCCGAGTGAATGCTCATTCTACAAGGGCAGTCTCAGCTTCCTGGGCAGCAAAGGCTAATGTTTCGTTGGAGACGGTGTGCAGGGCCGCCACCTGGTCTTCTCACCATACACTACCATATTGATCCAGGAGCGCTCACGACTGTTGAGTTTGGAAGGAGGGCAGTTCAGGCTGCTATGTCCTCTTCTAATTAAACATTTATTGTTAAGCAATTATCCCACCCATGTCAGCTAGTTATTTATCACAGGTATGCTGCATTGAGGCACCAGGAAAACGGAAAATTGTATCATACTTACCAGTAATTTTCCTTTCCTGGTGCCTATCCATGTCAGCATACGCTCCCACCCTCGGTATTCTATATTACAGAGAATGTTGGGGGAGGGACTATGCCTTTAATTTATGCTATTCACTAGTCCTGAAGGAGGAGTCGAGGCGGAGCTCTATCACAGGTATGCTGCCATGGATAGGCACCAGGAAAGGAAAATTACTGGTAAGTATGATACAATTTTCCGTTTTCTTGCTACTACCATAACCTACCACCAAAGATTAACCCCCAAAAAAATCCTGCTAGTGACGATTGCAGTGATGTCAGTTGTTGATTGTACCCGTAGTACAGCCCAGAATCAATAGTGTGCATTTTGCTTTTTTTTTTATCCTACCTAAAACACACTGACACTAACTAACTGATACTAATTTAAAAAAAATCCTGTCCAAAAATACTGACCCTGACCTTTGACCCTGACCTTGCCATTTGACCCTGACCCAAACACTTAGACCACCAAACCTTGATCTTTTTTACATTTTTTTAATTCATATTATTTATTTAAAATTGTTTTTTACACACACTTTTTTTTTTTTATCTCTGCAAGGACAGAGACAGAAATCACGGGGTAGGGCTTCACATTGACTGATCACTATGATAGCCAATCAGAGGCTATCACAGCGATCAGGTGACCTGAAATTGGACGTTCTGGGTCCTGATCATTAGAACGAGGCCCGGGACTCTCGTGACAAAGGGAGATACACAAATATGCAGTCCCACGGAAAAAAGGCCAGTCCAGCGTGGCCGCATATTTGTGTACAGTCGGCGTGAAGGAGTTCATGAAAGACTTGTAACTTTATGTAAAGCCTTAAATTATTGCAAGTTCTCTCAGCTGAAGACAGCCAATACAGTTCAAGTAACACTGTACTTCTCAATGCAGTTTTCAAACAAGAGAAATATGCATTTCTGCCACTAGGGGGCACTGCAGGGGAAAGGCTCCAGTTTAGTTTGTTTGTGGGCACAGTAGATAATAGTTTCGGACCTCTCAGGCCTTAAAGAGGAACTGTAGTCTGCTCACATAATTTGTAATAAAACATCTTTGCCATTATGAAGCTTCCCTCCAACCACTTTGCATACTATTTTATATATACTGTGATTCTGTACTTGCCAAATATGCTGCAGAAATCTCCCTCCACTGAGTCTGACTGCAATCATTTTAACTGTGGGTAGCTGAAGCTGCTGCCTGTTAACTTCCTGGATTTACACAGACACACACCTCCAGCTCTGCAGCTCTCATTGGCCCTCTTATGACTCATACCCCCTCTCTTCCTGGCAAACTCTCACAAGAGTGAGAGAAAGCTGTGCATGATGTCATAAGCCTAGGCTTTTTTAAAGACAAGAAACAGGAATTGGGCTGTATGAAGGTATGAAGGTATTTCCGAGCAGAAAAAAATATGTTTTACTATCCAAAGGTAAAACAAGGAGTGCAGAGGATTTAATAGATGGAAAGATGAAAAAATGACTGAAGTTCCACTTGTAAAGCCTCGGTTTAAAAAATAAATAAAATAACAAACATGCTATAGGGGCACCTGAGCCAAGCAGCAGCTCCATGTGTCCATTCAGACACAGAGCTGCCATTCGGCCCCGCCCCCTCTCTCTCCTGCATGCATTTTTTCTGGGGCACAGGCTGGCAGGTGATGGGCACTTTGTGGCAGCTGATGGGCACATCTGATGGGGGCTGCACTGATAATCAATGTGCTGATTATCAGAGCAGACCCCCCCCCTCTGACAGGGAGAGCCGCCAATTGGCTCTCCCTGTCAACGTGAACCGAGGAAAGCCTTTTACTGGAACTTCCTGGTTCACGCAATGATCAGCTGTGATTGGTCTCAGCTGATCACGTGATAAGAAGCCTCTGTCAGAGGCTCCATACCACGATCAGAGTTGCGGTGTGTCAGACTGACACACCGCACCTCCAATCGCCGCGTTGCGTCATATGACGTCCGATCAGGATAACTAAACCACTTTGCCGCCGTCATATTGCTATATGGCGGGTGGAAAGTGGTTAATGCATAGAATGCATTAGGATAAAAAAACTTCTGCCTTTACAACCCCTTTAACCGCTTCAGCCCCGGACCATTTCGCTGGCCAAAGACAAGGCCACTTTTTGCAATTCGGCACTGCGTCTCTTTAACTGACAATTGCGCGGTCGTGCGACATGGCTCCCAAACAAAATTGACGTTCTTTTTTTCCCACAAATAGAGCTTTCTTTTGGTGGTATTTAATCACCTCTGCGGTTTTTATTTTTTGCGCTATAAACAAAAATAGAGCGACAATTTTGAAAAAAATGCTATATTTTTTACTTTTTGCTATAATAAATATCCCCAATAAATAAATAAAAAAACATTTTTTTTCTCAGTTTAGGCCGATACGTATTCTTCTACATATTTTTGGTAAAAAAAATCAAAAGAATCGCATAAAGCGTTTATTGATGGGTTTTCGCAAAAGTTATAGTATCTACAAAATAAGGGGTAGTTTTATGGGATTTTTTTTTATATTTTATTTTTTTACCAATAATGGCAGCGATCAGCGATTTTTATTGTGACTGCGACTTTATGGTGGACACATCGGACACGTTTGACAAATTTTTGGGACCATTGTCATTTTTACAGCGATCAGTGCTATAAAAATGCACTAGTTACTGTGAAAATGACACTGGCAGTGAAGGGGTTAACCACTAGGTGGCGCTGCAGGGGTTAAGTCAGTACTAGGGAGTGATTCTTACTGTTAGGGGGCGTGGCTACACGTGACACGTCACTGATGACCGTTCCCGATCACGGGGGAACAGTAGATCAGTGACATGTCACTAGGCAGAACAGGGGAATGCCTTGTTTACAAAGGCATCCCCCTGTTCTGCCTTTGCCGACCGCAATCGGGGGCTGGGCGGCAAATTGAAAGGGACATACAGGTACGCCAATGTGCCTGCCCGTGCCATTGTGTCGACGTACATCTGTGTGCGGCGGTCGGCAAGTGGTTAAAGTGATACTAAAGCTGCGTTTTTTTTTTTTTAAATAACAAACATATCATACTTACCTCCACTGTGCAGTTCATCCACCTGTTCTGGGGGCCCTCAGCGGCTCTTGCGGCTCCTCCCTGATAACCCCCTAGGAGAAGCGCTCTCCCGAGGGGGTTACCTTGCGGGCACGCTCCTGAGTCATACACTCGGCGTCCAACGACGCCGAGTGTATGACTCAGCCCCGCCCCCTGGCACCCGCTTCATTGTATTTGATTGACAGCAGCGGGAGCCAATGGCTGCACTGCTATTAATCTATTCAGTCAAAGCCGGGACTCTGTGGATGCATTAAGGTGAAAATCACAGTTTACAACCTAAAAAGTGGAGAAATGTACTTGATGTAGCAGATGATATAAGTAATTCTACCTCAATTTCATGTTTTGATTGCAGAAAAACAACAGCAAAAATCTCACTAGTTGTAGCTATAGCTTATGTCTTTGTAATTTGCCATTTTTATGCAAATACATATTATTTTCTTTTATCTGTTCTATGTAATGTGACACTTTATAGGTCATACTGATACCTAATAGGTCTGGTGATGAGAATGATTTCAACAGTCTGGCGTAGGGGATATGGGGACATAAAGGGCAATACATTGGGGATCTGTAATCATAACAAAAGGTT
Organism: Rana muscosa; assembly: GCA_029206835.1. NCBI lineage: Eukaryota > Metazoa > Chordata > Amphibia > Anura > Ranidae > Rana > Rana muscosa. The sequence goes on along the minus strand of CM055116.1, from coordinate 597,286,827 downwards.
GGGAATACAGAGAGTCCTGGAGCAAAGACAAAAGAGAAATGAGCGGAGGGACGGCATGACAGGTGGGGCAGGCAGCAGCCTAATAGGCTGTGGTCCCTTTAAGGAAAGGGGGGTGGCCGTGGGGTGAAAGGGGAGGGGGAGCACAGTTCAGTCAGGGAGGAAATGACGTTTTTCTCACTTCCTCCATCACTCACGAGGTAGAAAGCTTTACTGCCTGTGCTATGGCTGCTGTGGCTGAACTGTTGGCGCAATTGCGGGCCGCGGTGGCCGCGCAGGGGGCTGAGTGGCTGCAGGAGCAAGTGACTGCAGTTCTAGACGAACGGGCGGCGGCGCCCGCCGGGGGGGGGGTCGCTCCAGCGCGCGCTAGGCGGTCCAGGCCGCCTGAGCGGTACAGTCCGGGCGCATCCCCAAGTTTGGCGACTTCCGTCCGGAGACCCGACAGGGGCCCTCCGGTTGCATCCCCTTGCCGCACGCAGCCGGTGTTGGCGGGGGGGGCCGGGAGGAATCCGCGCTGTGGACGGAGTTCGGCGGTGGGGGAGACGAGTGGCCCTCTTGCCCCTCCCCCTCCAGCGCGGCGGAGATGCGGTGACATCGCGGCCGAGGCTGCGGGTGATGCCCGGAATAGCCGTGCGGCCCAGCGGGGAGGATCCAGTTCGCGGGCCAGTGGCGGGAGTCGGTGGCAGTCAGGGGTCCGGCGGAGTCAACGGGACGAACGGTGAGGAGTTTGGCGTCAAATGTGACGGATGGGAGTCGAGCGGATGACACCCGTGCCAGGGGGCGGACCCGCAGTCCGTCGGTGGAGGTCGCGAGTGGGTCGGGTGTGCCAGGATCAAGAGGGCGGGATGCACAGCCACGACAGCCCTTGCCACGTGGGTCGCGTCCGCACGGTGTGCAGCCAGCGCTTGTGTCGGCAGAATCGGATGACAACAGGTCGGAGGGGGAGCTGTCCGGGTCAGACGGTGGTGAGGACTCGGGACAACGGGCTTCGATGGAGAACAATTTGGCGGCTGGCGGACCCAGTCCTAGGCAGCCCGGTAAGTCCAACTCTTCTTTTGTTATTTGTTCTCTATTGCAAGATTTACTGGGTCAAGGTGGTGTTGGGGGGGTTTAAGCGCGGCACCTGGGGCGCGTTCTTCCCCGCAGAGGCAGAGGGCAGCAGGGGAGACGCAGGATTTGTGGTCTGGGTTAGAGGATTTGGTCAGGCGTTTTAAGCCGGGCGGGGGCGACACGGCGTCATCCGCGGCGGCGTGGGGGAAAACAGGGGGTTCGTCTCAGGTAGCTGGGCCTTCGGCGGCACCGTGGAGGTGTCAGGGGAGGTGCAGGCCTCATTAGAAGGGGGGGCTGCCACGGCAAGTGGGCAAGTTGTTGCGGGGGAGAAGAACAAGGAGGCGATCAGGCTGGCGGATGCCGCTAAAAACGAGATGTACATTTGTTTTGAGGCACTGTTAGGAGCTCACCTCAAGCCGGAAGTCAGAGAAAAGCTTTGGAAGGGTGAGTATGTTGAGATCTTCACGTTGCTCCCCTTGGACAAATTCAACCTGGATAGGGTGAGGCCGGAGGAGAGCAAGAAGGAGGATGAGGAAAAGAGGCGTTATCGTCTTATACCCCGTACTTTCACAAATTGGTTGCAAGCATTTGCGATCATGGCCTGTGTGATAGGGGAGAAGGCCCCGGAACATTGTTCTGGGCTTTTCATTTATTTGGAGGCGGTTAGCGAAGCGTACAGGACGTATGGAGGCGTAGCTTGGTTGAGGTATGACGAACAGTTCCGGCAGAGGATGGCCATGAGACCGGGAATGCGATGGGATCACAAGGATATCAACTTGTGGATGCGTCTGATGACAGCGTCGCGGGCCTCCAATCAGTTTTTTCAGGGGGGGGTCGGAGGTGCTGCGGCCTCAGGACAACCGACCGAAAAATGGTGGGGCTACTGCTGGCAGTTCAACGAGGGCACGTGCAAGTATGGAACAAGCTGTCGCTTCAAGCATGTGTGTTCAGGATGTGGGGGTAGTCATGCCTTTTCCAAATGCTTTAAGCGAGGCAAAGGTCGCCCCGGAGATTCTGCGGGAAAAGGGAATGACGCCTGTCCGGGTTGAAAGGATGCTTCCCTTTCTCAATAGGTATCCCGACAGGGGTGCAGCTAGGTTGTTAGAGGAGGGTTTCGCCAGTGGTTTCAGGATTCCTTGTGCGCCTTTTGCAGTTCCCCCGGCAGCCAAGAACCTCCGGTCCACCATGCTCCACCCCTTGGTGGTTTCTGAGAAACTGGATAAGGAAGTACAGTTGGGGCGCATGGCTGGACCGTTCACGGATGCGCCTATGCCTGATTTGGTGGTTTCTCCCTTGGGGGTTGTCCCTAAGAGGGAACCTCAAAAATTTTGATTAATTCATCACCTTTCCTTTCCTAAGGGTGGGTCGGTTAATGATGCTCTTGCGCCGGAGGACTGCACGGTATCGTACACCTCCTTCGACGCGGCAGTGGCATGGGTACGCAGGTGTGGAAGGGGAGCGTTGTTGGCAAAAGCTGATGTTCAATCGGCTTTTCGGTTGCTACCGGTACACCCGGACAGCTTTCGTTTCTTGGGCTGCATGTGGGGGGGGGGGGCTTACTACGTGGACCGTTGTTTGCCCATGGGTTGCTCCATCTCTTGCGCGCTCTTTGAGACTTTTAGTTTGTTCCTAGAATGGGTGGTCCGGGACGTGTCGGGGATCAGTTCGATGATCCATTATTTGGATGATTTTTTGTGTGTGGGCCCTCCGGGGTCTAACGTCTGCAATGTTCTGCTGGAGACGTTGCAATACGTGGCCAATCGTTTTGGGGTCCCTTTGGCCCCCGAGAAGATGGAGGGCCCCACGTCGTCCTTGGTTTTTCTGGGCATAGAGCTGGATTCTGTGAGGATGGAATGCCAGAGGATAAGCTGGAAGCGTTGAAGGCGGAAGTGCGCGGAGTTATCGGCCGGCGCAAGATTCAGCTGCGCCAGATGCAGTCACTATTGGGTAAGTTGTGTTTTGCCTGCAGGATAATGCCTATGGGCAGGGTCTTTAGCCGCAGGCTGTCGGCTGCGACAGCCGGGGTGCGGGTTCCTACTCATTTTGTGAGCCTAACTAGAGAGCTTCGTGAGGATTTGGAAGTGTGGCATGGATTCTTGGAATCTTTCAACGGGCGGGCTTTGTGGATGGCTGGGCCCGTTAGCAATTTCGATCTGGACTTGTTTACGGATGCAGGAGGTTCCACGGGGTATGGGGCGTTCTGTCAGGGCAAATGGAGCGCGGCTCCGTGGCCAAAGGAGTCGGAGGAAGCGGGGTTCTTGAAGAACTTGGTACTATTGGAACTTTTCCCAATTGTGGTGGCTTTGGGGGGGATTCCTTCCGGAATCTCATGGTGCGCCTAAACTGTGACAACATGGGAGTGGTTCAGGTAGTAAATCGAGTGTCGGCCGCCTCACAGCCAGTGGTGCGTTTGCTGAGACATTTGGTTTTGCGCTGCTTGCGTTTGAATGTATTTGTGTACGCAGAGCATCTTCCTGGCGTGGATAACACCCTGGCTGACGCTTTGTCTCGTTTTCAGTGGGACAGGTTCCGGGAGTTGGCACCAGCAGCAGAGGAACGCGGGGTTACCTGTCCCGACTGGATGTGGGACATTGCTTTGACAGCGCAGCACAGTGGATTAAACGGTCGGTCAGTGGGGTCACGTGGAAAGCCTATGCTAAGGTTTGGCAGGAGTGGAGGTCATTTGTTCGGGGGCTGGGAGTTTCCCCGGTGGGGGGTGAAGCGGGAGTGGCCCTGCTTTATTTTCTTACATTGAAAATGGAGCACGGCGTTTCTGTGTCCGCGGTGGACCGTACACTAGCGGGTTTGGCTTTTCTTTTCAAATGGTATGGTTGCAGGGACTATACAAAAGAATTTTGGGTGAAGCAGGCAGTGAAGGGGTACAGGAAAGGCCGGAAGGCGGCTGATAGCCGCAGGCCGGTCTCATTCGTAATGTTGCAGAAATTGTTCCTGCATTTACATTCCGTGTGCAGTTCGGAATATGAGTGTCAGTTGTTCCGGGCAGCATTTGCGCTTGCCTTTTTTGGGGCCCTAAGGGTGGGGGAGCTGGTCAGTTCTTCCAGACGGGCGCCGTGGGGCTTGTTGGCCCAGGATGTGGAGTGTTCGGGACATTCGGTGGGAATATGGGTGAGCAGGTCCAAAACGGATCAAGTTGGAAAAGGTATGCGGCTTCAGTTGTTTCGCATCCCGGATGCGTCAATCTGTCCTGTACGGGGCGGTGGAATCTTTTTGTTCCATGCGTCCGGGACTCGAGGGTTCTTTTCTTATACATCGGGATGGGTCAGCGCTGTCTAGGTTTCAATTTATAGCAGTGTTCAAAAAGTGTTTGGTGGCAGCGGGGTATGACCCGAAGGGTTATGCCTCTCACTCCTTCCGCATTGGGGCAGCTACAGAGGTGGCTAGGGCAGGACTGCAGGCGGACGCAGTGAGAAGGATTGGGAGGTGGGAGTCTGATAGGTTTCGACTTTATATTCGCCCACAGCTGTTACAGGATTAAGGTGCATTGGGTAGGGGTTGTGTGGGGACTGTGTGGTGGACGGATTGAACGTGCCAATAATTCGTTGTTTTGTTTTATTTTATTTCCATGTTTTTTCAGGTGGTGAACCCAGACTAGTTTGGATTCTGGGTCACTCGTACGTGTTCTGGGGGGCAAGACGGGCCGATGTTTGGCCCAATGGAAGGCAGTTGGGGATTCCCCTACGAGAAGCCCAGGTCCGTTGGATTGGGGTGCCGGGCATGATGTGGAGTGGGGTTATGCCGGAAATACAGAGGTTCGTAGGTCGGGAGAGGGCACCGGATATCCTGGTGCTGCATGCGGGAGGTAATGACATGGGGGCCAGATCAATGCACCAACTGATACGGGATATAAAATATGATTTTTTAAGATTGCGCACAGCATTCCCGGGTATGGTTGTGATTTGGTCGGATATGGTGGGCAGGACATCTTGGCGTTGGGTATGGTCGGTGGAAAAAGTTAATAAGGCCCAGGATAAAAGTTAACAAGGAAGTGGGGAGATTTTTTATGAGGAATGGTGGCCTCGTGGTGCGCCACCGAGAGTTGGAAGTCGATACTTGGAGGTACCTAAGGGGAGACGGGGTCCACCTGAATGCCGTGGGCATTGATCTGTGGAACATGGGTTTGCAGGAGGGCATTCAGCGGGCCCTGAGGGTGTTGGGATGCACGCAAGGGTAAGGCTTTACCCCTTGCGAGCTGTGGCGGTGTTTGGTTGCTGGAAGAGGAGGTAAAAGTGGAAGTTCTGGAGAAAAAGGTGGTACCCATAGGTGGTATGGGGTTATTGAGTACCTTCCGGTCAACAAGGGTTAACCAGGAAGGGGGAAAAATGGTAGGGCACTGCGGCCAGGTGTACCGCCTCCGAGTCGGTGTCTTGCGACTGGAGGCCTAAGGGATATGTTAGTCCCAGTGCCCAAGTTGGGAGTTGGTGGTCTATAAGACTACCAGGGGTATTGTAAGTGTTAAAATGTTATTTAAACGGTTATTTAAATGGTTATTTATTTCATATAGAAGTTGTTAAATAAATAGGCCGGAAGGCCAATTTTACTCCACAACCTTGTCAGTCGTTATTTATTAGGATTGGTACAAGGGGTGGGTAAGGTATATAGAGTTTAAGTCAGAGCGGAGGATCGGTCCTTAACATGTCAAGATCTAAGAGGGCCTTCACGCTGAAAGCGCCAGCTGTTGGCCTTTTCGGCCGCTAGCGGGGCATTTTTAACCCCCAAAAAAGGGTTAAAAACTCCAGTTTTGCAGTGCTTTGAAATCACTGCCCATTCATTGCAATGGGCAGGGCGTTTTGGGAGCGCTAAATACAGCGCTCCCAACCCGCCCCAAAGATGCTGCTTGCATTACTTTTCAGAACCACCTGCAAACCCACCGCCCCAGTGTGAAAAGTCACGCTGGAATGAATGGGAGGCGGTTTTCAGGTGCTTAGCAGAGGCTATTTCCAGTGCTAAAGCGCCTGAAAACAGCCCCAGTGTGAAAGGGCTCTAATAAATGAAATATATGAGCTGTCCCTTCTTTTCCATGTTTTGAGCTGAACTGTTTAACTCCAGATTCCCTAACACAGCAATACAAAGAACTGTCACTGCCAGCAGCAAGGGAAAGGTGACTGGCAGCATGTATACATATACAAAGTGACACCTCTTTCTAAAGCATTTCACAAACCATTGCACTTGGGTTTATTTAACAAGGCAGTGCAAAGAAAGAGCAGTGATGATGATGCTCAAAATGTAGTAACCCATAGTGATCAACCCGGATTTACCTCTATTCTGAGCAGTCAGTAGGGATGGGCCCGGTGCTCGATTCGAACCCATGTTCGAATCGAGCACCGGGCGTTCGCTCGCTCGTCGAGCCCAGAACTATTTGGGCCGTTCGCATCACATTCGTGTGATGCGAGCGGCCCCGCAATGCATTGCGGCCGGCGCGGCCGGCGCAGTGCATTGCTGGCTGATGATTGGCCAAGCATGCACTGTGACCCCGCATGCTTGGCCAATCACAGCGCCCGAAACTCGGAGAGCAATAATTGGCTACAGGCAGGACGCCTGTAGCCAATTACAGCTCAGGGGCTTTAGTACATGCCCCACCATTTAAAAGGCCGCCACGCCATCGGCCCCGGTCACATGAGTTCCGGCTTTAGGAGAGATCAGTCTGCTGATTCTGTCTTTGCTTGATACTGAAAGATTTGCTCTTCTTTGCTAAACCATTGGCTATTTCTTTGCTAAACCATTGCTACCTAAGTCATTGATCGTTCATTGCTGCTGATTGCACAGTTAGCGTGTTATTAGCTGCTGCTGGGGATTAGTCTGGTGCGTGCTTACTGTTAGTACAGTATTGCAGTAGTACCAACCGCAGTGCTGTTAGCACAGCATTGCACCCTAACAGCACCCATAGGACTTCTAGTGTGTTAGTGGCAGCAAACAGAGCTCCTATATTTTCTTCTCAGCAGCACCCATAGGACTTCTAGTGTGTTAGTGGCAGCAAACAGAGCTCCTATATTTTCTTCTCAGCAGCACCCATAGGACTTCTAGTGTGTTAGTGGCATCACACAGAGCTCCTATATTTTCTTCTCAGCAGCACCCATAGGACTTCTAGTGTGTTAGTGGCAGCAAACAGAGCTCCTATATTTTCTTCTCAGCAGCACCCATAGGACTTCTAGTGTGTTAGTGGCAGCAAACAGAGCTCCTATATTTTCTTCTCAGCAGCACCCATAGGACTTCTAGTGTGTTAGTGGCATCACACAGAGCTCCTATATTTTCTTCTCAGCAGCACCCATAGGACTTCTAGTGTGTTAGTGGCAGCAAACAGAGCTCCTATATTTTCTTCTCAGCAGCACCCATAGGACTTCTAATGTGTTAGTGGCATCACACAGAGTTCCTATATTTTCATCTCAGAAGCACCCATAGGACTTCTAGTGTGTTAGTGGCATCACACAGAGCTCCTATATTTTCTTCTCAGAAGCACCCATAGGACTTCTAGTGTGTTAGTGGCAGCAAACAGAGCTCCTATATTTTCTTCTTAGCAGCACCCATAGGACTTCTAATGTGTTAGTGGCATCACACAGAGTTCCTATATTTTCATCTCAGAAGCACCCATAGGACTTCTAGTGTGTTAGTGGCATCACACAGAGCTCCTATATTTTCTTCTCAGAAGCACCCATAGGACTTCTAGTGTGTTAGTGGCATCACACAGAGCTCCAATATTTTCATCTCAGAAGCACCCATAGGACTTCTAGTGTGTTAGTGGCATCACACAGAGCTCCTATATTTTCTTCTCAGCAGCACCCATAGGACTTCTAGTGTGTTAGTGGCAGCAAACAGAGCTCCTATATTTTCTTCTCAGCAGCACCCATAGGACTTCTAGTGTGTTAGTGGCATCACACAGAGCTCCTATATTTTCTTCTCAGCAGCACCCATAGGACTTCTAGTGTGTTAGTGGCAGCAAACAGAGCTCCTATATTTTCTTCTCAGCAGCACCCATAGGACTTCTAGTGTGTTAGTGGCATCACACAGAGCTCCTATATTTTCATCTCAGAAGCACCCATAGGACTTCTAGTGTGTTAGTGGCAGCAAACAGAGCTCCTATATTTTCTTCTCAGCAGCACCCATAGGACTTCTAGTGTGTTAGTGGCATCACACAGAGTTCCTATATTTTCATCTCAGAAGCACCCATAGGACTTCTAGTGTGTTAGTGGCATCACACAGAGCTCCTATATTTTCTTCTCAGCAGCACCCATAGGACTTCTAGTGTGTTAGTGGCATCACACAGAGCTCCTATATTTTCATCTCAGAAGCACCCATAGGACTTCTAGTGTGTTAGTGGCATCACACAGAGCTCCTATATTTTCTTCTCAGCAGCACCCATAGGACTTCTAGTGTGTTAGTGGCAGCAAACAGAGCTCCTATATTTTCTTCTCAGCAGCACCCATAGGACTTCTAGTGTGTTAGTGGCATCACACAGAGCTCCTATATTTTCTTCTCAGCAGCACCCATAGGACTTCTAGTGTGTTAGTGGCAGCAAACAGAGCTCCTATATTTTCTTCTCAGCAGCACCCATAGGACTTCTAGTGTGTTAGTGGCATCACACAGAGCTCCTATATTTTCATCTCAGAAGCACCCATAGGACTTCTAGTGTGTTAGTGGCATCACACAGAGCTCCTATATTTTCTTCTCAGCAGCACCCATAGGACTTCTAGTGTGTTAGTGGCAGCAAACAGAGCTCCTATATTTTCTTCTCAGCAGCACCCATAGGACTTCTAGTGTGTTAGTGGCATCACACAGAGCTCCTATATTTTCATCTCAGAAGCACCCATAGGACTTCTAGTGTGTTAGTGGCATCACACAGAGCTCCTATATTTTCTTCTCAGAAGCACCCATAGGACTTCTAGTGTGTTAGTGGCAGCAAACAGAGCTCCTATATTTTCTTCTCAGCAGCACCCATAGGACTTCTAGTGTGTTAGTGGCATCACACAGAGTTCCTATATTTTCATCTCAGAAGCACCCATAGGACTTCTAGTGTGTTAGTGGCATCACACAGAGCTCCTATATTTTCTTCTCAGCAGCACCCATAGGACTTCTAGTGTGTTAGTGGCATCACACAGAGCTCCTATATTTTCATCTCAGAAGCACCCATAGGACTTCTAGTGTGTTAGTGGCATCACACAGAGCTCCTATATTTTCTTCTCAGCAGCACCCATAGGACTTCTAGTGTGTTAGTGGCAGCAAACAGAGCTCCTATATTTTCTTCTCAGCAGCACCCATAGGACTTCTAGTGTGTTAGTGGCATCACACAGAGCTCCTATATTTTCTTCTCAGCAGCACCCATAGGACTTCTAGTGTGTTAGTGGCAGCAAACAGAGCTCCTATATTTTCTTCTCAGCAGCACCCATAGGACTTCTAGTGTGTTAGTGGCATCACACAGAGCTCCTATATTTTCATCTCAGAAGCACCCATAGGACTTCTAGTGTGTTAGTGGCATCACACAGAGCTCCTATATTTTCTTCTCAGAAGCACCCATAGGACTTCTAGTGTGTTAGTGGCAGCAAACAGAGCTCCTATATTTTCTTCTCAGCAGCACCCATAGGACTTCTAGTGTGTTAGTGGCATCACACAGAGTTCCTATATTTTCATCTCAGCAGCACCCATAGGACTTCTAGTGTGTTAGTGGCAGCAAACAGAGCTCCTATATTTTCTTCTCAGCAGCACCCATAGGACTTCTAGTGTGTTAGTGGCATCACACAGAGCTCCTATATTTTCTTCTCAGCAGCACCCATAGGACTTCTAGTGTGTTAGTGGCATCACACAGAGCTCCTATATTTTCATCTCAGAAGCACCAATAGGACTTCTAGTGTGTTAGTGGCAGCAAACAGAGCTCCTATATTTTCTTGTCAGCAGCACACATAGTACCTATAGTGTGTTAGTGTCAGCACCCATAGGACCTACAGTGTGTTGTGAGCACACATAGGAGTTCTATTTTTTATACTATATACACTACCGACTACAATGGCTGGAAGACCGCCAAGGAGAGGCAGAGCGTGCCGAGGCAAGAACACAGGGCAGGCAGGCTCTGTTTCTAGAGACAACAGTGCTGGCCGTGGACGTGGTCGTGCATCGTCATCAGCACGTGGCCATGGGACACGCTTGTCTTTGTTTTCGGCAGCTGAACATGTGGAGCCGCATCATGCCGAAGGCTTGGTAGAATGGATGACCAAGCCCTCCTCATCCTCCTCATCCTCTCTCACCCAGGCTCAGGGTACTGGCAGAGCAGCTGCCAACGCGTACTCAATGGCATCATCAGCCACCCCTTCCCTAGACCCACCATGTCCTCCTGAGGAGTCCCCCGAACTGTTTGAGCACAGTGTTGGGTACATGCTCCAGGAGGATGCCCAACGATTCGAAGGCTCGGATGATGATACCCAGCTTGAGGAAGTCAGTAGTGTGCGCACAGAGAGAGGGGATGCTGAAGGACAGCAATCTGGCAGTAGTGTTCCACCAGCTGCAGCTTACTGCCAGGTTTGCTCTAGTGGTGAAGAGGGAGGGGATGATGAGGTCACTGACTCCACGTGGGTGCCTGAAGGGAGAGAGGAGGAGGAGGAGGAGGATGCAGCGTCACATGTCCAACGAGGCAGGATGCCCCCTGGAGGCCAGCTAGAGGCCAGCACAGCAACTGTACCACACCGCAGAGCTCCGCCTGTGCAGGGCGCTGCCTCTGCACGTTATCACAAAAGTTCTTTGGTGTGGGCCTTTTTTGAGACGAGTGCATCAGATCGCACCACTGCTATTTGCAATATTTGTCTCAAGCGTATCTCGCGTGGCCAAAACATCAGCCGCTTGGGCACCACAAGCATGAGCAGACATATGTCGACCTGCCATGCAGCTCGTTGGCAAGCACACATAAAAGACCCACACCAAAGAACAAAGCGGACCTCTCCTTGCTCCTCATCAGCTGGGATCTCCATCCCCACTATATCTTCAGTCCTCTCTGAAAGCTGCTCTGAGAGGACTGAAGGTGTAGAATTAGGTGTGTCACAACCAAGTACTTGCAGTACACCGACGTCCGATTGTAGCAGGCAAATTTCCCTCCCCCAGCTGCTGGACCGTCGAAAGAAGTATACTCCCAGCCATCCACATGCCCAGCGGTTGAATGCTAGCTTGGCTAAATTGCTAGCACTTCAACTGCTGCCTTTTCAGTTGATAGACTCGGCCCCCTTCCGTGAGTTTGTTCAATGTGCGGTTCCTCAGTGGCAGGTTCCCAAACGCCACTTTTTCTCACGGAAGGCGATTCCGTCTCTCTACTGGCATGTGGAAGGCAATGTCCATGCCTCGCTGGACAGGGCGGTCAGCGGTAAGGTGCATATTACCGCTGACTCATGGTCCAGCAGGCATGGACAGGGACGTTATCTTTCTTTCACGGCCCATTGGGTCACTCTATTGGCAGCTGGGAGGGATGCAGGACAAGGTGCAGTAGTGTTGGAGGTTGTTCCGCCACCACGCCTCCAAAATGCTACTACTGGTTGTGACACACCTCTCTCCTCCACCCCCTCCTCTTCTTCTTCCTCCATGTCCTCTTCGAGTGCTCTGTCCTCGGAACCAGCGGTGCTCCGTAGGCGTACAAGGGGCTACGCGAGTACGCAGGCAAAAAGATGCCATGCCGTGCTTGCGCTGGTGTGTTTGGGGGACAGGAGCCACACTGGGCCAGAGGTTCTGGCAGCTCTGCAGGGGCAGGCCGAGAGGTGGTTGACGCCACGCCAGCTTAAGCCAGGAATGGTCGTTTCTGATAATGGCACCAACCTCCTCTCCGCCCTGCGACAGGGGCAGCTCACCCATGTGCCCTGTATGGCTCACGTCCTCAACCTGGCCATGCTGCAGCAGTTGCACACGCAGCAGAGGGCCATCAATGAGTACCTTTGCGACTACGGCACCAGGACAGGGTCAGGGTCAGGGGAGCTTGGCTTTTTTTCCCCACGCCAGTGGAGCATGATCAGGGATGCATGCACTGTCCTCTCACCATTTGAGGAGGCCACGAGGATGGTGAGCAGTGACAGTGCATGCATCAGTGACACTGTACCTCTTGTCCACCTGTTGGAGCATACGCTGCGTGGGATAATGGACAGGGCACTTGAGGCAGAACAGAGGCAGGAAGAGGAGGACTTCCTTGTCTCTCAAGGCCCCCTTTATCCAGACAATGTTCCTTCTGTCCCACCCATCACACAGGAAGAGGAGGAGGAGGAGGAGGAGGAGGAGGATTGTGTGAGCATGGAGGTGGAGCCTGGCACTCAGCATCAGCAGCAGCAGTCTTTTAGGGATGATGTACAGTCCCAACAAACCAGTGGACTTGTACGTGGCTGGGAGGAGGTGGCTGGCGATCATGTCATCCTCAGTGACCCAGAAGATTCCGGACCGAATGCCTCAGCTAACCTACGCTGCATGGCCTCCCTGATCCTGCAAAGCCTGCGGAAGGATCCTCGTGTTCTTCGGATCAAGGAGAGTGACCATTACTGGCTGGCCACTCTCCTTGATCCACGGTACAAGGGTAAGGTTGCGGACCTTATCTTGCCGTCGCAGAGGGAGCAGAGGATGAGACATCTCAGGGAGGCCTTGCAGAAAGGTCTGTGCAACGCGTTCCCAGAAACTGGGAGGTTACAAACTCCTGGTCCTGGACGACGAGTTGCTGAGGCTTCGGTCAGTAGCAGAAGGAGCGGTGGGGAAGGTGGACGTCTGACCGATGCGTTCAGACAATTTTTTAGTCCGCAGCCCCAAGGTATGATCGGTTCCAGCAACCATCGCCAGCGTCTGATATACATGGTGCAGGAATACCTAGGGGCAAGGTCAGACTTGGACACCTTTCCCACCGAAAATCCTCTGGCTTACTGGGTCCTGAGGATGGATCACTGGCCAGAGCTTGCACAGTATGCAATTGAGCTACTGGCCTGTCCTGCATCCAGCGTTCTTTCCGAACGCACATTCAGTGCTGCTGGAGGATTTGTCACCGATCATAGGGTGCGCCTGTCCACCGACTCGGTTGATCGACTGACCTTCATAAAAATGAATCAGTCTTGGATCACCACCAGCTACCAGACACCTGAAGCGGATATAACGGAATAATTTATAATGTCACATCCCTTCAAGACTGCCTATGCTGATGCTGAGTGACTGTCCTGTTATGTTCACTGTCTATCCTCTTCCTCCTCCTCAATGATCCATGCCACCACACCAGTGCCTAAGGCACAATTTTTCAGCCCCTGTATAACAGGGGCGTGTAATTACAATTTTTTAAAAAGATGCTTCGCAACAGGTGTGACTGCTGTGCTCAGAGTACAGTATCTGTGAGGGGTTGCAGTGTTGTGGCACCAGCACCAGTGCCTAAGGCACAATTTTTCAGCCCCTGTTGGGGCGTGTAATTACAATTTTTAGGCAATGCTTTGCAACAGGTCTCATTGCTGTGCTCAGAGTACAGTATCTGTGAGGGGTTGCAGTGTTGTGGCACCAGCACCAGTGCCTAAGGCACAATTTTTCAGCCCCTGTATAACAGGGGCGTGTAATTACAATTTTTTAAAAAGATGCTTCGCAACAGGTGTGACTGCTGTGCTCCAAGTACAGTATCTGTGAGGGGTTGCAGTGTTGTGGCACCAGCACCAATGCCTAAGGCACAATTTTTCAGCCCCTGTTTAACAGGGGCGTGTAATTACAAATCTTGATCTAATAGTTCACAGCAGGGCCCATTCCTGCGCCCACCAAGAGTAACTATGAGGGCCTACAGTCTTGTGGCAACACCGTCCACCACCACCACCACCACCAAAGGCCCAATTTTTCTGCCCTGTTCAACAGGTGCATGCAATTACAAATCTTGATCTAATAACTCACAGCAGGGCCCATTCCTGCACCCACCAAGAGTAACTGTGAGGGCTTACAGTCTTGTGGCAACACCGTCCACCACCACCACCACCACCACCAAAGGCCCAATTTTTCTGCCCGGTTCAACAGGTGCATGCAAGTACAAATCTTGATCTATTAACTCACAGCAGGGCCCATTCCTGTGCCCACCAGTCTTGTGGCTACACCAACATCTAATAGGGCAAATTTCTGCAGAGTATATACGGCAGGCCCCTACTTTCAAACATCCAACTTACAAACGACTCCTACTTGCAAACGGCAAGAGAAAACAGGAAGTGAGAGGAAATCTACCCCTAGGAAGGAAAATTCTATCCTGTTAGATTTAATTTGGGAAAAAGGTATCTCCTCTCTACTGATGCTTTATCACCAATCCTTGTTTCAATTAAAACCCCACTTTTCCAAAAACATTTGTCATTGGGACGGAAAGTGAGGTGACATGTTCTGAACAGATGTGCAAAGACAGCAAATGTTACAGGGGTGATAACCCCTCCCTATGTTCTCCAAAAAGCTTAAAAAATGATTTTTTTGGGATGTAGCTACACTTCATAATGTACCTGTTCAGATTCTACTTAAGAACAAACCTACAGTCCATGTCTTGTTTGCACCACCTATATACTGCTGTTCAGAGTATATAGGGTTGTAGGTATAGGGTTTTATTTTGGGTGCGGGGTCCCCCTTAGTATCCATACAAGACCCAAAGGGGCTGGGGTGGGGGGGGGGGGTGATGGGGTAGCCATGCCATTTTTCTCAAGGATTTTCAGCCATATGGCGGCCAGGACAAGACATGACATTAAAGCCGCAAGTGGTTTTAAATGGCTTCTTTTTTTCCTTTACAAATGTCATTTTGTGCAAGGACAGTTCTAAACACGGGAAACACATGCCACTTCACAGGCATACTTTAGACACCCCCCAGGTACCATATTTAAAGGAAAATTTCACTTTTTTTTTTTTCACTTTATGCATCATTAAAATGACTGCTCCCGAAAAAACTTTAGTTTTTAAAATTTCTTTTTGCATTGATATATGTCCCCTGGGGCAGGACCCGGGTCCCCAAACCTGTTTTATGACATTAACATGCATATTGGCCGTTGTAATTAGCAATTTTGATTTCGAACGTTCGCGTCCATTATAACGAATAGGGTTCGAAAATTCACGCGAACTTTCGGTCCGTTCGAAGGTTCTGGTGCGAACCGAACCCGGGGGTGTTCGGCTCATCCCTAGCAGTCAGAACAATGACAAATGGTTTCTGATTGCTGTGTCTTATTGCACATTTCAACAACAAAAAAAACGAACAAAAAACGACTAAGGGCCAGTTCACACCATAGAAACGCAATCCGGATGCGTTCCAGGTGCATTTTTGCATGCGCGGTTTTGACGCGGTTTTGATGCTTTGCAGTGCGTTTTTGGTACGTTTTTGATGCAGTCCAGTGCTTTTTTTCACCCCTCTTTTTTATTAACCTTAGATAAGGACAAGTGTTTTCCAGTGCGTTTTTGGTGCATTTAGGTGCGTTCCAGTGCATTTTTGATGCGTTTTACAGCGTTCCAGTGCAGGTAAAATGCAGCATGTTCTACTTTTTTTTCTGGAACTGGAACGCACTGGAACTGCAAGCACTGGTGTGAACTATGCCATTGAAAACTATATGACCAACTATCCATGCGTTTTTGATGCAGAAAAAATACGCACTGGACTGCATGTGGTGTGAACTGGCCCTAAACCTAAAGTGACACTAAACGATATTCTTTTTCTCCAAAAATAATCTATACAAATCCACTAACTAATGGCTCTGAAATCTATCTTTCATGTTTTTCTGCCTCCTTGTAACATTCTCCATGAGCTCCGGAACCTCTCCTTTTCCTGCTCGCTTTGAAATGAATTCCAATAGCCCCATAGCTCATAGTCCTTAGTGTATCTTGGAAGCAAGCAAGAGAGGGTAGCTATGTTCCTACATATAGTTGAACCATGACATTGCCACCCTCTAAATCCCTGTACACACGATCGGATTTCCTATGGATTCTAATCCGATGGATTTTTCCATCGGAAATCCGATGAAGCTGACTTCTATCAGTTTTGCCTACACACCATCAGTCAAAAATCCGACCGTCCCAAACGCCGTGACGTAAAACACTCCGACAAGCCGAGAAAACACAGACGATCGGAATTTGCTATCGATTTTTATTTTCATCTGATAAATTTAAAACATGTTCTATCAATCGGTTTGTCCGATGAGAAAAGTCCATCGGACTGTTTTCATTGGTAAAACCGATCGTGTGTACACGGCATAACAGAAAGTCGGAGCACAGCAGCAAAAGAGGGATTTGAGGGTGAGAACAATAGAAAGGGACTTTTTCGAGTTAAAAATATGAACTGGAATAGAATTTTATATTTTTTTACACCAGAGTTAAGTGTCACTTTAAAGCTGCACAAGTATACAAATTTAACCAGTTGCCGACCGCTGTAGCTTTACTGCTACTGGGTGGCCGATCTGTGTAGAATCACTTATATGATTCTGTACTTCCGGGTAGGGGGTGCACACACGCTTCTGCTGTGATTAGTCAGAAGCTGATCAGCGGGTGCTGGCCAATGGATGACCGCCGGCATTCTGCTAATCAGCGAGGAGACATACTGGATGGAGCTCTGCATATGTAAACAGTGCAGAGCTCCATCCTGACAGCGGGGATGTGCTGGACTTTGTTTCCCTGCAAAGCAGGGAATAAAATCCAGCACATCCCTTAGTGAAAGCAGCACACACAAATACTGGTTAGGCACACATTTAACCCCTTGATTGCCTTAGATGTTTAACCCCTTTAGTACAGTGACAGTGCATATTTCCTGCAGTGATCACTGATTCCCACAAAGTGTTAGTGTCAGAATGTCTGCCGCAATATCGCAGTCCCACTATAAGTCGCTGATCGCCACCATTACTAGTATGACAAATGTAAAAAATAAAAATTTCAGTATATATATATATATATATACACCATAGTTTGTAGACGCTATAACTTTTGCGCAAACCAATCAATATACGCTTATTGGGATTTTTGTTACCAAAAATATGTAGCAGAATACATATTGGCCTAAATTTATTAAGAAATTTGTCTTTTTTAATTTTTTAATTGGATATGTTTTATAGCAGAAAGTAAACAATTATTATTATTTTTTTTTAATTGTCAGTCTTTTTTTGTTTATAGCACAAGAAAAAAAAAAACCCAGTGGTGATCAAATACCACCAAAAGAAAGCTCTATTTGTGGGGGGAAAAAATTACATACATTTCATGACCGCGCTATTGTCAATTAAAGTAACTTATAGAAAAAAGTGGCCTGGTCATGAAGGGGGTTAAATATTCTGGAGGTCAAGTGGTTAAATTAGGCAGACCATAGATTACCAGGGGTGGAAGGAAAGAAAATCTCTTGATCACCAAGTGTTGATGGGGGAATGCCTCCTGCAGTGCTATTGTATTCTGCCAGCCGGGGGCGCATGGAGCCTCCTCGGCCAGCAGAATACAAGGGTACACTGCTAGCGGCTATAGCTGCTGGCAGTAATTTGACAGGCTAGTTGTACCCAAGTCGATCAATGGATCCATATCATCTGTACATGGATCCAAATTCAGCTCGTCCCGGCTGAGCCGGCTGAATCTTGCATACATGTATGGCCAGCTTTAGTTTTTGTGCTGCAGTCCTTGTGTTGAACCTTTTTCAAACTAGTGGAGCTGCTATTTCATCCGATTTCCAATGCGATTATGTAGTGCAACTGCAATACTACTTGACACGTTTTTGATGCGTTTTTAATTATCCTGTGATTTCTGAAGGAAAATAGTTGAGGGAAAGAAATGGAGGGAGGGAGCCGCTCAGGTGTGGAAGTCCCTGGAATTACCTCCTCCCAGCAAGCAAGGGTGCAGGCAAATGCAAATGCAATTGAAGAAAGGAAAAAAGGTCTTCTGGACGCAGCACTCCTGTTAAAAAGCCTTTATTCCAAAAAAAAGGGGGTTTTCAGGAAACCAAAAAACACTCTGCACAACACAACAAACTGATCTAGTTTAGCTGACGCGTTTCGCACTATTTGAAGTGCTTATTCATAGCTTGAATAAGCACTTCAAATAGTGCGAAACGCGTCAGCTAAACTAGATCAGTTTGTTGTGTTGTGCAGAGTGTTTTTTGGTTTCCTGAAAACCCCCTTTTTTTTGGAATAAAGGCTTTTTAACAGGAGTGCTGCGTCCAGAAGACCTTTTTTCCTTTCTTCAGGGAAAGAAATGCACCTGAATCGCATCAAAAACGTGTGTAGATGTGTTTTTGATGAATTTCCATTGAAGTCTACAGGGCACAAAATTGCACTGCAAAATAGCAACAGGACCCTTTCCTAAATTAACATCCCAGCTGTGCTGCATTGATATGAACAGGCACCACTGAAATGAATGTAATTTCCATTGTCATGCGATTCTGTGTGACCCAAGTTGCATCTGAAATCACACCAGCGTGAACCAGGCCTTAACAAGGAACATGCTGACAAGAGGAGAAAGATTAAGGCTACTTTCACACTGAGGCGCTGGATGCGCTGGCGGTATAGCGGCGCTATTTTTAGCGCCGCTATACCGTTTTTTTTGCCGCAATTTGCGGGCGCTAGCGGGGGTATTTTAACCCCCGCTAGCGGCCGAAAAAGGGTTAAAAACGCCCACAATAACGCCTCTTTGAGGCGTTTTGCGGGCGTATTAGAGGCGCTACCCTATTGATTTCAATGGGCAGGGGCGCTACAGGAGCGCTATTTTTAGCGCTCCTATTGCGCCTCAAAGATGCGGCTTGCAGGAGTTTTTTGAGCCTCCTGCAAGCGCAACGCTCCAGTGTGAAAGCCCTCGGGCTTTCACATTGGATAGTATTGAGGGGCTTTTTTGGGGCGCATTGCAGGCGCTATTTAGAGCGCAATAGCGCCTGCAAAGCGCCTCAGTGTGAAAGGGGCCTAACTCATCAGTCTGAAGCTTCTCCTTCACTGTCCAATCACAGGTTGGGGGCAGGGATAAGACCCATTTGTATTAGTTTTGTGCAGTAGAGAAAAGTCAGGTCTCCAGGCTGTGCTGTCTAATCAGCTGTGTAAATCTCAGGAACAGGGGAGGGCTGGGCCAGGGGGCAGGGTGGTAATTGCCTCCCAGGCCGCCCTAACTTATGTTCAAAATGGCCGGCAGCCACTGCCAGCTACCATTTTCTTTTTTATTCTGGTCTAGGAAGTTGGGCCGGGGGCATGGCCATGGCAGCCAACCACTAGCTGTTGCATTCCGGGAGTTGTAGTCTGCACTCAAGCTTCTGGTGGGTGGAAAACGCAGCAGCACAGAGGAAACGACAACTCCCTGGGACCGGATTCTTGGAAGCAGGCAGAGACAGGGCGTGCCAGGGAGTCGGGACGCAGGGCTGGGCGCTGGCTGCAACTTGACCCCAGGATCAGGAACGTTACCCCCCCCCCAGGAGACCGTGGCGTGCAAGGACCTGCTGAGCTGAGATCGCTGAGGTGAGAGACCCTGACACCCCTAGCTGACCCCCCATCTCCCCCACCATACACCCCATGTAACCTGCCCCAGTGATCAGGCTGCACTGATGGGCACTGGTGAGGCTGCATTGAAAAACCAGGTGGGCCATGGATGGTGAGCTGATTCAGCGGTTCAATGGGCCACTTGACTGGACTTGCCCCCCAAGCCTAAGGCCGCCAGCCCTCCCCTGCTCAGGAATGAACCCAAAGAATTACAAATACTTTGGCAAGAGAACAGGTCTCATATACTGTATGTATTTAACTTTTTTTTTTGTGGCTTGGATGGAGTTCAGCTTTAACTACTTCCAGACCGCCCGTTGTCGTTGTACGTCGGTATTTTGACGTAGAATACTGGGGTTATGGCAGCAGATAGCTGCCATAACCCTGGTATATTCCTGAACGGCGGACTGTCCTCTTCCTGATAAAAGTGGTCTCCGCAGCTGATTCGCCAAGAGATCACTTTTATCTGGGGCAGAAGAAGCTCCCCCCTCCCGCCGCGCTACGGTCGTCTGCCGCTTACCGTAGCCGTCAGTAGGAGTAGATCGGGTTATATCCCCTCTAAGACATGGAGCGGAGTGAGATGAAAGATTTAAAAAAAAAAATTATTTGTTGACCCCAGATCTCACATTTAAGAGGTCCTGTCATGCATTTTTTCTATTACAATGGATGTTTACATTCCTTGTAATAGGAATAAAAGTGACCCAATTTTTTTTTTTTAAAAGGACAAAAATAAAAAAGTTAAATAAATACGATTTATTTTTTTGCTGAAAGCGCCCCTAGCTCGGGCGTAGAAGCGAACGCATATGTAAGCCAAACCTGCATATGAAAACGGTGTTCAAACCACACATGTGAGAAATCACCGCGATCATTAGAGCGAGAGCAATAATTCTAGCAAAAAAAACTCTAACTCAAAACTGGTAACCTGTAGAAGTTTTTAAACGTCGCCTATGGAGATTTTTAAGGGTCAAAGTTTGTCGCAATTTTGAAGCATGACACGTTGGGTATCAATTTACTTGACGTAGCATTATCTTTTACAATATAAAAAAAATTGGGCTTACTTTACTGTTGTCTTATTTTTTAATTTTAAAAAAATAAATTTTTTCCCCAAAAATTGTGCTTGTAAGACCGCTGCGCAAATACGGTGTGACATAAATTATTGCATCTACCGCCATTTTATTCTGTAGGGTGTCTGGAAAAAATATATATAATGTTTGGGGGTTCTAAGTAATTTTCTATCAAAACAAAAATGATTTTAACTTGCAAACACCAAGTTCGAAAAATTGGCTTGGTCCTTAAAGTGGAGTTCCACCCATAAATATTTTTTTGCACTAAAAATCCCAAAAAAATGTGAAAAAATTTATAGAAAAAAAAAAAAAAATTATACTCACCCGAAATACCCGTTGCTATGCGGAAGTTCGTAATCTGCCGTAACCGCGGTCTGTCTTCTTCCCCATCCTCTTCTAGTGAATGTGGCGCGCTGCTTTCCGGGAACTGTGTGTAATCCCAGAGAGCAACCGCCCATTCACAAGTCGGCGCGAGACTCGCGCATGCGCAGTAGGAAACGGGCAGTGAAGCCGTAAGGCTTTACTGCCTGTTTCCCTTAGTGTGGATGGTGGCGTGGGACCTGCACCGATCAAGAGATCGGCATCGGGGGAGCCATCAGCGCGGGAGAGTAGGACAGGTAAGTGTCCTTATTAAAAGTCAGCAGCTACAGTGTTAGTAGCTGCTGACTTTAAAAATAAAATAAAAATTGCGGGTGGAGCTCCGCTTTAAGTAGTTAACAAGTTATCCCTTGCTGTGAGGCTGTGCCCACACTGCAAGGGTTAATTGCTCACTTACTGTATGTCTAGGGCAGTGATGGCGAACCTATGGCACACGTGCCACAGCTGGCACGCAGAGCCATCTCTGTGGGCACGCGAGAGGGATCAGGTTCGCGGTGGGGAGAGCCCGGCAGCAAGCAGCAGCGAGGTGCAGGAAATGATCTGCCTGAGTGAATGGGCGGCCCCGCAGCCTTCGAGCGGAAGGTTACAGGCCTGAGAGCATAGGAGGGAGAGAAGCAAGTAGCAGCGAGGTGCAGGAAATGATCTGCCCGAGTGAGTGGGTGGCCCCGCAGCCTCCACGCGGAAGGTTACAGGCCTGAGAGCATGGGACGGAGAGAAACAAGCAGCGGTGAGGTGCAGAGAACGATCTGCCCGAATGAGTGAGTGGGCAGCCCCGCAGCCTCTGCACGGAAGGTTAGAGGCCTGAGAGCATGGGAGGGAGAGAAGAGCTTTACCGCTTACTTGATGGCCGAAGAGGGCCGCAGCAGGCACAGCATCCCTAGCACCTTCCGGAGCCTGGACTCCTTAAACCTCTTCTTTAGCAGTGAGGCCTGGAGAACAGGCAGACTGGGCCCTGAAGACAAGGGCAGGTGAAAGGCACAGGCTGTGAGGGAGCCACTGGATGGAACAGAGCAGAGAGCTCTCCCGGATCAAGGACAGAGACAGGTACCACTACCAAGCACAATTATACACTGACTACCTGCAGACAAAGACTGGGGCAGGGAGGCAGAGCAGGGAAGGCAGAATAGGACAGAGATAGAGGTCTCTCTCTCCTCTCAGCCCCCCTCCTTCTCTCTTAGCCCCCCTCTTTTTCAGTCCCCCTCTCTGTCCCCTTCCCTCTCTCTAACACCCCTCTCTCTCTGTTCCCCCTCTCTCTCAGCTCCCCCCTCTCTCAGCATCTCTCTCTGTCCCCCTCTCTCACACACCCCCCTCTCTGTCCCCCCTCTCTTTCTCACACACCTCTCTCTCACACACACAACCCCTCTCTCTCTCTCACAACCCCTCTCTCTCACACAACCCCTCTCTCTCTCAGAACCCCTCTATCTCACACAACCCCTCTCTCTCACACAACTCCTCTCTCTCTCTCTCTCTCTCTCTCACACAACCCCCCTCTCTCTCACACACAACCCCCCTCTCTCTCACACACAACCCCCCTCTCTCTCACGCAACCCCTCTCTCTCTCTCTCTCTCACACAACCCCCCTCTCTCTCACACAACCCCCCTCTCTCTCACACAACCCCCCTCTCTCTCACACAACCCCCCTCTCTCTCACACAACCCCTCTCTCTCACACACAACCCCTCTCTCTCTCACACAACCCCTCTCTCTCTCTCTCTCTCTCACACACAACTGCCCTCTCTCTCTCACACACAACTGCCCTCTCTCTCTCACACACAACTGCCCTCTCTCTCTCACACACAACCCCCCTCTCTCTCACACACACAACCCCCCTCTCTCTCTCACACACAACCCCCCTCTCTCTCTCACACACAACCCCCCTCTCTCTCACACACACAACCCCCCTCTCTCTCTCACACACAACCCCCCTCTCTCTTTCTCACACAACCTCTCTCTCTCTGTGTGTCTCTCTCTCTCTCTCTCTCACACACAACCCCATCTCTCTCTCTCACACTCACACCCACTCTTTTCGCTTAGCCCCCCCTCTCTCGCAAATTGCCGTGTTGGCACTTTGCAACACAAAACCTACTTATTTATTTCAGTTTGGGCACTCGGGCTCAAAAAGGTTCGCCATCACTGGTCTAGGGGAAAGACAAAAGGTGATATACTTACCCAATCCTCCATTCCTCCACGCAAAAGACCGCTTCATGCAGCCCCTGCCCCACTGTGCTCTAGCGGTCTTGAGTCCTGACGTCATCAAGCCCAGCGTCCATAGCCCTGCTCTAGACATAAGGGCAGGCACCAGGAGCAGTCCACTGCATGATCATTGGCGAGATGGGGAGCTTTGTCTGGGGGGGGGGGGGGAATAGGAGAGGATCAGGGAAATAAGGATTTCTCCTCTCCCCTAAACAAAATTAGCAAATAACCCTTGCAGTGGGGCTGTGCAGTTTTTTTTTTCTGTCTGGAGTTGGGCTTTAAATCAAAAAGTAATAGAATGTAATGTGAAAGCTGAAAACTTTTCTAAATACTAAATATGTTTAACAATGTAGTACAAATTGCATTCAATATACAGGATATGAGTCACTGTAAAGCAGCAAGAAGTATTTCTTTATTTCCATTTATTTTTCTTGATTGTATTAGACCCCTTTTACACTGGGGCTGCGGCCGCGTTAAAGCAAAAGCGCTGCTCATTATAGCAGCGCTTTACCGCTGTTTAAGCTGCACTTTTGCGCTGTTTAAGCTGCGCTTTTGCGCTGCTTTTCGGCCTCTAGCGGGGCGCTTTTAACCCCAAACTCCCATTTTGCAGTGCTTTGAAAGCGAATTTAAGGTGCTTTGAAATCACTGCCCATTCATTCCAATGGGCAGGGACGTTTTGGGAGTGCTTTATACAGCGCTCCCAACACGCCCGAAAGCTGTTGCTTGCAGGACTTTTTGCAAGCGCAGCGCCCAAGTGTGAAAACTCACACTGGAATGAATAATGCCCTGTACACACGATAGGAATTTCCTATGGGCTAAAATCTGATGGAATTTTCTGTCAGAATTCTGTTCAAGCTGTAACCATCAGTCTTGCATACACACTTTCAGACTAAATTCCGACCGTCCAAAGCGCGGTGACGTAAAACACTACGATGAGCCGAGAAAAATGAAGTTCAATGCTTCTGAGCATGCGTCGACTTGATTCTGAGCATGAGTGGGTTTTTTCTCCGACGGAGTTCCACACAGACGATTGGAATTTCCCATAGGATTTTTTTCCATGTTCTATTTCTAAAATCCTATGGAAAAAAGTCTGATGGGCCCACACACTATAGGAATTTCTGATGAAAAAAGTCCATCAGACTTTTTTCATCAGAAATCCCTATTGTGTGTACAAGGCATAAAGCCTTGTACACGCGGCCGGTTTTCTCGTCAAAAAACGACAAAAAATCTGCCGGGAGAGCTTTCTTGGTGAGAAAACCGGCCGTGTGTACGAGGCTTTCAGGTTTCTCGTCAAGAAAACTGGCCAGAATCTCGACGAGAAAAATAGAGAACCTGCTCTCTATTTTCTCGTTGAGATTCTCGTCGGCCTGTTTCCAGACGAGAAACCCGAGAGTGTGTACGCTTACCTGTCGCCGTGGAAACTCGCGCATGCTCGAAATGACTTTGACGCATGCGTGGTAGCTTCCTAGGCATAGGTAGGGTGTAGCAAGATGGCGGCGGCGGCATCGAATGTGACGAGCGCACGCTCGTCGTAGTCGATGACGTCACCGCGGTCTTTCCATTCTAAAGAACGGCGGTTCTTTTGAATCGAGCGAGGGTGAACACTCGGCCGGGACAAGTTTCTTGTCAAGAATCTCGTCAGGAAAAAACTACGGGTTTTTTCCTGACGAGATTCTCGGCCGTGTGTACGAGGCTTAAGAGGCAGTTTTCAGGCTTAGTAGAGGCTATTTCCAGTGCTAAAGCGCCTGAAAACTGCCGCAGTGTCTAAAGGAAACCTTTCCGATGGATTTATTCTGCACCTATTCCTTTGAAGTGGTAATAGCATAGCCAAAGAGAACCATAAGACATCTAATTTGATTATGCGTGATCTCTTCTTTCCATGTTAGCAGGAAGGTGTACAGCAAAGAGATTATAATTAAAATTGGTTTGCTGGTGTTCTCATTGTGGACAGAAACCTGACAGGTGGGGAAGCGGATGAGAGAGCATAGATGGGCTATCAAATGACAAGGTCACTTGGGGCTGTGGGTGTATTTCGTGTTTTTCCTGTTTGAATGTGTCACCTTTCAGTGTCATGCCACCTTCATTGTCTTTTGATGTTATATTCACAGAAACACCTCACTAGGTCTTTTTGCTGTTTAATTTTTTTTTTTTTTTAATATTACAATATATTTTGTTCATTGTTCTAATAGAGTATTTCCTAGTTCCATATATAAGTGCTGAACTTGACCCAACATTTGGTACGACAATCACACCACTTTAAGTTCTCCAAACCTTTTTTCAATCACCCCCTCAGTCGCTTACTTTATGTCCATTAGGCATTCTCAATGTTATGGTCACCTAGGGTCACCATAGATCAGGGGTTTCAAATAAAAATCCAGAGGTGTCCGGTTGGAAAAATTATATTACAGCAAAGATCTGAATCGCATGTTTGTGCAGTGACTCAAAATGTTCACCTCAACCCCTCTCCTCTTATATCACAACCCCCCCCCCCACTTCACATAACAGTTCCCCCTTCACAGAAGTGTTCTTAGCCACTCTTCACATCTCTCCCCCCTTTACATCATCCGCCCATCCCCTTAAGACCACTTTCACACTGAGGCGCTTTTCAGGCGCTTTCACGCTAAAAAAAGCGCCTGAAAACTTATTTCCATGAAAATCAATGAATCCTTTCACACTGGGGCAGTGCGCTGAAAAAACGCCTATCTCCATTGAAATGAATGGAAAGCGCTTCAAAAGCACCTGAAAAGCGCTTCAAAAGCGCTCAGTGTTTCAGCCTCTCCTCAAATCACCCCCCCCCCCTTCACAGTAATCTTCTGAACCCGCCTTTGCATTACACTCTTCTTCATTCATAGCAGTGTCCTGAACCTGTCTTCACATCAATCCGCCCCCCCCTCCATCAGTAGTGTAAGGTGACCAGATTTTTAAAATGAAATCCAGGGACATATTTTATTTTATTGGCAAATGGTAAACTATTTTTTACCATATTTTCCTTAAATTATATATGCAGTCAGTGGTGTAGCGTGGGTTGTGATTTTGCTCACCTCTCCATGGCCTCCATGATAATCCATCGGAGCAGGGCTCTTCCCAGCACCAGGTAATGTTCCCGACACCCAGCCGCTCCTCAGTATCCCCTGCCAAGAGCTTCTCCAATAGCCACCGTATGCTCTGCGCCGCCTGTCCCCTCCGCTGTTCTCACACACACACACACGGGCCACCCGCACCAGAGGGATCATGGGAGACAGGCTGGAATACAGGAGTCCCTGGGCGGGGGGGGCCAACACAGCAAACTTGGGGGGGCACAGTAATAATTTTGTGCCCCCCCCCAAATGTTGCACCCGGGGCGAGAGTACCAGATGCTCCCCCTCTATGCCACTGCAATCCGGGGACAGACTGGCTCCGGGGACAGTGTCCTCAATCCGGGGACTGTCCCTGGAAACCGGGGATGTCTGGTCACCCTACAGTAGTGTCCATTGTGTCCGTTCACATCACCCCCCCACAGTAGTGTCCTCCTCTGCCCCCCCCTTAACTCTCCCCCCAAAGCAGT
Source organism: Rana muscosa (assembly GCA_029206835.1). Classification (NCBI taxonomy): domain Eukaryota; kingdom Metazoa; phylum Chordata; class Amphibia; order Anura; family Ranidae; genus Rana; species Rana muscosa. Next base: position 597,260,189 of record CM055116.1, on the reverse strand, counting down.
GTCCTCCTTTGCCCCCTTCACACCCCCCCCCCACAGTAGTGCCCTCCTCTGCAACCCTTCAAACCCCCAGCCCCAGTAGTGTCCTCCTTTACCCCCTTTACTCCTCACAGGGCTAAGTCACTGAACTATGCAGGAAAACATAGAAACTGACATGCAGAAAAATGGCAGCCTTTTGAGTCAAACATTGAAATATTTGACTATAGCAGCAGCCAGTTTGTTCGACGAAGGGCTGAAGAATGGTACAATATTAACCGCTTGCCGACTGCAGAATGGCACAGGCCATATATATACACGTTACTTTGAATCCTGCCACCTAGCGGGTGCGCACGCGCCCGCCACTGTCTCCGTGACTGTGCCCGTGGGACCCGCGGACTCGATGTCCGCCGGTGTCCCACGATCAGGTCACAGAACGGCAGAACGGGGGGATGCCTTTGTAAACAAGGCATCTCCCTGTTCTGCCTGGTGACATGTCACTGATCGTCTGCTTCCTCTCATCGGAAGCAGCGATCAGCGATGTGTCACAGGTAGCCACGCCCCCTAACAGTTAGAATCACTCCCTAGGACATACTTAACACCTTCCCGCCCCCTAGTGGTTAACCCCTTCACTGCCAGTCACATTTATACAGTAATCAATGCATTTTTATAGCACTGATCGCTGTATAAATGTGAATGGTCCCAAAATAGTGGCAAAAGTGTCCGATGTGTCTGCCATAATGTCACAGTCACGAAAAAAATCGCAGATCGCCACCATAACAAGTAAAAAAATAAATAATAAAAATGCCATAAAACTACCCCCTATTTTGTAGATGAAATAACTTTTGCGCAAACCAATCAATATACGCTTATTGCGATTTTTTTTAACAAAAATATGGAAGAAGAATACGTATGCGTACGCCTAAACTGAGAAAGAATTAGCTTTTTAAAAAAATAATTGGGGATATTTATTATAGCAAAAAGTACAAAATATTGCTTTTTTTTCAAAATTGTCGCTCTATTTTTGTTTATAGCGCAAAAAATAAAAACCGCAGAGGTGATCAAATACCACCAAAAGAAAGCTCTATTTGTGGGGAAAAAAGGACGTCAATTTTGTTTGGGAGCCACGTGGCACGACCGCGCAATTATCAGTTAAAGCGACGCAGTGCCGAATCGCAAAAAGTGGCCTGGTCTTTAACCAGCCAAAATGGTCCCGGGCTGAAGTGGTTAAAGTGATTGTAAGCCTTCGTTTTTTTTTTTTTTTAAATAACAAACATGTCATACTTACCTCCACTGTGCAGCTCGTTTTGAGTGGCCCTGATCCTCGACTTCTGGGGTCCCTCGGCAGCTCACGCGGCTCTTCCCCGCATCATATAAACCCCCTAGGAGAAGCACTCTCCCGGGGGTTACCTTGGGGGTGCACTCCCGAGTCCAGCATTCGGTGTCCATAGACACGAATGCAGGACTCGGTCCCGCCCCCCGCACCTTCGGATTTGATTGACAGCAGTGGGAACCAATGGCTGCGCTGCTATTAATCTATCCAATCAAGAGCCGGGACCCCATGCAGAGAGGGACAGCACGTCTCCGCCGAGGGAATGAAGGGGCTCGGGTAAGTAAAACGGGGGGGGCTGGGGGGCCAGTCACTGCCAGAAGTTTATTCACCTTAATGCATAGGATGCATTAAGGTGAAAAAACACAAACCTTTACAACCCCTTTAAGTGTCTGCAATCAACAGTGAAGCATGGTTCATAAATTTATTCTGCAGCAGGACAACGACCCCAAACATACAGTCAATATCATTAAGAACTTCAGCTCCGGAAAAATTGGCTGCTTAATGACCGGGCCATTTTTTGCGATTCGGCACTGTGTCACTTTAACTGACAACTGTGCGATCTTGCAAAGCTGTACCCAAACAAAATTGACATCCTTTTTTTTCTCAGAAATAGAGCGTTCTTTTGGTGGTATTTGATCATCTCTGCTATTTATTTTTTTTGCGCTATAAACAAAAAAAAGAGCGACAATTTTGAAAAAAACACAATATTTTGTACTTTTTGCTATAATAAATATCCCCCAATTTTTTTTTTAGAAGCTCATTTTTTCTTAGTTTAGGCCGATGTGTATTCTTCTTCATATTTTTGATAATACAAATCGCAATAAGCGTATATTGATTGGTTTGCGCAAAAGTTATAGCGTCTACAAAATAGGGGATAGATTTATAGCTTTTTTTATTATTATTTTTTTACTAGTAATGACGGCGATCTGCGATTTTTATTGGGACTGCAACAATATGGCGGACACATCGGACACTTTTGACACATTTTTGGGACCATTGGCATTTTTACAGCGATCAGTGCTATAAAAATGCACTGATTACTGTAAAATTTTCACTGGCAGAGAAGGGGTTAACACTAGGGGGCGATCAAGAAGTTAATTGTGTTCCATAGGTGTGTTTCTAACTGTAGGGGGGAGGGGACTAACTAGAAGAAATGACAGATCGTGATTCCTAGCTATTAGGAACTGACAATCTGTCTCTCCTCACAGAACAGAACAAGGATTTGTGTGTTTACATACACACGTCCCTGTTCTGCCTCTTGTGCATGCGATCGCTCGCGGCCGGTGGTCATCGCGACCGCCGGTCACGAGGATCTGGCCCCCACATAGCCGTGACCTCATCATCATCTATTCTGTCTGGGAATACATGAAGAGACAGAAGGATTTGGGGCAGGCTACATTCATAGAAGACCTGCGGTTAGTTCTCAAAGATGTTTGGAACAACCTACTTGTCGAAGTGTACCTAGAAAAATGTATGCTGTTTTGAAGGCAAAGGGTGGTCACACCAAATATTGATTTGATTTGGATTTCTCTTCTGTTCATATTTACTTTCCATTTTAATTGATAAAAATAAACTATTAACACTTCTATTTCTGAAAGCATTCCTTATACCTGCCTAAAACATATGCACAGTAGTGTATATCTATATCTATATCTATATATGTAGCACCCCTCTACTCTGAGGGGTGCTGTGTGCCTAAATTTAGGGGTTGGTCTGAGCTAGTAGCCAGGCTCAGACCGCTTTTATTGATAGGTATGGTTGTTTTGTTCCTCAGGTGTTGTACTGGTGTGCAGTTCCCTGTGGCCTGTAGGTGGCACTGCCATGACAGGTCAGGGTTGAACCACTGGTAACAGTGCTGTGCCTTAGGGTGTCTTCTCTCTGCAGTAGTACAGTGGGCGTGGTCAACCTGCTGTGCATGCCGGGAGGGGATACATAAGGGGCAGACGCCACCTGGAGGTGGTTGTTCCAGAGTTCCGGGGCTCCGGAGTTCTGGGCGCGTGACCTTGCCCTCCAGGCCAGGGGTGCGCATATGCATCGGTCCCAGGCACCTTTAGCCTAGGGCTGCAACTTTGCCATTGGGCCCAGCACCTTTAGCTGGGGCTCAGCTCTAAGAGGAGGAATCCCAGGGTGCCCCAGGAGAGGTTACCCGCTCTAAGAAGAGGAGACTGGGGGAGGACCTTTCTGAGGGACCGGTGAGAGTTTCACTGTGAAAGAGAGGCCCGGTAAACTTCTGGAGGGATTCCACTAATCATCTGAGGCCTTGTAATGTGCAGAAACTTGCAACTGTTCTTTAATTACAAGCGCTGAGAGGTTCGGGAATCAGAGATTCTGTGGCAGAGAATCTCCCGATCGTATCTCCAAAAGAGGGACTTAAGAGAAGTAAAGTTTCGTGCATCACTCCGGCTGCTAGTACCGTGAGAGGGGACTATCTGGGTGAGCGGAGCCCACTCGGGATTGAGTGGTGATACCAAGTGCCTGAACCTGCCTCCCTGTTTCTTTATTCTTCAACTCCAACTTTCCTATCCAGTTATCAGCATAAAGAAAATAAACCTTCCTTCATTAAGGTTTAACCATGTCTGGACACTGGCCTTATTGGTGCACCTACAACAGAATCTTCCCTACACTCTAGGGGTGAGATCCAACCGAGGGAAGGTAACTGGCTGCGGGACCCAACAATTTCTGAACACCGCTCACTCTCTTATTCAAGAAGGAACCTGGGCACTGTGGTACGGTGTGTCCTGCCTCGAGGAGGTAAGGCCAGGGATCTGTGTGCTACATATAGATATACATATACACACAGTATATATAATTTTAGTATATGATGACCAGTCTAATGACTAGAAATTACACCTACCACTGTTTTCCTATCTGCTATGCTAAGATGTATTTTTTCTGTAGTATCATTATGCTCTCTATGGAATACCCAGGAATTTATAAAGACAAGATATTAGACAAACAGGTGTTTTTGCTGTTATGAAGAAAGAAGGGCTTCTAGTAAAGAAATCCCAAGATATCCGTTCCCAAAACGTTCTTCGTTTTGCAAAGTTTAAAATTTGACCCATGACAATATTGGCTTTGTCAATTTCTTGACTTACTTCAGTTAGCAGTGGATAAAGGTTTGACATTGCCATACATTTAGTGAACAAGTTATCTAACCAATTCCATAGCAGATATACGTGTGTATATATACGTGATACTGCACGTCTGCCTAGGGGGGCGCACGCTGCTGGCGGGCTGCTTCTGTTGTGATTATTCACCGCAGAAGCCGATCTGCAGGTGCCGGGCACTGGATGTCTGCCGGTACCCGCCAATCGTGGGCAGAGACACAGAACGAAGCTTTGCCTGTGTAAACAAGGCAGAGCTTAGTTCTGGCAGGGGGGGAAGTGAAGTTTTTTTTTCCCCAGGGAAAGAAAATCCATCACTTCCCTTAGTAAACACCTAACAGTACACATAAACACTAGCTAGGCACACTGGAAAAATCTGACATAAACACTGGCTAGGAAATTCGTTTTTTTGTCTATTTTTTTTTTATTGGATATGTTTTATAGCAGAAAGTCAAAAAATTTGTTTTTGTTTTTTTCAATATTGGCATTTTTTGTTTATAGGGCCTAAAAATTTAAAAATGCAGTGGTGATCAAATACAACCAAAAGAAAGCTCCATTTGTGAGGGAAAAAAATCACACAGATTTTATTTGGGTACAATGTTGCATGATCACCCAATTGCCAGTTAAAGTAACACAGTGCCCTATTGCAAAAAATGGCCTGGTCATGAAGGGGGGGTAATACTTCCGGAGGTCAAGTGGCTAAAGAATGCAGATAGCAGAAATAAAAGGAAAAAAAAAAAACTCTATTCAGTATGCCGGTGGTTATCAAACCAATGCAACAGTTAGAGGGTGTTTCTTCACACTACATTCAAAAATACATTTATATATTTTTGGGGTATATTGCTCGAACAACCTGCCTTGGATTTTAATAGGATACATATTTATATTAACCTGTTGCTGCCTATGTACCGCATATGTGTGGCGACAAAGAGGGTGGTCTTTAACACCCACACACCGCACATATGTCTCCATGGATGGCCGAAGTTCCTGTGCTGAGAGCGCACTCATGTGATTGGGCAGTCCTTCCCTCCCCCTGGGCATAAAGACCCTGTTAAATGGACGCTGGAAATGGGTGGGAAGGAGTTAACACACGCACACATATATGCATACACATATTTACATACATGCACATGCATATAAACATGTATGCACACACATATACAGTACATTCTTACCTAAAGTGGTTCTAAAGTCAAAAGGCTTTTTACCTACATGCATTACCATCCTTAAAGTGATTGTAAAGTCTTGTTTTTTTTTCGTATAAAAATAACAAACATGTTATACTTACCTCCTCTGTGCAGTGGATTTGCACAGAGCAGCCTGGATCCTCCTCTTCTCGGGTCCCTCCTCTGCGATCCTGGCCCCTTCCCCCCCTGTCATGTGCCCCACAGTAAGCAGCTTGCTATAGAGGCACTGGAGCCGAGTCACTGCTTCCTGTGTCCATTCAGACACAGAGCTTCTGCCTGGCCCCACCCCCTCTCTCTCCTGATTGGCTGGCTGACTGACTTTGCTTGACAGCAGCGGGAGCCAATGGCTCCGTTGCTGTGTCTCTCATCAGGAGAGTCTCAAGCGGCCGAGACACTCATGGACATCGCTGGACAGAGATGGGGCTCAGGTAAGTATTAGGGGGTGCTGGGGCAGCTGCTACACACAGAAGGCTTTTTACCTTATAGCATAGAATGCATTAAGATAAAAAAAAACTTCTGCCTTTACAACTCCTTTAATCTAAAAAAACTTTCAACTTGATGTTCCACCCGCCCCCCTCCCTAAATACTTACCTTTGCCTTAGTCTTTTCTTGATTTAGTGCTGGTCTCTCTCCCCACTCTCAGGGAAGAGACGGATAGCAGTGGGAGCCATTGGATCTTGCAGCTGTCAATCAAATCCAGTGAGGAGAGAGCAGGGGGCGTGATCAACTTAGCACACAGCTTGTTATGGAGGCACACTTAAGAGAGGAGTGGACACCGACGGCAGAGGACTCCAGGAGAAGAGGTAAAGAACCGCTCTGTGAGATATCCTTGCACAGAGCAGGTAAGCTTAAACTTCTTTTTTCATTTTAAAGGAGAGTTACGCCAATTTTTTTTTTTTAAAGTCAGCAGCTACAAATACTGCAGCTGCTGACTTTTAAAATAAGGACACTTACCTGTCCAGGGCGCCCACGATGTCGGCACCCGAAGCCGATCTGTCCCTCGGCTCTCGGGTGGAGGCGCCTTGCGGCTTCACAGCCTTGTTCCCTACTGCGCATTCGCAACTCGCGCTTCACGATCCCACTGGTCCTTGCTGTCTTCTGAGACCTGTGTGTATCCCAGAAGACAGCGGGGGAGACGGAGGAGGCGCTGGTTGTGGCGTAGATAGCCGCGGGTGGCTTGGCTATCTATGCCCGGAAGTGGGAGCAAAATACCTGTATCAGACAGGGATCTGGTCCCCCCTCCCCCCTGAAAGGTGCCAAATGTGACACCGGAGGGGGGGAGGGTTCCGAAAAGTGGAAGTTCCATTTTTGGGTGGAACTCCGCTGTAAGTAATATATACCAGCCTTTAATATCACTTTACAGCAGACCTAGGCAACCATATTGTTTAACCACTTCAGCCCCAGAAGGATTTACCCACTTCCTGACCAGGCCATTTTTTGCGATACGGCACTGTGTCGCTTTAACGGACAATTGCCCAGTCGTGCGACGTTGTACCCAAATTAAATTTATGTATTTTTTTCCAACAAATAGAGCTTTCTTTTGGTGGTATTTGATCACCTCCGCAGTTTTTATTTTTTGCGCTATAAACAAAAAAAGAGCAACAATTTTGAAAACAAAAACAATATTTTTTACTTTTTGCTATAATAAATATCCCCCAAAAAAAAAAATTAAAAAAAAAAAATTTCTTCCACAGTTTAGGCCAATATGTATTCTTCTACATATTTTTGGTAAAAAAAATCCCAATTAGCATATATTGATTGGTTTGCGCAAAACTTATTGTGTCTACAAAATAGGGGATATATTTATGGATATATTTTTATTATAATGATCTGCAATTTTTAGCGGGACTGCGACATTACGGTGGACAGATCGGACGCTTTTGACACTTTTTTGGGACCATTGACATTTATACAGCGATCAGTGCTTCAAAAATGCACTGATTACTGTATAAATGACACTGGCAGGGAAGGGGTTAACACCAGGGGCGATCAAAGGGTTAAATGTTCCCTAGGGAGGTGTTTCTAACAGTGGAGGGGGGAGTGGACTGACCAGAAGTAGAGAAAGATTGCTGTTCCTGATCACTAGGAACAGACAATCTCATTCTACTCCCCTGACAGAACGGGGATCTGTTTGTTTACACTGGCAGATCCCAGTTCTGCCTCTCTGTGGAGCGATCGCGGGTGGCCGGCAGACATCGAGTCCGCCGGACCTGCTGATTGGCTCCCCCACTAGCGAATGGGCACACGCGCCCACAGATCGCCGTGTACGCGCCTGATGTACAATGACGGGGATTCGCGGAGAAGAGCCAACCTGCCGCAGTACGAGTAGTTAAACAATATGAGAAATATCAGTTGTGACCGATAAAGCACTTATAGCAGGCATTCTGCAGCTGTTCATTTGCTCAGGCAAACATTTTCATCCATTGCACAGTATCCCTGTGGAATAGCTCTTATTGTTCCTACACCTCGCTCTCTGATAAAAAACATTAATGTAATCCAATAATCAAAAGCAGGGGTGGTGGGCAGGCTATGCATATCAATCTCCTAATAGGTTCCATTGAGGCTCAAAGAACAGTATGTGCCTATGCATTGTCACGTGTGAAGAATGTGCTCTGCTGCTTTTATTCAGAAATAATATGCTAAAATGTACATTTTGACTCATTGCATTTGTCACAATAAAATGTTCTAATGAATCCCTGCTAGACACCCAAACTTTAGATTTTAGGTATAGGTCCACTTTAAATACATATATTCATGCATTCTCTCACATATGCATATAAAAAAAAGAAACTTTTTTTTGAAGCATGCTCCAGACACAAGTGTGAGTGGCAAGCTTACGCATTTTAACCAAATATCTATGGACAAAATGTAAAATCATATAAACATTTCTACATTTCAGTGATTTCCAGGATACGCCTATTAATTTAGGTGATCCTAAAGTATGTAATCTTACATTGTGAAGATATCCAAACATTTACTTCCTTGAATTCCACTATATATATTCACTATGTCCTGTGGGTAGTGTGTCAGGGCGAGCCCGTGACACTGTTTAATATGGTTGTTTACGCCAGATTTTGTAATAAGTAAGCACATTAATGGCAGAGGTGTGTTCATATGAGAGACAGAGTTAGAGCTTAGGGCCCCACCCTCCTGAGGGGGTCAGTTTGTGTAAAAGGATGCTCACATGCACCGTACTGTCTAGGTCAGGACAGACCAAGGCCCGAACCTGGGAAAGAGTCAATGAGGGACAAAACAGCAGGGAGCTGCCAGGAAGGATGCAGAGCTAAGGTACAGCGTCTTTGCACGAACACTGGGACGTGTTTGATGATCAGGAGGACCAAAAGGTACTAATGGTCAGAAAGACCAATAGGTATTAAGCGGAGCAGTAAAGTTGCCAAGAGAGCAAGGAGGCATGTTTGGTTTGTATTGATGGTGAGAACCCCGTGTGGGAAGACCTGTATGAACTTTGGACATTCTTTTAAATAAAAGTTGTCAGGAAAGCACTGAAAACGGTTTCTGTGTGGAGTAAACACTGTTTTGGCACTACAACTGAGCTACATAACCCCAACGTGTCACAGTAGGTACCGCTGTTTCACACATTTCCCAGATAAACCAAAAAAGGGGGGATGTCCCATACCAAACCAGTACCAGGAGACCAAATGAGTGACACCAAAATCAGTATGTAAGAGTAAAAAAGATAGAAATGTATTGATCAAGTAGAAAATAGTATTCCATAAAACACCTCTCGATGGAGAAAGTGAATGATGCTTGGATTCTGACAAAACACATGAAAAAATTACAGCATAAACCAATCTCCATGTGTGGTCACGAATACGACAAAAATAAACACAGGACAACAAACAAACAACATAAAACAATATCGATCGTCCGGACGCCTGGAGTCTCTATATGGATGGCCTGTGGCGACAAAAGGTCGCAGAAATCACAATAAATACTGAAATAAAACAGGCAATCCACATATGGGTCCCAGGTAGGCTATAGCCCGTGGTTGAAGGGGGAAGGGGGGAGGGGAGGAAGGGAAAATGGGCCTCAGAGGAACTCCAGACGAAGCTACGCGGAACCCCTCCCTGCGAAACGCGTTGACGTCACCAGCGTCACGTGACGCCTTTGCTCCACCACGTCCCAGAAGTTAGCCCGTGGCGGGCACGGGGAACTCGGAGGGACCTGATTTCTGCTTCACCCCAGCCCCACACAAGCGGTTACTATAGCCGCGTATAGCGATACCATCGCTGTCCATCAGGAGGGACGGTTTCTATATTTCATCATACCACTTTGTTGTGGTTGCTCACCAACACAGGAAATCCGGATTGTTTATGGACACAGTGATGCTACAGTGGCGGTGACCGGCAGATGCTTTTTCGTTTCCAGGCTCCCAAACTACATGGGTATCGTATGCTATGATTTTTTAAGCTACTGAATTGTCTGAATAGCCTGCTGCAGTCCTCCTCCTCCTTTCTCATTAGCATCCACATCGCTGTGTCTGTATTGTCACTGTCCCTGACTCTACTCTGCAGATTTCCATTTGTCACCTATTAATTATCCCAGTATATGAAGATTATGAAGATTATCAGTTTTTGAACCTCCCATCCTTCATCATCACTCAGGTTTTTTGTACTACATCATGGACCTTGATGGAATTTGACAGTTAATGTTTGGTGGTGCCAGATTTTGCCATCTGTTACTCCCTCCCCTCCAGTTTGTTTGCTGTGGTGTTGGGGATCCCTCCCTTACTCACGAGTTCCTCTGAGGCCCATTTTCCCTTCTCCCCCCCTTCCCCCACGGGCTATAGCCTACCTGGGACCCATATGTGGATTGCCTGTTTTATTTCAGTATTTATTGTGATTTCTGCGACCTTTTGTCGCCACAGGCCATCAATATAGAGACTTCAGGCGTCCGGACGATCGATATTGTTTTATGTTGTTTGTTTGTTGTCCTGTGTTTATTTTTGTCGCATTCGTGACCACACATGAAGATTGGTTTATGCTGTAATTTTTTCATGTGTTTTGTCAGAATCCAAGCATCATTCACTTTCTCCATCGAGAGGTGTTTTACGGAATACTATTTTCTACTTGATCAATAAATTTCTATCTTTTTTACTCTTACATACTGATTTTGGTGTCAAACATTTGGTCTCCTAGTCCCCTACTGGTTTGGTATGGGACACCCCCCCTTTTTTGGTTTATATGCGATTTTCTGACCAGAGAGACACCGCCCCCATTGGGTATACAGTGTAAGTGAGTATTATACCATTGTGCTTTGTGCACATATATATGCCTTTCCTCCCTTTTTTGTTTTCACACATTTCCCAGAGCCTTCCTTCTGAACTACAGAGGTGCTGAGAGGTGGAGTTTAACCACTTCCCGCACGCCGTATGCAGAATGACAGCCTGAAAGTGGTTCTGTTATCCTGACTGGGCAACATATGACGTCCAGCAGGATAACATGCCGACGTGCGCCCGTGGGGGCGGGCAGCATGGCGATTGCGAGTGCGGCGTGTCAGTCTGACACCCCACATCTCCGATCGTGATAAGAAGCCTTTGTCAGAGGCTTCTTACCATGTGTTCAGCTGTGACCAATCACAGCTAATCATTGCGTAAACCAGGAAGTGCCGGTAAACGGCATTCCTCGGTTCGCACTGACAGGGAGAGCTGATCGGCGGCTCTCCCTGTCAGGGGGGGGGGGGGGTCTGTGCTGATAATCAACACATTGATCATCAGCATCAAAAATGATTAATAAAAAAAGAAGGAAAGTAAAGGGTTATTTTTTTTAAAAAAACTGCATGTAAAATACACCCTAAAAAATCTAACATATATTGTTCAATTGGCATACAATGATACCCATAAATAACATTCAATAAAGAATACATGGTAATAGTACGAATATACGAATAGTACGAATTATAAATCAACTAAAAATTCAACGAAAAATGACGCTTGCGAAAATACGAATTAGTCCGAACACGAAAAATCCCGTCTAGCAAAATTACGAATGATTACGAATCAACAGGACCGAAAAGAAACGAACCGAAACTAAACAAATTTTTCCGTTGTGCACAAAAAACTAACCAAAACTAAACAAATTTTTCCGTTGTGCACAAGTCTAGATAACAGCACCAAGCTTCCTCCCCAAGCAGCAACTAAAGGCAGGAAGCACTGCAAGGGGATGAAGCCAATTTAAGTGGAACGGACTGGTCGGTGGGCGGGCCGCTTCCTCATGCTCTGCTCTCAGTGCTGCCTTCTCCTGTCCTGGAAGCTGCAGCTGGCTCTGCCTGGACAAGTTGGGACATGTCTGGACTCTGGAGAGGTGCAGAGGTGGAGTAGCGAGACTGAGCACTGTCAGACAGAGCCTCCCTCAGCCGCGCGGGCCGGTGTGTCCAGAGGTCAGGAGTAATAACAGGAATCAGCAGCAAAACTACATTGAATTAGTGCTGACAGTGGCATGGCTGGCCGCAAGCACCACTAATTAAGCACAACGCGCAACCACCCAAGATCGGCCCTGCAGCCCTTGTGGGTGTCAGGGAGCCACAGCAGAGATGATGGAGACTCCTGCACCTCGCGTGACTTGGGATGTCTGTGCATGCCAGACTGCCTGTTTTTAAATTTTATATGTGAGAGGCTGATTACACGCATTGTGCATCCACAACTGTACTGTATACAGTACAAAAAGACATACTCAAATACACGCAAGTGTATATGTACAGTAAATGCATCCTCTCATAAAAGTGGTTGTATACCCCCAATGCAGAAGTTGTACCTATCGGTAAGCCTATAATAAGGCTTACCGATAGGTACTGTAAATATCTCCTAGACGTGCACAGTTTATGAGATATATACCTCGTAGTGCACGATGATGTTATCGGCACATGCGCTGTGAAGAAACGGCCCTCCCTGTTGTTTCTTCACTAGCAAGTGCAGTGACTGACGGCTCCCGCACGCAGTGACGTAACGTGACTCCAGTCAGTCACAGAGCCGGAGTCCACGGCCCCGGAAGAAAGAGGGGCAAAGATGGATGTGGCCGGCAGCGGGGACAGCACGGCTTCTTTTGCAGGTAAGTGGCACATAATGGGCTAGTTCGCGATGCATACTAGCCCAATATGCTTTTACTTTGTTGGGGAAAAAAAGAGGAAGTAAAACCCATCACCCAGAAACAACACACAATGGTAATAAAAATATATAATTTCTATAAAGTGAGGACATAAAGACAATACCAAGACATTGCTTTTAAAACTGCCACCTTTCAGTATAATCATAAAACATCTGCAGTATGTAGGCAGGTGCAGTCTGTACTCCCCACTGTAGGTGGAGCTTGTCCAAAGCAGCAATACAGAGAAGGAAGGAAGTCTAAGAGAGCTAATTCCTCTATGATTTCCTATTGTCACTTGGGAGCAGCTGTCTGATTGGACGCTGGACCCCTCATGACCTTCGCAGCCATCCTGGGTCGGGCAGAGCTTATTTACGCCTATGACCCCCTGATTTTGCACGCATTGGCGAAGTGGCTAGCATAGAGACAGTTTATTCATCTGGCAGGGAGAGTGCTTAGTGCTAGGGAAAGGTTCCGAAGGAGTAGGAAAAATGTACGAACTACGTCTACCTTCTTTGGAGCAGCTCCCCTATTAGGTTGGACCGGCCAGGCCACACTTCCCTCCCTCTCTGCAGACACTGTCAGCTGCAGGATTACTGCTGTGCTCACCCAGTGGGCCTTATTGTACCTTACCGGAACATTTTCAATATATCCAGTTCACCGCACTCTGCCTCTGTGTGTGTTCTCTCCGCTGCCACACCACGCTGCACCTTACCCATAAGTAGGTCTTATGATGTATTGTATGTCCTTTAAAGAAAGTGCAGTACAATTTGCACATGCCCTTCTCCTATCATCCACTTTAGTATATTGAATAATATTATTACAGTTGCATTTTTGCCTTTTAAACCATGCCATAGTCTAGCCAAGCAGGTATTCACAGATATGCTACTTACAGTATATACTGTATTTGGCTATCAGGATATAAAATCTAATATGTAGGCTAGCACAGATCTAATGTATAGAAATGTCTTCACGCTCTTACATTCAAATTCATATTTTTGCAACAGATGTGAGAAAATGAGTAATAGAGCTGTTACACAGTCTAATTTTAACAAGAGACAGTACCTGGATCTCTCTGGCGTGATACATGACAATGAGTCCAAGCAGGATAGCAGTTGAGAGGCTGATAAGGCATTTCAGTGCAAATGAGTAAGAGGATTCCTACAAAAAGAAAGAAACAGGATAGTTCAACTCACATTTTTATCACCTTGGTATAATTTTCTGAAAAAGATTGCTAATGGAAATATATATTTATATATATATATATATATAGATAGATAGATAGATAGATAGATAGATATAGTATCTCACAAAAGTGAGTACACCCCTCACATTTTTGTAAATATTTTATTATATCTTTTCATGTGACAACACTGAAGAAATTACACTGCTACAATGTAAAGTAGTGAGTGTACAGCTTGTATAACAGTGTAAATTTGCGGTCCCCTCAAAATAACTGAACACACAGCCATTATTGTCTAAACCGCTGGCAACAAAAGTGAGTACACCCCTAAGTGAAAATGTCCAAATTGGGCCCAATTAGCCATTTTCCCTCCCCGGTGTCATGGGACTTGTTAGTGTTACGAGGTCTCGGGTGTGAATGGGGAGCAGGTGTGTTATATTTGGTGTTATCGCTCTCACTCTCTCATCCTGGTCACTGGAAGTTCAACATGGCACCTCATGGCAAAGAACTCTCTGAGGATCTGAAAAAAAGAATTGTTGCTCTACATAAAGATGACCTGGGCTATAAGAAGATTGCCAAGACCCTGAAACTGAGCTGCAGCACAATGGCCAAGACTAGGGATGAGCTTCGTGTTCGAGTCGAACATACGTTCGACTCGAACATCGGCTGTTCGATCGTTCGACGAAGATCGAACGATTTGGGCCGTTCGCGCCAAATTCGAGTGACGCGAACGGCCCACAATGCACTACGCCATCGCAGTGTCATCCAGGCGCTGTGATTGGCCAAGCATGCACTGTGACCCCGCATGCTTGGCCAATCACAGCGCCGGCAGCGAGGAGAGCAATGATTGGCCACAGGCAGGATGCCTGTGGCCAATTATTGCTGAGGGTGTTTAGTACACGCCCCACACTATAAAAGGCCGCCAGCACGGCGGCCTAGTGTAGTGTGTTCCGGAGCAGGGATAGAGCAGCATAGGCAGGGACAGTGACTTTTATTTCTTTCTTGCTTAACCTGGATTCCTTTAGTTTAGGGAAAGAGAAGGATAGGTAGGGAGAGTGTCAGTGTGTTTTGTGCTTGTGCTATATTGTGCTTAAAAAAAACATTTTTTCTAGGGACAGAAAACTGTAGGTAGGGAGAGTGTCAGTTTCTTTCACTGTCAAAGTCCTTGTTTCCAGGGACCTGGAAGGACAGTGAGTGAATTCTCCTTGTGCTAAATTGTGCTTAAAAAAAACATTTTTTCTAGGGACAGAAAACTGTAGGTAGGGAGAGTGTGTCAGTTTCTTTCACTGTCAAAGTCCTTGTTTCCAGGGACCTGGAAGGACAGTGAGTGAATTCTCCTTGTGCTAAATTGTGCTTAAAAAAAACATTTTTTCTAGGGACAGAAAACTGTAGGTAGGGAGAGTGTGTCAGTTTCTTTCACTGTCAAAGTCCTTGTTTCCAGGGACCTGGAAGGACAGTGAGTGAATTCTCCTTGTGCTAAATTGTGCTTAAAAAAAAACATTTTTTCTAGGGACAGAAAACTGTAGGTAGGGAGAGTGTGTCAGTTTCTTTCACTGTCAAAGTCCTTGTTTCCAGGGACCTGGAAGGACAGTGAGTGAATTCTCCTTGTGCTAAATTGTGCTTAAAAAAAACATTTTTTCTAGGGACAGAAAACTGTAGGTAGGGAGAGTGTGTCAGTTTCTTTCACTGTCAAAGTCCTTGTTTCCAGGGACCTGGAAGGACAGTGAGTGAATTCTCCTTGTGCTAAATTGTGCTTAAAAAAAACATTTTTTCTAGGGACAGAAAACTGTAGGTAGGGAGAGTGTGTCAGTTTCTTTCACTGTCAAAGTCCTTGTTTCCAGGGACCTGGAAGGACAGTGAGTGAATTCTCCTTGTGCTAAATTGTGCTTAAAAAAAACATTTTTTCTAGGGACAGAAAACTGTAGGTAGGGAGAGTGTGTCAGTTTCTTTCACTGTCAAAGTCCTTGTTTCCAGGGACCTGGAAGGACAGTGAGTGAATTCTCCTTGTGCTAAATTGTGCTTAAAAAAAACATTTTTTCTAGGGACAGAAAACTGTAGGTAGGGAGAGTGTGTCAGTTTCTTTCACTGTCAAAGTCCTTGTTTCCAGGGACCTGGAAGGACAGTGAGTGAATTCTCCTTGTGCTAAATTGTGCTTAAAAAAAACATTTTTTCTAGGGACAGAAAACTGTAGGTAGGGAGAGTGTGTCAGTTTCTTTCACTGTCAAAGTCCTTGTTTCCAGGGACCTGGAAGGACAGTGAGTGAATTCTCCTTGTGCTAAATTGTGCTTAAAAAAAACATTTTTTCTACGGACAGAAAACTGTAGGTAGGGAGAGTGTGTCAGTTTCTTTCACTGTCAAAGTCCTTGTTTCCAGGGACCTGGAAGGACAGTGAGTGAATTCTCCATGTGCTAAATTGTGCTTAAAAAAAACATTTTTTCTAGGGACAGAAAACTGTAGGTAGGGAGAGTGTGTCAGTTTCTTTCACTGTCAAAGTCCTTGTTTCCAGGGACCTGGAAGGACAGTGAGTGAATTCTCCTTGTGCTAAATTGTGCTTAAAAAAAACATTTTTTCTAGGGACAGAAAACTGTAGGTAGGGAGAGTGTGTCAGTTTCTTTCACTGTCAAAGTCCTTGTTTCCAGGGACCTGGAAGGACAGTGAGTGAATTCTCCTTGTGCTAAATTGTGCTTAAAAAAAACATTTTTTCTAGGGACAGAAAACTGTAGGTAGGGAGAGTGTGTCAGTTTCTTTCACTGTCAAAGTCCTTGTTTCCAGGGACCTGGAAGGACAGTGAGTGAATTCTCCTTGTGCTAAATTGTGCTTAAAAAAAACATTTTTTCTAGGGACAGAAAACTGTAGGTAGGGAGAGTGTGTCAGTTTCTTTCACTGTCAAAGTCCTTGTTTCCAGGGACCTGGAAGGACAGTGAGTGAATTCTCCTTGTGCTAAATTGTGCTTAAAAAAAACATTTTTTCTAGGGACAGAAAACTGTAGGTAGGGAGAGTGTGTCAGTTTCTTTCACTGTCAAAGTCCTTGTTTCCAGGGACCTGGAAGGACAGTGAGTGAATTCTCCTTGTGCTAAATTGTGCTTAAAAAAAACATTTTTTCTAGGGACAGAAAACTGTAGGTAGGGAGAGTGTGTCAGTTTCTTTCACTGTCAAAGTCCTTGTTTCCAGGGACCTGGAAGGACAGTGAGTGAATTCTCCTTGTGCTAAATTGTGCTTAAAAAAAACATTTTTTCTAGGGACAGAAAACTGTAGGTAGGGAGAGTGTGTCAGTTTCTTTCACTGTCAAAATCCTTGTTTCCAGGGACCTGGAAGGACAGTGAGTGAATTCTCCTTGTGCTAAATTGTGCTTAAAAAAAACATTTTTTCTAGGGACAGAAAACTGTAGGTAGGGAGAGTGTGTCAGTTTCTTTCACTGTCAAAGTCCTTGTTTCCAGGGACCTGGAAGGACAGTGAGTGAATTCTCCTTGTGCTAAATTGTGCTTAAAAAAAACATTTTTTCTAGGGACAGAAAACTGTAGGTAGGGAGAGTGTGTCAGTTTCTTTCACTGTCAAAGTCCTTGTTTCCAGGGACCTGGAAGGACAGTGAGTGAATTCTCCTTGTGCTAAATTGTGCTTAAAAAAAACATTTTTTCTAGGGACAGAAAACTGTAGGTAGGGAGAGTGTGTCAGTTTCTTTCACTGTCAAAGTCCTTGTTTCCAGGGACCTGGAAGGACAGTGAGTGAATTCTCCTTGTGCTAAATTGTGCTTAAAAAAAACATTTTTTCTAGGGACAGAAAACTGTAGGTAGGGAGAGTGTGTCAGTTTCTTTCACTGTCAAAGTCCTTGTTTCCAGGGACCTGGAAGGACAGTGAGTGAATTCTCCTTGTGCTAAATTGTGCTTAAAAAAAACATTTTTTCTAGGGACAGAAAACTGTAGGTAGGGAGAGTGTGTCAGTTTCTTTCACTGTCAAAGTCCTTGTTTCCAGGGACCTGGAAGGACAGTGAGTGAATTCTCCTTGTGCTAAATTGTGCTTAAAAAAAACATTTTTTCTAGGGACAGAAAACTGTAGGTAGGGAGAGTGTGTCAGTTTCTTTCACTGTCAAAGTCCTTGTTTCCAGGGACCTGGAAGGACAGTGAGTGAATTCTCCTTGTGCTAAATTGTGCTTAAAAAAAACATTTTTTCTAGGGACAGAAAACTGTAGGTAGGGAGAGTGTGTCAGTTTCTTTCACTGTCAAAGTCCTTGTTTCAAGGGACAGAGAAGGACACCTGAAGGTAGCCCTTATTGCTTTTTTCCCATCTCCCTGCAGGCCATCTATTAGAATGTCTGGAAGGCAAACAAGGAGAGGCAGACAGTCAGGAGGCAATAAAAGAGGGCAAGCAGGCTCTGTGTCTGGGGGCAACAGTGCTGGTCGTGGACGCGGTGCATTGTCATCAGCACATGGCCATGGGACACGCTTGTCCTTCTTTTCGGCAGCTGGACATGTTGAGCCACATCATGCCGAAGACTTGGTAGAGTGGATGACCAAGCCCTCCTCCTCCTCCTCATCCTCTCTCACCCAGGCTCAGGGTACTGGAAAAGCAGCTGCCAAAGCGTCCTCTTCCCTGGTATCAATGTCAGACTCATCATCAGTCACTCCTTCCCTAGACCCACCATGTCCTCCTCCTGAGGAGTCCCCCGAACTGTTTCAGCACAGTGTTGGGTACATGCTCCAGGAGGATGCCCAGCGTTTCGAAGGGTCTGATGATGAAACCCAGCTAGAGGAAGGCAGTAGCGTGAGAGCAGACAGAGGGGATGCTCAAGAAGGACACCAATCTGGCAGTCATGTTCCAGCAGCTGCAGCATACTGCCAGATTGGCTCCAGTGATGAGGAGGGAGGTGATGATGAGGTCACTGACTCCACGTGGGTGCCTAATAGGAGAGAGGAGGAGGAGGAGGATGAGGAGGAGGCACATCTCCAACGAGGCAGGATGCCCTTTGGTGGCCAGCGTAAGGGCAGTACACCGACGGAATCACACCGCAGAGCTCCGCCTGTGCAGGGCGCTGCCTCTGCCCGTCATTCAAAAAGTTCTTTGGTGTGGGCCTTTTTTGAGGCTAGTGCATCAGATCGCACAGCTGCTGTTTGCAACATATGTCTCAAGCGTATATCGCGTGGCCAAAACATCAGCCGCTTGGGTACCACATGCCTGACCAGACATATGTTGACCTGCCATGCAGCTCGTTGGCAAGCCTACCTCAAAGACCCACACCAAAGAACAAAGCGGACCTCTCCTTGCACCGCATCAGCTGGGATCTCCAACCCCACTATAACTTCAGTCCTCTCTGAAACATGCACTGAGAGGAATGAAGGTGTAGAATTAGGTGTGTCACAGCCAAGTACTTGCGGCCACTCTGCTAGCAGTACACCGACGTCCGATTCTAGCAGGCAAATTTCCCTGCCCCAGCTGCTGGACCGTCGAAAGAAGTTCACTCCCAGCCATCCACATGCCCAGCGGTTGAATGCTAGCTTGGCTAAATTGCTAGCGCTTCAACTGCTGCCTTTTCAGTTGGTAGACTCGGCCCCCTTCCGTGAGTTTGTGCAATGTGCGGTTCCTCAGTGGCAGGTTCCCAAACGCCACTTTTTCTCACGGAAGGCTATTCCGGCTCTCTACCGGCATGTGGAAGGCAATGTCTTGGCCTCGCTGGACAGGGCGGTCAGCGGTAAGGTGCATATTACCGCTGACTCATGGTCCAGCAGGCATGGACAGGGACGTTACCTTTCTTTCACGGCCCATTGGGTCACTCTTTTGGCAGCTGGGAAGGATGCAGGACAAGGTGCAGTAGTGTTGGAGGTTGTCCCACCGCCACGCCTCCAAAATGCTACTACTGGTTGTGACACACCTCTCTCCTCCACCCCCTCCTCTTCTTCTTCCTCCATGGCCTCTTCCTGTGGTTTGTCCTATGAACCAGCGGTGCTCCGTAGCCGTTCACGGGGCTACGCAAGTACGCAGGCAAAAAGATGCCATGCCGTGCTTGCGCTGGTGTGTTTGGGGGACAGAAGCCACACTGGGGCAGAGGTCCTGTCTGCTCTGCAGGGCCAGGCCGAGAGGTGGTTGACGCCACGCCAGCTTAAGCCAGGAATGGTGGTTTGCGACAATGGCACCAACCTCCTCTCCGCCCTCCGACAGGGACAACTGACCCATGTGCCCTGTGTGGCTCACGTCCTTAACCTGGTGGTGCAGCGGTTCTTGGGCAGGTACCCGGGCTTACAGGATGTCCTGAGGCAGGCCAGGAAAGTCTGTGTGCATTTCCGCAGATCTTATAATGCCAGTGCTCGCCTGGCTGAGCTGCAAAAGGAGTTGAACCTGCCCAAGAACCGCCTTATATGTGACATGCCCACCAGGTGGAACTCAACGTTGGCCATGCTGCAGCGGCTGCACACGCAGCAGAGGGCCACCAATGAGTACCTGTGCGACTACGGCACCAGGACAGGGTCAGGGGAGCTTGGTTTTTTTTCTCCACGCCAGTGGGGCATGATCAGGGATGCATGCACTGTCCTGGCACCATTTGAGGAGGCCACGAGGATGGTGAGCAGTGACAGTGCATGCATCAGTGACACTGTACCTCTTGTCCACCTGTTGGAGCACACGCTGCGTGGAATAATGGACAGGGCACTTGAGGCAGAACAGAGGCAGGAAGAGGAGGACGTCCTTGCCTCTCAAGGCCCCCTTTACCCAGACAGTGTTCCTTCTGTCCCACCCATCGCACAGGAAGAGGAGGAGGAGGAGGAGGAGGAGGAGGATTGTGTCAGCATGGAGGTGGAGGCTGGCACTCAGCATCATCAGCAGCAGTCTTTTAGGGATGATTTACAGTCCCAAGAAACCAGTGGACTTGTACGTGGCTGGGAGGAGGTGGCTGCGGATCATGTCGTCCTTAGTGACCCAGAGGACTCCGGAGCGAATGCCTCAGCAAACCTACGCTGCATGGCCTCCCTGATCCTGCAAAGTCTGCGGAAGGATCCTCGTATTCTTCGGATCAAGGAGAGGGACCATTACTGGCTGGCCACTCTCCTTGATCCACGGTACAAGGGTAAGGTTGCGGACCTTATGTTACCGTCGCAGAGGGAGCAGAGGATGAGACAACTCCGGGAGGCCTTGCAGAAAGGTCTGTGCAACGCGTTCCCAGAGACTGGGAGGTTACAAACTCCTGGTCCTGGACAACGAGTTGCTGAGGCTTCGGCCAGTCAAAGAAGGAGCGGTGGGGAAGGTGGCCGTCTGACCGATGCGTTCAGACAATTCTTTAGTCCGCAGCCCCAAAGTATGATCGGTTCCAGCAACCATCGCCAGCGTCTGATAAACATGGTGCAGGAATATCTAGGGGCAAGGTCAGACTTGGACACCTTCCCCACCGAAAATCCTCTGGCTTACTGGGTCTTGAGGATGGATCACTGGCCAGAGCTTGCACAGTATGCAATTGAGCTACTGGCCTGTCCTGCATCCAGCGTTCTTTCGGAACGCACATTCAGTGCTGCTGGAGGATTTGTCACGGATCACAGGGTGCGCCTGTCCACCGACTCGGTTGATCGACTGACTTTCATCAAGATGAACCAGTCTTGGATCACCACCAGCTACCACACACCTGATGCTGATATAACAGACTAATTGATTTTAACATGTCACATCCCTTCAAGACTGATGCTGATGCTGAGTGCCTGTGCTGTTATGTTGACTGGCTATCCTCCTCCTCCGAGTCCTCAATGATACGATTGATGATGATAGCTTGGAAGATCATTTTTGTTTATGGGTGCCGCCACCAGTGGCTAAGGCCCAATTTTTCAGCCCCTGTTTTACAGGGGCGTGTAATTACAATTTTTTTAGCAATAATTTGCCATAGGGCTCATTGCTGTGCTCCAAGTACAGTATCTGTGAGGGGTTGGAGTGTTGTGGCACCAGTGCCTAAGGCCCAATTTTTCAGCCCCTGTTTAACAGGGGCGTGTCATTACAATTTTTGAAGCAATACTTTGCAACAGGGCTCATTGCTGTGCTCCAAGTACAGTATCTGTGAGGGGTTGTAGTGTTGTGCCACCAGTGCCTAAGGCCCAATTTTTCAGCCCCTGTTCAACAGGGGCATGCAATTACAATTCTTGATCTAATAATTCACAGCAGGGTCCATTGCTGCACCCACCAAGAGTAACTCTGAGGGCTTACAGTCTTGTGGCAACGCCACCACCACCACCACCACGAAAGGCCCAATTTTTCAGCCCCTGTTCAAAAGGGGCATGTAATTACAATTCTTGATCTAATAATTCACAGCAGGGCCCATTGCTGCACCCACCAAGAGTAACTGTCAGGGCTTACAGTGTTGTGGCACCAGCACCACCATCAAAGCCCCAATTTTTACTACCACTGTTCAACAATTATATGTAATTAAAATTCCTGATATAATAGTTGACAGCAGGGCGTTCCAGCACCAACCAAGAGTAACTGAGTGCTTACAGTGTTGTGCCAACACCAACAACTAAGGGGCCTATTTCTGCAGAGTATATACGGCAGGTCCCTACTTTCAAACATCCAACTTACAAACGACTCCTACTTGCAAACGAAAGAAGACAACAGGAAGTGAGAGGAAATCTACCCCTAGAAAGGAAAATTCTCTCCTGTAAGAATAAATATGGGAGAAAGGGGTCTCATCTGTACTGATGCTTTATCAGCAATCCTTGTTTCAAGAAAAACACCACATTTCAAAAACAGTTGTCATTGGGACGGAAAGTGAGGTGAAATGTTCTGAACCGGGGCACAGACAGCAAAACAAATGTTACAGGGGTGATAACCCTTACCTATGTTTCCCAAAAAGTTTAAAAATAGATTTTTGGGCTGGAGCTACACTTCAACAATGTACCTGTTCAAAATTACAAACAGATTCTACATAAGAACAAACCTACAGTCCCTGTCTTGTATGCACCGCCTGTATACGGCTGTTCAGAGTATATAGGGCCTTGTTTATTTTATGTGCGGGGTTCCCCTTAATATCCATACAAGACCCAAAGGGGCTGGTAATGGGCTGGGGTAGGGGGGGGGGGGGGTCATGGGGTAGCTATGCCATTTTTCTTAAAGAATTTCATCCATATTACCGGGACCAGACATTACATTAAAGCCGCAAGCAGTTTTAAATGGCTTTTTTTTCCTTTAGAAGTGTCATTTTGTGCAGGGACAGTTCTAAACACGGGAAACACGTGGCACTTCACAGGCATACTTTAGACACCCCCCAGGTACGATATTTAAAGGAATATTTGACTTTTTTTTTTTCACTTTATGCATCATTAAAATGACTGCTCCCGAAAAACGACCGTTTTTAAAACTTCTTTTTGCATTGATACATGTCCCCTGGTGCAGAACCCGGGTTCCCAAACCCTATTTATGACAATAACATGCATAATAGTTGTTATAATTAGCACTTTAGAATTCGAACGTTCGCATCCATTGTATTTAATAGGGTTCTAATGTTCGTTCGAACTTTCGGTCCGTTCGCGGGTTCTGGTGCGAACCGAACCCGGGGGTGTTCGGCTCATCACTAGCCAAGACCATACAGCGGTTTAACAGGACAGGTTCCACTCAGAACAGGCCTTGCCATGGTCGACCAAAGAAGTTGAGTGCACATGCTCAGCGACATATCCAGAGGTTGTCTTTGGGAAATAGATGTATGAGTGCTGCCAGCATTGCTGTAGAGGTTGAAGGAGTGGGGGGTCAGCCTGTCAGTGCTCAGACCATATGCCGCACACTGCATCAAATTGGCCTGCATGGCTGTTGTCCCAGAAGGTAGCCTCTTCTAAAGATGATGCACAAAAAAGCTTGCAAACAGTTTGCTGAAGACAAACAGACTAAGGACATGGATTAGTGGAACCATGTCCTGTGGTCTGATGAGACCAAGATAAACGTATTTGGTTCAGATGGTGTCAAGCGTGTGTGGCGGCAAAAAGACAAGTGTGTCTTGCCTACAGTCAAGCATGGTGGTGGGAGTGTCATGGTCTGGGGCTGCATGAGTGCTGCCAGCACTGGGGAGCTACAGTTTATTGAGGGAACCCTGAATGGCAACATGTACTGTGACATACTGAAGCAGTGTATGATCCCCTCCCTTCGGAGACTGGGCCGCAGGGCAGTATTCCAACATGATATGGACCCCAAACACACCTCCAAGAGGACCACTGCCTTTCTAAAAAAGCTGGGGGGTAAAGGACCTCTGCCGGGTTAGCCCCCCCTTATCAAAATTTTTGAAAAAATCTTATGCAGTTTGTTAGATCTTTGTTAGATCAGGTTAGATCAACCGTTGTTTGCGTTAGATCTCACACAGAAGAAGCAATATTAACAGTTATTTGCTGGGGGGGCTAACTCGTCATCAGCCCCCCCTTATCAAAAAATTGACCAAACAGTTAGCTATTTTGGAAGCTATTTGTTAGATCCGGTAAGATCGAGTGGTTTTAACGTTAGATCTCACATAATTAGAGACTTATTAAGTAATTAATGAGGGGGGACTGGCCCCCCCTTATCAAATTTTCTGGCCAAAAATGATTCAGGCTAATAGATATTCGTTAGATCCGGTAAGATCAAGTGGTTTTAACGTTAGATCTCATATAATTTCAGAGATATTCCACATAAAAATACTGATATTAGGGGGTACATATAGACAGGTTGGCCCCCCCACATGCAATTTACTGTCCAAAAATCCTTCAGGATAATAGATATTCGTTAAATACGGTAAGATCAAGTGGTTTTAATGGTTGATTATACATAATTACAGGGATATTATGGATATTTGGTATCGATGCACGGATATCCATACTAGTGTCTATATCAGGTGTAGCAATACCCCCGCAGGGGGCGCTGGTTTAAGATTTGGGTCTGCCATTACCTTACTGTTCACCAGGTCCGTCCTAGGGGTCTTCCTTGAAGAATTTCTCACAAATGTCTGCACCAAACACTTAGTCTCTTTTTCTCAAGGGTTTTATTAACAGAGGGATGGAGGGTTAGGGGGGATTCAGGTACCTTGCTTGCGGATCACGGGTACTTCTTAATCCAGAGGACAAACAGTCTCCACACTGGATATAGCAACCACCGGATAGGCCTCTCTCACTGACCTAGCAGCCGGTGCGGTGCTCGGCCAAAAGTCTCTGCCACAGACTTGAAGAATACAAATAGTCTCTGCCACAGACTTGGGTAATCACTCACTTGATAAAGTTCTGAAAACATAACACACAGTGCCAGGATCTTTCAGCCAGCCGGCAGCACTGCGAGGCAAATTTTTATCCGGATGCGTCCTCCAATTGAGCCCTCAATTGTTCGGTCCCTTCCCTCAGGCAAGGCGACACGGGACCATCCCCAGATCAGTAGGCCCCCAGAAACTCCTGGGCCTACTCTCAGCAACAGAGCCTCGGGCCTACAGGCCCCGAGGCAGAAAACTACTAACACATCCCTGAGGCCAGGAGGGCTGTCAGGTCAAAAACTGTGTCTGCTCCTTAAGTACCCTCTCCCAGAATGCACAGCGGGGTCACCACTCCCACTGCGCTGTCTCCGGGAAAGGAATACCCAATGCATCCAGCCTACTGCATTTCCAACCTTGACCTGTAGTAACAACGACACCTACAGTCAGGTGGAAAATGTGCAGCCCAGCTAAACTGGAACAGAGACCATAATTTGGTACAATTGTTCTGAGCTAAACGACAGCTCAGATAACTAAATTTACACTAGCACCTACCCAATAGGAGCAGGGCGCTACACAGGCTAATAGATATTCGTTAGATCCGGTAAGATCAAGTGGTTTTAACGTTAGATTTCACATAATTTCAGAGATATTTCACATAAAAATAGGGATATTAGGTTTTACAGAAGGTACATCCATCTTCAACAGTCTCTGGATGGTCTCTGGATGGTTCTTCAGCGGATGCCTGTAGTCTCTTCTCACACCTCCGTTCACCTCCCAGCCTCATGGTAATCTCTTTTCAGACCAACAAGCTTAAGTCTTTAGCTAGCCCCCTTCTTTCAAAGCAGAAGTAGCAGCTCCATCCCCAGTAAAAATCAATGGTGCCATTTTGTGATGAGCCTTTATGTCCTGTGGTCCTCTGCTGCTGCTTGATTGACTTCCTCTCCCTGCCAATAGGAACACAGAGAAGAGAGCAGAGCCGACTGATGCCCGTGAGTGAGCGCTGCTCGTCACTCAAGGAAGAGTAGAGTTAGGGGGGAGAAATCCCCCACAGGTACTGACAGGCGTGCTCTCCCTCAGTAAGTGCCTGTGTCAGTGTCTATTCAGTCCGACGGTTCCTGGCGGGAATGGAGGGAGGTGTGGGACCATGGGTGACAGAGCAGCCCCCGCTACACACTCCCCCCACCAAAAAATCTTAGGTCCGCCAAAGGTGGTAAAGAGTCTATGACCTGTTACATGCTTTTGATATACACACGTAAAAAAAAAAAACAGGTTAGTGTGCACAGGAAACCATACAATTTGCATCTGCATAAAACCATGGCAGAGGAATATCCAACCAATTAGCATAGGAGGGGAGGTTGTCCTGCCTCGCGGTTTTCATCTTCAGCAAGGGGTACAGACTGAGTGAGATCTAGTCACTGGCTGGGATCTTTGAGAGGCTGTGGGTGGGGGCTGTAAATCTGGCTGTGGTGGCACATGAACTGCTTCTGACAGAGGCAACAGATGATTGCGATGCCAAGTCCTGTGCTTCCCTCTGGCCGGATTTGATATACTGGGAGTCCAGGCAGATGCTTGCAAATAACATAGGGCTGCGACTTCCAGCGGGAAGTTGCTGAGGTATGGTCGAGGGATGTGCCAAAGGCCAAGTCGACTGGCAGCCGGGCCTACCGTCCGAACATCAAACTATAGGGAGCGTAACCTGTGGCATCATTGGCGGTGCTGTTATAAGCATGCACAATAGCCACTATATGCTTGCTCCAGTTCTGTTTTTGTTCTGAATTTAGAGTTCCGAGCATATCCAGGAGGGTTTGGTTGAATCTCTCTGGTTGAGGATCTCCTTGAGGATGATACGGGGGGGTTTTAGACTTCCTGATGCCCAACAGGTCTAAAAGTCTCTTGATGAGACTACTCTCAAAATCTCTCCCCTGATCAGAGTGGATGCGTTGGGACAGACCATAGTGCACAAAGATTTTCTCCACAAAGATCTTGGCCACCCTGGATGCTTGTTGGTCCCTCGTGGAAAACGCCTGGGCATACCGAGTGAAATGGTCAGTCACTACCAGGATATTTTCCTGCCCGCTAAAATCAGGCTCCAAGCACAGAATGTCAATGCACACCAGCTCCATGGGTCCCTGACTCTGAAGATGGCCCATTGGGGCAGCTCGTGAGGCAAAGTCTTCTTTTGGATACATCTGACGCAGGAGTGGCAATAGTCCTCAACTTCAGCCTGCATGCAGGGCCAGTAGAACCTGTCCCTCACCAGGTCAAAAGTCCTTTTGGGCCCTAGGTGGCCATGGTTGTCATGTAGGGCAGTTAATACTGTCTCCCTATGTTTTTCAGGTAGGAATAGCTGCAATTTTTTTTCAGAATCGTCAGAGGGGCCCCTTCGGTAGACCAACCCTTGGTGCACCTGAAACTGATCCCACTCTCGGTACAGCAGACGGGTTTCCTTTGGGGAGTCAGTGAGGAGCAAGTCAGGGCGTTGGCTCTCCAAGGCCTTCAATGCCAAGCTGCAGGGAGGGTCCTCCAACTGGTCCCTTTGCAGGTCATTCTTTGACAGCTTCGGGCAGACCTTTATCCCCGACTTGGGTGACATTGCAATAACATCTGGAGACACCAGCGGCTGACACTCCAATGTCTTCGGCCCTGGATCCTTCTCCAGCTTGATGTTCTGCTCCTTGACATAAGGCTCGTACCCCTTCAGGTGTCAGCTGGGGGGTCTCTGGAACAATGGGGCCTTCTTGACAAAGCATCCGCATCTTGTTTCAGGCTGAAAATAAACCCTGATAGAGTAGCCAATCATCTGTGACCCGTGGCATCCAACTTGGTGGTAGTGAGGATGTAGGTGAGAGGATTGTTGTCAGTCTTGATCACGAACTCCGCTCCATATAGATAATCCCCCAGCTTATCCACCACCACCCACTTCAAGGCCAGGAACTCAAGTTTGTGCATGGGGTAGTTCTTCTCAGCGGGGGGGACAAGTTCCGACTCATGTAGGCAACAGGCCGTAGATGACCGTCATGCTCTTGATATAGCACCCCACCTAACCCATCTCGACTGGCGTCAACATGTAGCTCATATGGCTTGGTTGGATCTGCATAGGCCAGAACAGGAGCGGTTGTTAGGCTGCCTAAAACCTCTTCACACTTCGGAGTCCATTGTTCCTGAATGGACTCTCTGGGTTTTCTGGGCCCTCCAGCTGGTCTGACAGGCTTCGCCAGATCAGCGTCTTAGCGAATCCCTTGATAAATCTTCTGTAATAAGAGCAGAATCCCAGAAATAACCTAAGCTCAGTCACGTTGGTAGGCCTCGGCCAGGAGGTGACAGCTTCCAGCTTCTGGGGGTCGGTGGCCACTTTGTCGTAAGACACAATATGGCCAAGGTAGTTGACTGAGGGTTGGTAAAACTGGCACTTTTCCAGAGACAGCTTCAACCTCCTCATCATGCAGTCTCTTCAGGACCTTCTCCAGATGCTCTTCGTGCTCTTCCAGGGTCTTGCCGAAAACGATGATGTCGTCTAAGTGCACCAACACCTCGATCAGTTTTATGTCACCCACGGTCTTCTCCATTAGCCTTTGGAAGGTGGCTGGGGCACCAGACAGGCCTTGTGTCACTGTCAGGTGTGTACTGTGTATTTTGATAAGGGGGGGCCAACCCGTCCTTATGTACCACCTAATATCAGTATTTTTATGTGGAATATCTCAGAAATTATGTGAGATCTAACGTTAAAACCACTTGATCTTACCGGATCTAACGAATATCTATTAGCCTGAATGATTTTTGGCCCGAAAATTTGAAAAGGGGGGGCCAACCCGTCCTTATGTACCACCTAATATCAGTATTTGTATGTGGAATATCTCTGAAATGATGTGAGATCTAACGTTAAAACCACTTGATCTTACCGGATCAAACGAATATCTATTAGCCTGAATGATTTTTGGCCCGAAAATTTGATAAGGGGGGGCCAACCCGTCCTTATGTACCACCTAATATCAGTATTTGTATGTGGAATATCTCTGAAATGATGTGAGATCTAACGTTAAAACCACTTGATCTTACCGGATCTAACGAATATCTATTAGCCTGAATGATTTTTGGCCCTAAAATTTGATAAGGGGGGGCCAGCCCCCCCTCATTAATCACTTAATAAGTCTCTAATTATGTGAGATACAACGTTAAAACCACTTGATCTTACCGGATCTAACGAATATATATTAGCCTGAATGATTTTTGGCCTGAAAATTTGATAAGGGGGGGCCAACCCGTCCTTATGTACCACCTAATATCAGTATTTGTATGTGGAATATCTCTGAAATTATGTGAGATCTAACGTTAAAACCACTTGATCTTACCGGATCTAATGAATATCTATTAGCCTGAATTATTTTTGGCCTGAAAATTTGATAAGGGGGGCCAACCCGTCCTATGTACCACCTAATATCAGTATTTTTATGTGGAATATCTCTGAAATTATATGAGATCTAACGTTAAAACCACTTGATCTTACCGGATCTAACGAATATCTATGAGCCTGAATGATTTTTGGCCTGAAAATTTGATAAGGGGGGGCCAACCCGTCCTTATGTACCACCTAATATCAGTATTTGTATGTGGAATATCTCTGAAATTATGTGAGATCTAACGTTAAAACCACTTGATCTTACCGGATCTAATGAATATCTATTAGCCTGAATTATTTTTGGCCCGAAAATTTGATAAGGGGTGGCTGGCCCCCCCTCATTAATCATTAATAAGTCTCTAATTATGTGAGATCTAACGTTAAAACCACTTGATCTTACCGGATCTAACGAATATCTATTAGCCTGAATGATTTTTGGCCCGAAAATTTGATAAGGGGGGGCCAACCCGTCCTTATGTACCACCTAATATCTGTATTTGTATGTGGAATATCTCTGAAATTATATGAGATCTAACGTTAAAACCACTTGATCTTATCGGATCTAACGAATATCTATTAGCCTGAATCATTTTTGGCCAGAAAATTTGATAAGGGGGGGCCAGCCCCCCTCATTAATCACTTAATAAGTCTCTAATTATGTGAGATCTAACGTTAAAACCAATTGATCTTACCGGATCTAACAAATAGCTTCCAAAATAGCTAACTGTTTGGTCATTTTTTTGATAAGGGGGGGCTGATGACGGGTTAGCCCCCCCAGCAAATAACTGTTAATATTGCTTCTTCTGTGTGAGATCTATTGCAAACAATGGTTGATCTAACCTGATCTAACAAAGATCTAACAAACTGCATAAGATTTTTTCAAAAATTTTGATAAGGGGGGGCTAACCCGGCAGAGGTGGGTAAAGGTTATGGACTGGCCAAGCATGTCTCCAGACATAAACCCTACTAAGCATCTGTGGGGCATCCTAAAACGGAAGGTAGAGGAGCTCAATGTCTTTAAAATCCACCAGCTCCATGATATCATCATGGAAGAGTGGAAGAAGACTCCAGTGGCAACCTGTGAAGCTCTGGTGAACTCCATGCTCAAGAAGGTTAAGGCAGTGCGGGAAAATAATGGTGGCCACACAAAATATTGACAATTTGGACATTTTCACTTAGGGGTGTACTCACTTTTGTTGCCAGTGGTTTAGACATTATTGGCTGTTTTGAGGGGACAGCAAATTTATACAAGCTGTACACTCACTACTTTACATTGTAGCAAAGTATAATTTCTTCAGTGTTGTCACATGAACAGATACAGTATAATAAAATATTTACAAAAATGTGAGGGGTGTACTCACTTTTGTGAGGTACTGTATATACTGTATACATACCATTATACCATTAAAAAATAACTGCTCAGATAACACAAAAAAATATGCAAGGAAGTCTATTGTGCTTGTGCTAGTCAGTGATGGTACAGTTTCATGAGTCTACAAAACAGTGCTTCCTATAGTAATTAATAGGTGTATTGCTAATTAATGATTCAAATAAGTAGTGCTGATGTTAAAAAAGCCCACACGTTGCCACACCCCATTATTGAGGATTTTTAGTACACTGAAATAGTCTGTTAAAAGTACCTTTTTCCTAATCGATATACAGCTGTCACATGACCTAGATCTTTCCGGCCTGTCTGCAGGGAAACATAAGCAGGAGGAGCTTCTCTAGTCCTCTGCTGCAACTGCTTAAATTGTCATACAAATATATATTTGAAATCAAATCTTAATATTTTTTTGCAATAACATGGTGTGGGCAGATTTCTGCGAGTCACAGGCTGTGTCACGCCCCTCCAGCCTGTGTCTTAGAATAACAGGGAGGTGATGCCTCCAGTAATCTACATGTAATATCCTGCCCCATTGTGTTTAGCTGGTTAGTTGGCATGGAGGAGAAAGGGAGGGAGTGGTCTGTCATGTGTATACACCCACATGTGTGACTCTATAGTCACATGGGCTGCTCAGATGTGATAGGGAGGAAATGCTCAGCATAGAAACTCACTGAAAACTGAGCATGTGCAGAGTTGCCATCACAGCTGCAAAATCCCTAGCTGAATTGGGGACATGAACAGAGGTTGGAGATAGAGAACAGCAGGATAAACCATTTTTTTTTTTGCAGAATACAGAAAACTAATCGCATAGTGACTGAGTGAGTATGAACAGCATGTAATACACCATTTATTGATAGTTTTTTTTATGATGTGGCTTTAGTGACATTTTAATAACCTTTGTGATGGGAGTCACTTTATGCAGATGGCTTGTGGAACCCAGCTAACCTTAGTGAGGTCGGGAAACTCCTTGTCCAGCTCCCCCAGCCCCTCCTCTGTGTAAGCTACCCTGTGTCTATTAGGGGCACAGGGTGACCGAGAATTCCAGTCGGGTCTGCACTAACCAAACTCACCGTACAACCACACCGGACTCAGCATTTCCTTTTACCCCTGTTATCCTGGGTTCTATATATGTGGTTTGTGTTGAAAGAATGAAGGGGCTCTTTCACTTGGGACAGGAATATTTCTGAACAATATCCCTCAAGAAATATATGAATATAAATTAATTCCACCTTTCAGACTGCTAGAATATTGTATGAGCTTGGTCTCATAGACTGTTGTAGACTTTTTACTAGATCGTTTGAGGTGTGGCTGTATCCCATTGTTCTATTGTTTCTGTCTGCCTTGGGAGCAACCTATTTTGGGATGCATATGTGTTACTAGCATGTAGACCAGGGGCAGGGTGGAGGGAGGGGGGAATTGCTCCAACAGTTCTCCCTGCTGATATGACGCTCTACTAATGAGAAGTTTGAATGTACCTGTGTGCCTCTTGTTACTGAATATAGTTTACCCCGCCCTGTGTCATTATGCAAAAAAAGGGGGATTGTCCTCCGAGTGTATGTTTCTTTGTGCCTGTGTTTGAATAAACAGTCTTTTGCTTCTTACCACCCTACTCTGATGCCTCAACGAGTGACTAGTTGGGCTAAGGAATCTTGGATCATGCTAGCACCGGGCAAGGGAAGCTTATACAGGGGACATACTCCTCTTGAGTACAGACCTGTCACATTGGTGGCAAGCGGTGGGATAGTGCTTCCTTGCTGTAAACACGTCCAAACCACCACCAGGATCCAAGGTCCGGATAGGGGGAGAGGTACAGATACCAGCCGCCATGGAAGAGGAATTATAAAGGAGGTTGCGAGAGATGCAGATACAGCACAGGGGACCAGTATCAGAGCAGGTCCTGCTGGGATGGTATTATTCTGTCCACCGGTAACTCTGGAAGAAAGCGCTAGCTCATGAGCAGCTCCACCAGGGAACATTTCTCCCCCCAGCCAATTAAGGTACTGGTTGCAGTATGCAGTGCGAGTGCTGTTATTGGGGGAACAACAGAACCAGAAGTGGACAGCTGAGTTAAGCAGGCTGATCCGGGCAGAGATGCGGCTGGACGAGAGCTACAGAGCCCTCCACTGGTATGTAGCCCTGGTGTGCCTGTTGACAGCGAATGACAGCCCGATGGAAGGCTTTGACTACGGTGGCCTGGGACTGTTGTACTGGAGGCTGATCACTGACCCTGACTTTGGAGCATTTGGAATGGCGTTTGAAGGAAATCGTGGATTACAGAGACCGAAGACTGAATGTCTCAGAAGTGCTCTGGGCACAGGAAGATTTGGAGTTTCTGGCTGTAACGGGAGGGCCCGTGGAACCCAGAATCTCTTAGAAAGTATGAGATACCCTTGCTTCAGCTCCCCATGCACCTCTTATGTCTAAATCACCCTGTGTCTCTAATAGGGGCATAGGGTGACGGAGAAAATATATCTTGGACGTTAAGAATATGTTTTGGATTGCTTTAAAATGGGACAGTAATATTCATTAACAATATCTCTCAAGAAATATGAAGATGTTATTTGGGCATTCCAGGAAGTTCAATGTAACAGGCCGACCGTCTATTGCTTAACGATGTTAATGTCATCACCCCAGCCACCTGTCTGTTGTAATGCAAATGGATCTAGGATAGCTTCTAAGGGTCTTTTCATTGTGGCTTGTGGTAATTAACTCTGCTATTGTGGGAGGGAGTTCTGTGTGTTACAGTAATGTTGATTGTGTCTTCTGAGCTACAAGGCGGCATGTCTAGCCTAAATGTCTCTGAGCCAGGCTGCTTAAAAGGATTCGGTAATTAGCATGTTAATTAGGCCTGGTCACAGGTGTATTTCCAGAGAAATATGATGCACCTCCTCTTTTAACTGTGTATAAAACTTGTGGTCTTTTCAATAAAGATTGTCATTCCTGCTTGAACCTCATACAGAGCGTTGTCTCGTATTTGGGGGAGAATTATTCTTATGGGTCTTGTTCGCCTGACTGGAGCATCGGTAGCTGCTTTGGTGTTCGGGAATGGAATATCCTAAACGGCTTTAACCCCTTTCGTATTTGGGGTGTCGTTACAATTGGTGGCAAGCAGCGGGTTGATTCCCACATCCTATAAGGACAGCTAAAAGAGGACACAGGCCAATGGAGGCACAGTATGAATGGCTAAAGCTCTCTTCCCTCAAGGACTTACTGGAGAACTGGGGCAGACTGGCCAACAACCATAAGAAAAGGGACATTATCGCAAAGCTAGTCGAAATGGATAGAGCCAAAAGACCCACCATAACGGAAAGGACCAGCGTAACAGACAGGACACCCGAAGAGGCAAGTTTTGATCGGGCTGTTAAAATAAAACTGGCACCTTATGGTCCTAACCCTCCAGCAGAGATCATAGACCTAGTTATAGCGGCTGTGGTAGCAAATTGGCTACATCAAAGAGGTGCTGCAGCAGCAGAAGTCACAGCAGCACCAACTGAAGGGAGAGGAGAGGTACAGATACCAGCCGCCATGGAAGAGGAATCCAGAAGGAGGTTGCAAGAGATGCAGATACAGCATAGAGGACCAGTATCAGAGGAGGTCCTGCTGTGATGGTCTGATTATATCCGCTGCGAACTCTGGAAGAAAGCGCTAGCTCTCGAGCAGCAACACCAGGGAAAAGTTCTCCCCTCCATCCATCCATGTAAGGTACTGGTCACAGTATGATGTACGAATGCTATTATTGGGGGAACAACCGAAGCAGGAGTGGACAGCTGAGTTAAGCAGGCTGATCAGGGCAGAGATGCGGTTGGACGAGAGCTACAGAGCCCTCCGGTGGTATGTAGCCCAAGAGTGCCCGTGGTCAGTGGATGACAGCCCCATGGAAGGCTTTGACTATGATGGCCTGGGATTGTTGTATTGGAGGCTGTCCAGTGACCCTGACTTTGGGAGTGATCGGGAGTGGCGTTTGGAGGAAATAATGGAGCACAGAGAGTGAAGACTGAATGTTTCGGAAGGGCACTGGGCAGAGGAAGATTTGGAGTTTCTGGCCGTTCAGGAATGGGAGCTGGAGATCGCCTACAGACAGCTGCTAGAATCTGCTCAGCAGCAGGGTGGGGCTCCCTTTGCCTGGGACTATCAGGAAATACCAGTTGACAACTCTGAAATCCTGGCTGAAGAATCGGCAGTGGAAAATCTGGAGATTGCCATCCCCAAAGCTGAAGTGCTAACTGACCTTGATGATCCTGTTTCTGCTTGGGATGATCTTGGATGGAGGAATGTACCTTTCCAGCAGCATGCCAGAGAATCGGCAGTGAAAAATCTGGAGATTGCTATCCCCAAAGATGATGTGGAGTCCCCAGCAGAAGTGCTGGCAACAGGGCAGAGTGCTACCAAACTCTGCCCAGCAATTGCAACAACTGTGGAGTTCCCGGGAGCTGGGGCAGTCAGCTCAACTCTCCAGCCACAGGTTACAGAATGTAGGGACTTAATGAACTGTTCAGAGGATGTTATGGATTATGCATCGTCTGCTCAAGTACTGGCAGCAGGACAGAGTACTGCAGACCCCTGCTCTGCACCCATGGCAGTTTCGGAGGCCCGAGGTGAGAAGGTGATGGTTCCTCTCTCCCAGTGGAGTTCAGAGATGCAGGGAGGAGAAGCAGCCATTTTCCCTCCCCAACAGTTAGCCGGAGCAGATGGTGTGGGGCTTCCAGCAGAAGTGCTGGCAACAGGGCAGAGTGCTACCAAGCTCTGCCCAGCACCAGAAAAAACTGTGGAGTTTGATGGAGCCGGGGCAGTTGGCCCCTCTCTCCAGCAACAAGCTGAGGTGGTAAAGCTTTTACTCCAAGCTGAATCACTGACAGCAGGGCAGAATGCTACTGGCCTCTGCACACAACTGCAGCTTGAGCTGATATCAGGGGATGGGACTGCGGTCGCCACTCACAGCAACCCAGCAGAAGAGCTGGCAACAGAGCAGAGTGCTGCTGACCTCTGCCCTCAACTAACAGAAGAGGGAGTTCCTGTGGTAGTGGATGGGACTTCAGTCTCCACTTGTATACCCCAGGGATGCTGGGCAGTTGGCCTAGATCCCCAACAGCATGACGGACTGAGCCCAGTCATCCTGTCTTCTCTCCGGTGGCTGAAAGGACTCCAGGGAATGGCCAGTCCAGGCCTCTCCCCAGCGGCGGGTATGTTCTCTGAGAGAGGCAGAGGTTGGCTGGGTGAGTAATGCTCTGTTTGGGACAATTTATTTGGGGTACTGTGTGGATACCGACATTGGGGACTGGAACTACTGACTAACTTCGGAGTCAACCCGTCTGGGGACTCCTCCTCCGTTAGTCTCCTGCCAAAAGGGGAGATGTGTGACAGGAGTCACTTTGGGTCGGGGGTTTGTGCGGCTCAGCTTGCCCTGAAGAGTTCTGGAGGTTCCTTGTCCAGCTTCCCTGACGCCTCTTATGTTTAGATCACCCTGTGTCTCTAATAGGGGCACAGGGTGAATGAGAACCCCAGTCTGATCTGTTCTAGGCAGATTCAATGCTGTATACATTGTATATATTGTGTGTATATTGTGTGTTAGCTGTTGTGTACTATTTGCTGTGATGCGGTGGGGTGTGACTATTCTATTGTCTATTGTGGCTGGATGCATCAACTATTATGGGATGTGGAAGTGTCTTGCTGGGAGGAAAAGGGGAGGGGGGATTCCGCCAACCCCCCTGCTGATAAGACTGTGTACTGAGAAGTTGGAACACACCTGACCTGTATAACAATTGTCATTGGACAGTTTAACCCGCCCTGTTTCCCAAGGGTGGGGGGAGTGTTTTTGAAGAGAGATATCTGTGAACATGTGCTTGAATAAACTGATTCCTGTTTGACCCTCAAGACAGAGCTGTGTCTCGTTTGTGGGGGGAGAATTATTCTTATGGGTCTTATTCGCCTGGTTGGAGTGTCTGGTAGCTGCCTTGTGTTCGGGAATGGAATATCCTCAACGGCTTAAACCTCTTTCATACTTGGGGTGCCGTTACACTGGCCTTTCAGGAATGGGAGCTGGAGATCACCTACAGACAGCTGTTAGACTCTGCTCAGCAGCAGGACAGGGCTCCCTTTGCCTGGGAGTATCCAGAAGTACCAGCCAACAGTCCTGAAATCACGGCTGAAGTGTCGGCAATTGGGCAGAGTAACAGTGTGCTTTGCTCCCCTCCACAGGGTGACCGAGAACCCCAGTCGGGTCTGCACTAACCAGACTCACCGTACAACCACACCGGATTCATCATTTCCTTTTACCCCTGTTATCCTGGGTTCTACATGTGTGGCTTGTGTTGAAAGAATAAAGGGGTTCTTTCACATGGAACAGTAATAATTCTGACCAATGTCCCTTAAGAAATATATGAAGATAAATTAATTCCACCTTTCAGACTGCTAGAATATTGTATGAGCTTGGTCTCATAGACTGTTGTAGACTTTTTACTAGATCGTTTGAGGTGTGGCTGTATCCCATTGTTCTATTGTTTCTGTCTGCCTTGGGAGAAACCTATTTTGGATTGTACAGTATCTCACAAGAGTGAGTACACCCCTCACATTTTTGTAAATATTTTATTATATCTTTTCATGTGACAACATTAAAGAAATTACACTTTGCTACAATGTAAAATAGTGAGTGTACATCTTGTATAACAGTGTAAATTAATGTCTTAACTGCTGATAACAGAAGTGAGTACACCGCTAAGTGAAAATGTCCAAATTGGGCCCAATTAGCCATTTTCCCTCCCCGGTATCATAGGACTCATTAGTGTACAAGGTCCCAGGTGTGAATGGGGAGCAGGTGTGTTAAATCTGGTGTTATCGCTCTCACTCTCTCATACTGGTCACTGGAAGTTCAACATGACACCTCATGGCAAAGAACTCTCTAAAGATCTGAAAAAAAGAATTGTTGCTCTAAATAAAGATGGGCTAGGCTATAAGAAGATAGCCAAGACCCTGAAACTGAGCTGCAGCACAGTGGCCAAGACCATACCGCGGTTTAACAGGACAGGTTCCACTCAGAACAGCCCTCGTCATGGTTGACCAAAGAAGTTCCCTAACAGAAATGGAAGGCAACATTTCAAAATCATAGTTCTTCTGATAATGGCTAATCTCTTCTACTCCAAGGTTGCAATGGAAGCAAAACGCAGCCCTGACACAACATAGGGGGTGTGTATAGGAAATGTTAGTAGGAAAACTAGTTTCTGCAATATGTTAAGGGTCCATGCACACTGAGCTTAAAAAAACATGCAGTTCCTTTGACAGAAAAAAATGGTCAATTCAGGAGAGTTTAAAAGCTTTTAGGAGAGTTTAGGAGCACTTTTTCTGCCAGAAAACTTTTTTCAAAAATGCGAACCAGATGGGTTTTTTCTGCCACTTAACTTTGAGCTTAAGGACCAGAAGGATATGCCCCCTTAATGACCAGGCCATTTTTTTGGAATACGGCACTGCGTCACCTTAACCACTTGCCGACCAGCTCATGTACATATACGTCGGCACTTTAAAGATGGATATCTCGGTAACGGCAGCAGCTGCTGCCACAACCGAGATATTCATAATTTCTGTGAGCAGTTCTGTTTACGATAATGGTGGTCTCTGCGGCGGATTAGCTGCAAGATCACCGTTATCGGTGGCGGGAGAGGGCCCCCCCCTCCCGCCGCTCTCACGCGCCCCCCTCTGCCGCTTACCGGAGCCGTCGGTAGCGGCGGAGGTGATCGGGTCCTTGTCCCTCTGTGGTATGGATACGAGTGAGGGGAAGATGGCCCCCACCTGTCTCCATACCATAGCAGGGCGGAAGCGACGTCAAAACGTCAGCTCCGCCCATACGACTTAAAGGGACATTTTTGTTTTGTCATTTTTTCAAATTACATTTTTTTTTTTTTCTATTGCATTTTAGTCTAAATATGAGATCTGAAGTCTTTTTGACCCCAGGTCTCATATTTAAGAGGACCTGTCATGCTTTTTTCTATTACAAGGGATGTTTACATTCCTTGT
This sequence comes from Rana muscosa, assembly GCA_029206835.1. Classification (NCBI taxonomy): domain Eukaryota; kingdom Metazoa; phylum Chordata; class Amphibia; order Anura; family Ranidae; genus Rana; species Rana muscosa. Next base: position 597,221,367 of record CM055116.1, on the reverse strand, counting down.
ATTAGGAATAGAAGTGACCCATTTACAAAAAAAAAAAAAAAAGTGTAAAAATAAATAAAATCAAGTAAAATAAATAAGAAAACAAAACAAATTTTTTTTAAAGCGCCCCGTCCCGACGAGCTCGCGCGCAGAAGCAAACGCATACGTGAGTAGCGCCCCCATATGAAAACAGTGTTCAAACCACACAAGTGAGGTATCGCCGCAATCGTTAGAGCAAGAGCAATAATCCTAGACCTCCTATGTAACTCAAAAGATGCAACCTATAGAATTTTTTAAACGTCGCCCATGGAGATTTGACGCCATTCCACGAGCGGGCGCAATTTTGAAGCGTGACATGTTGGGTATCAATTTACTGGGCGTAACATTATCTTTCACAATATAAAAAAAAATTGGTATAACTTTACTTTTGTCTTATTTTTTAATAAAAAAAAAAGTGAATTTTTTCCAAAAAAAGTGCGCTTGTAAGACCGCTGCGCAAATACGGTGTGACAAAAAGTATTGCAATGACCGTCATTTTATTCTCTAGGGTGTTAGAAAAAAAACAATATATAATGTTTGGGGGTTCTAAGTAATTTTCTAGCAAAAAAAACTGTTTTGAACTTGTAAACACCGAGTCTGAAAAACAGGCAAGGTCCTAAAGTGGTTTACTGACAATTGCGCGGTCGTGCGACGATGTACCAAAACAAAATTGACGTCCTTTTTTTCCCACAAATATAGCTTTCTTTTGGTGGCATTTGATCACCTCTGCGGTATTTATTTCCGCGCTATTAACAAAAAATGGGCGACAAATTTGAAAAAAAAACAATATTTTTAACTTTTTGCTATACCAAATATCCCCCCAAAAATATGTAAAAAGAAATAAGAGTATATATTGATTGGTTTGCGCAAAAGTTATAGCATCTACAAAATAGGGAATAGAGTTATGGCATTTTCATGGCATTTTTTATTATTTATTTATTTTTTACTAGTAATGGCGGGGATTTGCGATTTTTAGCGACATTGCGGCGGACAGATCAGACACTTTTGACACTTTTTTTTGGGACCATTGACATTCATACAGCGATCAGTGCTATAAAAATGCACTGATTACTGTGTAAATGTCACAGGCAGGGAAGGGATTAAGTGTGTTCCCTAGATGTGTTTCTAACTGTGGGAGGATGGGACTGACTAGGGGAGGAGACAGATCGCTGTTCTGTCTCTCCTCCCCTGTCAGAACAGGGATGTGTGTGTTTACATACACAAATTGCCGTTCTGGCCCTCGTGCCCGTGATCGCGGGTGGCCGGCGGACATCGCACGCGCCTGCTATGGCTCTTAAAGGAGCCACCGTACAGCTACAGCAATTTGCAGGAATGTGCCAACCTGCCGCCGTATAATGATGGCAGCTGGTCGGCAAGTGGTTAAAATATGCCTCTAAACGTCCTAATGTGCATGGACACATTGGGGTTTATTTACGAAAGGCAAATCCACTTTGCACTACAAGTGCAAATTGCACTGAAAGTGAACTTGGAAGTGCAGTCGCTGTAAATCTGAGGGGTAGATCTGAAATGAGGGGAAGCTCTGCTGATTTTATCATCCAATCATGTGCAAGCTAAAATGCTGTTTTTTATTTTCCTTGCATGTCCCCCTTGGATCTACAGCAAATGCACTTCCAAGTGCACTTTCAGTGCAATTTCAAGTGCACTTTGCACTTGTAGTTTGCACTTGTAGTGCAAAGTGGATTTGCCTTTCGTAAATAACCCCCGTAGGATAACATTGAGCTTCAACACAAAACTCCTGTAGAATAAGTGGGGTTGATTTACTAAAGGCAAAAACTGTGCACTTTACAAAATGCAGTTGCACTCTGCAAGTGCAGCTGCTCCAGAGCTTAGTAAATGAGCAAAAGCTCTGACAACTTCCATCATCCAATCATGTGCCAGCAAAAATGCTGTTTTTTTTTTTTCCCGTGATTCCTGTGATTGGGTATTCTTTGCAAAGTGAAGACTTACCTCATTTACTAAGCTCTAGAGCAACTGCACTTGCAGAGGGCAACTGCAAAGTGCACAGTCTATTTGCCTTTAGTAAATCAACCTCAGTGTTTTTTTTGATTCGCACTGAAATCAGATGCGTGTTCACAGTGAACCACTGTACGATTCAGCTGCGATGCGGGAACCCGCACTGTATTCGCAGGGTTCTCGCATGGCACCAGTGTGAACCAAGCCTAAAGTCACCTACATACAGTGCAGGCACTGTTTAACCACTTGCCGATAGTATAACTTGGATATACGGCGGCAAAGTGGCACGGCTAAGCTGGATCACGTACCTAGTACGCGATCAGGCACTTCCGGGTCAGGGGTGCGCATGTGCCTGCTCCCACTGTTTATCTTGATTACGCAAAGTGGGAACTGATCAGCGGGCGCTGGATGTCCGCTGGCACCCGCTGATCCTTCGGTACAGAGGGAGAACAGTGGTGTGCCTATGTAAACAAGGCAGATCACCTTTCTGGTCCCTAAAAAGTGTCAGTTAGTGTTCGAATGTCTGCCGCAATATCGCACTCCCTCTATAAGTCGCTGATCGCCGGCATTACTAGTGAAAAAAATAAAAATAAAAATAACCCAGACGTTATAACTTTTGGGCAAACCAATCTATACACGCTTAGTGGGATTTTTTTTACCAAAAATATGTAGCAGAATATATATTGGCCTAAATTGATGAAGAAATTCGATTTCAATTTTATTTATTGGGTGTTTTACAGCAGAAAGTAAAAAAAAAATATATATTTTTTTTTCAAAATTTACGCTCTTTTTTTGTTTATAGCAAAAAACAAAAAACGTAGAGGTGATCACATACCACCAAAAGAAAGCTCTATTTGTGGGGAAAAAAAGGACATGCATTTTATTTTGGTACAGCGTCGCACGATCATGCAATTGTCAGTTAAAGTAATGCAGTGCAGAATCGCAAAAGTGGCCTGGTCATGAAGGGGGTAAATCTTCCGGAGGGCAAGTGGTTAATGTTTTAGTACTGAAAGGCAACAACTGTTGAACAACCACACAGATTTTTCACCAATGCATCATACATTTCCAATTTTCTCTAAAATATAACAATAAAGTCCAAAACACATCAACATCTTATTTTAAACATTGTTAAAAGCTTTATCCTTTCAACTGTGGTGGGGTTTGGACTATTTTTATGTGTACTGTGGGAAGCAGACAAGCTCCATTTGAGACCTGCACCTACAGCTAGTGGGCAAGTCATAAGTTTGCCTGGAACCTCACTATTTTGGCATCAATTTCTCCACCATAGTTAAAGTGCTCCTAAAAGCTAAAGTTTTTTTTTTACCTTCATGCATTCATGCGTAAGCAGAAAAAACCTTCTGTGTGCAGCTCCCCCTCCCAGGACCCCCTTTTACTTGCTTGAGCTCCATGCGTCACTTTTCGCTTTTTCCCTACACATTGGCTCAGACACAGCAGCGGGAGCCATTGGCCACTACACAAAGCAAGAGAGTATAACATGTTTGTTATTTAACCCCTTTGGGACCGTGCTATTGCCGAATGACGGCTACAGAACAGCCGAACTTTGCCAGGAGGCCATCATAAGACATCCTACCGTGCTCACGCTGCCTGCGTGCCCCCTGCGGCATGCATCGGCAGTGATCTGTCATCGGGGTAAAGAGACAATCACAGCAGCTCTTTACCACATGATTAGCTGTGTCCAACCACAGCTGATCACAATGTAAACAAGATTTGCCGGTTATCGGCAATCCTACCTTCACGCTGACAGTGCAAGAGGCGAGGAGAGCCGAAAACCGTCAAATCCACACAGGGGACATCTGCACTGACAATTGGGGCACTGACCATAATCCTCATCATTATCACCCTGATTATCAGTGCAGCCCCAACAGTCCCCACCAATGCTGCCAATCTGTGCCCATCAGTGATGCCTGTCAGTGCCAATCAGTACCGCCTATCAGTGATGCCTATCAGTGCCGCCTATCAATGCCACCTGTTAGTGCCCATCAGTACTGCCCATCAGTGCCGCCCATCAGTGCCCCCCATCAGCGCCCATCAGTGCAGCCTCATCATTGCCCATCAGTGCAGTGTCATCAGTGCCCATCACTGCGCCTTATCAGTGCCAATCAATGCAAGCCTATCATTGCAGCCTATCATTGCCCATCGGTGCAGGATATCAGTGAAGCCTCATCAGCGCACATCAGTGAAGGAGAACAATTTATAAAAAAAAAAAATTATAACAGAAACTAAGAAAACCTTTAATTTTTTTTCAACATTTTCAGGTCTTTTTTCATTTAACAAAAAATAAAAACCCAGTGGTGATTAAATACCACCAAAAATAAGCTCCATCTGTCTCCAAAAAATAATACAATTTTAGTTTGGGTACAGTATTGCACGACTGCGCAATTCAAAGTGTGACAGCACTGAAAGCTGGGCAGGAAGGAGGTAAAAGTACCCAGTAGACAAGTGATTAAAAAAAAAAAAAAAAAAGTTACCTTCAGTATCACTTTAAAGCTATCCTGTTGAGAAAGACATCTAGAGGGTTATCTTTTTGATCTCCTTCTGAAAATGCTTGTTGCCTGGCTATTTTATCACAGATCCCAAAACATGCTCCAAACCATAACCCCTGATTGGCATACTGTTTCTAACCAGTGACTCAGACTGCCTTGTGACCAGTAAATGTGATTAAAAGTCCGGCAATTACCATGTGCTGAAGGGGATCAGTAGCAGCCCTTTTATTTCTTTAATGGCAAGTTTACTTTACATCGAAGATAATAATTTAGCAAAAAGGTGTTACAACAGCGAATGAATACTTCAGTTATTTCTTTTATTGGATGACATTTTCCTTCATATATACAAATGGAATTACATTATAAAAGCCTACTGTTACTATTGAAATGATTACACAGTCTAGTGGTAAAAACCTTTCCTTCAAAGCTAGCTAGAGTCCACCTCCCCACCACCTCAAAAGTTTTTTAGTGTTTTGTCACCTAAAATAACTTGAATTAGCAAATGTTGTGACTGATCCAAGCATCATTTGCAAAACGTAAAGAGTAGAATTCCAGCTAAAGTAATCTTTAAAATGCTCCCTCCCGCCTCCTAACATCTTTACTAACTAGCCTAACCTAACTCCTGCCTGGTCACGTGATCCAGCTCCCCGGTTGCAGCGGCAGCTGCAGGGGAGTAGAGGGATCATCAACAAATGTTGCACCATTTCACAGCCATTGCCTGGTGCTCTCTCTATTCCCATGCAGCTGCTGCTGCCTGACACAAGGGATCACATGACTGGACCAGAGCAGGCTGAAAAATAGGTAAGTATATATATATATATAGTACGTGTTTTTTACACAGTTTAGTGCATGTGTCAGGAGGGGGGAGGAAGCTTTTTTTAACCTAGTTGGGCTTTAACTGATGTTCTACTTTAATACATATGTCAGCATTTTGCTGCCTCTGCACAAGTCACTTGGGGGGTTATTTACGTAAGGCAAATCCACTTTGCACTACTAGTGCACTTGGAAGTGCAGTCGCTGTAGATCTGAGGGGGACATGCAAGGAAAATAAAAAACATAATTTTTGCTTGTACATGATTGGATGATAAAATCAGCAGAGCTTCCCCTCATTTCAGATCTTCCCCTCAGATCCATAGCGATCTACAGTGACTGCACTTACAAGTGCACTTGTAGTGCAGAGTGGATTTCCCTTTAGTAAATCAACCCCATAGTCCCTATAGATGACGTGATCATCATTCAATACAAGCTGACCTGGCTGGATCATGTGACAATCACCTCCTGTTCACGAGCTGTCTAAGAATACAGCTCTGAGCATGTAAACCTTCTCTCTATTGTCAGCCTAATCAACCAATTATTCTACAAACTAGATTTGCTTGTTACATCATCAGCTAGTTTGATGGATAATCAAAAAACATTTTTTTCAAAATTTGATGGCTTTTATAAAATGAAAAAAAAAAAGGTAAGTAAAGTTTCACTTTGTAAAGAAAACCCAATCACATGCAAGGGAAATTAACAAAAAAGCTATTTTACTTGCACATGATTGAATGTTGGAAGTCAGCAAAGCTTCACCTCATTCTCTAAACCAGGGGTAGGCGACCTCTGCACTCCAGCTGTGGTGAAACTACAAATCCCATCATCCCATCATCCCTCTGCCTCTAGGAGTCATGCCTGTGATTTTCGGGGTCTTGCAATGTCTCATGGGACTTGTAGTTTCACCACAGTTTGAGGGCCGAGGTTACCTACCCCTGCGTCTAAGCTCTAGGGAAAATTCTCTTGTCACGTTAGGACAGAAAGTCAGGCTAGGACAGGAAGTGTGTTAGGACCACAAAACTACCCCCTCTCCATAACATGGCAGGGGTGTTTTGCAGTGGTGGCCCATCCATTAGGGGTGCCCAGGCGCCGCCCCCTCTCTCCAGCCACCCCCATATGACTAATGGATAGATTTATGCATAGCATAAATCTTTCCAAGGCCGCCACCTATTCAGGAGTCCGGCCCCTTTCCGGACGCCGGGTGCCTGAATTACAGAGGCGGGGGTGTATTTTTGAAGCACCTGATTAAAGCCATAGGCTCTAATGGGCTTCAAAAAAGTGGACTTGTGGCGCAGAGCATTGCGCTACGAGCCCACGCAGGTGTTACAACAGCGAATGAATACTTCAATCCGGCCAATCAGAAGCAGGTCTGAGACCCGTTTTTTGATTAGCCGAAAAGACGCCCGATTGGCCACCCGTGGGGAGCAGGGGAAGCACTGAGGAAATTGAAACTAGAGCCAGGAGGGAGGAAACTGAGAGAGAGCCGCCGACGACGAGAGAAAGCCCGGGAAAGGAGAAGCGCCTATTAGATGGGGTAAGTCAGAGCGCCAAACCCGCCGGCCGGCTGCCTAACACGGGGGGTTGCTGATTGCCGGCCCCCTCCCCAAAGTAAATAATCACTGGTCGCCGCTGGTGTTCTGTAGTCAAGAGAGATTAGGTAACCATAACTGACAACAACGCAGCAGAGGGAAGAGAAAGTAATAAGCTCACTGGATTTCTAGCAGAATCAACAGATATAACAAAATGCTTTCAGTATATTTAACAGACCAAATCAAACTAAATAAGAGAAGTTCAAGTATAACCAAAGGCAAAACTTTTTTTTTTAACAGGGTGGCAGAGTGGAGATGGAGATATACACCTATTAGGTTTTTATTGCTGTCTGTGCCCCCATTAGGGAGATTCACCTTCTCTATTCATCCTGTTTACCATTATCATTGAAAGTGAAAATAAAATAAAATACCAAAATTTGTGGCGACACTAGTTTTGGTGACCCGGGGGTCCCCAAGGAATTCCCCTAATTTGCAGGGATTTCCTCTCACTTCCTGTTTGGCTGTGGGACAGGACATAAAGGGAAACCTCTGCAATGAGACACAGATGACAAAAAAAACACCCTTGATCTACACAAAATGAAAGAATTTTTTTTTTTCCTATAGTTCTGCTTTCATTGCAAGGATTTACATCTACCTTAAACTTCCTTACAAACAATGGTCAAAGGGTAGTGGGCAGAGATCGGCATACCTTTAAATAATATGTTATAGCACCGACATCCCTAAATTTGAAAATTTTTGAAGAACGGGATATGGGACTTTAAAGGCGCTAATATATCAATGGATACGACAAAATATTTATAAAAAAGTAGAAAATTTATTGATCACATCAAAATAAAAAACTAATATACACATTTCACTAACCATTACAGGTATACATCTACTACCTAACATGTAACAGAAAAGAATTGTATATAGTTGACAATAGCGTCCATTTGTGTTCAACAGTTTCACCTAAAAGGCTTCATCAGGACTGGACGTTGAAGAATATTTTAATGAATTATTGAAATCGAAAATTCCCACTCAAGATGATATAGAGGATACTATAATGGAGTCAGCACCCTCCATGTGCGCATGCGCAGATGTCGCTCCGCTCCGCTCAGGGAATGTCAAAGGTTCCCGTTAATGGGGGAATGATGTATAGACGTTTTGATCAAGAATTCATAAAATGCCTTCCTCAATTCATATAATAAAAACCAGAAGAGGGAGCTCCATAAGAACCGGGATTGGAGAGATAACTGATCTTCATGCACATGCTCTAACCTGCTGTGCCCAAGGGTATGTTCTGTTAAGGATCATAGAACTAACCCCTCCTGGGGCTAACAAAGGCTTCCTGCCTCAGAACAGGGCTTTAGTTAGCGAAGTCCAAACGCCCACAACGGTGGACAACAAAGGATAAAGATTCCTACTGTGATACAGAGCCCGGTCCGGCGTGGGCTCCCTGTCTAATGCCCACGCCGGACCGGGATCTGTATCACAGGTCATGACACAGGAAGGAGTTGACCAGCTGACCTCATTAGCACACACCCTGCATCATCCACCCTCCCACTCCCAGCTGCACGTTTTTTAAATGAAATGCATTTAATTAGTGATCACTCTTCTCACTAAATAAACAATATACAATCAGATTGCATAGTGTTTGGCCATCTTTATACAAGTACATAAAAGGGAGTAGACAGAAACACTCAGCTGTCAAGCTCCATTCACATCTCTGCATAGCAGGAACTCAAATTCCCACATTTTTTTTTTTCTTTTAGCGAGGTGGGAGGCATTTTGGAGCATTTTCACTCATCACACATAGGGCAGCCCATCTACCTGAATGGGCTGCCCTACACGCATCAATCGCCCCAAAGAAGCTTCAGAACTTTCTTTTGGAGCGGAGTTTGGTGCGTTTTTTACTGCGATTTTTGGTGCAGTGTATTTCTGAAATGCAAGGAAACACACAGATGTGAATGGAGCCTCATTGTTCTTGTGTTACCGCACCAATTTCACTTTCAGGTCCCATTCACATCTAGCATAGTGGGAGCAAAAGTTTTGTGACTCGTTTTTCCTGTGACACGCATAAGGCCCATTGATTTAAATAGGCTGTGCTATATGTGGCTTATGGGACATGTTGGCGTGTGTGGGTTGCATGTTTTTTACTGTGTTTTGTAAGCATTTGCCACTCGTTTTTTCACATGGCAAAATGTGTGTTTGCTTCTGTGTTTGGTGTGTTGTTACAAATTAGTGGCACTAAAAGCGCAACTAGTAATTTTAGGTGTATAAATGTGGCCATACACTATAAAAATCTGATTGTACAATCTCCTTTAGATTAACCAAATGTATATAATAGAAGGAAACAGCTATCTAGCCAATCACTCTGTATCCAATCAGGCAGGCCCTTGCACTACATAATTGATGGCAGATCTAAAGGAGATTGTACAATCAGATTGTATAGTGTATGGCCACCTTTATACACCTAAAATTACTAGTTGCGCTTTTAGTGCCATTAGTTGTTAACAACACACCAAACACAGAAGCAAACACATTTTGGCATGTGAAAAAATAAATGGCAAATGCTGCAAAATGCACAGTAAAAAACACGCAACCCAAAAAACGCCAACATGTCCCATAAGCCACATATAGCACAGCCCATTTAAATCAGCAGGCTGCCCTATGCGTGTCAAAGGAAAAACGAGACACAAAATGTGTGCTCCTGCTATGCTAGATGTGAATGGGGTCTGAAAGTGAAATTGGTGCGATTACACAAGAACACTGAGGGGTTGATTTACTAAAGGTAACTAGACTGTGCACTTTGCAAAGTGCAGTTGCACTCTGCAGGTGCAATTGCTCCAAAATTTTGTAAATTAGGTAAAGCTTCACATTGCAAAGAATACCCAATCACATGCAAGGAAAATAAAATAAAAAACAGCATTTTTGCTTGCACATGATTGGATGATGGAAGTCAGCAGAGCTTCTGCTCATTTACTAAGCTCTGGAGCAACTGCTCTTGCAGAGTATACAGATCAAAAAATCTGCCATTTTCATAATTGCATTGAAGCCTATTGTGCGCTGGTTTTTGAGGTGTTTTTGCTCTTGCAGAGTGCAACTGCACTTTTCAAAGTGCACAATCAATTTGCCTTTAGTAAATCAACCCCAGAGGCTCCAATTCACATCTGTGTGTTTTCTTGCATTTCAGAAATACACTGCACCAAAAATCTCAGTAAAAAACGCACTAAGCTCCGCTCTGAAAAAACATTCTGAAGCTTCTTTGGGGCGATTGTTGTGTTTAGGGCAGCCCATTCAGGTGGATGGGCTGCCCTATGTGTGATGAGTGAAAATGCTCCAAAACACCTCCCCACCTCGCTAAAAAAACAACAACAAAAAAAACGCACGTGGGAATGTGAGTTCCCGCTATGCAGAGATGTGAACGGGGCTTGACAGCTGAGTGTTTCTGTTCACTCCCTTCTATGTACTTGTATAAAGCTGGCTATACACTATGCAATCTAATTGTATTAAGTGAGAAGGGTGATCACTGATTGATTGCATTTCATTTTAAAAAACGTGCAGCTGGGAGTGGGAGGGTGGATGATGCAGGGTGTATGCTAATGAGGTCAGCTGGTCAACTCCTTCCTGTGTCATGACCTAAAGTCTGTAAGGAAGTAAGGCAGAAGCAATAGATACATTTTGAATCATGGATGGAGGACAGTAAGGTACGTGTCTGTAGATTTTATGGAAAGCTTTGATATTTTTACAAAAAAAGTACATGAATGCTATATTGGTGCAAAGGTGAACTTAGCCTTTAAGGTGAAAAACCTTCTGTGGTGCAACTCTTTCCCCAAAAGTTTGAAAAAAGGGAAAAACAAAACAAAAAATACACAAAGTTTTGCTTCCCAAGTTGCCAGTGTCATCTGAGAAAGGAATTGTGCAAATGTTTTCAAGCCTGCATATTACGCAGTTAGAATGAAATCATCATTTGCATTTAGTAGCTGTTGGTGCTCAGACAGACAGATAAATATTCCAAAAACCTAATCTTCTACAAAAATACACTGACCAAATACAATTCTAATTTTGCTTTAGAAGCAAATATGTTTTTGACATGTATTGTATAACTGATCCTAAAGTTAAAAAAATGAATGACAATGGGAGCTCAGAGAGATGTGAAAAAGTATGGCTAACAATTGGCAATGCAACACAATATAAGTTTAAAGCTATGCAAACAGTAATGTAGTCAAGTTGTCAGGAAATACAAAAGATTTCAGTTGAAACTGTCTGACAATCTGACAGTGTATTTCGTTAAAAACAACTGAACTGATAGGAAAAGACAGATGTAAAGTCGATAAGTCTGGGTAGAAGACGATGCCTAGCTCCTAGTGCTCTCTGCTTATAACTGGTGCCATGTTTAATCGCCTATGGGAAGCTGCCTTGACATGCATTGAAAGTGTAATGAGCAATGATGTGCAATACCCTAAAGCAATTAGTCATAATCTTCATCCATTTTTCTGGCTACTATAAACTATGGAAGTGACGCAAATGAAATATGATTGGGTATTAGAGAAAACTAAGATATGATTGCTAATTATGGGTTACCACACAGAATTGTTCATCGTTCCATGCCATTAAATACATCAGTTTTCTTGCAAGTTAGTCATGTTTTCATCATTACCTTAGTGTAGACCCCCCAGGATAGCTCTGTCTCGGTAACCATGACCACAATACCAAACATTCCAAAAATAAGTGCGTAATCACTGAGCCGTTTCCTCTTCTCGAACAGGGCTCTGCGATGACCCAATTTGTAGCCAACGTTTTGGTTTTTCTTTTGGCCCCGGTGGCTACCCTCATCTCCTCCTCGTAGGCTGCGGTGCGATGCTTTGAGTGGGTCATTTTTGTTTACAACCACTTCAATCCCTGGACTGTGTAAGGTCTGCAGGGGTTGGGTCTCTGGGTCTGCCTCATGGAGATTTCTCCTGGAGGAGCTCAGGCTGCTGAGGGGTCGTGGGATCCCCCCGTTGTATCTGCAGCTGTTCATGGCTATGTCCGAAAAACGGTTGGACTTTCTGAAGGATACTTCTGGACCATCATGACTGATGGGCTGTAGGTCAACGTTCCCCTACAAGAAAACATAAAGAGACAAGATACTTCAGAAATTATCCAAATAGGATGCATATACTGTATCTTATTCATTTTACCTTTTGTAAAATAAAACTTCTAGGAGAAAACCTGTCATTAAACAAACATAAAAGTTACCTTTGCTTTCCTCTTTCTCTCTAAATGCTGGTTGCCTGGCTCTCAATTTGACCTCCTTGCTTCAGCACTTTGAGTTGCTGGCCCAGAAGAAGTCCCCATATAAGACTTTCTGACTCTCCTGATTTGTATACATAATCCTGGTCAGGGACTTAGAAAAGTACTGAAGCCGGTAAATCTGCATAAAAACCAGGCAATAGCATTTTTACAAGAAGACCAAAAACGGCAGCCCCTTATTACTCTTATAACAAGTGTAAATACTGATTCACAGAATGGCATTTATTTCTATTTTAACTTACATTAAATCAAAGATTAAAACCCTACAACATGCAAACTTTTTATTTGATTTGGTTTTATTTGGATACCGGTATATTGGAGAAGAGTTAGAGCTTCAGTTGGGTATTATTTCTATATGTATACCTATTGGAAGATGTCCCCTCATTTCCTGTCAGGACAGGAAGTGATGGAAAATATCCCCAATGGGTGCAAAAACAAATACACATTTTTGTAGAGTGGAGATGGGTTTGAATGGCAGAAAATTACAGTGTTCTATTGCTACCTTTTCTTTTTTGTCCTGGTGACAACTGCTCCCCCTATTACTTGCCCTAAAGTCACGGGAACACGAAGCAAGTGGAAAACTCCCCATGGGGTCACAGATAAAAATAACCTGACATGAACCTAAACTCATTCCCACTCACAACATGAATGTGTTTGACTGGGGAAACACAGAAAAAAAATTATGGGCACCACAGAAAAAAAAGGTTTATAATAATCGTGTGATAAAGAGGAAACAATATGGGGTTGCTTTACTAAAAGCAAATCGGCTTTTCACTTTTTTGAGAGAGTGATAAAACACTGCTGATCGATCGGTTCTCTCCCTCTGCTCTGGGCAGAGAGCTGTGATGCTGCATACACACAACCGTTTTTCATGACGAGAAAAATGTCATTTTTTAATTTGGTCATTAAAAACGATTGTGTGTGGGCTCCAGAGCATTTTTCACGACGTGAAAAATGGCCATTAAAAATTTAGAACATGCTCTAATTTTTCTCGTCGTTTTTCACGTCGTCGTTTTTCTCGTCATGAAAACTGGCCGTGTGTAGGCTTTAACGACGTGAAAAAAACGCGCATGCTCAGAAGCAAGTGATGAGACGGGAGCGCTCGTTCTGGTAAAACTAGCGTTCGTAATGGAGATAGCACATTTATCACGCTGTAATGGACTGAAGAGCACGAGGCTGAAAAGCGCGAATCGTCTCTCATCAAACTTTACTAACACAAGGATCAGCAAAAGCAGCCCAAAGGGTGGCGCCATCCAAATGGAACTTCTCCTTTATAGTGCCGTCGTACATTTCGCGCTTTGCTCGAGCATTTTTTTTCATGATAGTGTGTAGGGGAGGCAGGCTTGAGAAGAATCACGTCGAGAAAAACGTTGTTTTTTTCAACGACATTAAAAACGGTTGTGTGTTCGCGGCATGACTGTCAGTCAGCGGCTCTCTGCTTTCACCTCCAGCGCTCCTTGAAGTGCCGGGCTGTGGAGGGTGCAGGAGAGAATAGCTCAGGCTCTCAGCGGATTGCTGAGAGGCTGAGTCAGATGCCAGTCCAGGCATTTGAGTGGATACCGACCATATGGTCAAGATCTTTCCCCAGCCTGGAGCGGCTGAGTGACGAACTGCACTCCCGTGATCCATAGGAGAAGCATACCCAATCACGTGCAAAGGAAATAAAAGAAAACAGTATTTTTGCTGGAACATGCTGAACATGATTGGATGATGGATGTCAGCAAAGCTTCACCTCACTCACTAGGCTAATGCCCCGTACACACGGTCGGAATTTCCAACGGGAAAACGTCCGTCGGAAAAATTGAGAACCTGCTCTCAATCTATTGCTGTCGGAATTTCCAACAGGAAAAGTCCGATGGAGCATACACACGGTCAGAATTTCCGACCAAAAGCTCCCATCGGACTTTTTCTGTTGGAAATTCCGACCGTGTGTACGGGGCATTAGAGAAAATTCCCTTGCAAAGTACACTGCCTATTTGCCTTTAATAAACCAACCCCAGTGCCTCTTTCCTTTCTTCATCAATTTAAGGTATGAAAAAAGACTGTAGCAAAAACTGATAAACATTTTGATGAATAAGCGTGTTGATATAGTGTTGAACAACGCACTTAGTATTGAAGTTTCCAAGAATTTTTCTTCAGATGGATGCACTTTTCTGCCAAGATGGAAAGATGGGTTAATTTGCCTTCCTTTCAAGGCATTTACCATAACCATCATCTATTCTAAATGAAACATTTTCTAAGTCCACAACTGGCGACTTTCCAGACTTGAAAGTGCACTTGTAGTGCAAAGTGGATTTGCCTTTCGTAAATAACCCCCTATATGTGTCTGTTTTGCCTTACGTGGTACTCCAGGCCAAACTTTTTTTTAAACTTTTGTATAGAGTGGAGTGGCATTAGATTCTCTGTCAATTGCGGTATGTATCTCCTTTTGGGAGATTTCCATCACGTGACGAGTGTCTAATAAAACTGAAACCAGGGGGTAATCTCCACCTACTATATATATATATATATCAGGGCTCGACAAACCCCGGGCGCCAGGTCGCCACGGCGACTAGAATTAGCGACCTGACGCCTGGGGCAGCACAGCTGGGGTATGCTGTGTCTCCGTGCCCCCCCCTCCGCGCCACGGGATCGCGTCGGGCCGCGCCGGCCGGTAATTAAGGCCGCGGCTTTGCGGCCTTCTGCAGGCCTATGCTTCCTTCTGTGGTCTAGCGCCATCTTGTGGTGGCCGTTGGTATGACAACCAGCAATGCTAATGGAGTTTCCCTGTCTGTTTTCCCTGCCATCTCCTTCCCTCTAATTACAACCCCCAAACATTATATATATTTTTTATTCTAACACCCTAGAGAATAAAATGGCGGTCGTTGCAATACTTTTTGTCACACCGTATTTGCGCAGCGGTCTTACAAGCGCACTTTTTTGGGAAAAAATACATTTTTTTTTAAATAAAAAAATAAGACAACAGTAAAGTTAGCCCTTTTTTTTGTATAATGTGAAAGATAATGTTACGCTGAGTAAATTGATACCCAACATGTCACGCTTCAAAATTGCGTCCGCTCGTGGAATGGCGACTAACTTTTACCCTTTAAAATCTCCATAGGCGACGTTTAAAAAATTCTACAGGTTGCATGTTTTGAGTTACAGAGGAGGTCTAGGGCTAGAATTATTGCTCTCGCTCTACCGATCACGGCGATACCTCACGTGTGGTTTGAACACCGCTTTCATATGCGGGCGCTACTAACGTATGCGTTCGCTTCTGCGCGCAAGCTCGTCGGGACGGGGCGCGTTCCTGGCTCCTAACTTTTTTAGCTGGCTCCTAGATTCCAAGCAAATTTTCAAAGCCCTGATATATATATATATATATATATATATATATATATATATATATATATATATATATATATATATATATATATATATATATATCCTGGTGCGAACAGCCAGTGGTAATAAACAATTTTTTTTTCAGTATATTTCCGCAGTGATGTGAGACTCTGGACAACAACTGCATAAAGCATTTAGTTGCTGTTTTTGCAGGTAAGGTGTCAAAATCAGTTATTGACTTTGAAGGGATAACTACTTTTCACACCTGTGATTGCAAATTACATCTTCCACTCCAAGACAACGATGTGAAACAACACTGGTGCCATGTTTAAAAAAAAACATGATCACAAAAACGCACACCAGTATCTGGCTTTATATTGTACTGTGCCCCTTCTAAATAAAAGCAGAATAGTACTGTACATCCCCTGTACAGTTTTTTTATATAGGTTTCACTACTCAGTTTTCTGATGCACACATTGCCTATACGAAGACACAATTTTAGAAGATTAAGCTTTACAATAGGCAATGCAAGGATATCCCAGAATAATGTTATATAATAACAATATACAGCAGATTGGGATCTGTGCTTCATATATGAAGGTGCGAGCCATCTATAAGGAGGGTGGTCTAAAGATCTGAACACCGCTGTACTGTTCTTTAGGTAGATCATAGCATAAACATGTGTGTTCGGTTCAGATTGGCCAGGGGTGTCTGCAGAGATGTAGATGTCTACACACTTCCTATAACCATGTGTTATTTTTAATCCTACTATAACCAGTTGGATCAGTAGCAGTCAGCTCCTATCATTCATAGGCACCTTTACAGGCACTGGTATATAGACAAAAACATGAAAAATGTATATACTGGTACATAGACTGTAGGTTATGATGATAATAGATATTTTACAATTAAAAGAATACAAGTATTGCGGCAGATAAACTGACAGATTAAAGGGGATTGTGAATGATAGATTCTTATGTATATGGTAAGACAAAATATGAAATGCAGTCATTCAATTGTAATGTTATTCATATATAGAGCCATAGTAGCTGCAGTGCTGCAAACCAGCTTCCTTGTCATGCCAGCAACAACCTTTCCTTTACCCAGCGTTCACTAAAGCTGCATTACAGCAAAGCAGATAGGTGCCCTTGTTTATCTCACAAAAGTGAGCACACCCCTCACATGTTTGTAAATATTTTATTATATCTTTTCATGTGACAACACTGAAGAAATTACACTTTGCAACAATGTAAAGTAGTGAGTGTATAGCTTGTATAACAGTGTAAATTTGCTGTTCCTTCCAAATAATTCAACACACAGCCATAAATATCTAAACTTCTGGCAACAAAAGTGAATACACCCCTAAGTGAAAATATGCAAATTGGGCCATTTTCCCTCCCCGGTGTCATGTGACTCGTTAGTGTTACAAGGTCTCATGTGAATGGGGAGCAGGTGTGTTAAATTTGGTGTTATCGCTCTCACTCTCTCATACTGGTCACTGGAAGTTCAACATGGCACCTCATGGCAAAGAATTCTCTGAGGATCTGAAAAAAAAGAATTGTTGCTCTACATAAAGATGAACTAGGCTATAAGAAGTTTGCCAAGACCCTGAAACTGAGCTTCAGCATGGTGGCCAAGACCATACAGCGGTTTAACAGAACAGTTTCCACTCAGAACAGGCCTCGCCATGGTCGACCAATGAAGTTGAGTGCACATGCTCAGCGTCATATCCAGAGGTTGTCTTTGGGAAATATACTTATGAGTGCTGCCAGCATTGCTGCAGAGGGTGAAGGGGAGGGGGGGGGTCAGCCTGTTAGTGCGCAGATCATACGCCGCACACTGCATCAAATTGGTCTGCACGGCTGCCATCCCAGAAGGAAGCCTCTTCTAAAGATGATGCACAAGAAAGCCCGCTAACAGTTTGCTGAAGACAAGCAGACTAAGGACATGGATTACTGGAACCATGGCCTGTGGTCTGATGAGACCAAGATACACTTATTTGGTTCAGATGGTGTCAAGCGTGTGTGGCGGAAACCAGGTGAGGCGTACAAAGACAAGTGTGTCTTGCCTACAGTCAAGCATAGTGGTGGGAGTGTCATGGTCTGGGGCTGCATGAGTGCTGCCCGCACTGGGGAACTGGGGAGCTACAGTTCATTGAGGGACCCATGAATGGCAACATGTAATGTGACATACTGAAGCAGAGCATGATCCCCTCCCTTCGGAGACTGGGCCGCAGGCAGTATTCCAACATAATAATGACCCCAAACACACCTCCAAGACAACCACTGCCTTGCTAAAGAAGCTGAGGGTAAGGGTGATGGATTGGCCAAGCATGTCTCCAGACCTAAACCCTATTGCGCATCTGTGGGGCATCCTCAAACAGAAGGTGGAGAAGCACAAGGTCTCTAACATCCACCAGCTCTGTGATGTCGTCATGGAGGAGTGGAAGAGGACTCCAGTCGCAACCTGTGAAGCTCTGGTGAACTTCATGCCCAAGAGGGTTAAGTCACTGCTGGAAAATAATGGTGGCCACACAAAATATTGACACTTTGGGCCCAATTTGGACATTTTAACTTAGGGGTGTACTCACTTTTGTTGCCAGCAGTTTAGACATTAATGGCTGTGTATGTGTTATTGATATTGGATATAAACGCCCTGAATAACCTCTATCACCACTGCGCCAATGAAAAAAAAAACGTGCAAATAACTAAAGCTGCAACATAGTGAATGAAAATTTAAAACAGAAAAAACTTGACTCAAAACAATCTGAGTGAGAAAAGCAATTAGTAGCGCTGAAAAACAATATAAATAATATAATCGTATAATAAACTCAATAACACCACGTGACAAGTGATAAAAAGTCCATAACATAAAAGATTAAATTGATGACAAAAATTCCTTATTTCTGTACATCTCCTACCACAACACCATGCTGTTCCAACTTCCCTTTGAAAAACGCACTCACCAGATAGATTTACCTTTCACTCTCATGTCAGGCTAAATCGCTTGTGTATGATCCCACAAATGGAAAAAGCAATCTCAGCTGAATCACCGTGATAATCCTCAATATTGTCCATATAAGAATAAAGAAAGTGCTCCAATAGTGTAAAATTGTAACTCCAGTTTAATAATAAAATCACAGCAACACTTCAATCATTCAACTCACATGTAAAAAGTGAAAAATAAGCTTCAAATAAATTCACAGCAATCATCAGTGTAAAATTGGCTCTGCTGTGCTATGTGCCCATGGCAGACCTGAGGTGTGTGCTGTGTTGGTATATCTCACCACACTTCAGACTCCCGGCTCACAATAGCGGTAGGTGGTCTAAACAGCAACGGCGTCCCTAGTAGGTAAAGTTAGTAAAGTTGTAGCCAAGTTCCTTGTTGCCAATTTGTTGCCAATTTTACACTGATGATTGCTGTGAATTTATTTGAAGCTCATTTTTCACTTTTTGCATGTGAGTTGAATGATTGAAGTGTTGCTGTGATTTTATTATTAAACTGGAGTTACAATTTTACAATATTGGAGCACTTTCTTTATTCTTATATGTGCAACATTGAGGATTATCACGGTGATTCAGCTGAGATTGCTTTTTCCATTTGTGGGATCATACACAAGCGATTTAGCCTGAGACGAGAGTGAAAGGTAAATCCATTTGGTGAGTGCGTTTTTCAAAGGGAAGTTGGCACAGCAAGTGGTGTGGTGGAAGATGTACAGAAATAAGGAATTTTCTCATCAATTTAATGTTTTATGTTATGGACTTTTTATCACTTGTCACGTGGTGTTTTTATTATACGATTATATTATTAATGGCTGTGTGTTGGGTTATTTTGAGGGGACAGCAAATTTACAGTGTTATACAAGCTGTACACTCACTACTTTACATTGTGGCAAAGTGTCATTTCTTCAGTGTTGTCACATGAAAAGATATAATAAAATATTTGCAAAAATATTTTGGGAGATACTGTACGTATCTCATCCAGGGCCATAATTGCCAAGTATTTTTGAGCCAGTGCCTAGGGTAGCAAGATATGAGAGCAATGACACAATAGGGTTGATTTACTAAAGGGAAATCCACTCTGCACTACAAGTGCACTGGAAGTGCAGTCGCTGTAGATCTGAGGAGAAGATCTGAAATGAGGGGAAGCTCTGCTGATTTTATTATCTAATCATGTACAAGCAAAAAAGCAGTTTTTTATTTTCCTTGCATGTCCCCCTCAGATCTACAGCAACTTCACTTCCAAGTACACTTGCAGTGCAAAGTGGATTTGCCTTTAGTAAATAAATCCCAATGCTTATCATTTCTACCCCTCTTTTGTTATTCGTGTCACTTCTAAAAATGGTGGAAAATTACAACAGCAGTACTGAAAGGTAAAGGGGATACAGTGACCGCAGAGAGGAGTCTTGAGAGATCAAGTCGTTCTCTGAAGGATTTTGACTTATAGGCTGTAAGTTCCAATAGTAACTCTGCACACAATGCGGACAGCAAGCTGCCTCCAATAGTACATATAGGGAGGGGGGCATGTACCCAGGGATATAACAAATCACATGTGCCTAGAGGGTATATGACTCAGATTTCACCATGAATGCAGCATTGACATCAATAGTGTGAAAAGTAGACTCAAATTCCATAATGAGGAGTCTGTGCTGTGTAATTTGTTGGTTTTCATGTGAATACTCTTGCACCTCCACTGTATAGTAGTCAGTGCTGGGACAAGGTCATCCAGTGTCAAGGGCGAAGATGGCAAACTGTGTCCCCTGACCCCCCACCGGGTGGAGGAGGGGATGGGGCTAGTAGCATGCCACACGATGCAGTGAAATAGTGCTGAAATCGTGCTGGGGTTCAGCAAACTAAAGAGTTTAATACTGGTACACAAACATAAGGCTAACAGTGGCAAAAGAAAAAATAATAATGTACCAGCATCTGTGGTGTCACTGAAAGGAAAAATTGTTCCAGCATTGGTGGTGTCACTGGGAGAAAAAATTGTTCCAGCATCGGTGGTGTCACTGAAAGGCGAAATTGTTCCAGCATCGGTGGTGTCACTGGGAGAAAAAATTGTTCCAGTATCGGTGGTGTCACTAAAAGGAAAAATTGTTCCAACATCGGTGGTGTCACTAAAAGGAAAAATTGTTCCAACATCGGTGGTGTCACTGGGAGGAAAAATTGTTCCCGCATCGGTGGTGTCCCTAGGAGAAAAAATGTCCCAGCACTGGTAGTGTCACTGGAACAGAAAAAATGTCCCAGCACTGGTAGTGTCACTGGAACAGAAAAAATGTCCCAGCACTGGTAGTGTCACTGGAACAGAAAAAATGTCCCAGCACTGGGAGTGTCATTGGAACAGAAAAAATGTCCCAGCACTGGTAGTGTCACTGGAACAGAAAAAATGTCCCAGCACTGGTAGTGTCACTGGAACAGAAAAAATGTCCCAGCACTGGTAGTGTCACTGGAACAGAAAAAATGTCCCAGCACTGGTAGTGTCACTGGAACAGAAAAAATGTCCCAGCACTGGTAGTGTCACTGGAAGGAAAAAAATGTCCCAGCATCTGTGGTTTCACTAGAAAGAAAATGGCTCCAAGGAACGGAGGAGGCTATGGAGCTCTTGCATGGTTTTGAGGAGGAGAGGGAAGGTCTAGGGATGAGTTGTCCCCTTACCCTCCCGGTTCAGACCAGAAATGAAGGCAGCGCCTCCTTCCCATCTCTGGTCATGTGATATGTCACATGACAAGGGGGGATAGAAAACAGGGCAGCCTGCCTTCACTCCCCAGCCGCTCCATGCTGAGATGGAGGTGTGTTCCTAATAGACGCCCTCTAAAAAAGAGAGCAGAATCCTCTCTCCGCAGCTATTAAGACCCCTGCTCCTTCTGACAGGAGTGACAATACTGAGTCTGCTGGGGCTGCTAGTATCACATCCAAGGTGGTGACACCCACCAGAAGTCTCAGACTTTTGGATGTCTACACAAGGGAGGCATTTATAGGTAAATAGTATACATAAAATATGTTAAACACGCATATAATCTTATGAGATTATTGTAAGGCCCCTTTGTACTTTCCTATTGTGGGGTAAAGGGTAATATTTTTATCAGTACGGTTAAAGGGTAATATTTAATGATGCCACTAGATGTTCCTATACTTCAGTAGGTGGTTGTGGACTGTCCTTTTTGAGGGGGTGTGGTCCAGGGGGTAAAAATAGTAAGATGGGAGGAGCCCTGAGGTTTGCTGTGACTGATGGGAAAAGAAGGGCACCTGAAACTATTGGGTGTTATTTACGAAAGGCAAATCCACTTTGCACTACAAGTGCAAACTACAAGTGCAAAGTGCACTTGAAATTGCATTGAAAGTGCACTTGGAAGTGCAGTCACTGAATATCTGAGGGGTAGATCTGAAATGAGGGGAAGCTCTGCTGATTTTATCATCCAATCATGTGCAAGCTAAAATGCTGTTTTTTTTTCCTTGCATGTCCCCCGCGGATCTACAGCGACTGCACTTCCAAGTGCACTTTCAATGCAATTTCAAGTGCACTTTGCACTTGTAGTTTGCACTTGTAGTGCAAAGTGGATTTACCTTTAGTAAATAACCCCCTATGTATGTAACCATAAGGCCCCATGCACACAGGGCGTTTTTGCAGCTGCTGTTAGCAGCGTCAGGCGTTTTTTTTTTGCAGCTGCAAAACGCCCATCCATGTTATTCTATTGTCTCATGCACACATAGAGCTTTTAGGAGCTCCAAGTGGCATAGGCATTTTACAGCTCCAAAAAAAAACAGGACCAGTGCGTTCTGGAGCTCCAGCATCAAGCTGCAAAAACGCCTGACGCTACTAAACGCACCTAAACGCGTCATAACGCGCGTCTAGCAGCGTCAAGCGTTTTTTTTTTTTTTTAAATGTGATTGGTCACTGTAATGACCTGAAAAACAGGAAATACAGAAAAAATGTGATTGGTGACTGTAATCACATGGAAAACAGGAAATACATGCCCACATTACCCAAGAGACCTTTGCTCCTTTTGAGAAGTGTGGAAGAAGAGAAGAAGCATGTCTGCTGATGTTCCTCAGGTCCAGCTGATTTCAGCCATTGAAGCCAATCCCGAACTTTGGGATTTAGCGCATCCATTACATGACGACCGCCTGCGTAAAACAAAGATATGGAACGAAATTGCAATGGCGCTCACACCAGACTGGTCCCGGCGGAGCAATTCAGGCAAAAAGGACAGATGTAATTATAATTTTTTTATTTCAAGATATGTTTGCTATGTAGTGTTTTTAGAAAGCATGTGATATTTCACATATTTTATGGAATTCTGGGTAATATGGGAGTGAATTTATGTAAAAAGTTGTGCTTAGTTAAAAAACGCTGGTTAGCGCTGACGCGCCCAAACGCGCTATGACGCCAATTTTAAAACGCGGCTTGAGGCGCGTTTTAGACGCCGCTTTTTCCTGGCGTCAAGAAACAGCTTTGGAGCTCGTTTTTATGACGCCCTGTGTGCACGGGGCCTAACTTGTAGCAACCCCTTTGAGGGGAAGCTGGAGTAGTCACCTTAGTGGGCAACTCCAGGATAGCTGGAAGTTATAGCTACTAAAGGAATTCTCTTAAAGCCGAACTAAACTCTCTCAATCAACATTTCCTGTTTGTTAATCCTTATTCTGCTAGCATTATATTTACTTGTTTTAAATCTTTAGTTTTTAATCTTCTTCAGTTGCTTCCTTAGGCCCAGGGTGGATAAAAATCAATGTTTAAAAATTATTGTTAAAAACACAACAAAACAAAAAAAAAGATTTTTTTGATTTAAAGTCGAAGTCCATGCTAAAACTAAAATCTCTGCATCTATAGACACCCACGATCTAACAGCTTCAGAAAAGCTACTTTTTCTGAAGCTGATCCGACCCACGCTGAGCTGTCAGCCACGCAAAGGCGGCTCTCTAATTAGGCAACTTAGGCGGTCGCCTAAGGCCTCGCACTCACAGGGGCCTTGCGGCCGCCTAACTTGCCTGTGATCAATACTAATGTTGGCGTCATCGGATCTCTCTATTACCCCTCTCTCTTTCTCACCTCCCCCTCTCTCCCCCCTCTTTCATTGGCTGAATATGTCTGATGGGTGAGGAGGGTGCCCTGGAAGTGGTGCTGATCACCTGTGTGCTAGATCCGTGCATTTTCTGCAGCCATTTTTCTTGCTTGAATTATTTTTCCCATTATGGGCGTGAGTGGGGCCTCATGTCTAAGTTTTGCCTAAGGCCTCACAAAGCCTAGACCCGCCTCTGCAGCCACGGCTTCGCTGTGGAGACGGGTGCAGAGGACACGTCCGACAACGGAAGTCCCATATTATGTCTATGAGTGACGTCACTTCCCATTAATTTCACAGCCGTTGTCGGCCGTGTCCTCTACAGAGCTTACCCCGCTGGAAATCGGGTCGGATCGGCTTTAGAAAAGGTATGTATACTGATTTTTTTCTTTACAGGGCTAGATAGGTTAGTGTTAGAGTGTGGGTGTCTATAGATGCAGGGATTGTAGTTTTAGCCTGGACTTCCACTTTAAATAGGATTTTTTTTTTTTTTATCAGATTTTTTTGATTTTTATCTAATTTATTTTAACCACTTAAGCCCCGGACCATTTTGTAGCTAAAGGACCAGGCCACTTTTTGTGATTCGGCACTGCATCCCTTTAACTGACAATTGCGCAGTTGTGCGACGTGGCTCCAAAACAAAATCGGCGTACTTTTTTCCCCACAAATACAGCTTTCTTTTGGTGGTATTTGATCACCTCTGCGATTTTCATTTTTTGCGCTATAAACAAAAATAGAAAGACAATTTTGAAAAAAATTCTATATTTTTTAGTTTTTGCTATAATAAATATCCCCAAAAAATCTATAAAATTATTTTTTTTTCCTCAGTTTAGGTCGATAGGTATTCTTCTACATATTTTTGGTTAAAAAAATCGCAATAAGCGTTTATTGATTGGTTTGCGCAAAAGTTATAGCGTCTACAAAATAGGGGATAGTTTTATGGCATTTTTATTCATTTTTTTTTTTTACTAGTAATGGCGGCGATCAGCGATTTTTATCATGACTGCGACATTATGGTGGACACATCGGACACTTTTGACACCATTTTTGGACCATTGTCATTTTTACAGCGATCAGTGCTATAAATATGCACTGATTACTGAAAAAATGACACTGGCAGTGAAGGGGTTAACCTGTAGGTGGCGCTGTAGGGGTTAAGTGTGACCTAATGTGTGATTCTAATTGACGGGGGGCGTGGCTTGGCGTGTGACGTCACTGATCGTCGTTCCCTATGACAGGGAACAGACGATCACTAACACTGCCACTAGGAAGAACGGGGAAAGGTTTGTTTACACTCACCTCTCCCCGTTCTTCAGCTCTGTGACCCGATCGCGGGACACCGGTGGCGATCGGGTCCGCGGGTGCCGTGGGCGCGGTCACGCAGCTCAGGACCAGGTCACGAGCGCACCGCCGGCGGCGTGCGACCCACAGCTGAGATCTTAAAGGGGACATACCTGTACGCCCTTGTGTACAGCTGTGCCATTCTGTCGACGTACATCGTCGTGCGGCGGTCCTTAAGTTGTTAAAGCAGAGTTCCACCCAAAAATTGAACTTCTGCTTATCCGGTTCCTTTCCCCCTCTGGTGTCACATTTGGGACCTTTTAGAGGGGAGCAGATATTTAAGATGTCGGCGCCTCCATCCGGAGCCGAGGGACAGGTCGGCTTTAGGTGAGGACATTGGGGACTTATTTTAAAAGTCAGCAGCTGCAGTATTTGTAGCAGCTGACTTTTAATTATTTTTTTGCAGGCGGAACTTCGCTTTAATAAAATGCTTTTGGAGTAAAAATCTATCTAAAGATAGTTTTCTATTTAACCACTTAAGGACCGCCTCACGCCGATATACGTCGGCAGAATGGCACGGCTGGGCACATCCACGTACAGGTACGTTGCCCTTTAAGAGCCCAGCCGTGGGTCGCGCGCTCGCAACCGGGTCCTGAGCTCCGTGACCGCGCCCGTGTGACCCCCGGACCCGATCGCCGCCGGTGTACCGGGATCGGGTGACAGAGCTGAAGAACGGGGAGAGGTAAGTGTAAAAAAACCTCTCCCCGTGCTTCCTAGTGAGCCTGTCACTGATCGTCTGTTCCCTGTCATAGGGAACGACGATCAGTGACGTGACACGCCAAGCCACGCCCCCCTACAGTAAGAAACACACATTAGGTCACACTTAACCCCTTCAGGGACCCCTACAGATTAACCCCTTCACTGCCAGTGTCATTTTCACAGTAATCAGTGCATTTTTATAGCACTGATCGCTGTAAAAATTACAATGGTCCCAAAAGTGTCTGATGTGTCCGCCATAATGTCGCAGTCATGATAAAAATCGCTGATCGCCGCCATTACTAGTATAAAAAAAAATTAATAAAAATCCCATAAAGCTATCCCCTATTTTGTAGACGCTATAACTTTTGCGCAAACCAATCAATAAACGCTTATTGCGATTTTATTTACTAAAAATATGTAGAAGAATACGTATCGGCCTAAACTGAGGAAAAAAATATGTTTTTTATATATATTTTTTGGGGATGTTTATTATAGCAAAAAGTTAAAAATATTGAATTTTTTTCAAAATTGTCGCTCTATTTTTGTTTATAGCGCAAAAAACAAAAAACGCAGAGGTGATCAAATACCACCAAAAGAAAGCTCTATTTGTGGGGAAAAAAGGACACTAATTTTGTTTTGGAGCCACGTCGCACGACCGCGCAATTGTCAGTTAAAGGGATGCAGTGCTGAATCGCAAAAAGGGGCCTGGTCCTATAGCTGCAAAATGGTCCGGGGCTGAAGTGGTTAAGACACAATGATAATTTAGTATGCAGCATGAAATGGAGCTTAGTTATGTAGCATGAAGCTGTATATTCTGCAATATTTACATTTTTGGTAAACCCATTCAATGAATCCAAGCTCTGCAAGCTGAGAACATGATGCATTCACACAATTTCACAGTAACAATGAGATAAAACAAATTTCAGGAATATTCCTTTATCCCATTGTTTTGCAAATCTATGTACACTACAAACTGTACTAACCTGACAGCTTTTTATTTTAAATAGGAAACCTTTATTTTGTTTGCAAATATTAAAAATTCTAACTACCAGCAAGAATGAGTCCTTATATTTAAAGAGCACATGTCATTTCAGATCCATCATGACAGCGCCTGTTACCGGGTATCCACTGCTGCCGCCACATTTCTCAACTTGTTGTGTCACTGCCGCATCACCAGCCATCCCAATAAAGTGAATGGGACTGTCAAGTGAGTCAACAGCGGGTCAGAGGAGGAGCCGCTGTGGGACAGAGATGACAGTTGCTCTTTAAAAATTATGATTTAAATGAAGTTGATTTAAATCAAGCCTTTTTACTAGTGATTTAAATCGTGATATAAATCACGTTTGAAATCGTGATATAAATCATGATTGAAATTGTGATATAAATCGTGATTTAAATCAAATCCACCCTGCCTAGGCCTAAATGATGTCATTCTTCCCATGAGTCTTCTTGAGAATTTTTTTTTCTTTGATCTGGAGGAGGGGGAGGATGGGGCTTTCTCAGCCAAGCACACCCTTTCTTCACTCTCTTGCCTGCATGCCTGATCTAAGGGCATATTTCAGGAAGTAAATGCTACATGAATTATCTGCCCTTACTCAAGAGTAGTGATGAGCCGAACACCCCCCTGTTCGGTTCGCACCAGAACCCGCGAACGGACCGAAAGTTCGAACGAACATTAGAACCCTATTAAATAGAATGGATGCGAACGTTCGAATTCTAAAGTGCTAATTATAACAACTATTATGCATGTTATTGTCCTAAAAAGGGTTTGGGAACCCGGGTTCTGCACCAGGGGACATGTATCAATGCAAAAAGAAGTTTTAAAAACGGTCGTTTTTCGGGAGCAGTCATTTTAATGATGCATAAAGTGAAAAAAAAAAAGTCAAATATTCCTTTAAATATCGTACCTGGGGGGTGTCTAAAGTATGCCTGTGAAGTGCCACGTGTTTCCCGTGTTTAGAACTGTCCCTGCACAAAATGACACTTCTAAAGGAAAAAAAAGCCATTTAAAACTGCTTGCGGCTTTAATGTAATGTCTGGTCCCGGTAATATGGATGAAATTCTTTAAGAAAAATGGCATAGCTACCCCATGACCCCCCCCCCCCTACCCCAGCCCATTACCAGCCCCTTTGGGTCTTGTATGGATATGAAGGGGAACCCCGCACATAAAATAAAAAAGGCCCTATATACTCTGAACAGCCCTATACAGGCGGTGCATACAAGACAGGGACTGTAGGTTTGTTCTTATGTAGAATCTGTTTGTAATTTTGAACAGGTACATTGTTGAAGTGTAGCTCCAGACCAAAAATCTATTTTTAAACTTTTTGGAAAACATAGGTAAGGGTTATCACCCCTGTAACATTTGTTTTGCTGTCTGTGCCCCTGTTCAGAACATTTCACCTCACTTTCCGTCCCAATGACAACTGTTTTTGAAATGTGGTGTTTTTCTTGAAACAAGGATTGCTGATAAAGCATCAGTACAGAGGAGACACCTTTCTCCCATATTTATTCTTACAGGAGAGAATTTTCCTTCCTAGTGGTAGATTTCCTCTCACTTCCTGTTGTCTTCTTGCGTTTGCAAGTAGGAGTCGTTTGTAAGTTGGATGTTTGAAAGTAGGGACCTGCCGTATATACTCTGCAGAAATAGGCCCCTTAGTTGTTGGTGTTGGCACAACACTGTAAGCACTCACAGTTACTCTTGGTTGGTGCTGGAACGCCCTGCTGTCAACTATTATATCAGGAATTTTAATTACATATAATTGTTGAACAGTGGTAGTAAAAATTGGGCCTTTGATGGTGGTGCTGGTGCCACAACACTGTAAGCCCTGACAGTTACTCTTGGTGGGTGCAGCAATGGGCCCTGCTGTGAATTATTAGATCAAGAATTGTAATTACATGCCCCTGTTGAACAGGGGCTGAAAAATTGGGCCTTAGGCACTGGTGGCACAACACTGCAACCCCTCACAGATACTGTACTTGGAGCACAGCAATGAGCCCTGTTGCAAAGTATTGCTTCAAAAATTGTAATGACACGCCCCTGTTAAACAGGGGCTGAAAAATTGGGCCTTAGGCACTGGTGGCACAACACTGCAACTCCTCACAGATACTGTACTTGGAGTACAGCAATGAGCCCTGTTGCAAAGTATTGCTTCAAAAATTGTAATTACACGCCCCTGTTAAACAGGGGCTGAAAAATTGGGCGTTAGGCACTGGTGGCGGCACCCATAAACAAAAATGATCTTCCAAGCTATCATCATCAATCGTATCATTGAGGACTCGGAGGAGGAGGATAGCCAGTCAACATAACAGCACAGGCACTCAGCATCAGCATCAGTCTTGAAGGGATGTGACATGTTAAAATCAATTAGTCTGTTATATCAGCATCAGGTGTGTGGTAGCTGGTGGTGATCCAAGACTGGTTCATCTTGATGAAAGTCAGTCGATCAACCGAGTCGGTGGACAGGCGCACCCTGTGATCCGTGACAAATCCTCCAGCAGCACTGAATGTGCGTTCCGAAAGAACGCTGGATGCAGGACAGGCCAGTAGCTCAATTGCATACTGTGCAAGCTCTGGCCAGTGATCCATCCTCAAGACCCAGTAAGCCAGAGGATTTTCGGTGGGGAAGGTGTCCAAGTCTGACCTTGCCCCTAGATATTCCTGCACCATGTTTATCAGACGCTGGCGATGGTTGCTGGAACCGATCATACTTTGGGGCTGCGGACTAAAGAATTGTCTGAACGCATCGGTCAGACGGCCACCTTCCCCACCGCTCCTTCTTTGACTGGCCGAAGCCTCAGCAACTCGTTGTCCAGGACCAGGAGTTTGCAACCTCCCAGTCTCTGGGAACGCGTTGCACAGACCTTTCTGCAAGGCCTCCCGGAGTTGTCTCATCCTCTGCTCCCTCTGCGACGGTAACATAAGGTCCGCAACCTTACCCTTGTACCGTGGATCAAGGAGAGTGGCCAGCCAGTAATGGTCCCTCTCCTTGATCCGAAGAATACGAGGATCCTTCCGCAGACTTTGCAGGATCAGGGAGGCCATGCAGCGTAGGTTTGCTGAGGCATTCGCTCCGGAGTCCTCTGGGTCACTAAGGACGACATGATCCGCAGCCACCTCCTCCCAGCCACGTACAAGTCCACTGGTTTCTTGGGACTGTAAATCATCCCTAAAAGACTGCTGCTGATGATGCTGAGTGCCAGCCTCCACCTCCATGCTGACACAATCCTCCTCCTCCTCCTCCTCCTCCTCCTCCTCTTCCTGTGCGATGGGTGGGACAGAAGTAACACTGTCTGGGTAAAGGGGGCCTTGAGAGGCAAGGAAGTCCTCCTCTTCCTGCCTCTGTTCTGCCTCAAGTGCCCTGTCCATTATTCCACGCAGCGTGTGCTCCAACAGGTGGACAAGAGGTACAGTGTCACTGATGCATGCACTGTCACTGCTCACCATCCTCGTGGCCTCCTCAAATGGTGCCAGGACAGTGCATGCATCCCTGATCATGCCCCACTGGCGTGGAGAAAAAAAACCAAGCTCCCCTGACCCTGTCCTGGTGCCGTAGTCGCACAGGTACTCATTGATGGCCCTCTGCTGCGTGTGCAGCCGCTGCAGCATGGCCAACGTTGAGTTCCACCTGGTGGGCATGTCACATATAAGGCGGTTCTTGGGCAGGTTCAACTCCTTTTGCAGCTCAGCCAGGCGAGCACTGGCATTATAAGATCTGCGGAAATGCACACAGACTTTCCTGGCCTGCCTCAGGACATCCTGTAAGCCCGGGTACCTGCCCAAGAAGCGCTGCACCACCAGGTTAAGGACGTGAGCCACACAGGGCACATGGGTCAGTTGTCCCTGTCGGAGGGCGGAGAGGAGGTTGGTGCCATTGTCGCAAACCACCATTCCTGGCTTAAGCTGGCGTGGCGTCAACCACCTCTCGGCCTGGCCCTGCAGAGCAGACAGGACCTCTGCCCCAGTGTGGCTTCTGTCCCCCAAACACACCAGCGCAAGCACGGCATGGCATCTTTTTGCCTGCGTACTTGCGTAGCCCCGTGAACGGCTACGGAGCACCGCTGGTTCATAGGACAAACCACAGGAAGAGGCCATGGAGGAAGAAGAAGAGGAGGGGGTGGAGGAGAGAGGTGTGTCACAACCAGTAGTAGCATTTTGGAGGCGTGGCGGTGGGACAACCTCCAACACTACTGCACCTTGTCCTGAATCCTTCCCAGCTGCCAAAAGAGTGACCCAATGGGCCGTGAAAGAAAGGTAACGTCCCTGTCCATGCCTGCTGGACCATGAGTCAGCGGTAATATGCACCTTACCGCTGACCGCCCTGTCCAGCGAGGCCAAGACATTGCCTTCCACATGCCGGTAGAGAGCCGGAATAGCCTTCCGTGCGAAAAAGTGGCGTTTGGGAACCTGCCACTGAGGAACCGCACATTGCACAAACTCACGGAAGGGGGCCGAGTCTACCAACTGAAAAGGCAGCAGTTGAAGCGCTAGCAATTTAGCCAAGCTAGCATTCAACCGCTGGGCATGTGGATGGCTGGGAGTGAACTTCTTTCGACGGTCCAGCAGCTGGGGCAGGGAAATTTGCCTGCTAGAATCGGACGTCGGTGTACTGCTAGCAGAGTGGGCGCAAGTACTTGGCTGTGACACACCTAATTCTACACCTTCATTCCTCTCAGTGCATGTTTCAGAGAGGACTGAAGTTATAGTGGGGTTGGAGATCCCAGCTGATGCGGTGCAAGGAGAGGTCCGCTTTGTTCTTTGGTGTGGGTCTTTGAGGTAGGCTTGCCAACGAGCTGCATGGCAGGTCAACATATGTCTGGTCAGGCATGTGGTACCCAAGCGGCTGATGTTTTGGCCACGCGATATACGCTTGAGACATATGTTGCAAACAGCAGCTGTGCGATCTGATGCACTAGCCTCAAAAAAGGCCCACACCAAAGAACTTTTTGAATGACGGGCAGAGGCAGCGCCCTGCACAGGCGGAGCTCTGCGGTGTGATTCCGTCGGTGTACTGCCCTTACGCTGGCCACCAAAGGGCATCCTGCCTCGTTGGAGATGTGCCTCCTCCTCATCCTCCTCCTCCTCCTCTCTCCTATTAGGCACCCACGTGGAGTCAGTGACCTCATCATCCCCTCCCTCCTCATCACTGGAGCCAATCTGGCAGTATGCTGCAGCTGCTGGAACATGACTGCCAGATTGGTGTCCTTCTTGAGCATCCCCTCTGTCTGCTCTCACGCTACTGCCTTCCTCTAGCTGGGTTTCATCATCAGACCCTTCGAAACGCTGGGCATCCTCCTGGAGCATGTACCCAACACTGTGCTGAAACAGTTCGGGGGACTCCTCAGGAGGAGGACATGGTGGGTCTAGGGAAGGAGTGACTGATGATTTGTCTGACATTGATACCAGGGAAGACGACGCTTTGGCAGCTGCTTTTCCAGTACCCTGAGCCTGGGTGAGAGAGGATGAGGAGGAGGAGGAGGGCTTGGTCATCCACTCTACCAAGTCTTCGGCATGATGTGGCTCAACATGTCCAGCTGCCGAAAAGAAGGACAAGCGTGTCCCATGGCCATGTGCTGATGACAATGCACCGCGTCCACGACCAGCACTGTTGCCCCCAGACACAGAGCCTGCTTGCCCTCTTTTATTGCCTCCTGACTGTCTGCCTCTCCTTGTTTGCCTTCCAGACATTCTAATAGATGGCCTGCACGGAGATGGGAAAAAAGCAATAAGGGCTACCTTCAGGTGTCCTTCTCTGTCCCTTGAAACAAGGACTTTCACAGTGAAAGAAACTGACACTCTCCCTACCTACAGTTTTCTGTCCCTAGAATAAATGTTTTTTTTAAGCACAATATAGCACAAGGACAATTCACTCACTGTCCTTACAGGTCCCTGGAAACAAGGACTTGCAGAGTGAAAGAAAAAAAACACTCTCCCTACCTACAGTTTTCTGTCCCTAGAAAAAATGTTTTTTTTAATCACAATATAGCACAAGAACAATTCACTCACTGTCCTTACAGGTCCCTGGAAACAAGGACTTGCAGAGTGAAAGAAAAAAAACACTCTCCCTACCTACAGTTTTCTGTCCCTAGAAAAAATGTTTTTTTTAATCACAATATAGCACAAGAAAAATTCACTCACTGTCCTTACAGGTCCCTGGAAACAAGGACTTGCAGAGTGAAAGAAAAAAAACACTCTCCCTACCTACAGTTTTCTGTCCCTAGAAAAAATGTTTTTTTTAATCACAATATAGCACAAGAAAAATTCACTCACTGTCCTTACAGGTCCCTGGAAACAAGGACTTGCAGAGTGAAAGAAAAAAAACACTCTCCCTACCTACAGTTTTCTGTCCCTAGAAAAAATGTTTTTTTTAATCACAATATAGCACAAGAACAATTCACTCACTGTCCTTACAGGTCCCTGGAAACAAGGACTTGCAGAGTGAAAGAAAAAAAACACTCTCCCTACCTACAGTTTTCTGTCCCTAGAAAAAATGTTTTTTTTAATCACAATATAGCACAAGGACAATTCACTCACTGTCCTTACAGGTCCCTGGAAACAAGGACTTGCAGAGTGAAAGAAAAAAAACACTCTCCCTACCTACAGTTTTCTGTCCCTAGAAAAAATGTTTTTTTTAATCACAATATAGCACAAGAAAAATTCACTCACTGTCCTTACAGGTCCCTGGAAACAAGGACTTGCAGAGTGAAAGAAAAAAAACACTCTCCCTACCTACAGTTTTCTGTCCCTAGAAAAAATGTTTTTTTTAATCACAATATAGCACAAGAACAATTCACTCACTGTCCTTACAGGTCCCTGGAAACAAGGACTTGCAGAGTGAAAGAAAAAAAACACTCTCCCTACCTACAGTTTTCTGTCCCTAGAAAAAATGTTTTTTTTAATCACAATATAGCACAAGAAAAATTCACTCACTGTCCTTACAGGTCCCTGGAAACAAGGACTTGCAGAGTGAAAGAAAAAAAACACTCTCCCTACCTACAGTTTTCTGTCCCTAGAAAAAATGTTTTTTTTAATCACAATATAGCACAAGAAAAATTCACTCACTGTCCTTACAGGTCCCTGGAAACAAGGACTTGCAGAGTGAAAGAAAAAAAACACTCTCCCTACCTACAGTTTTCTGTCCCTAGAAAAAATGTTTTTTTTAATCACAATATAGCACAAGAAAAATTCACTCACTGTCCTTACAGGTCCCTGGAAACAAGGACTTGCAGAGTGAAAGAAAAAAAACACTCTCCCTACCTACAGTTTTCTGTCCCTAGAAAAAATGTTTTTTTTAATCACAATATAGCACAAGAAAAATTCACTCACTGTCCTTACAGGTCCCTGGAAACAAGGACTTGCAGAGTGAAAGAAAAAAAACACTCTCCCTACCTACAGTTTTCTGTCCCTAGAAAAAATGTTTTTTTTAATCACAATATAGCACAAGAAAAATTCACTCACTGTCCTTACAGGTCCCTGGAAACAAGGACTTGCAGAGTGAAAGAAAAAAAACACTCTCCCTACCTACAGTTTTCTGTCCCTAGAAAAAATGTTTTTTTTAATCACAATATAGCACAAGAAAAATTCACTCACTGTCCTTACAGGTCCCTGGAAACAAGGACTTGCAGAGTGAAAGAAAAAAAACACTCTCCCTACCTACAGTTTTCTGTCCCTAGAAAAAATGTTTTTTTTAATCACAATATAGCACAAGAACAATTCACTCACTGTCCTTACAGGTCCCTGGAAACAAGGACTTGCAGAGTGAAAGAAAAAAAACACTCTCCCTACCTACAGTTTTCTGTCCCTAGAAAAAAAGTTTTTTTTAATCACAATATAGCACAAGAAAAATTCACTCACTGTCCTTACAGGTCCCTGGAAACAAGGACTTGCAGAGTGAAAGAAAAAAAACACTCTCCCTACCTACAGTTTTCTGTCCCTAGAAAAAATGTTTTTTTTAATCACAATATAGCACAAGAAAAATTCACTCACTGTCCTTACAGGTCCCTGGAAACAAGGACTTGCAGAGTGAAAGAAAAAAAACACTCTCCCTACCTACAGTTTTCTGTCCCTAGAAAAAATGTTTTTTTTAATCACAATATAGCACAAGAAAAATTCACTCACTGTCCTTACAGGTCCCTGGAAACAAGGACTTGCAGAGTGAAAGAAAAAAAACACTCTCCCTACCTACAGTTTTCTGTCCCTAGAAAAAATGTTTTTTTTAATCACAATATAGCACAAGAACAATTCACTCACTGTCCTTACAGGTCCCTGGAAACAAGGACTTGCAGAGTGAAATAAACTGACACTCTCCCTACCTACAGTTTTCTGTCCCTAGAATAAATGTTTTTTTAAGCACAATATAGCACAAGGACAATTCACTCACTGTCCTTCCAGGTCCCTGGAAACAAGGACTTGCAGAGTGAAAGAAAAAAAACACTCTCCCTACCTACAGTTTTCTGTCCCTAGAAAAAATGTTTTTTTTAATCACAATATAGCACAAGAACAATTCACTCACTGTCCTTACAGGTCCCTGGAAACAAGGACTTGCAGAGTGAAAGAAAAAAAACACTCTCCCTACCTACAGTTTTCTGTCCCTAGAAAAAATGTTTTTTTTAATCACAATATAGCACAAGGACAATTCACTCACTGTCCTTCCAGGTCCCTGGAAACAAGGACTTGCAGAGTGAAAGAAACTGACACTCTCCCTACCTACAGTTTTCTGTCCCTAGAATAAATGTTTTTTTAAGCACAATATAGCACAAGGACAATTCACTCACTGTCCTTCCAGGTCCCTGGAAACAAGGACTTGCAGAGTGAAAGAAACTGACACTGTCCCTACCTACAGTTTTCTGTCCCTAGAATAAATGTTTTTTTTAAGCACACTATAGCACAAGCACAAAACACACTGACACTCTCCCTACCTATCCTTCTCTTTCCCTAAACTAAAGGAATCCAGGTTAAGCAAGAAAGAAATAACAGTCACTGTCCCTGCCTATGCTGCTCTATCCCTGCTCCGGAACACACTACACTAGGCCGCCGTGCTGGCGGCCTTTTATAGTGTGGGGCGTGTACTAAACACCCTCAGCAATAATTGGCCACAGGCATCCTGCCTGTGGCCAATCATTGCTCTCCTCGCTGCCGGCGCTGTGATTGGCCAAGCATGCGGGGTCACAGTGCATGCTTGGCCAATCACAGCGCCTGGATGACACTGCGATGGCGTAGTGCATTGTGGGCCGTTCGCGTCACTCGAATTTGGCGCGAACGGCCCAAATCGTTCGATCTTCGTCGAACGATCGAACAGCCGATGTTCGAGTCGAACGTATGTTCGACTCGAACACGAAGCTCATCCCTACTCAAGAGGGCCATGACTAGAAATGATAGGGGGTGTTTTTCTATGTGATTTCTCAACAAAATAAAGCATGGAGATATGAATGGATGGAGTCTATTTTCAATATTAAAAATTTATAATTTTAGTGGTGCTTTAATACAGTTTAGTTCCACTTTAAAGGGGTTGTAAAGGTTCGTTTTTTATTTTCTAAATAGGTTTCTGTAAGCTAGTGCATTGTTGGTTCACTTACCTTTTCCTTAGATTTCCCTTCTAAAGGTTTTTTTTCTTTGTCTGAATTTCTCACTTCCTGTTTCTCCTCACTAAACTTCACACCATTATCCGAGCCGTGTTTAGTGAGCCAGAACAGCTTACTGAACAGCTTACTGAGGAGGAACAGGAAGTGAGAAATTCACACAAAGATAACAAAGAAAAAAAAACATTTAGAAGGGAAATCGAAGGAAAAGGTAAGTGAACCAACAATGCACTAGCTTAAAGGAACCTATTTAGAAAATAAAAAAACGAACCTTTACAACCCCTATAAGTGTGAAAGTAATCTGAATTTGGATAGCCATGTATTATGAAATCATGTTATCTATGGACTGTTGTAATAATGTTTCTGCACATTAAAGCGGAGCTCCGCCGAAAATAAAATATTAAAAGCCAGCAGCTACAGCTACTGCAGCTGCTGACTTTTAATATTAGGACACTTACCTGTCCTGGAGTCCAGCGATGTCCGCAGCAGAGGACGAGCAATCGCTCGTCACTCTGCTGCCCCCACCGCCATCCTCGCTGAGGGAACCAGGAAGTGAAGCCTTGCGGCTTCACTGCTCGATTCCCTACGGCGCATGCGTGAGTCGCGCTGCGCCGTTCTGACTGGTCCCCGTGTGTTCTGGGAGCCGAGTGTCTCTCAGAACACAACGGGTATTCTGCGGGAAGTGACGTACTTCCCGCGGATTTCCCGCAGAGAGGACTCCCGGAAGTGGGTGCAAATACCTGTGTTAGACAGGTATCTGCACCCCCCTCCCCCCCGAAAGGTGTCAATTGTGACACCAGAGGGGGGGAGGGTTCGGATGAGCGGAAGTTCCACTTTAGGGTGGAGCTCTGCTTTAAAGAAGAGTTAAAGGAGGATGTGGGCTGAGTCGCTTAATCCCTATGGAACTATGGTTAAACCTTCACCCAGTAAGCAAAGATAGAGACCGACTCAGTCAGGAACAGGTGGTAGCTTGGCAAAGAGATGGTGCAGCTGAATTGGCTTTGGTGAGATAGGCTTCTCAGTGAGACCAAGGGGTTCATTTACTAAAGGCAAATAGACTGTGCGCTATTGAAAGTGCAGTTGCACTCTGAAAGAGCGGTTTCTTCAGAGCTTAGTAAATGAGCAGAAGCTCTGCTGACTTCCATGATTCAATCACATGCAAGGAAAAATGCTGTTTTTTTTTTATTTTCCTTTCATGTGTTCTTTGTAAAGTGAAGCCTTGCCTCATTTACTAAGCTCTGAAGCAACTGCACTTGCAGAGTGCAACTACACTTTCAAAAGTACATTGGGGGTTATTTACGAAAGTCAAATCCACTTTGCACTACAAGTGCAAACTACAAGTGCAAAGTGCACTTGAAATTGCACTGAAAGTGCACTTGGAAGTGCAGTCGCTGTAAATCTGAGAAGCTCTGAAATGAGGGGAAGCGCTGCTGATTTTTTTTATCCAATCATGTGCAACCTAAAATGCTGCTTTTTATTTTCCTTGCATGTCCCCCTCGGATCTACATTGACTGCACTTCCAAGTGCACTTTCAGTGCAATTGCAAGTGCACTTTGCACTTGTAGTGCAAAATGGATTTGCCTTAAGTAAATAACCCCCATAGTGTATTTGCCTCTAGTAAATCAACCACTGTGTGTCTCATATCCTGTGATCTTGTAAGTTTTGGGTCCGGGCGTCTGGCGTTTCTGATGGACCAGGCTTGTAACCAGGGTCCCTCGCAGGCAATTGTGTGAACACTCCCTGACATGGCAATTGAGTTTGGAGCTGGAGAGGTTCTTGGAACCCCCCCCCCCCCCTCTTGTTAAATACTATTTACTGTGGGCCACAGGCTAGAACTGGCTACACAACCAGCCACTAGAAGGTGCTATATTATTGCTTATGAAATGAAAAGTCTCACAACAGGGTCTCTTTAAAGGCGTTGTGGTCATACAGAGCTACTTTTCAACAGGCATTTACAATACAGTTGTGTTAATCATACATATATGTATTTTTTTGCAATTTTGTGCAACGGTACCAATTTATGATAGAGAACACTAAGAGGAAGTTCTTGGGACATACACTATAAAATTGTAATGTGAGATTGTAAACCTAAAATGGACAGTTAGCAAAGAAAACATCAGCAGTGATAAAAGTTCTCATTCAGTCTTATTGTGTAAGGTAAAACAAGAAATAAACATGCAATCATAGAATCCACTGACTGATTTGCTTGTGTAAGTTATCACACTTTTCAAACCCCCAATAATCTTTGCTCTGCTGTACTGAATACACCTGATGGAGAAGCAGTAATAGAAGAGTGGTTTGTTACTGCATAGGCGGAAGTGTATTCCAGCCTTAGGTACAATCCCTTTTCGATAAAAGCTTGACACTTACATGTCCTTATGCTAGTAAATAACTATCCATGAATGAAGGGATGAGGTTGCTGTTGATATGAATGATTTTGGTGCAAACATTGTGCCATCTGTGTATAGAGTGAAAAAGTGACTTATGGGAAAACTGGTGTCAGATGAAGAAAATGTACAGTTGGTTAGAAATATCCATGTAAGTAGCAGATATTGCTTGTTGATTTATGGTAATATGGTGCCCCAG
Source organism: Rana muscosa (assembly GCA_029206835.1). Taxonomy (NCBI): domain Eukaryota; kingdom Metazoa; phylum Chordata; class Amphibia; order Anura; family Ranidae; genus Rana; species Rana muscosa. Next base: position 597,182,653 of record CM055116.1, on the reverse strand, counting down.
GTCATAGTCTAAGGGGACAATGTGTGACATTAACTGAACTAATGTGTGTTTACTAGCCTAGAGAAAAATTACCCTTCAAGGGTCTGATTGTCCTTAAATTACTCACACTAGGGACCCTTACGAATGGGGAGCTTTACAAAGACCACATCTGCATATACTTGGTCTACTCACTATATATTATACCTTTTTTTTAGATATGTCATTGTCAACACTGGCTTAAAGTCATTGTCAACACTGGCTTTAACAGTTATCCTAAAGACATCCCTGCAATTTTTTAAAGCAGTCATAGTCAATATGCTACCGGAACATAAACTGTGAACTGTCTTGTGAATTACACCAGGGTGTAAAAAGATGAATCAAAACATACAAAAGGGGGTAAAACAAGTAAAGCCATCGCAAAGCATGAAACATTCATGAAATGAGTGTACAGGATCATTTTACAGGGATTACTGATTACATAGGACGCAATGAATGTGAAATGATAAGGTGTAAACAAGCTCAGGTTGTAGTAAGTACAACGCCATTCACTATTTATTTTCAGTGTCAACACAACTGCAAATTCCTATTAAATCATCAAAGTGCAATATCATCTCTGTAGACTGAACCTTTACACCGGAGTCACAAGTAAAACCCTCATAGAGCGGCACCTGTAAAATAGTCTTGGTCATATATGGATGTTTTAAGCTGCAGCCTGACACAAGAAAGGTCATGACTGAATCTTAGGGTCATTGATAGCTTTGGGCTCTAATACAGTAAATACAAGCTGGAGCTTATTATACATCCAGACAGACACTAATGACCAGAGCAGCCACAGACCTTCACATCACATTGATTCTCTAGAAAACGAATGACATAAACATGATGCTATCCAAACACAAGCAAACACATTCCTGCACTGCATTAAACTGCATTATCACATTCAGTTCTCATTGAACATCATCCACATGCATTGTAATACAGAGGGAATAGCATACACTAGCAAACTGATATCTTTTTTAGCAGTCTATAGAGCACTTACCCCAAAATTCCTGCACCTTCCTTCCCCTCAGACAGACAATCTCCCTCTCAGTAATACTATCTTTCCTTTCTTATAACCCATGCATTATTCATGCCAACTGCATCCCTGCACTGAGTTTAGTCAAATTTCTTATTCAATTCTTCAGCCTCTAGCTTGGCAGCTGCACACTTGCAACTTTCTGCATCTCATCACACGTCCTGTGGAGACATAGCGGCCGTTTGGAGCCAGCCGGTACCAGCATACATCACATCTCTAAGATTGTCTCCCTCTGCACTCATCAATTATGCATTATTTTCACCCTGTGCAAGATGTGCCCTGGGTGCAGACTCCTCTATGGTACATCTCAATTGTCCATAACCGGATGGATACAACTCAATGCAGACAGTCAAAACAATTTCTTGCAAACACTGATTAGATGACCAAAAACTGACAAGCTCCCCAGGCCACATGGGCAACCAAAAAAAAGGCTGAATCAGTTTGGCTTCAGTTAACCCCTATCATGGCAACACAGCCTCATCATTGACTTACCCATGCTGCAAACTGGAAACCAAGCCACATAGGGTTAATTCTCTGGCATCGCAGGGTAGACACACAATTCTCCAACACATGGGATGGTAATATTATACTAATGTCTCCTTTTGGTGTCTCATTCTAAATGCAGGGTGGCGAAGAGATCAGAGGAGAAGTTTCTGTGGCATCCGCCGCACTGCTGCAGCCGAGGAGCCCACCCTGGTCTTGTAGATTGGTCAATGCTGCAATGTCTCCTCTCTCTCCAGCCCTCCCTCCCCTCGTTATTCCAACGGGTAACACTATTGTGAAGAGCCTGGCAGCGGAGCAGACAGAGGAAGGCTTTATCTCATGCAGCTGGCTGGTAAGATAGCAAAGGGTGACCTGGGTGCATACATGCTTTGCTTGCTATGGGTGGGGAGATCTAATAATGGGAACTCTCCCTGCATTCCTGGATTTTACTATCTACCAAAATCTATAACCTTAGACTTTCAGTTCTTGTCTTTTGGACTGAAAACCTGTCACGGTATATAGACAGATGTCTTTAGGAATATGTGCAACAGACCCCTCCTTTTTAAAAGATAACAAACACATTCTAAATAGTCAGTTAAAAATGGGAGGAGAGATGAATCATTGGTACTCTAGATGTAACATCCCTCTATATGATTATTGAACATAATAGAGGTTGTGAAGCTGTGAAATATTTTCCGAAGATAAATGCTCAATGCCCCTAAATAAGATGACATTTATCTATTGAAGAGGTACATTGTCAACGTAATTTCAATTGGGGAGGGGTGTGAAGATTTATTGGAATCTTTTTTGACCTGTCTAAATTAGAACGATTGGAACCTTTATTCCAATACCTACAGTTCATAAAAAGTGAATGTTTTAGAGCCTTACATTTTAAATTTTTGAAAATTGGCAGATACAAATAATTAAATCTTGCCCAACAGTTGCCACACACAGAAGTGGCTGATGAATGTGCCTAAAAGACTGTTCATGTCTTAGAAGGAAATGTAGCAGGATTATAATGAAGAAGAACAAAAGCATTTAGAGCAGCCTTTCTTAACCTTTTTACCCAAGAGGAACCCTTGAAGTAATTTTCAGATTCTTGGGGGACCCCTGCTAATAATGATTTTATTTACTCTAAGGGTAAACATGTATAATTGATAAGCGGATAACGTTTTAAATAAAAGAATAAATATTGTGGCATACCCAGCGTATTTGGCACCAAGGGAAAACATATTTGTTACCAGAAAAGTAGGACAGGCAGTTAAAATGGCAGTGTCATCTAACATTAGTGGTCAGTGTAGAAGTGATGCCTTACATTGGTGGTTAGTAGAAAACTTCATGCTTGCAATGGTGGGTGGTCAGTGTAGTTGGGAGATAAATCCACCATTGCTCATAGCTCAGGGAACTTCTAGCAACCTCAGGAGGAACCCTAGGGTTCCATGGAAACCTAGTTGAGAAATACTGAGTTAGAGTAGAACAAAATCAAAGGATACCCTGATTAAAAAAGAAACAAAATAGTTGATGGTGGAGATACGCAACATATGGACTTTGTATTATTTCTATGTGTTAACTCCCCATCTAATTGTATGCAAGAAATCATTAGGAGATCATTTCAAAGGGGGATAGAGTCTTAGGCCCTATAATTACAAACAATGCCAATTTGGGATTGAAAATAGCCTTGGCTATACAAAATAGAGAGAAATTTAAAAAGAAATGAAAGACATTAAAAGTCAGTTTTGGAAGGTATGTGGTTTTATATAATCTGATAGGTACATAGTTTGTAAACTATCTAGAAAGTTGGTAGTGAATTAAAAAAACAAAACGATTTAGTGGCCATGGCAAGGGATGAAACTTCATTACTGGAATCTAATGACTTGTGACACTGAGAAAGTATTTTATATAATTAAATGTCCATCAGAGTCAACTTATTGGCCAAGTGTATACAGGCATACAATTTCTCTCTGGTTTAAAATGTTAAACTATAAAGAATACATAGTTAGGATAAAGCATCAATTAAAATCATAAATTTATTTGAAGGTAGAGAAATATTTTCCTAATATATTATTAGGAAAGAAGAAGCATCCTCTTTCCATTCACTATACCAATTCAATAGGAGAAGGCACTACATTTCAGGCAATTGAAAAAGTATCAAGGATCTGGAAAGAGTCACAAAGTGGGTTTGTTTCAGTTAACACAATATAACCTTAAGAGTAACATGTAACTTTTTGTATTAAAAAATATCCTGGATTTATTTATCCTCGCCAGTTTTTTTTTTTTTTAATTGGCTTTGTTAAAAACTGAGAATAAAAAATGTAAAATTTCAGCCAAGGGTGGAGATGAGCCGTATATGGATTGCAGACATTATTGAGTGTAAGAATTAGATGTGCTGAAATAAAGGGTATGTTTAGTTATTGGTTTTAAATTTTCTATTTGAAAAGACTGAAAAACTCAGTTAAGGGTGGCGATGAGTACAATATGGGTTTTAGATGCTGTTTGAGTCTATGGATGTGATATGCTGTTAAAAATAAAAGGTATGTTCAGAAGGTGAATAAAAATCTGGACATGCAATGCCTATATATAGTGATACTTATATTGTTTATTGCATAGAATTATTATTAGGACTTGAAGCACAAAAGATTAAAAAAGCAGGCCCATCAAAGAGTTAACACCGTATTCTCCAAAGAGGCATTGTGGACACAGAAGAGATTTTTAAAAAGGAGGCTCCCAAAACATGTCGATTTGATCGTCTGGGTGAAAATGACGTCATGCAGGCACTTCCTGTCGATTATTGCTGCACGCGGTTGCCCTCCATCTGTGGCCAAGGCAGTGGACTTACTTTCCAGCACAGCGTGAGCCAGATTTCCCCCCCATGTGTGAAGGAGTTGAAAGCCTATGGCCGGATCCCTGAAAGCTTGTCAATGGGACTAAGCCCCCGATATCCATAAGGCGGAGAAGGTTTAAAAAACTGTTGGAATACAATCCATTCCATTCGGCTGTCGGATCTATGTGTTATACTGTGTTTTACAGCAGTACCATTCTTTAACACAAGGAGTTGGATATATTTGATCAGCTGAGACTCAATGTTTTTCTTAATTTGATAAATGATCCTGCGCCATTATGACAACATTGGTGAGATCCCAGTGGACAATTTGATTTTATGTCAATCTACATATACTTATTTTATTTTTTAAGGAATACTTTTTTAGAAGTCACAATATTTTTTTTATATCAATTGCCAGGATCAAGTATATGGATGTACATGATTTTAGAATTTGAAGAAAAATAAAAAAATAAAGAGCTGTTCGTCTTCTTTCACATTATCCCTTTCCTTTCTTATACCCCATGCCAAGAGTTAAATTCTTGTAATCAATTTTTTATTCAATTCTTCAGCCTCTAGCCTGGCAGCTGCACACTTGCAACTTTCTGCATCTCATCACATGTCCTGTGGAGACATAGCGGCGTTTGGAGCCAGCCGGTACCAGCATACATCACATCCCTAAGATTGTCTCCCTCTGCACTCATCAATTATGCATTCGTTTCACCCTGTGCAAGATGTGCCCTGGGTGCAGACTCCTCTATGGTACATCCCAACTGTCCATACCTGGACAGATATAATTCAATGCAGAAAGTCACAACAATTTGCGTAAGCACTAATTTGATTGCCAAAAAAAAACTGCTAAACTCCCCAGGCCACAACAAAAAAAATCAAAAAAAATCAGTTCAGCTCAAGTTAACCCCACACAACCCCATAATGCACCCACTCACCCATGCTGCAAACTGGAAACCAAGCCACATAGGGTTAATTCTCTGGCATCGCAGGGTAGACACACAATTCTCCAACACATGGGATGGTAATATTATACTAATGTCTCCTTTTGGTGTCTCATTCTGGGTTCAGGGTGGCGTAGAGATCAGAGGAGAAGTTTCTGTGTCATTCGCCGCACTGCTGCAGCCGAGGAGCCCACCCTGGTCTTGTAGATTGGTCAATGCTGCAATGTCTCCTCTCTCCCCATGCTCCCTCCCCTCCTTATTCCAACGGGTAACACTATTGTGAAGAGCCTGGCAGTGGAACAGACAGAGGAAGGCTTTATCTCATGCAGCTGGCTGGTAAGATAGCAAAGGGTGACCTGGGTGCATACATGCTTTGCTTGCTATGGGTGGGGAGATCTAGTCGCTGGCTACGGTCTGCTACTTGGGTATCATGTGAGGTTTTGGTAGACACCCCCTACTTCTGCAGATTTGATACTGCAGGTAATAATACAGCACATTGCTGTGATGAGCAGTGTTGTAGACTGGCTGGCTCGTTGCAGTGCGCAGATGGATGGGACTCTTCTTGACTTATGATCATCTGCCAGCTCATAGCTGTACATAGGCACTATTTGCTTATAATAGAGTGGACTGTGAAAGGCAATCTACTCCTTTCTTGCTGGGGGACCAGAACAGAGCTGCTTAGGAATGCTGCATTGTGCTGAAGGACAGCTCCTCTGCACCTGCACAGCTATGGGAAAGACACTTAGGTGACATTTTCACATGATTTCATGATGGTGAAGGACATTAGGACAACACTGCTTCCACAGGGACAGAGGTCAGTTCTCAGATCCCTTTACCTGCCAGCTGGTCCTGAAGAAGGGCTGGTGCCAGCTCTCTGTGCTCTGCAGCTGCTCTGCAGTGGGACAGCCCTGTGTTGCTGCAGCATCCCATCTTTGCTCTGCTGCTGGCTCTCCTCCTCTTGGAGTATGTTGGATTCCAATGGCTCTACTCTGATTGGCTCTTTACACCACAACTATCCTTATGGTGTCTTTTGTGTACTACACGCTCCACCCATATTTAAAGGAGAAAACTGCATTAGAACATGAATGGTCATTAACCCTCCCCCTACACACACACATTCTGCAGCAGCAGAGAGATTTGGCAGCCTTGTGATCTCAGATGCTTTGTGTTATCCAAGGGTTAAAAGCTACAATATAAGCATGAATGCAAGCAGCCAAATGCACTCATCCATGTAACGACAACCTGCTTCTTACGCAAACTGCTTTATGTCCTCTTCGTGCTGCATAAAGATGCTTCACTGGTGTGAGGGTTCTGTGCAAATCCATGTTTTGGGATATGTTGTATAATCAATGTCATCTGTAATAATACATTTGCAAAAACACATCAATGGACATCTGAAAGAAAGTGACTTTATGTATACGGGTTGCTAGGGGTTATGAAATATGAACCTGAAATTAGGAATAAAAAAGATATTTACAGATTAGGTTAAGAAGGTTCTCTTAAATCAACATCACATTTATTTATGAAATGTGTTCATTTAATAAAGACAGAACAGATTTATTTTTACAACTAATGGGAATATAAACAGAATATTTGTATGTAAATATATTGCTTGGTCTCAAATAACACCCCCTTTCAACCAGTCCTCCCCACCAGACTTTATTGATACTCTCCCTGGACTGCAACAGTGTTCTTCCAGCATAGTTGGCAACATTTTAAAGTTTTTAGGGACACCTTTTTGTGTACAGAAAGCCACTGTAGGTGGAGCATGCACTTTAATTAGGGGTGTGGCATTCATTTAATATGGGTGTGGTTCTATAAAAAGCAAATCATTAACATATTCATTTATTTGCTGCAGGTATACTTTTCCCCCTTATGCCGCGTACACACGACCGTTTTTAATGTCATTGAAAAAAACTGCGTTTTTCTCGACGTGATTCTTCTCAAGCCTGCCTTGCCTACACACGATCATGAAAAAAAATGCTCGAGCAAAGCGCGGTGACGTACGAAATGTACAACGGCACTATAAAGGGGAAGTTCCATTCGGATGGCGCCACCCTTTGGGCTGCTTTTGCTGATCCTCGTGTTAGTAAAGTTTGGTGAGAGACGATTCGTGCTTTTCAGCCTCGTGCTCTTCAGTCCATTACAGCGTGATGAATGAGCTATCTCCATTACGAACGTTAGTTTTACCAGAACGAGCGCTCTAGTCTCATCACTTGCTTCTGAGCATGCGCATTTTTTTCACGTCGTTAAAGCCTACACACGGCCGTTTTTCATGACGAGAAAAACGACGATGTGAAAAACGACGAGAAAAATTAGAGCATGTTCCAAATTTTTAATGCCCATTTTTCACGTCGTGAAAAATGCTCTGAAGCCCACACACGGTCGTTTTTAATTACCATTTTAAAAAATTGCATTTTTCTTGTCATGAAAAACGGTCCTGTGTATGCGGCATTAGTCCTCCTGGGCTGAGTGCAGGCGGGAATAGGGGTAGATCGTTGTCACCTATCATCAGAATTCATGTCTAGGGTTAGCGACCTCCTGCAACTTTTTTTTACTGGCAAAACATGGAAAATTTTACTGATGGAGCACATTTTTTACTGACATCCTGAAATATAACAGAAACTTATATTATAAATGTAGCACACAAACCCTTTTCCCTACCTTTGGCTCACTTGCAGGAAAAAGGCACACCGTACTATATGCCCGTACCCTCCTATTTGAGGAGGTTAAGTGGTGTTATGTATTTGGGTCCCACAGCTAGGTTCTCCATCAGTTGGTTCTCATCTCCTAGGATTTAGGGACAAGTCTCTGTATTTCCACCAGTAATTCCAATGTCCACACCACTCTAAACTCCAACGTTGAGTTTATTTTCTCAATGTTCAGCAGATAGGAAAGGGTGGAAGAGAGACAGGACAGCAAGGTTTTGGGAGGTAGGTCCAGGCACAAGTAGATTTTTTACAATCGCTGCTCTATCCCAGAGTAGGTTTAGCTCACCCGGATAATCTCCTGCAAAGTGGATCCTAGCAGCCGAAGTGATGCTCGGACACTTAATTAGGTTCTTTTCCTAGATGCGATCGGGAGACTCTCTGCCACAGAATCTATCAGACCCCGAACTTCTCAGCTTTTGGTATACAATGACAGGTGCCAGCAGCAGCACATTACTAGGCCCTTGGTGGATAGATGAATCCCTCCAGAAAGTTACCGGGCCCCTTCCTCCCCCGGCCTCCTCTTCTTAGAAGCGGGCTCCCTCACGAGGGACACCCTGGGATTCCTCTTCCCAGAAGTGGGCTCCAGCTAAAGGTGCTGGGCCCAGTGTTGACGATGCAGCCCCAGGACTAAAGGGACCTGGGACTGATGTACACGTGGCCCCATGGCCTGGAGGGCCATGCGCCACACACTTGGAATCCGACTCCTCTCCTCCTCCGAAGACCCCTCCCAGGCGGCGTCTGCCCCTTATGTATCCTCTCCCAGCATGCACAGCAGGCCAAACACGCCCACTGTACCGCTGCCGAGAGAGGACACCACAAGGCACAGCACTAGTACTGATGGTTCAACCCTGACCCGTCATGGCAGTGCCACCTACAGGCCACAGGGAACTGCACACCAGTATACCACCTGGAGAAATAAAATAGCATAACCTATTAATGAGAACGGTCTGAGCCCAACTACTATCTCAGACCAGCCCCCTAAATTTGGTTATATAGCACCCCTAAATGGGGTGGGCGCTACATAAAGTAAAAAAATTGATATTTAAGCAGTATAAACGATATGTAAACATTAACAATACTCAGAACAAGTAATCTGCTGCCTTTACAATGAAAAACTCAAAACACTGGATGATGAAAGGCCTGGGGCACCCTGGGTTAAACAAAAAAATAAGTTCTCACGGTGATCAGTAATTATTGCCAGATTTTGACTTTCACTAGAAGGAGCTTAAAGGGGGGGGGGTGATTAAACAGAATCTGTGCCTTGCTGTTATCTACACTGCACACATATAACAGTCCTTGTACCAACAAAATATTCCTAATTACTGCAGCACAATTAAACATTTCCATTGCATATGCTTTTCTGCACACTAAATGAATATCATTTTGTCTGCTTAAGCCTACTTTAACCACCGCAGTCCTGGAAGGATTTGCCCCCTTAATGCGCAGAGCATTTTTTTGCGATACGGCACTGCGTCGCTTTAACTAAAAATTGCGCAGTCGTGCGATGCTGTACACAAACAAAATTGATGTCCTTTTTTTCCCACAAATAGAGCTTTCTTTTGGTGGTAAACAAAAAAAAACCTATTTTTTTTTTTTTACTTTCTGCAATAATGCACATCCAAAAAAATATATATATTAAAAAAATGAATATATTCATCAGTTTAGGACGATATATATTCTTCTACATATTTTTGGTAAAAAATCATTGGTTTGCGCAAAAGGTTATCGAATCTACAAACTACGGGATAGATTTAGGGATTTTTATTTTTCTTTATTGTTTTTACTGGTAATGGTGGCGATCTGCGATTTTTAGTGGCACTGCGACATTGCGGCGGACAAATCTGACCCCAAATTACTCTTTGATATTATTACATTGATCAGTGCTATAAAAATGCACTGAGCAATGTAAAAATGACACTGGCAGGGAAGGGGTTAACACTAGGGGGCGTTCAAGGGGTTAAGTGTGTTCCCTTAGCGTTTTCTAACTTTAGGGGGATGGACTTACTGAAACATGACAGAGATCACTGTTCCCGATCACTGGGACCAGTAGATTCCTGTCATGTCACTAGGCAGAACGAGGAAATGCCTTGTTTTTTTTTTTGTTTTTTTGGTGGTTGTTTTTTTGTTGATGTTTTTGTTTGATTGAAAAAAATCAACTGATTTTTTTCACATAATACAACAAGAAAAGAACACTTATAACATTACATTACCATCACATTACCCCTCTCAACATCTGTGCAAAAAAAAAAAAAAAAAACATCCCTTTTCTAACTGCGTTCATCAGACCCTATTTCAAATCCCTCCTTCACATTATTCCAAGATGGTATCTATTTTATGTGTACAGTAGAACCTTGGTTTAGGAGTAACTTGGTTTGAGAGCATTTTGATTTGCGAGCAACTTTTTAAAAAAAATTCGGACTCGGTTTGCAAGTGTTATCTCGCAAGACGAGCAGAATTCAACCTAATAGGGCCTGCAGTACCGCATTTGGCCTGATGTGCGGGGACGCCGGAGCAGAGCAGAGCCAAACAGCGACGATCGTGGCCGATCGCCTCCGTTCGGCAATGCTCGGAAAGACACGGAAATACTCAGTTCATATGCGACTCCCCCACCTCTGGCCGCATATGGTATTGCATCCCATTGAAGTCAATGTGGAACAAATTATTTTCGTTTCCATTGACTTCAATGGGAAAACTCGCTTTGATATGCGAGTACTTTGGATTACGAGCATACTCCTGGAACGGATTATGCTCGTAATCCGAGGTTCAACTGTATTTTTTTTTCACTGCAGTATTATATTTTTTTATTAGTTTCCCATATCATTAAGATATTCATTTGATTGTTCAACCAGATTAGACGCTAACCACCAATGCCAGAACTTTTCAAATTTCTTAGGACATCTCCTATGTTTATAGGTCAGTTCCTCTCGTCTTAAATTAAGATTAATCACCTTAATCCAATGATCTGTCATTGGTGGGCTTGTTTACATAGCCAGTTACCCGTTCTGCCCCTCCTTGCTGTGATTGCTGGCCACGCCCGCGATCCTGCTTTTACAGGTACGTCAGTTTCGTGCAGGAGAGTCGACCTGCCGCAGTATAACTGCGTGAGTAGGTCGGCAAGTGGTTAAAGAAGAACTTAATTAAAACCAGCAACTGTTGGGACAATGAACACCAAATTGTAAATAATGATAATAATACTAAAAGAGTCCGCATCAGTCCTTAGGATGACATAGTGAATGGTAAAAGTACAAAAATGTTGATAAACCCAAAACATACACCATTGATATGCAGTTAATTAAATTTCTCAAATGAGTCCATCAGCTGTACATTGGTTCATTAATCAACACAAATCCTATTAGGTGACACCACAGTGCTTCACACAAATAAAGTGCCCACCGCCGTATTAAATGGCCGCTTACCAGAAGGCAAGCTCAAAAAGCATTCGGCTATGACCCAGCCGCAGCCTTTGGCTTGCAATGCAGGTTGTTTTGAGCCAGGAAGCAGACTGAATCACCCGGAATAATCCTTAGCATGTCACAAAGTCCGTGACAATGTTAGGATATCAAGGAAAGAAGGAGGAGGACCATAGCATAATACCGTCTTGTTGGTTTAATGAATAAATAAAGTAATACACTTACAAGCAGAGGAAAGAAATTTGCATAAAAACTTGCCGGCCGGCAAAGTACAGAAGCCTGTCCTCCTCCAACGGCATGGTGACGTCACCACGTGCCCTCCAGACGCGTTTCGTCACAAAGGGCGCGGCCGCTGGGTCCTGGAGTATGCTCGTAACCCAAATATCAAAACGAGTTTTCCCATTGAAGTCAATGGAAACGAAAATAATTTGTTCCGCATTGACTTCAATGGGATGCAATACCATATGCGGCCAGATGTGGGGGGGCGCCGGAGAGCCTCGGAAATGTCTAAAAAGGCCCAAGTACACGTCGGCTGACCTCGGCAAACGTCGGAAAGACTCAGAAACTGAGTCTTTCCGTGCCTTTCCGAGCATTGCCGAACGTTGGCAATCGGCTGCGATAGTTGCTGTTCGGCTCTGCTCTGCTCCGGTGTTTTGGGTTTATCAACATTTTTGTACTTTTACCATTCACAATGTCATCCTAAGGACTGATGCAGACTCTTTTAGTATTATTATCATTGGCGCAGTTTACAATTTGTTTGCTTCCTATGTATGTGTGTATCCCACTATAAGCTGCTGCCTTTATCCCCATTATTTGTCTAGCGCAGTTTTCTCTTTTTTTTTATAATGTAAAGAGTGCAGGGGTCAGGAGAAGTAATTAACATACAAAACAGCATGTAGAGTGCAGCAGTCAGGATAAATTCTCTGTTCACATCAGAGACCCCCTTTATATCAAAGTTCCCGTCATTCCCCTTTACGTCAGGGTTCCAAGAGTCCCTCCTTACATCAGAATCCCCAGTGTTGCCCCTTACAGTTCCCCCTTATACCAGAGTGCCCCTCTTACATCAGAGTTCCCCTTTACATCAGAGTCTACAGATTTCCTTCTTAAACAAGAGCCTCCAGAGTTCCCCCTTACATCAGAGTCTACATGTTTCCCCCTTACATCAGAGTATGCAGGGTCCCTCCTTACATTAGAGTATGCAGGGTTCCCCCTTACACAAGAGTTCTCCTTTACATCAGACACCACAAAGTTCCCCCTTACATTAGAGTTCCCCCTTACATCAGACTGCACAGAGTTTTCCTTTACATCAGAGTCTGTAAGGTTTCCCCTTTTGAATGCCGCCAACCCTGATGTAAAGGGGAACACTGTGGACCATGATGTAAAAGGGAACTCTGTTAAGGGGGAATGCTGAAGACTTTGGTGTAAAGGGGAATGCTGCGAACTGTGTTGTAAAGGGGAACACTGCAGACCGTGATGTAAAGTGGAACACTAATGTAAAGGGGTCTCTGGTCACCAATGCCCCCCCCTCCACAAGTTTCCCAAGAGTTCCCCTTACGTCAGAATTCACAGAGTACCCCCTTATATCAGAGTCCTCCTTCACATCAGAATCTGCAGGGCCACCCCTTACAGTGCAAGGGGGACCTCTGCAGACCATGATGTAAAGGGGAACTCTGATTTAAGGGGGAATGCTGTGGACTTTCATGTAAAGGGGAACACTGCGGACTGTGATGTAAAGGGGAACTGTAATGTAAGGGGGCCTCTGGTCACCCTTTACACAAGATTTCCCAGAGTTCCTTTTACATCAGAATCCACAGATTACGCTTTACATCGGAGTCCTCAGATTTCTCCTTTATACTACAGTTGGGGGGGGCACAGTGAACAGGACACTGTATGCTCTGCAACATCACCCTCTCCACAGAGATGTGAGGGGAACTCTGGTCACTTCTAAATCAGAATCTGCAGGGTTCCGCCTTACAGTTCAAGGAGGACTCTGCAGACCCTGATGTAAGGGGGCTCCTGCAGACCATGATGTAAAGGGGAACTCTGGTAACCAAAGACCACCTTACATCAGAGATCCCCTTTGCATCATGGTCCGCAGGGTCCCCCTCACATCAGTACCTTGGACTGTAAGGTAGAACCCTGCAGACTCTGATGTAAAGGTAACCAGACCCCCCCTTCACATCTCTGTGGAGGGGGGTGATGTTGCAGTGTGTACACAGTGACCTATTCACTGTGATCCACCCTCACAGCTCCCCCCGCCCTGTGCAGGACAGCTGTGTGGAGATGGGACTTACTGCCTGTGCCCTCTCCACACTGCCTAGAGGGAGCCTGGATGTCCTCAGACCTGACTTCTCTGCTCACTTCCCTCCCCAAGTATCTATTGGAGAAGGGATGGCTCTGCTTCCAATTCATGCAGCCTGGCTGAGCCTGTCACACATGCACCAGAGGGCGGGCCGGCCACACTTCCTTCGAACCTCGAGTCACCAATAGAGCCGCCTGATTAGCTGCTAGGGGGAGGAGGTAGGGGTGGGTTATCTGTCCTCAGCGTTCTGAGTGCTGTGAACATGCCTGGCAGCACACAGAGCTTGGCTTGGTGCATTTCAACTGTCCATGACCAATCTTGATTTCCGGGATGCAGTTTTTCCGGAACAAGGTTGGGTCGAGACAGCATTTGAAAATCCGTTGTTGTCCCGGACAATTAGGGACAGTTGGCAACCATGTTCCAAGCTTTGCCCAAATTCGAAAAAAATCTAATAGTAGCTCTGCACTTCAAATACCCCCCAATCCCAAGCTTCACACTGTTCAACTTCATTAGTAGCCCTCTTCTAGGTTGACCCCCAACTTTTTCTGCTTCCTCCAAACTTCACTAAGACCCCCATAGACTCCATTATCATTGAATACCATGCCTTCCAAATTCAACAGTTCTTGATGACACCACCAGATCTTGCTGCTTTCCTAGGTCAGCCACATGGCTTCTGGGCCTTCATTTGCACCTTTTGGACTTCAGAAGCATTCAGGAATCAAATCCCCCATCCTGGAATTTAGCCCCTTCCCCAATTTCATAAGCATCCCCAAAATTTTGACAGCAATCTCCCTAGTCTTTAACCACTTGCTGACCAGCAGTTGTACTTTTACTACTGGCCGGTGGATCTGTTGTTCCCCCGCAGTGTACCCATACTCTTCCATGTTTATAGGCACGCCCGCACATGCACCCCCTACTACTTGTGCTGGGGTTGGATACAGCACACGTTTGTCAGCAAGCTCACAGCTACTGATTTGGGCTGTGAACCTGCGCATAACTGTGGCCAACCACAGCACAGAGATCAGTGTGTTAGTAAACACACTGGCTGGTTCTTCCCCCTTGATCTCACCGTTCAGAACTGAGATCAGGGAGAAAAGCCAGCCAGTATGTGAGTAAAATCAGCACACATACACTTGTTAAGCACAGGTTTAACCCTTTCATTGCCCTCTTGATCACCCTTGTCCACCAGCCAGTGTCAGTACAGTAACAGCGTACAGTATTATCACTGAACACTGTATTAGTGTCACTTGTGACGTCAGATAACGGTTGATTTACTAAAACTGGAAAGTGAATAATCTGGTGCAGCTCTGCATAGAAACCAATCAGCTTCCAGTTTTTTTTGTCAAAGCTTAATTGAACAAGCTGAATTTACAGGCTGATTGGCTACTATGCACAGCTGCACCAGATTTTGCACTCTCTAGTTTTAGTAAATGAACCCCTTAGTATCACTAAGGGCTCTTTCACACGGACAGTCCATTCAGGTTTTTAGGCGGACCTGAATGGATGCTCCATGTACCCCTATGAAGCCACGGATGTCAGCGGTGACATGTCCGCTGACATCCGACCCGCTCCGATCCGCCAAAGTGTGACGGAGGAAAACCCTATTTTACCATCCGTCTGCGGATCGGATGACAACGGACTCTATTGTCCATCGTCATCCGATCCCCCATAGGGGAGAGCGGCGCTCTGACAGGGCGGTCCCTGCACAGTGTGCGGAGACCGCCCAGTCCCGCCCCAGTCATCCGCCGGCTCAGCGGGGATCAACGGAGCGATCCCCGCTGAGCAAATGGAGGTTCACGGGGCGGATCATTACTGATCCGTCCCGTGTGAAAGGGGCCTTAGAGTCAGGCTAGTCTAAAAACGAATGTGACCGGCCACAGCCAGCACCTGCACGCCTCCATCCCTAAATATATATGTGTCAAAAGAAGGAAAAATTGGTGGGACTTTATATGAGGCGTGTCTGTGCATTTAATAGTAGTAATAAATGATATATTTTCTGTAATGAAATTTGATGTTGGTATGATGTTATGCGGTGGCCCCGCAAATTGATGCAAAGCCAACCGCACATACCAGACCAATGCATGTAAATCGCTTGATTATAATAATTAGAAATAAATGGTAGTGATAACAATAATGCATCACCACTAATAATGTTAATACTCATGATAATAGTAATAATAATACTCATAAAAATAATAATAATGATAATAACATTAACTCTATTATCGATATGCTTTAATCAAAAACACGTCAATTCATAGTCAGATGATAAGAGGCATTTGTAAGTACAAAAATGAAACATTGATAATTGGAAGAGAGCATATGTAAAATCACATAGACATGATCAACAAAGCAGATCCATAATAACATTAACAAAGTTAAAATCCATGATTATGACGATCTTGTCGGGGCACCCTTGTTGTAGACTCTATGCGTTTCATAGCCTAAAGCTACTCATCAGGAGTGTGATGCCAGGATTGATCTATGATTAAAAAAGAGGGGGGCACAGCTATGGAAGAGGGGCCAAATTTATTAATCAAAGACTTACGATTAGGCTCATGGACTAATAAGTTAAGTAAGAGGTGAAGCCAAAGGAAACACATGTGTCCTCATGTACCTGACTTGAATGCTGAGCGTTCAAGTCAGCATTCAAGTCAGGTACATGAAGACACATGTGTTTCCTTTTGGCTTCACCTCTTACTTAACTTATTATTTATTTTTTGATTATACTTTGTTTCAATCGACACATACCTCATTCATATATCACTCCCTATCTTTGGGAATCTAGTGGTATCCTACTTATATCCATTCATTACTTTCACTCACCTGTCCCACTTCAATACATAACCCATTACCACACTTTCACCTCATCAAACATTTAGTTGTCACCCACTCAATCACACACTTATACAGGATTATAGACATACATTTTACATATTCACATATCTTCACATCCTCCACACATACACATATATATTTTTTATACATTTTTTTTACACATTTTTTCACTTCCACTTTGTTATAATTTTTTTATTTATTTTTTATTTTTCAGGTTAACCACCTGTCAACACGTATTTGATGCACACATGCGGGGGTTGCTGTGGTGTGGTGGTCCTAGATCTCTCGCCTATTTCCCGGGTTAACATCTGAATTCTCCCCGGTTCCACATGGGGGGAAGGGGGTGGGGCTACCCCCATCTCAACCCTGGGTGAGACACTCCGTCCAGACCCCCGGTCTTTCCATCATGGATGTGGGCCTAGTCCATGAGCCTAATTGTAAGTCTTTGATTAATAAATTTGGCCCCTCTTCCATAGCTGTGCCCCCCTCTAGGGCATCATATGTTAACGGTGGTATATGTTAACATGTGGTATTGCCATACTCGGGAGTAATAGCAGAATGTGTTTTGGGGTGTAATTTGTGGTATGCATATGCTGTGTGAGAGAAATAACCTGATAATATGACAATTTTGTGAAAAAAAAATCTTGATTTTGCAGAGAATTGTGGGAGACAATGACAACTTCAAAAGACTCACCATGCCTCTTTCTAAATACATTGGAATGTCTTATTTCCAAAAAGGGGTCATTTGGGGGGTATTTGTACTTTCCTGGCATGTTAGGGTCTCAAGTAATGAGGCTGTCAGTACTTCAGGTGTGATCAATTTTCAGATATTGGCACCATAGTTTTGGACTCTATAACTTTCACAAAGACCAAATAATATGCACCAATTTGTACTTATTTTTACCAAAGATATGTAGTAGGATAAATTTTGGCCAAAATATATGAAGAAAAATTACTAATTTGCTAAATTTTATAACAGAAACAAAGAAAAATTCATTTTTTTACAGAATTTTCAGTCTTTTTTTTCTTATAGCGCAAAAAATAAAAAACCCAACGGTGATTAAATACCACCAAAATAAATCTCTATTTGTGTGAAAAAAAGGACAAAAATTTCATATGGGTTCAGTGTTGTATGAGTAATTGTCATTCAAAATGTGAGAGCACCGAAAGCTGAAAATTGGTCTGGTTAAGAAGGGGGTTTAAGTGCCCAGTGGTCAAGTGGTTAAACTGATGATAGTATTCCTTTATTTTTATATTTTTTAAAAGCTCTTTTCTTATTATTTATAGCTTTTTTAACTTTGGATGTGAGCCACATAGGTTTTATTTTTAGCCCTTGAAACTTGTTACCCATGGGAATATACTTTGCAGTGTGTTCACATACTGTTGGTTTGAAGAATTTCCATTTCTGTTCTGTGTTCATGAATGCCAACATTACCTCCCAGTCTTTGAGAGCAGCCCTCATCCTTGGAAAATTTGCACTCTTAGGCCTCGTACACACGACCGATTTTCTCGTCGTAAACAGTCAAGAAAAGTGCCGCGAGAGTTTTTTTGTCTAGAAAAACGTTCGTGTGTATGGTTTTACGACGAGAAACTTGACGAGAATCTCGACGAGAAAATAGAGAACCTGCTCTCTATTTTCTCGTCAGGATTCCAGATTTCCTCGTCGTGTTTCTCGTCGGCCTGTTTTGTGACGAGAAAATGGTTCGTGTGTATGCTTTTACGACTCTTCCAAAAGCGCGCATGCTCACAAGCAACTATGAGACGGGAGCGCATCTTCTGGTAAAACAAGCCTTCATAATGGAGAGAGCACATTCGTCACGCTCATAAATATTTCATCGTTTAAATGTTCTGCATTGAATTCTTCGTTAGAATGTTACATTAATCAAAACGAGAGACCTTCTTTTGCTGCTGATATTCACACAGAGTTCTGCCTTATTTTTAACCTTTTTCATGCTGCTCTTTATAAGATTTATGTGTATTATATCGTGCAAGTTTTTAGGAATAATTTAAATGGTTAGATTTTTCAAAATGATGTTAATTATAATTTCTCAATGTTTTGATAGCGATCTCCCATTTAATTTTCTAATCTATATTTTTAAAATTTAACACCATGTTTTTGAGCTAATCAGATTTAGTTATTCTTTTGGGGGGGTGATATCTGTGCCTTTTATTGTCAGTCAAATGTATCTGCTTACTCCAAAGCTTGTTTTTTTTTATTTAAAAATACACATAGTCAAGTATGAACTTAAACAAAAAACACATTTATTCATGTTTATAAATTAAATAAAGAGAAGGCAGCGCTGGAGAAGCTGCTGCCATTTGTGCATCCCAGGGACCCCAGAGCACACAGCAACCCTGTGTGGACACTAAAATTGGGAGCTTGAGAAGGCCCACATTTCAGAACACAATCTGATGCTGGCCTCCCAGAGGTCAGGAACAGCAGCAGGTGAGATATATGTCCCAAGTGTGTGGTACTACAACAGGCTGCCTTCTGTCCGACCAGTGCGACCACAATGAAGCAAGGCCATCACTTCCTCTTCTTCCTGGCAACCTTCCCTGCAGCCTTTCCTGAAGCCTTTCCTGAAGCCTTTCCTGCAGCCTTTCCTGCAGCCTTCCTTCTTTGTTTAGCTGGAGGCTGGCCCACTGGAGGGGTACTCCTGTCAGGAGGAGGAGGTGGAGGTGTAGCAGAAGGGGGTGGGGCAGAAGGTGGAGGTGTAGCAGAAGAGGGTGGGGCAGAAGGTGGAGGTGTAGCAGAAGGGGGTGGGGCAGAAGGTGGAGGTGTAGCAGAAGGGGGTGGGGCAGAAGGTGGAGGTGTAGCAGAAGGGGGTGGGGCAGAAGGTGGAGGTGTAGCAGAAGGGGGTGGGGCAGAAGAGGAAGGTGGAGGTGGAGGTTGAGGTTGGGTCAGTTGGGCCACCTCACATATGGCGGTATTGGGGGTAATTTGCTCCATCACCCCCTTGTTGAGCAAGGTGATGAGCAGGGGTTCGCATAGGAGGCGTTGCTCCATGCTCATCACCTTGAACTTAGCCTCCACTAGGCCGGCAATGGCCTCTTCAGGGGATGTGGGCTCCTTGAGGGTGGCATGGGCCTCTTTAATAAGGGCCATTGCTGCCTCACTGGTGGTCCTGTCCCTCCTGCCTCTTTTGTGAAGCCTGATGGGAGGCACCTGGGATCTGGTGCTTCTCCTTTGCCCTGCCACCTCCTGTCTGCCACTGGGCCCTGCCACCTCCTGGCTGCCACTGGGCCCTGCCACCTCCTGGCTGCCACTGGGCCCTGCCACCTCCTGGCTGCCACTGGGCCCTGCCACCTCCTGGCTGCCACTGGGCCCTTCCTCCTCCTGCCTGACAGTTTCCAGACCCTCCTCCTGGCTGATTTCATCCTGTGTATGAAAAAGAAACATAGTTTAATATGTTGGTTTAATCTTTGCATCAAACTTTGTAATCCTGATGGAAGCAATTAGAATGTAAATGCATAAATCCTTGCTTTAAATTTACCACTACATCAGCTTGACTATTTACCACACAATTAAGTGCAGAATAATGTCTACAGATCATGATTTCACTTGTGGAATACAAAATAATGTATGTTTCTCATCCTGACATATTTGGGAAACATTAATTTTATCCCACTACATTTTCAGTTAATACTATACCTGGCTCCAGATGGACAAATCAGGATCATCCAGGATGGCTGCCTCCTCTTGCTCCAGAGAAGGCTCAGGTTGGCTGCAGGGAAGTCTGGGGGGAAGAGTGGAGAGTGATGGCCTTGGCTCAATGTGGTCATCCAGGAAGGACATCCTGCTGTAGTACCACAAAACCGGGACATAAACATCATCTGCTGCTGCTCCTGACCTCTGAGAAGCCAGCACCTTAGAGCGTTCAGTCCTGTAGGTACCTCTCAAGCTCCCAATTTTAGTGTCCACTTGTTTTGCTGTGGCTGTGGGCACCTTGGTATGCACAAATGGGAGCAGCTTCTCCAGCGCTGCTTTTCTCACCCCTTTTTTTTATGGATGGGGTTTTTGGTCTCCCACAGAGCCGGCAGCTCCCTTACCCGGTCAATAAATTCCGCCAGGAACTCTTTGTCGCTAATAAAGACATTCATATTGTATCTGCAAGTAAAATAAATTATATTTAAATAATGTGAGGCAAACAGTCTAACCTCCTTCACATCCTAGTCACCATATATATCCTCCACCAATCTCAAGACAGTATAGGCCAACAATTTTTACAAGTCTCACAAAATCACATACCTTCGTTCGCACGTCCGTCACTTGAACTCCTCTCTCCGCACACCGAACGTACTATAGTCACATGTGTGTTTGCTATATACACACCACGCATGCGTCCAAATTCGAACACGTCGTTTCGCACACGTCGCCCGCCCATGACGTTCTAACTAACATCTTTTCCCCGCCCCTTCTCTTTCGGCGCGCAGACAGATATGGCGGAGTTACAGCAGGTGTCTGATAATTCCGCAACTAGCGAGGAGACAAGCCCGGAGACCGAGGACACGTCACGATCAAGGAGGAGATTCAAGGCATCGAATATGTCTTTGGCGGAGATGGCGGAGATGGTGGACATCTTGGTCAAGGCTGATTATGATGCCAAGCATGGGCCGTATAGCAAACCAAATAGAAGGAAGGCCAAAATCCTCACTAAAGTTGTGAAGAGTCTGAGGGCGAAGTTCGGGGTGAAACGCTCAAATGAGCAGCTCAGAAAGAGGTGGTCAGACCTCAAACTGAGGGAGCCAGACCAGTTGAGGAGCATAAAGAGGATGCTCGCTAAAAGTAAGTAAAATGACGACCTTTCTGCTATTAATCTTTTTAGAAACTCACATTTTTTTTTTTTTATCATATTGGACTCCCTTCCAAAATGTAATATTTTGAACTAGGTTGGGCACAGTAATCGTTCGTTACGTTACCGACACTTCGTTCGGCCACTATCCGCGGTTTTGGCTTATTTTAGA
Organism: Rana muscosa; assembly: GCA_029206835.1. Classification (NCBI taxonomy): domain Eukaryota; kingdom Metazoa; phylum Chordata; class Amphibia; order Anura; family Ranidae; genus Rana; species Rana muscosa. The sequence goes on along the minus strand of CM055116.1, from coordinate 597,161,119 downwards.
CCCCCAAAAGTAATTAGACATCTGCCATTTTTGATCAAGTATTGTGGATAATTTTTAAGTCTAGATGATGTGTTTGTAAGGAGAATGAAATGCAAACTTTAATCAGTGTAAAGGAGAGGACACTCAGCAGCTGCTTCCACATCTGTACTTTGGAGCACTATAGTGTGGGCCACCAGACCCGCCTTTTTTGGGTGTCCCACACAGGTGCATCAGAGTTTATTTGTGGTGCCTCCATGTCCAAAAAATTACATCCAAATGTGAATACTAAACATATTTGGGGTCATAAATAATGCATTTTTCTTTAAATTCCGCACAAACACACACTTGTACCCCACTTCCAAACAATTTAGCCTGTTTTAAGTTTAAAAATGAGATTTTTACAGTGTGATAAATAGACCTTTGGTTTTATTCTCATAGGGGAGAGAAGACTGGGAGGAGGACACTCCAGGGAGCACATGCACCCCACAACTTCCAAGCAACCCCAAACTCCCAAAGATCCACAACCGAAAGATGTGCAGGAAGTTGAGGTGGAGGAAGGAGAAGTGCAGGAAGGAGAGGTGGATGACGTTGTGGATCTGGTCACCACAACAGGTCAGTATCTGACACCACAGCTTAAGGTAAGCGAGGTAGGCCTGCAGAGTTTTATTAATTTTTTTTTATGGTTTTTAGGGGATGGAAATGTTGTGAAGGATAGCACACCGTTCTCTGCTGACAGTGCCCTCCGCCTCATCCAGCAAGTGATGGAATGTAGCACGGAACTGGACCTAATTAAACAAAGAATCCATGTGATGGAACAAACATTTAAAGACATTCTCGATGTTTTGGGGAGAATTCAATAAGCCATCCAAACACATTTGTTTTTACATGTTTGTTTTTATATTTTTACTAATTTTTTGAGTAACAAAGCAGCCCAAAATTGAATATGCACACAGTGTGTGAACATGTGCTATCTGCCATCAGGGGATATCCATGTACGTCTTTTGTGGGTGCAACCCCTTCCTCGTATCAAAAGTCGGTGAACTGAGGAAGGGGATGCACCCCCAAAACACGTCCATTGATCACCCCTGATGGCAGATAGCACATGTTGACAATAGGGATCAGGATTGTAAACTTCCTATTTGCAAAAAAGTAAAAATGTGTGCATATTGAATTTTTGGCTGGGCAAGGGGTGGCAGGACCCCATATTAGGACGGGCACATATAGACATAGTTTGTGTAACTGAATGTCTCAGATTGCTCAGAGGTATCCAATGTTGTCATTTTAGAAATGCAAGTGGTATTTTTGTATTTTCATAAGCCAAAATTTGCCGGGTTGTGGCCAGACCAACCCCAAAGTAAAACAAAAAAAAAAGTGCAGAGAGTAAAAAATTTGACCACAAACAACGTGTAGCTTCTTTTTATAATACTCTCTAAGCTTATTTGGTTCTTTTGTAAGGTAACATAGTGAAATTGGTTGTTATTTACTAAAGTAAAATACACTTGCCACTACAAATGCACAAAGACAAACTAGGAGACAGGAAAGAACAAATAATTAAAGGTTTAAACAAGATTTTTATTGGGATACTTAGACATAGGCTGGCATAGGAATTGCCCCCCTACCCGTGAAATACTCCATGTATTTGTCCCGAACCACACGGGCATTTTGGGGGGGCAAGCCAAGACGGGCAGATTCCAGGCCCGGAAGGGGATTTGCAGGGGAAAGTCCAGCCTCTGGCAAAACTGAGGCCATATATGAATTAGATTTGCGGCAAAGAAAATTGTGTAGCACACAGCAGCATAACACTACATAGTTTATTTTGTAGTCCGCCAAGTGGATGGAAGTCATAAAAAGGCGGAACCGGCTGGCCATTATGCCGAAGGCATTTTCAACGACTCTTCGGGCCCTGGCCAGCCGGTAATTGAACACACTCTTCTCTGGGGTCAGGGTCCTCTGTGGAAATGGCCTCATAAGATGCCGTCCGAGTCCGAAGGCTTCATCAGCCAAGAAAACAAAGGGGAGTCCTTCAATATTCCCTGCATCCGGTGGCAATGCAAGGTCGTCACTCTGGAGACGGAGGGCAAACTCCGTCTGGATGAAGGATCCCCCATCGGACATCCGGCCATTCTTCCCTACATCAACATAGAGGAATTCATACCGTGCTGACACCACCGCCATCAGCACAATGCTATGAAACCCCTTGTAATTGTAGTAGTAGGATCCAGAACGGGGTGGCGGCACGATGCGGACGTGCTTCCCGTCTATGGCACCACCGCAGTTGGGGAAGTCCCACCGCGTGGCAAACTCCGATGCCACAGTCTGCCATTCCTGTGGCGTGGAAGGAAGCTGTGGAGTGAAACAAGATGAAATAATATTAGAAAAACAAAGGCATACATTACAAGCAAATTCTAGACCAAAAAATTAGAGACCAACATCAATCTAATTATACGTTTATTAAGGTGTGTAAAAATAGTATAATGGAAGGCTCATTTATCATATTCATCACCCCCTCTGATGGGCCATTACTAAATTATTTTGGGGGGGGGGAGATGTGTTTGGCCACAGGATAGCATTGCAGTGGCGGTGCGTCCAGAGTGGGCGCTGGAGCACTGTCCCCTCTCTCCTGTGCCCATCACTCAGAACAATACATAGGTTCATGCGTTGCATGAACCTATGTATTGTCTATGCCGCACACTATTCAGGTGGATGGCCTCTTGTAAAGCGACCGACATATGAATAATTGCGGCATTTAGGGGGTTCAAATTGCAGAGCAGAAACAGGTATTAAAAAAGTCTTGCAAATTACAACCTGAGGGATGTAATTGGCTTCCTCAAAGAAAAATCGGGGACGCAAGGAGGGGGCATTCCTTGTGTAAACACTGACAGGCTGCTCTGGCAATCATGTTCACCAAGTCTGTTTAATGGTAACATGATTGGCTGATGCAACATGAAGGGAAGGAGAAGACATCAAGGACAGAAGAAGGATGGCGCTGACCACAAGAAGGTAAGTGCAGGGCTGGGGGGAAACTGGCTGCATTAGAGGGGACTAAATGGCTGCATTGGAGGGGACAACTGGGGGCGTTTATTAGGCAACAGAGCAAAAAAGGAGGAAGTTTATTTCCGAAATTGGGGTTGGAACCCCCCAACATTTGGAGCAACAGGCGCCCCTGCTGGAAAAGTTAGTGAGGGGAAATATTTAGGGAGGATAAAAAAGGGGCAATATAAAGCTTCCAACATGCATGGGGACAAAGGGGACATTCTCAGCATATTACAATCATGGTAATTAGGGAAGGATGAAAGAAATACAATACATTAGCATACATGTAATACATAAAATGTGATGTTAAGGGAGAAAACTTACCCTAATATAGTCCTCCTGCAGGACTTGTATAATAGCAGAACAGGTGTCTGGGATTATGAGGCCCAGAGCCTGGGGGGAGATGCCTGTGGTGAACTTCAAGTCCTGAAGACTTCTCCCTGTCGCCAGGTAACGCAACGTGGCGATGAGCCTCTGCTCAGCACTGATGGCTTCCCGCATAACGGTGTCCTTCCTGGTAATATAGGGGGACACCAAAGCCAACAGTTCCTGAAAAACGGGGTCAGACATCCTCAGAAAATTCCTGTAGTCCTCAGGATTATTCTCGACGATCTCCCGCAGCAGAGGCATGTGGCAGAATTGGTCCCGCTGGAGCAACCAATTCTTGGTCCATGAACTCCTCCTCACACTATTCATGGACTGGTCTTGGTCCAAAACAAGCAGACCAACACCAAGCGCACGCACAGCACGAACTCGACGACGAGAACGTCCAGGCGACATGGCTAGGAAACGGTCGTCTAATCAGAACGTACAGAACAGAACGCACTTTAGAACAGCAAGGCCTATGAATAACGAACTGAAAATCAGAAACGAACAGGCAATAACGCACTGTAAAACAGATACGACCTGCCTAGACGCCCTGAAAGTCAAGATACGAACCCACAAGCACAAACTGAACGGCAGAAAACGATCTGAAAAGTACGAAGACTGAAAAGCGCGAATCGTCTCTTCCCAAACTTTTACTTCACACGCGGTAACACGAGATCAGCAAAAGCAGCCCAAGGGGTGGCGCCAAGAAAAAAGATCTTCCCCTTTATAGTGCCATCGTACGTGCTGGACGTGAGCGCAGAGAACCACGAGGAAATTGGAAAATGACAGTGTGTACGCATAGAAAGCTTGACGAGAAAATCGACAAGCTTAACAAGAATCTCGTCGAAAAAAACGACGTGTTTTTTACGACGAGAAAATCGGTCGTGTGTACGAGGCCTTAAAGTTAAGTGTTTTTCTCTTCCAGTGTGTGTTTGTTGTTTACAGCTAAGATAAATGAAATCATGTTATGGTCACTGCTACCCAGATGTTCTTTTATATGAACATAAGTAATAAGCTCTGCATGGTTTGAGATCACCAGGTCTCACAGAGCACCATTCCTAGTCGGGGCCCCTATGAACTGTACCATAAACTTGTCTTGTAATAGGTTTTACATTTTTGCTCTTTAACTGTTCCAGAGGTGCCATTACTCCAGTCAATTTCCGGGTAGTTACTTTAAAATCCCCCATTATTATCACTGTCCCAGTCCTTGCAACCCTTTCTATCTGTGCAAGAAGCTGAGTCTCCACCTCCTCATTAACACTGGGTTACTTAAAACAAACTCCAATGATTAACTTTGAACTACGCACATCTGTATGCAGTTCCACTCATAATGCTTCGGCCCCAGCACACTCATTAACTAGGTACTCTTTCACACTCCTAAACCAAAAAAATTATTCCACAGGTATAGACTAAATATAAAAGTACAAGCTGCTGGCAACAACACAACAGGACCAATCGTGATAAACGTGAAACAATAAAAAATGTTTCCGGGCTAAACATAGATACTAAATAAACAAGTGTCCATAAAGTGTGAACAACTGGTGCTGTTCTAAATAGTGCAGATGAATTCCTTAATGAACATCCAGTAACAGTGAGTATAATTGATGTGTGTTTTGATCACCCAAGTGCACCTCCACCAATATTGATATAAAGAGCTCCAAATGATAAGAGTCTAGACAGGCAGGATATGCAAGTATAGAAGATCCAATCAGCTTCCTCTATTATATTGAAGGTGGAGGTACTGTCATGGCTGAAGGGGTAAAGTTTACTACATTGTAGGGTCTGCCTATTTTTGGACAGTATATATTTGTGTGGTGTAGGACATGGACCCCATGCCCCAGAGGACGTTAATTCTAATGACAAATTCTGCATGGACCCTCTGCACACTGCTACACCATTCCCGGCAAACTATGCATTGAAAAACAGGGATATTTAGTTCACATATATTGAAATACATGTTTAAGCCAGCCAACTGAATCAAAGTAATCCCTCTTCTAGCCAGTCCTACACTGCCTTGTCAGTGCAAATGCTAAGGTAGACACCATGCCAACATGGGGCATAAAGACCCATGGTGGGGGCGAGCGACTAGGTTCAGATCTGGTCACTGAACTGCGTTACAACAGAGAAAAGATATACCTGGGCTGAAATCCCAATAGCTTGTTCTCTGTTAATTCTAATGAAACACGTTAGGTGGAGTTCATGTCCGTGAGGTACCACGAACGCCAATTCTGTATACTGGTCGATTGACTTCTAGGATGTCTTGGATTTATTAATGCTCATTTTATACCAGATTTTTGTAATAGTTTAGCACTGATTTCTTTTAATAAACTGTATTACACACTATGTGGCAGTCTTATTTTTCCTTCATGGGCCCTACTATGGAGTAAACTTTACCATCAGCCATGACAGTACCACCACCTGCAATATAACAAAGGAAGCTGATTGGGTCTTCTATACTTACATATCACGCATTTTATATCCATATCCGTGGAGGTGCACTTGGGTGATTAAAACACACATCAATTATACTCAATGTTACTGAGTGTTCATCAAGGAATTCATCTGCATGATTTAGAACAGCACTAGTTGTTCACGCTTTATGGACACTTTTTTTTTCAATATCTATGTTTAGCGCGGCAACCTCTTTCACACTGGCTTTAAGATCATTTCTCACATAGAGACAGACACTACCACCTTTCCTTTTTACCCTGGTGTTTCGAAAGAGTGCATAGCCAGGAATATTAATAACCCAGTCATGTGAAGAATGAAGCTAAGATTTAGGACTACCAATTATATCATAGTTCTCATGCGCATAAGCTTCCAACGCGCCTATTTTGCTTGGCAGACTTCTGGAATTGGTGAACAGACACTTTAAAGAGGAAGCAAAGTCTTATTTTTTAATTGTACCTACAGGTAAGTCTATAATAAGGCTTACCTGTAGGTACTGTGAATATCTCCTAAACAAAGTGCATGCAGCCAATGACATAATCAGCGCATGCACTTTGAAGGTCTGGCTTACCGTGCCGGACCTTCAGAGTCCGTGCCGTAAATGGTGGCTCCCACGTGCATACGCAGGAGTGACATCATCATGCCTTCGGCTACTCACAGCCCATAAACTCGGAAGAAACACTAGGGAAGATGTCAGCTGTCTCAGTGGTGTGCAGGTGCCACTGGGGGGGGGGGCTTTGTTCTAAGGTAAGTATTTCATAATGAGCTAGTATGCAGTGCATTTGTCTTGCAGGTTTTTTTGGGGGGTTTACAACCTCCTTTTAGTATATGTGCTTCGGCAGCACATATACTAAAATTGGAACGATACAGAGAAGATTAGCATGGCCCCTGAGCAAGGATCACACGCAAATTCGTGAAGCGTTGCATATTTTTCAAAAGATAGTAGGACAAACCCCAAAAAATTGTTCAAATATATTAATAGTAAAAAGGTCAGGTCTGAGCATGTAGGCCCTTTACAAAATAATCTAGAGTGGGTGACTGGGGACAAAGAGAAGGCTAATTTATTAAATAATTTCTTCAACTCTGTGTATACAATGGAGCATGGGGGAGATCATGTCCATAATGGGGGGTGGTAGTGACACAGCCCCAAATCCACAATGGCTCAAAAGTGATATGGTCCAGAAATATTTAGACAGAATAAAGGTGGATAAAGCACCTGGACCAGATGGCATACACCCACAGATCCTAAAAGAATTGAGCTCTGTGATTTCAAAGCCATTGTATCTAATTTTTAGGGACTCATTAATGACAGGATAGTACCACTGGATTGGCGCAGGGCCAATGTGGTGCCTATATTTAAAAAGGGAACAAAGTCTTTAACAAGTAACTACCGACCTGTTAGTTTAACTTCTATAGTTGGGAAGATACTGGAACGTTTAATAAAAGACCACATAGATGAGTTCTTGCTGGAAAAAAACTATTTAAGCAACAGACAGCATGGATTCATGAAAGACAGAAGTTGTCAGACAAACCTGATTTCTTTTTATGAAGAGGTAAGTAAAACCTTGGACAGAGGCGTGGCTGTGGACGTGGTATACTTGGATTTTGCAAAAGCGTTCGATACAGTTCCGCACACACGACTCATGTGCAAGGTAAACTGTACAGGATTGGAAATATCAGTTTGTAAATGGATAGAAAACTGGCTAAAAGACAGAATTCAGAGAGTAGTGGTTAACGATTCTTACTCTGAATGGTCTAAGGTTATCAGTGGTGTACCCCAAGGTTCAGTGCTGGGACCCTTACTTTTTAATATCTTTATAAATGATATTGGGTCTGGGATCAAAAGTAACATTTCTGTCTTTGCAGATGACACCAAGCTATGCAGAGGAATAACGTTCTTACATGATGTCGCCAATTTACAAGCCGACCTCAATGCACTGTCTAATAGGGCGACTATGTGGCAGATGAGGTTTAATGTTGATAAATGTAAAGTTATGCACTTGGGGGCTAAGAATATGAATGCATCATACATACTAGGGGGAGTACAACTGGGGGATCCGTAGTGGAGAAGGATCTGGGAGTTTGGTAGATCATAAACTCAATAATGGCATACAATGCCAAGCTGCGGTTTCCAAAGCGAGCAAAGCCCTTTCTTGTATTAAGAGAGGTATGGACTCCAGAGAGAGAGATATCATTTTGCCCCTGTTCAAATCATTAGTAAGACCTCATCTGGAATATGCAGTTCGGTTTTGGGCACCAGTTCTCAAAAAGGATATCGGGGAACTAGAGAAAGTGCAGAGAAGGGCAACCAAACCGATAAGAGGCATGGAGGAGCTCAGCTATGAGGAAAGATTAGAGGAACTGAATGTATTCACTCTTGAGAAGAGGAGAATAAGGGGGGATATGATTAACATGTACAAATATATAAGGGGTCCATATAGTGAACTTGGTGTCGACTGTCGAGTTATTCACTTTACGGTCAACACAAAAGACAAGGAGGACGTCTAGAGGAAAAAAGATTTAATCTCCAAATACAGAAAGGTTTCTTCACAGTAAGAGCTGTGAAAATGTGGAATAGACTCCCTCCAGAGGTGGTTCTGGACAGCTCAGTAGATTGCTTTAAGAAAGGCCTGGATACTTTCCTAAATGTACATACCGTATATACTCGAGTATAAGTCGACCTGAATATAAGCCGAGGCACCTACGTTTACCACAAAAAAATGGAAAAACGTATTGACTTGAGTATAAGCCTAGGGTGAGAATGCAGCAGCTACTGTAAGTGGAAATAAGGGTCAACAATGCCCATTTGCAGGTTCACTTTGCATGCCTCACTGTGTCCATCTGCATGCCTCAGTCTCATGCCTCAGCCTTACTGTGCCCACCTTCATGCCTCATGCCTCAGCCTTACTGTGTCCATCTGCATGCCTCAGCCTTACTGTGCCCATCTGCATGCCTCATGCCTCAGCCTTACTGTGTCCATCTGCATGCCTCAGCCTTACTGTGCCCATCTGCGTGCCTCATGCCTCAGCCTTACTGTGCCCATCTGCATGCCTCAGCCTTACTGTGCCCCTCTGCATGCCTCAGCCTCAAGTACCTTGATCAGCGTCGTGCCGGCGTTATCATCTCCTGGCGCTGTGCCCATTTGCAGTCTTATCCCCCGGCGCTGTGATACATTCAATCTAATCGGCGGCCATGTAGTGTAACCAAGCGCCGCCTCCTCCTCGTCCGTGTCCTCCTCCGTAACGGAACACTGACTCGGTTACCCAACAGTGAGTCAGTGTTCAGCCTATCATGGAGGAGGAGGCGGCGCTTGGTTACACTGCATGGCCGCCTATTAGATTGAATGTATCACAGCGCCGGGGGATAAGACTGCAAATGGGCACAGCGCCAGGAGATGATAACGCCGGCACGACGCTGATCAAGGTACTAGGGGATTAGGCTGCAGAGGAGGACTCGAGTATAAGCCGAGAGGGGGATTTTCAGCACAAAAAAATGTGCTGAAAAACTTGGCTTATACTCGAGTATATACGGTAATATAACTGAGTACTAACATTTACAGGTAAAGTTGATCCAGGGTAAATCCGATTGCCTCTCGGGGGATCAGGAAGGAATTTTTTCCCCTGCTGTAGCAAATTGGATCATGCTCTGCTGGGGTTTTTTGCCTTCCTCTGGATCAACTGTGGGTATAGAATTGGGTATATGGGATTGTACGATATTTTTTATTTATTTATATATTTTTTATTAAAAATTGCTGTTTTATTGAGTTAATGTAATATTGTTACTGTGTGTTATTGTTAACTGTTGTTTGCTTTGCAGGAACGCAAGACAGCTGAAGCACTGATCTGTTTAGTCTGACAGCAGAATACCTTGGGGTGTTTATTTGGTGGGTGTTTGTACTGTCCTGGCATTTTAGCACCTCAAGAAGTCAGAAGACAGAGCTGCTTTAATGCTGTGTAAATTCCAGTATATACCACAGTTCATAGATGCTAAAACTTTCACACAAACCAATTTATATAAACTTACTGGGATTTCTTTTTACCAAAGACAAGTAGCAGAATACATTTTGGGCTAAATTTCTGGAAAAAAAAAATTATTTTATTGGATATGTTTTAAAAAGAGAGGAGAATTTTTTTTTTCCATTTATGTAATAAAAATAAAAAACCCAGTGGTGATCAAATAACACCAAATGAAAGCTCTATTTGTGTGAAAAAATGATATACGATGCATTTGCGTACAGTGTTGCATGACCAAGTAATTGCCAGCTAAAGTAGCATAGTGCTTAATAGCAAAAAATGGTCCAGTCAAAACTTTCCAGAAATGGTTAATAGCTCCATTAACTGAACTAAAATAGACCTTTGTATGATGTCCCCAGTTTCACAATAAAGCATGTTAAACTTATCTGCTTAGCATTCTTTTTTACAGTGTTGACGGGTAAACTACCCAAAAAGTATACTTCTGTATATTGCATATCAGCCAGTTGAATCACTTGGGACTAACTCTACCCAATGCAGCCATTATGAGTGGTACCTACTTTTTCTGGTGGATATTCTTTATTTATTTTATATCCCAGAGAGTAGAGTTGAGCGGACACCTGGATGTTCGGGTTCGAGGGGTTCGGCCGAACTTCTGAAAAAAGTTTGGGTTCGGGACCGAACTTTAACCCGAACCCTAACCCGAACCCGAACCCCATTGAAGTCAATGGGGACCCAGACTTCTAAGGACTAAAAAGGCTCTAAAAAAGTAATGGAAAGGGCTAGAGGGCTGCAAATGGCAGCAAAATGTTGTTAAGAGCATGGCAAATGTGGATATGGAAATGACTTAAAATAACATTAAAAAAATAAAAAAATAAAAAAATATGCTGGAGGCCCCCTTTTCAGCAGAAGAGGTACGGGAAGTCATTAAGAACCTCAGAAACTCAACGGCACGATGCCACACATATGGTGGGAATGCCCCAGAATACGCCCTTTCTGTAATAAATTATTCAATTTAATGGATAAGCTAGTGGGAAAATAAAATACTTTGAAATAAAAATGTAGCGGGGTGCTAAATTTAAGGGAAGTGTTTGAGTGGTAAATAGGCTCAAACACCCTAATTCTGTAGGATTCATGGACCATTTTGTCCTCGGGGGACAGTATTGGTGTGCAGTTCCCTGCGGCCTACAGGTGGCGCTGCCATGGTAGGCTAGGGTTGAACCGCCGATACAGTGCTGTGCCTTTTGTGTCCCCTCTTGGCAGTAGTACAGCGGGGCGGGGAACCTGCTGTGCATGCCGGGAGAGCATATAAAAGGGGCAGACCTTTGGCCTGGGGGCTGATGTCCAGTGGAGTCCACGCCCAGGTGCCTTCGGCCTGGGTGCATGTGTTCCTGTTCCATCTCGGGTACCTTTAGCCCGGGGTGAGGTACTATCCTGGAGTTCCTGCTGCCCTGGGTATGGAGGCCTAGGTGCGGGAGAAAAGCCTGGAGTCCAGAGCCTTCGTCTGGAGTCCGCTAAGGGTCGAGGAGTCTTAGGGTGCCGCCTCGTGTAGGGGACCATGTTCCAGGGAAGGGAGGATCATTCTGATGGACCGATGCGGGAGTCACGGTGAAGGAAGGGTCTGTTGACTCCCTGGAGAGATGTCTTCCCCTAGATATGGGCTACTTTCGTAGAAGGAGAAGCTCAAGGTCATCTTGACTGTATCAGAGGCCTTATTCACCCGGCCTGTGGCAGGGGCCTTATACACCCTGGTCTGTGGCAGAGACCAAAGTTCTCCAGGTCCGTGGCAGGGGCCTTGTACACCCGGTCTGTGGCAGAGACCAACCTCAAGGTCTGTGGCAGAGACCGTGCACCTAAAACTGTTTGAGAAACCTAAGCAGTGAAGTGAATGTGCTACGTTTGTGCCTGGACCTCCTCCACACCTTAAGCTGTCCTGTTTCTTTGCTCTAACCTTTTCTATCCGAGTAGAGTTTATTTTGCCATGAGAGAATAAGAGTTGTAATTTCAGCTGGTGTGGACATTGACTTTACTGGGAATTAAAGGACTTGCCTCTACCTAAAGTAGAGGTGAGAATCATCCTCTGGAGGAGTTTTGACTCCGGCTGTGGACACGGCCCGTCAAGTACACCGCTCAACCTCTTTATATAGGAGGGTACGGGCTGGTAGTGCGGTGTGCCTTTCTCCCTCCTGCGAGGAGCCAACAACATAAAGGCAGGTAAGGGGGAAAGGATCTGTGCGCTACAAAAAAATAAAATAAAAATTATAATCTTGACCTAGGAGGACGAGGTCCATATGGAGTAGGAGGTTGAGGTGGCGGTGGATGTGGCTGTGTAGGTGGAAGCGGCGGTGGAGGAGGACGAGGTAGCCAACACTGGTTAAAAAATACAACAATGGCTGGGTAAGGCCAGTGATGTGTCGAATTCTGTCCCCCGTCGAATAGTGTCCACCCTGTACTGCGCTTGCTCAGTATGTAGGACAAGAGGATTTCGAAAATCTCCCAAGATGAACGGCGCCTGCGTGGTGAGTTCAGGTGAAGGCCACACCATCCGTGGTTCAAGCCGAGCCAAGTGAGGCCGTGCCCGAAGCATGGTGATCGAAGCGAGCCCGTGAGGGGCCCTGTTACTATGTGCTACCGTATGTCCACTTGGATGTTGGGGCTTGAACCTGCACTCACGGCGCAGGCGCCGTTCATCTTCGGAGATTTTGTGAATCTCCTTGTCCTCTGTACTGTGCAAGCGCTGCGCCTTCGCAGTACGGGCCGGACACAATCCGATGGCCGGACAGTTTTTGTCACAACACCGGTATACATGTCTATTCTGCAGAAGGTACGGACAAGTCCTGTGGGATCCATGCCTGGTTCATTTTAATGAACGTGAGCTTGTCCACATTGGCTCTGGACAGGTGGCTGCGCTTGTCTGTGATAACGCCCCCTGCCGTGCTAAATACACGTTCAGATAATACACTGGCTGCAGGGCAGGCCAGCACCTCCAAGGCATAAAGGGCAAGCTCAGGCCATGTGCCCAATTTGGAGACCCAGAAGTTAAAGGGGGCAGACCCGTCATCCAGTACGTGTAGGCCTGTGGACACATACTGCTCAACCATGTTGTTTTTTTAGTATAGCACAGTAGAAGAAAACTATATAGAAATTGTTTATTTCACACACCTCCACATATGTATAACACACTGCAAAATATTTTTTGTGGCCCTAAATGGCGTTTTTTGGAAGACCACAACACACCCACAGTACGTAACCGCTAAATCGCACAGCTACAGAACTGCAGAAAATGCTATTCAAAAAAAATGTTGTTTTTTTTAGTATAGCACAGTAGAAGACAAATATATAGAAATGGTTTATTTCACACGCCTCCACATATGTATAACACACTGCAAAATATTTTTTGTGGCCCTAAATGGCGTTTTTTGGAAGACCACAACACACCCACAGTACGTAACCGCTGAATCGCACAGCTACAGAACTGCAGAAAATGCTATTAAAAAAAAATGTTGTTTTTTTACTATAGCACAGTAGAAGACAAATATATAGAAATGGTTTATTTCACACGCCTCCACATATGTATAACACACTGCAAAATATTTTTTGTGGCCCTAAATGGCGTTTTTTGGAAGACCACAACACACCCACAGTACGTAACCGCTGAATCGCACAGCTACAGAACTGCAGAAAATGCTATTCAAAAAAAATGTTGTTTTTTTAGTATGGCACAGTAGAAGACAAATATATAGAAATTGTTTATTTCACACGCCTCCACATATGTATAACACACTGCAAAATATTTTTTGTGGCCCTAAATGGGTCTTTTTGCAAGCGTACATTAAAGTGCAAATTTGTTCTTTTATTTTTTTGCCCTAAACGGGTCTTTTTTTGCACGAGCAAAATAAAATGGAATTTTTTTTTTTTTTTTGCCCTTAATGGGTCTTTTGGAAAAGAGCACAATAAAGTGACTTTTTTTTTTTTGTCCTAAATGGATCTTTTTCCAAGAGCAGAATACACCCACAGTATGGAAACGGTGTATCTCTCAACGTAATATATGCAGTGCTGGTGCACTGAGCTTGCAGATAAAAGGTAGATTTTCTCTGACACTGGGCTCATAGCAGTGTAAAAAGACTGCACTGCAACACAAACAGGTAAACCTATGCAGATCGCTGAGTTATATCTCTGAATCTGGACTCCTATTCCTATATAATATATCTCTCTCCCTAAAAGCAAAAAACAGGAACCTGGCCTTACACTACACTGTCTCTCTATCTTTTCCCTCAGATTCCAGAATCAGGACTAATGCCCCATACACACGATCATTTTTAATGTCATTTTTAAAACTGACGTTTTTCTCGTCATTTTTTTTCTTGTTTCCTCTCAAGCCTGTCTTGCGTACACACCATCATTTTAAAAAATGTTCAAGAAAAGCGCAGTGACGTACACCACGTACGACGGCACTATAAAGGGGAAGTTCCGTTCGAATGGCGCCACCCTTCATGTTAGTAAAGTTTGTTGAGAGACGATTCGCTCTTTTCAGTCTAGTGCTTTTCAGTCCGTTACAGCATGACGAATGTGCTATCTCCATTACGAACGCTAGTTTTACCAGAACGAGCGCTCCCGTCTCATACTTGATTCTGAGCATGCGCATTTTTTTTCACGTCGTTAAAGCATACACACTATCGTTTTTCACGTCGTTAAAAAAAACGACATGAAAAACGACGTGAAAAAAGAGAGCATGTTCGAAATTTTTAATGCCCGTTTTTCACGTTGTTAAAAATGCTCTGGAGCATACACACGATCATTTTTAATGGCCATTTTTTTTAATGGCATTTTTAACGGCATGAAAAATGATCGTGTGTATGGGGCATAACTCATGTATTTTTCTATCTCTCCCTAAAAGCAACAGCAGCAGACAAGATCCTCTCCCTATCTATTCTGAAGCAGAGTGACGTGTGTGCTGTGTGCCTCTAGCTTATATAGAAGCTGGGTCACATGTTGCACTGACCAATCACAGCCATTCCATTAGTAGGCATGGCTATGATGGCTTCTAAGGGCACACCAGCTAATCAAAAGGTGATTGGCTGGCCCCTGAAGCATTTCTAACTGCGTAATTAGATTGCCGAACCCGAACCCGGACTTTTGCGCAAAGTCCGGGTTCGGGTTCGGGAAAAAGCTAAAGTTCGGTACGGACCCGAACTTTACAGTTCGGGTTCGCTCAACACTACCAGAGAGCGCAACAGCAGAAGTAAACCACTTCTGGTGACAGACACTGGAATACTTGTGTACCACAACTGGAGTTCTCAAGAGTTCCAAGAAGCCAGCAGAGGATCCAATCCATATGAATCAAACAAAAAGTGTAAGTACTTTTCACAACTAGTTGACACTATACATTTTTTTAATTCAATTTCTAATGATCATCATTAAATTGGAACTAAACTCGGCTGCTTACATCCAGAGTTTTTGTCATAATTGTGCAAGTATGTGCAGCTTTTTTGCAGACCTCCCTCTCAAAGCGATCTCTTGCAGTGCTGTGATAGCTGCGCACTTGATGTTCCATTGCCGCTCTTGACATCTTCTCCTGCTCTTCTTCTTGGTTCATTGTTTTCTGCCATTTCAATTGGTTGGCTGAGTATGATATAACTCTGAGTCCTGCATATGCACACATGAGGTAATTCATCCCAACACCTAGGAGATGCCAGGATTGTACCCTGAGCTATCTATGTATGCGTGACTCAGTGTACATTTAAAAAAAACATTGCTGGCAAGCAGATAAGAAGAAAACCAAACAGAATCCCTTTTGCAATAAAAACCTACCTGCCATCAATGTTGAAAAAAAAAAAAAAAAAAGAGTTTAGCTCTAAAGCCCTGTACACACGATCGGATAACCTATGGATTTTCGTCCGATGGATTTGACCATCGGAAATCCGATTAAACAGTTTTTCATCAGTCTTGGCCACACACCATCAGTCAAAAAACCGACCGTTCCAAACCTGGTGACGTAAAACACTCCGATGAGCCGAGAAAAATGAAGTTTAATGCTTCTGAGCATGCGTCGACTTGATTCTGAGCATGCGTGGGTTTTTTAACCGATGGACTTGCCCATAGACAATCGCAAATTACAATCGGTTCTTGATCCATCAGAAAATTTTAAAACAAGTTCTATTTTTTCCATCCGATGGAAAAAAGACCGATGGGTACCATACACGATCGGTTTGTCTGATGAAAACCATCCATCGGACGGTTTTCATCAGTTAAACCGATCGTGTGTACAGGGCTTTAGATAACTATTTGTCCTATCATTATTGCACACATCAATGTTAAAAGTTTTATATGCTTCTTTTGGAAGGCCTTTACATGTGAGTACTCTTGCCATGAAGGGACATCAATGCGGTGCCCTTCATTCATGATGCAGAGAATGGAGTTGACATCATTGGGGAAAATAAAATTACCCTATGTATGCATCAACCTGGTAAAGTTAAATATAAAATACGTGTGTGTGTGTGTGGGGGGGGGGGGGGGGGGGACTTGTTTTTTTATGCTTCTGTGTCCTGCTGATATTTCATATCTCATTTAAATTCTTGTCTTGGAAACACCTACCGAAAGTGAGGGGAATTCCAATCTTAGCCTAGGTTCACACCTATGCGTTTTCTGGTGTGTTTTGCGTTTTTGAACATTAATTTTTGATGCGGGTTCATTGAAGTCTGTAATACATAAAACGCAGTATGCTGTGGGGAAAAAAGGCCCTGGCCCTTTCCAAAAAACGCAATGGCTCAAAATCCACGTTAAATGGACTGTAGTGCGTTTCTGCAAAACGCACTAAAAAAGGCATAGGTGTGATCCAAGGGATAAGCTGCCCAACGATGGATCGAAATTTCGATGCAACTAGGGCCGTTCCTGCTTAGCAGAAGTCGATCTTTAGTTGTCAAACAAGAATGTTGGAAAATTCCCGGGACTGTTGCAGCTGATAATCAATGTATTCTGACAGCGGAGGAGTCCCATTGTCAGAAAACAATGACAGCTGCAATGATTCCTCCATCGAACTTACATTTCTAGATACATGAATCCATTTGTTGTTTTTTCGATCAGCCCTCTGGCTGATCAAAAAAAAAAAACACACACACAAAAACGAGGCATCTGTTGCCAGCTCTAGACAGTTGTCCCTAGAACATTTGTCCCTATATTCGAAGATTTCATCTCACCTCTAGGAATTTCACTTTTTTCCTGAGTGACAATAGTCACCATGAAAAGAGAAAGTAAGGGGTTGATTTACTAAAGGCAAATAGTTGCTCCAGATCTTAGTAAATGAGATAAAGCTTAACTTTGCAAAGAATAGCCAATCTCATGCAATGGAAATTAAAAAACAGCATTTTTGCTTGCACATGATTGGATGATGGAAGTCAGCAGAGCTCTTCCTCATTTACTAAGCTCTGGAGCAATTGCACTTGCAGAATGCACCGTCTATTTGCTTTTAGTAAATCAACTCCTAAGTCTCCCACATAGACAGCAATAAAAACAGAGGGTCTAATCCTTCGCCACAATCTTTTACCTTTACATACACTTTAAAGGTGGAACCTATCATGGAAATCATGGAAAGGTCAGGCAGTACTTTCAGACACCTTGATGTCTGAAAAAGATTCATATAGGAAAATAGTTCAGCATTCGTGATCTACTTTGTCATTTTACATCTACTTTGTACTTTGTCATTTTGTCCACAACATTAAAAAGGGTCTCACACATCCTAAACAGGTTAGGTTATGCTTTATGCATGCTGAATGCAGATAAAGAAATATGAAAACATGTCTGCTGCTGCTTTCCTCCTGCCATGTTAAAGCAGAACCAAACCCGCCCACCTACATTTAATTGTTACCCAAAACAGTTACAGTTAAAGTGGTTGTAAAACCTTAAAAAACCTTCTGCATGGAGTTCCCCCCGCAGCCTCCCCTAAATACATACCTAAACCCGATGTTGATCCAGCGATGTGCACAAGAGCAAATGCACTCTCGGCTCTCTCCCTCCTCATTGGCTCAGATACAGCAGCGGGAGCCAAAAGGTTAGAGCACTTTGGTATTTACCACTTTAGTACTAACTGCAACTCTCAACAATTTTTCCAAAGAAAGGAGCCTTAAAACATCTCCTACAGTATTTAACTGAAGTATTATGTACTAAAGTCAACTGGGGAATAGATGGCGCCTATTTAATTTAAATCCTATAAAAGCTACAAAAAAGGAGCTTCAGGACTACATGCGGATGAAGAAAAATACCAGTTTAACATGTCTGCCCTAACTTAAGCTGGCCATACACCATTAGATTATCTGCAGATTTTCTATGGTTAGATGGAAAAAGTGGGAGATTCCTCCATCCACACAGTTAATATACATGGACAAATCTGTTGCACTTTTTCCATCTAACCATAGAAAATCTTCAGATAATCTAATGGTGTATGGCCAGCTTTAATCCTTGAAATGATCCTTGAATATTAAGGTGATGCTGTTGCTATAAGAGTTGTACTATAATGTGTGCTCTACCAGGACTTCACCCCATTCCCTATGATTCGTATAATTAAGCCAGTTGGGTGAAATACATCAGCAAGTGGGGTCCTGGTGGGGACACATAATTTCAAGTAAAATAAAGCTTCATACATAATGGAAGATGGAATGTGGCTACAACCTTTGTAATTTTTGTGTAGCAACAGGGTTGCTTTAACCTCAATCTACAACTTAACCTATTCCTCTCCTAATCATTAACTTTTACCCTTAACCACTTGTGTACCACCCGGCTGCAATGTCCTGCGGATGGGCGGCACGCACAGGCAGAGTGAAGAAGCAAAGCAGGAATGAGAAACGTAGGCAGTGTTTCTCAACTCCAGTCCTCAAGGCGCACCAACAGGTCATGTTTTCAGGATTTCCCTCAGCTGAAACGGCTGTGGTAATTACTAAGGCAGTGAAACTGATCAAATCACCTGTGCAAAATAATGGAAAGCCTGAAAACATGACCTGTTGGGGCGCCTTGAGGACTGGAGTTGAGAAACATTGACGTAGGCATCTAGTAGTAAAAGCAGCATACTTTACACATACAACACATTTACTAAAGGCAAATCCACTTTGCACTACAAGTGCACATGAAATTGCACTGAAAGTGCACTTGGAAGTGCAGTCGCTGTAAATCTGAGGAGAAGATCTGAAATGAGGGGAAGCTCTGCTGATTTTATCATCCAATCACGTGCAAGCTAAAATGCTGTTTTTTATTTTCCTTGCATGTCCCCCTCGGATCTACAGCGACTGCAATTCCAAGTGCACTTTTAGTGCACTTTCAAGTGTAATTTGCACTTGTAGTTTGCACTTGTAGTGCAAAGTGGGGTTGCCTTTCGTAAATAACCCCCATAGTTACATAGTTACATAGTATGCAAGGTTGAAAAAAATCCATCAAGTCCAACCTATGTGTGTGATTATATGGCAATATTACATTGTATATCCCTGTATGTTGCGGTCGTTCAGGTGCTTATCTAATAGTTTTTTGAAACTATCAATGCTCCCCGCTGAAACCACTGCCTGTGGAAGAGAATTCCACATCCTTACCGCTCTTACAGTAAATAACCCTCTACGAAGTTTAAGGTGAAAGCGATATTCTTCTAATTTTAGTGAATGGCCGCGTGGCTTATTAAATTGCCTTTCGCAGAAAAGTTTTATCCCTATTGTGGGGTCACCAGTATGGTATTTGTACATTGAAATCATATCCCCTCTTAAGCGTCTCTTCTCCAGAGAGAATAAGTTCCTTTATCGCAACCTTTCTTCATAACTAATATCCTCTAGACCAGTGGTTCTCAACTCCAGTCCTCAGGGCCCACCAACAGGCCAGGTTTGCAAGATAACTGAAATACATCACAGGTGATATAATTTGCTGCTCAGGGATTGCAGTATTCTAGTCTGCATCTCACCAAGGTAATACATAAAATCTGGCCCGTTAGTGGCTCCTGAGGACAGGAGTTGAGAACCACTGCTCTAGACCCTTTATTAGTTTTTTTGCCCTTCTCTGGACTTTCTCCATTTCCAGCACATCCTTTCTGAGGACTGGTGCCCAGAACTGGACAGCATACTCCAGGTGCGGCTGGACCAGAGTCTTGTAGAGTGGGAGAATTATCGTTTTATCTCTGGAGTTAATCCTCTTTTTAATGCATGCCAATATTCTGTTTCCTTTACTTGCAGCAGCTTGGCATTGCATGGCACACATTTAACCCCTTGATCGCCCTAGATGTTAACCCCTTCCCAGCCAGTGTCATTCATTAGTACAGTGACAGTGTATAATATTAACAATGATCACTGTATTAGTGTTACTGGTGATTTCAGTGGCAGTTAGTCAGTTCCCCAGTGTCAGTTAGTGTCAGATTGCCCACCACAGTATCGTAGTCCCATTATAAGTCGCTGATCACTGCCATTAGTAGTATAAAAAAACAAATTCCAGTATTTATATATACGCTGTATATATATACCATAGTTTGTAGGTGCTATGACTTGCACGCAAACCAATCAATATATACTTATTGGGACTTTTTTTTTATTTTTATCAAAGACATGTAGCAGAATACATTTTGGTCAAAATTTATAAGGGGATTAGATTAAAAAAAAAAAATGTATTGGATATGTTTTGCAACAGAAAGTAAAAATATATAGTTTTTTTCTAAATATTCTGTATTTTTTCATTTATATAGCAAAAAATACAAAAACCCAGCAGTACTCAAATACCACCAAAAGAAAGCTCTTTTTGTGTGAAACAAAATTATATAAATGTCATTTGTCTACAGTGCTGCATAACCGCGCAATTACCAGTTAAAAAATGCAGTGCTAAATAGCAAAAAATGGCCTGATCATGAATGGGGTAAAATCTTCTTGAGGTCATGTGGTTTTATAATGAATCCTCTCACCCCCGCCTCATAAGTATCTTATACTTGCTATACGCATTTTTCTATGAATTTCTACCACATTCAACCATCTTTTAATCAATCACAAAAGCAATTGGCAAGACCAAAGATCAAGGCAATCTACCACCAACAGTTTTTATCCTCTTGTGATTTTGTTGAAAAAAACTGTTAGTGGTAAGTTGCTTTGACATGTTGAGATTTTTTGCAATCAAAAGCTGGTTCAAAGTGGTTGAAAACCACTAAATTAATCTGCTGCCTAATGCTACTTAACCCTTAAAAACACTTACTCAATATTTCATATTAGAGCTGAAAGAATCTGTTAAGCCAATTGGCTTGATACTCACAAGTGCTTAGCAAAGCATTTGGTTCTCTTCACAGCAAAACAAATTCTGTCTGCACCATGTTTACAATTTATTGTTGTGCCACTCGTACTCTTCAATGGCCGCCTCTTGGGAGAGTGCTGATGAAAAAGCCAGTGCAGAAAATGTAAAACAAGAGCTTCGGATACACAGTGCCCTTAGAGATGTGTTTTCCCTGTTTACTGGCCTGTCCTCCTGGGACCCACTGCAGTGGTATGGGCTGCTAAGACATCAGTTCTATTTTAACTCTATAGAGTTTAACATTTTACGTGGTTCTAAAGCCTGAAGGTTTTTTAGCTTATAGCATTTTCTGCATTAAGGTAAAAACCTTCGTAATGCAGCTCCCCCAGCCCTCACTAAGTACCTACTATCTTGATCCAGCGAAGTGCGCAAGAGAAAAAAGCTCCCTCCCTCCTCATTGGCTCAGACACAGTAGCATAAGCTACTATTGGCTCCTGCTGCTGTCAATCACAGCCAATGAGGAGGGAGCAGGGGTGGGTTGAGCTGCGCTCTGTGTATCTTATGGACACACAGAGCCAGCTTGGGAGCGAACACAAACGAGTGCCATCATAGAAAGTGGTTTGCTAGGGGGGCACTCAGAGAAGGGGGGGGGGATTCAGGAGAGCAGGATGAGGAGGGGAGGATGAGGAGGACCATTGCAAATAGGAAAAAAAAAAAGAACATTTACAATCACTTTAAAGTGGATTTAAACCTCAGATTTGAAATCTGAAAAAAGCACATATTTCTATAGTGGTTATTTCTCTCTCCAAACTACTAAGTGTCATTTCACTCTGGTGTCTAGTTCCTCTGCTATCAGCATGAGTCACTTCTGTCAACTTTTCCTGACACCAAGAGAAAAAAGGTGACAAGGGAGGGATCTCCAGCTGATCGTGTTCTGTGTGAAGGGGGTGTGTCTCTTCCCTCCAATCAGCTCTCAGAGCTCTTGTACAGTGTGTAACTGCAGGTCCTGGCCCCCTGCTTTCTGAGTGTCTAAAAAATCATTTTAATCTCTGAGTTTTACAAGGATATACAGGGCATAAGGCTGCAAATAAACAGGTACAATCTATGTAGGATATGTTTCACCTCTGTGGATCACCTGAGGCCATTCACTTCAGTGAGTATATGTAAGGGTTTACACCCACTTTATAATTAATGAATACATTTCCACATTTCAAACTAATAGTACTTACAGTAAAAAGCAAACCTCTTTGCTTTTCTCAAGATGATCTTTGATTTTTAAAATGTTTCTACAATTTGCTGCAGAGCCACTGGGGCTCATTGTTGCAGCTTCCGGGTCAGCTAACCCTCACTTTGCTTTGGAAGCTGTAACCGGACCCCACTGGTAAGAAGGTGTCAGGCTGGCTTGTGCCTTCTGGGCCCTGGATTCTGCATTAGGCACTCACCCTCAGTGCAATGTGCTGAGTTACCCGCAGAGTGCTTTACAGGTCCAGAGGCCATGGTCCACAAATCTGGGGCACCCTATTCCTGGAGACTTCTTTGGGAGAATGCCCACAGGGATGGTGAAGATCACCGTACAGGGTATGTCCCCTGGATCCTGCCTTCTTACCTGCTTTTGGAGGATTGTTGCTTAAGTGCTGGCTGCAACGCTGGGAGGAGAGGGAGTGGCAACACAATTTTGAAGATATGGTACAGTCTTACTGCTTGTGGGCCTCTACTAAGCTTGCACAGCCTTCTTTGGTTGTTTGTTCTGTGCATGTGCTCAATTTTAGACTACACACATAGTCTGGCTCACTCTCTCCCCCAATATCTGTTCAGCTGTTCCAACACCCCAAACCTCTCGGACATTATCAGGATCTCTGCTGCCTCCAGGGACTAGTCACAGACAATATAAGCTTTTCCTTTTCGGACAGTATATTGTGAGTTCCCCTTGTAGTAATCCCTTACATACAGTAATATTTTGACAGAGGGGAGAGGCCCTGCTGACCTTTCTAGCTTACAGTCAGCTAACAGTTCTGGAGGGGGTTGCATTGTACCCCCTTAGGGTCCTAACACTGAAAACCTGGACCACTGTCCCCTGCCTAAGTTGCTACCCTCTCTGGCGGCTTTAACCTCTTCAGAGTTGGATCACTCTTACTGCTTATCCAGAGTGGAGTTTTCTCTCAGTATATCTGATGCAGGAGTCGCAAACGGTCTCCCAAGCCCTCTCTTCCAGTGGTGTCCATCTCTATTTTTCCTCTAGCTGCAACTGTTTCTGCAAATTTAGCTGAATAAAAGGTAAAATTTCCATTATTGAGGACCTGGTACATGAAGAGTTTCAATCTACTAACAAGTATTCCAAATTTGGGGATACAGCTTTGTTCCTTATTGATACAATGTGCACATACCTTGACCTGGAGCATCATGCACCAGCCATGCCAAAGGTCACCAGCCTGGGTTCTTTAAAGTGTCTCCAACCTGCCAAAACCTTTCCAGTATATTTGACTTTGAAGTCCATTTTGTATGGAAACTGGCCTAAATCTTGGCCAGTTTCCAAAATCTTCACTTTCCCAAATGCTGACAAAACCTTCACTTTCCCAAATGCTTTTGCCCAGCTATATACTATTGAGGAAAGGTTCCTAAACAAGTGGACTGTCCCTGTTGTCGAGCCAACCATCCCATGTCTAAACAAGACTTAAGCCCTGTACACACGATAGGATTTCCTATGGATTCTAATCCGATGGATTTTTCCATCGGAAATCCGACGAAGCTGACTTCCATCAGTCTTGCCTACACACCATCAGTCAAAAATCCGACCGTCCGAAACGCTGTGATGTAAAACACTCCGACAAGCCGAGAAAAACGAAGTTCAATGCTTCTGAGCATGCGTCGACTTGATTCTGAGCATGTGTGGGTTTTTTGTCGGAATTTGCTATCGTTTTTTTTCCCATCGGATAAATTTAAAACATTGTGACAGGGGTCACTTTGGGAACAGGGTAAGCAAGAAAATAATGGACATTAAGAATATGTCTTGGATTGCTTTAAAATGGGACAGTGATATTTTTCCACAATATTCCCCAGGATATCTGTAAAGAACTATTTACTGTTTGATTATGAACTCAACAGGTTAACTGAAAAAGTGACTCCTTCATATTGTTGGGACACATACTGTTAGATGCTAATGTCACCAACTCCAGCCCACCTGCCTGTTGTGATGTAAATGAATCTAGGATGGCTTCTGAGGATCTTTCATTGTGATAATTGACCCTGTATTGTGTGAAAAAGTCCTTTGATAATGTGTACTGTAGTTTAAGGAGACAGTAAGGCTAGCCTAAAGGTCATGTGTCTGAGTCATCAGCTGTAGTTAATTAGCTCGTGTAAATTAGGTCTGGTCAAAGGTGTATTGTCAGAGGAAAATGAGGAGAATGTAAGAACCTCCTCTCTTGGTGTATAAAACTTGTAGTTTTTCAATAAAGGTGTCAGAACAGTTGGAAACCTCATACAGAGCGTTTGTCTCGTATTTCTGGGAGAATTATTCCTATGGGTCTCGGTCGCCTGACTGTGGAGTGTCTGGTAGCTGATGTGTGTTCGGGAATGGAATTTATTTAAACTACATTAACCCCTGTCGTTACATTGGTGGCAAGCAGCGGATTAATTCCCACAACCGGAAGGACAGCTACAAGAGGACACAGGCCAATGGAGGCACAGTATGAACGGCTAAAGCGCTCTACCCTCAAGGACTTACTGGAGAACCGGGGAAGACCGGCCAACAATCATAAGAAGAGGGACATTATCAGAGAACTAGTCGAAATGGATAGAACCGAAAGGCCCAGCGTAACAGACAGGACACCCGAAGAGGCAAGTTTTGATCGGGCTGTTAACATAAGACTGGCACATTATGGAACTAACCCTACAGCGGAGATCATAGACCGAGTTATAGCGGCTGTGGACGTAAATTTGCTACCCCAAAGAGGTGCTGCAGTAGTAGAAGTCAGAGCAGCACCAACTGAAAGGAGAAAGATACATTTGACTGCTTTTAAAATTTTTATTGAAACTGAAGGGGAGATTGATGGATACCTGGCGGATTTTGAACGGCAATGTGCCCTACACCGGGTGCCCACAGAGGAATGGGTTACCATTTTGTTTGGGAAATTGTCCGGCCGGGCCAGTAAAGCGTTCAGGGCCATCCCAGATGAGGATATTATGAACTATGGACTGGTAAAAGAAGCACTTTTGGCCAGGTATGCCGTAACACCGGAGGCATACCGGAGGCGGTTCCGAGAGACGAGCAAGCAGACTGGAGACTCGTATACCAAGTGGGCATGCCGCCTACACCGCACGGCATCCCACTGGGTCCCTGGATGCCAAGCAGAATCCGGGGAAGAGGTGCTGCAGGTGTTCCTGCTGGAGCACTTCTTTGACAAACTGTCACTGGAAGTCAGAGAGTGGGAACGGGACCGAAAACCTTTCACCTTGCCTGAAGTAGCTTGCCTGGTGGACGAATACACAGACGCCCGCAAACTGGATAACCCTGTGGTCAAGACAACAGCTCGGGTGGATTATCGATCAGCGGCACCCCCTCCAGCTATCGCCTACCAACCACAGTCGTACCGCCCTACAGCACCACCTCCAGCGGCCACTTATTCTCAGCAGCCCAGGTTCAACTCCCAGGACTACTCACAACCCATCAGGTGTTTCGGATGTAAACAGCTAGGGCACAAAAAAAACAGACTGTCCATTAAATTCAGCCAGGCAGTCCCAGTTGTGGAGACAGCCAGCAGGGGGGAACCCACGCACATCCATGCCTGTGGCACACTGCGTTGAGGAGGAAGAACATTGGGGCGTCCTGCACGAGGCTGATCCAATACAAGCAGCTAACCGGGACAACAGGCAGCAACACAGGCAGACTATCTGGGTCAATGGAAAGGTAGCCAATGGCCTACGTGATACTGGCGCCACCATGACCCTACTACAGAAGAACCTCATCCCAGAGAGCCAACATACCGGAGACACTGTAGCCGTAAGAGTAGCGGGAGGCACCGTCTTCCGGCTACCCGTTGCCCGTGTTCACCTGGATTGGGGGGTTGGTCCGGGACACATGAATGTGGGGGTGATGAAGGATTTGCCAGCGGATGTACTACTGGGGAATGATTTGGCCCCCCTTGTTTCTGCTTACGCCCCGATGGGCCCGGCTGAAGCCAACCCAGTGACTACCTGTGCCCAGACCCATGCTGCTGGAACCGGCCCGCTTGCGGCTGAGAACTGGGTAAGACTATCTCCCCCGACATGTACCTTAGATCAGGCAAAATATCACAGTCTAGAATTGGAATGTGACAAGTTGGCCAGGGAGAAATCAGAGATGCAACGACACTACGTCATGTATTATGAGATGTCCCATGGCTTGAACATTGAAATGCACAAACAGGCTGAAATTGTCAAAAGGTTAAATGGGATTTGCGCCCAGGTTTTGCCTTACCTCTCCCAAGAGCATCAGCAACAAGTTTTGGGAGCCATTGAGAGAGCAAAGCAAGTGACTGTTCCAGAACTGAATTCCATTATTCGCCCTGCAACCTTACAACTTCACCATCAGCTACTGACCCGGTAAGCAAAATGGCAATGCTGATGGGTTGTCCAGGCATTAGAGGAATGGAACTATGGACTAACTTCGGAGTCAACCCATCTGGGGTCTCCTCCTGTGTTAGTCTCCTGCCGAAAGGGGAGATGTGTGACGGGGTCACTTTGGGCACAGGGTGAGCAAGAAAATTATGGACATTAAGAATATGTCTTGGATTGCTTTAAAATGGGACAGTGATATTTTTCCACAATATTCCCCAGGATATCTGTAAATAACTATTTACTGTTTGATTATGAACTCAACAGGTTAACTGAAAAAGTGACTCCTTCATATTGTTGGGACACATACTGTTAGATGCTAATGTCACCAACTCCAGCCCACCTGCCTGTTGTAATGTAAATGAATCTAGGATGGCTTCTGAGGATCTTTCATTGTGATAATTGACCCTGTATTGTGTGAAGAAGTCCTTTGATAATGTGTACTGTAGTTTAAGGAGACAGTAAGGCTAGCCTAAAGGTCATGTGTCTGAGTCATCAGCTGTAGTTAATTAGCTCATGTAAATTAGGTCTGGTCAAAGGTGTATTGTCAGAGGAAAATGAGGAGAATGTAAGAACCTCCTCTCTTGGTGTATAAAACGTGTAGTTTTTCAATAAAGGTGTCAGACCAGTTAGAAACCTCATACAGAGCGTTTGTCTCGTATTTCTGGGAGAATTCTTCCTATGGGTCTCGGTCGCCTGACTGTGGAGTATCTGGTAGCTGCTGTGTGTTCGGGAATGGAATATATTTAAACAACGTTAACCCCTGTCGTTACAAACATGTTCTATTTTTTCTCACTGATGTAAAAAAGACCGATGGAGCCCATACACAATCTTTTTGTTCGATGAGAAAAGTCCATCGGACTGTTTTCATCAGTAAAACCGATCGTGTGTACAGGGCGTAACTGTTTCTGTGGAGGACATCCCAGTGTTTAAAACCCTTGTGAATAAAATGTTGAAAGCCCTTTCTTAGGCCTTGTTTTCCTTTGCAGGCCCAGCACTGCAACCTGCTATTGTGGTCATGTCCATCTGCAAGACGTTGGCTATCTGGTCCAAAGACATAGTTCTATACTGACAGATCGTTCTGTCATCCAACAACTGGCATTCTTGCCTTTGGCACTGTTCTATTGTATTGACAGGCATCAGTGCAAGAAATGCCTCTTGTGTATGTGCTTTAATGGGGGAATGCATCTTGGGGAACCCTTGGACAATTTGGTACCCTTTTGCTTCAGAAAAAGAAGATGAAACCTCCTTTTGGGAAACCCTCTTCTTTTTCAGAGCCTAAGAAGAGTTCCTTTCATTGCTCCCAGGTCTTGATCTCCATGGCAAAGCCTGAAACTCTGATTATCAAAAAGTCCTTGGTCCCCAAATCCTCCAGCTCAATGAGCATGTTTTCCTCTAAATGTGGGGTGTCCTCACTTATTAAAGTGGAGGGACAGCTGCTGGCCTTCTCAGCCAACTGTTCCTGAGACAGATCAGACTTTTGGGTCCAGAACCTTGGTTTCTACCTCCATACTGCATACCTGCATACAGGAGTGCTCTGGCCACCACAGACTCATAAAAAATCGATAGCATCGTCCGGCTGATGTTAAAGGAACTCAGTCTCCTCAAAAAGAGGCGACTCTGGCCCTTCCTATAGAGCACCTCAGTGTTTTTGCTCCAGTCCAGCTTATTATCTATGTGCACCCCAGGCACGTGTAACTCTCTACTACCTCCACATCCACTCCTTGGACCGAGATCAGGGTCATTGGGGTTGATCTGCAGTCATGGACTGCGTAATTGCTGCAATTGTGCAACAAACTTGTGAAGCCTGGCAAGTCTAGCAATAGCTTAGCAAGTCATTTTTAAACTTGCAGCACAATTGCTTGCTACTGTATCTGGGATATGGCTCTATCCAAGATTTTTATCTCTCAGGACACATTCTAGACTCGCTGCTCTTATGCTATGACTCTGCAGTCCAAGAGGTGCCTGACTCTGAACTTTTACATAAGGGTTCTGAGCTTAATGGTGGTTTTTCCTGCATGCTGAGTTTCATGTCAGACCATTGAAATGCAGCAATCTGGCTGTGTGGGACAGAAGGACTCAGTCCCTGGATTGTCACATATGCCTAGCCCGCAAAACTAGGCTTGACCTGGCATAATGGGTCCCGAGTTCAGTCCTGGAGTCGGGAAAATCCATCCTCCAATTGGTTTGAAAGGTTTGCTCAAGAAATCCCAGCCTGTCGGGACAATTCCTGTATACCCTATCAGTATAAGTGACTTGGTTGCTGGAGAAAGCTGATCTCACAATCAACTTTCTGAAGTCTAGAGGGATTCAATCATCCCTACAATACAGGACCTTTAGACTGCAAAGTCATCTAACCCAGATTCAGTGGGACAGTGCCACAACAGTGGCATACATCAACCATTAGGAAGGATCCAGAAGTCTTGCGGTTCAAAGAGAAGTCAACCAAAATTCTGGCTTGGGAGGAACTTCACATTTTAGCCCTGTCCACCATGCACATTCCAGGTGTGGAAAATTGGCATGCAGACTTTCTCAGTCATCAACACCTGGACTCCGCAATGGTCTCTTCACCCCAAGGTGTTTCAAGCCTTCTGTTGCAGATTGGGGGCGGTCCTGGGTATGGACCTTCTGGCTTGCAGATTCAACAACAAACTGACCAATACTCCCTCCACATTTACTCTACAAAAATTAGATGGAAGGCACTCCAGTGATTCTCAGCGAGCTGAACTGGCCCAGAAGGACGTAGTACTCAGACTCCCGGCAGGTTCTTCTTGGGCCTTATAATACAAGAAATAATACAAGAATAACTGCATGTGCAACTGTGCCTAACTCCAATAAAATAAATATTTAAAGCTAGCCATCACTGGAAAGTATTTCACACCCAAGTTCAAAAGTTAAAACAAAATAACTGTGCAATGCTAATAACGCTATCAGAATAAATACCTAAATCTTAAACCTGCCAAAACATAAAAATACATAAAAACCACATCAAAGATTGATGTAATAGTCCCAAAATACAAAAGTCCACACCATTCACAAAATGTCTTCGAAATCTATCTTCAGTATGTTTCTCAACACATATGAGGTAATATTCACACACAGCGTGCCTCCACCCTCTCTCCTCACAGGGTTTGATTGACAGCAGCAGAAGCCAATGGCTCCTGCTACTGCCCCCATGTCCAGTGAAGAGAGAAGATAGAGCAATGCTGCTCTTAGGTACAGCGATGGATCAAGATCTGAAGTTTGGGCTCAGGTAAGCATTTAGGGGGCATGGGGGGCTGACCACAGAAGGTTTGTTTTCCTTAATGCAGAAAATGCATTAGAGGGGTTGTAAAGTCTCATGGTTTCTCACCTTATTGCATTCTATGTCCTTCAGCTGCCCCCCAGACCCCCCCCTTTTTCTTACCTAGACCCTTTCCAGTTCCAGCGACGATCACGAGCCCAGCGGCTCCAGCCGCTGTCTCAGATCCTCATTGAATAGATTGATAGCAGCAGGAGCCATTGGTTCCTGCTGCTGTCAATCAAATCCAGTGACACGGGAGTCGGGGCGGGGCCGGGTCCTGCTGTCTGTGTCAATAAATGCAGCAGCATCACTCTGGAGCTCGCTCGCAAGGGTATGGAAAGTGGCTCTCCGTGGGGGCACCTGATGAAGAAGAGGAGCCAGGAACGCCGCCAGGACACCCCAGAAAAGGAGGATCAGGTCTGCTCTGTGCAAAACCCTTGCACCGAGCAGGTAAGTATGACATGTTTGTTATTTATTTTTATTTTTTAAATGAACCTTTACAATCACATTAAAGCGGAGTTCCACCCACTTTTAGAACTATTTATTAAAATCATTATTGCAGCATTTGGATGAAGCAATGGATTTTTTTTTTTTTTTTAATGAGAGCTTACCTAGATAGCAGTGTTTTTTATCTAGTTCTCGGCCTCTGACACCCGCGGATATGTCCGTCATATCCGGCGGTGCACTGTCTCCTGGGAGCAATGTGTCTTATTTTCCAGGGGTCAGTGTGGATGGCTGCCGCTCAGGTTGCCATCATAACGGCGCGGGCACTTCCGACGACGTTGCCCGTTGTGATGGCAATGTCATAAGTTTCCAGCGATCATTTCCTACTGAACATGCGCGAGAACGGGCGGTGCATGCTGGTCATTCAGCTGCACCGTATCCCAGAAGACATTGCTTGTGGGCTTCACATGCCCACAAGCAAAATGGGAACTTACAACCAAGTGGAATAAAGGGTATTTTTTTAATCTAATATATTTATTAGAGGGGCGAATGTTATTAAAATCGTCAGTAGTATTAATGTATGGCATGAGCCGAAGTTAGGCTTATAAAAAAATAAATACAAATTTTGGCGGAACTCCGCTTTAAGGTAAAAAAAACTTGTGTCTTTTCAACCACTTTAACTTTTAAGCTGGCCATACATTATACAATTTTAATATTTAATTTCCTATGAATGGTTTTGGTAAATCTGAAGGAACATTGTACAGGAAAATTGTATGGCCCGCCTAAGAAAAAATCCTTTAAATAATATTTAATAAAGTACCGTATGCCATGGTCAATTATTTTGCAATTATTGCTTAAAAATAATAACTTAAATTAAAAAGCTTTTTTTTTTCTGAGTCAAACACCAAACACCATTATAAAAATACTTGTTTGTGCTCTTGTTTAGTACAGGACAAACTTTGATTTAACAAGACACTACCCAAAGGCAGCGCAGATATAGTGGGCTCAATTCACAAAACTAACACACCAGGATAAGTATATATATATA
Organism: Rana muscosa; assembly: GCA_029206835.1. NCBI lineage: Eukaryota > Metazoa > Chordata > Amphibia > Anura > Ranidae > Rana > Rana muscosa. The sequence goes on along the minus strand of CM055116.1, from coordinate 597,129,723 downwards.
TTTTTTGAATAGGTTATTTTCAGTCCAATGAGATTTGAAAATTGCAGTCACTTGGCTATAACAGAGATACCTTCCTAGTGTTAACTTTTTGTGAATTGGGCCTAATGTCTTAACACATGTGCCTTCAGTAGCAAATTCTTATCCATACAGCAGAATAGAAGCAGGCTGTAAATTCTGATTAGGGGGTACCTGTCTTTCACATACTTTTGGAGTAACCTTAGAAGTACAGGTAAGAGGAGAGGGGGAGCAGACAGAGTGCACTGTATCAACTCCACATACTATCTGTTGGGACACCTAAATAATTCACTGATCCCTCACCTTCCATCTGGGGAGCAGCAAGATAAGCAGCTGCCAAGCCTACAAGACACAAGCAGGAGGGAGGCAATAGAGCAGATAGAGATCACATAAATATATGTCACATATTGCAGGACTGATTTATACTGCTTCATCCACAAGTATTGCATTCTGTAAAATGATGGAAATCTGTAATACCAAAGCAATTCCTGTACATTTATATGTGCCATTTGTATTTGTTTTGTGCATAAAAAATGTCACAAATAGGGTCTGCTGTGTGATGCCAATGCAAAATAAAAAAAATAAAAAAATGTTATTGGATATAAGATGCGTCTTTTACTGATAAATGTGTGTAATAAATTGGTTTACCGCAGACAGTCTTTGGGGAAGCCAGAACATGTGTGTCAGAAGATGTAAGAGTCAGTTCACACCACATGCAGTCCAGTGTGGGGTTTTTTTATGCATTAAAAACGCATGGAATGTAGGTTATATGGTTTTCAATGGCATAGTTAACAGCAGTTCCAGGGCGTTCCAGTTCCAGAACAAAAAGTAGAACATGCTGCATTTTTCCTGCACTAATCTGTACTGGAAAACGCATTAAAAACACACCGGAACGCATAAAAAGCACACCGGACCCCAGTACAGGGAAAAAAGAAAAACAGGGAAAAATAAAAAAGCATCTGGAATGCATCTGGAAACACATCAAAAATGTACCTGAATGCATCAAAAATGCGCATGCCGAAACGCATCTGGAATTGGATCTGGAGTGTGTTTTGTGGTGTGAACTGGCCCCCAAAACATGATACTGTATGGAAGTGCAGACCTATACTAGACACATTAATTATGGTTGAAGACCTATACTAGGCACATTAATTAAGGCTGCAGACCTACACTGGACGCATGCATTATGGCAATCACACAAACATGAATGTGCACTGACCTATAACAACCAATTAGAAATACTTTCTCATTCTGCTGGTTGCTCTAAACTAATAAAAGTTTTACATTTGTTTTAATACCTGTTACTGCAACTTGCGCAACACCTTTGCTCTTAAAAATGTTTCCAACTACAGCTTCTAGTCCTTTGACCTTTTTCTTTTATTTTGCCAATAATATAGATCTAAATATTGAAACTTTTGATTACAAATTGTCTTAATCTGTACAGTGTGCTGGTTAAAATGTATTTGAAATTGCTATAGAACTGTCATGGTGCCATGACTATGGCAAGCATCAAAGTGCCTGTTGTGAAAAAATAGGCATGGCTTAGAAGTGCTTTCAAGTATTAATGGCCCATGCAGAATTATTATTAATATTATTTATAAAAAAATAGATTGCCATGTGTTGAAAAGCTAATTTAGAGAGATCATCATTAAGCCCAATCTAAAAACATTTTGGAAAAAAAACATTGGCTTTTTCTGTGAAGGAAACAGTGTTTATGGTGGTTCAATACCTCTAATGGCTGGTGTAGATGGGTGCTTAGCAAATGGGGTCTTCCCCCTCAGGACTTCTCGATGCACTCATTCGTCATCCCGTTTTTCCTTGTATGTTCACCCACACCTTTTGTGTTGATTCCAGGCTCCCTTCCGACCTTGATCTGGATCGTCAGAAACTCCTTCATTTACTGGGCCTCCTGACGTGTTGAAATCCAGAGCTACTGGAGGAATTTGGGTTTTTGCCTTTTCAGTTGCCAGAGTCCGTTGGCATGGGCTGCAAGGTTTATGTTGGTCTCAGGTACTACCGGAATGCCTCCGGCTCTGCAAGTATGTTTCTAGCCCCATTATTTTGGTTGTCCACACTGGGGGTAATGACGTTGGTTACTCACATTCTGTGGACCTGATTTCTGCAATTAAGCAGGACATTACTCATTGTTGTGCTGTCTTCACTAATCTGGTTTTGTTTGGCAGAAATAGTTGCTTGCTTGGTTTGGGCACATCACATTCCAGACCCTTGCTTGGAACATTTTCACCAAAAGGTCAATTTCAAAATTTGTTCAGGGAATTGGGGGGATTGTGCTGTCACAGGGAGTTAGAGGGTGTAAATGATAACTTGTTGAGACCGGATAGTGTTCCCTTAAATTACATTGGCCTCGATATATTTAAACTCGGCCTTTAAAATGGTATGGAACAAGTGCTGGTTGCAGTTGGGCTCTCATCAGTTAGCCACTGACGTGCGTGTAGCATTTTTTGACCTCGCCAGCATTAAAAGTTTCCTTAATGGGCTATGCCCTTGATTAGAAGTTGGGTCAGTCTAATGTCTGTCCAGCACTCATGGTAAAGACAGGGCCTTTAGACTTGGTCAAGTTAATGTTCAAGCGTGCTCACAGTATAACTGTGACTGGCACTGGATTAAGTTTTTACGTTGGAAATTATTTGTGTTGGAAATTTTTTAATAAAGCTGTGGCCTTACACTTTCCAACTTAATCGGTCTATGTGTTGTTGTTTTTTGGGGGAGGCGGCAAGGTTACTGAATAGTGGTGTTGGGTCTTTAAGCCTATGCTCCTCAGCAGTCATGAAGGCCCCTTGAGCTCACAGGGAAAGAGAGTCTTGACTGATGGGGGCATAGTGAAGAAATGGGCGCAGAAGCGCGCTATATGCAAAGTAGCTTTTTAATGATTAGCTACCTAGACATAGGTGGGGGCTTGGCCTGAACTCCAATAAAATTCCTCACTGAGGGAACCATCAGCGCCTTGAGCAACTACAACTGGGAAGAGTTGCCCGCCCACCTGCCCTTTAGCTGGTGTTGTCACAGCTTTGTCAGCGGTTTTTGACATTGCCAGCATTAAAAGTTGCCTTAATAGGCTATGCCCTTGATTGGAAGTTGGGTCCATCTAATTTCTGTTCAGCACTCATGGTAAAGACAGGCCCTTTATACCTGGTCAAGTTAATATTCAAGCATGCTCACAGTATAACTGACTGGCACTGGTTTAAGTGTTTACGTTGGAAATTGTGTTGGACATTTTTAAACAAAGCTGTGACCTTGCCCTTTTCAACCTAATCGGTCTATGTGTTGTTGTTTTTGTTTTTTTTGGGGGGGCAAGGTTACTTAATAGTGGTGTTGGGTCTTTAAGCCTATGCTCCTCAGCAGTCATGGCTGATGTAAATGGGTGCTTAAAAAGTCACAAGAGCTTTGTCTGGGCAGTGAATGTCAGTTTTGTTGAGCTCAGTGGAAAGGGTCTCAATAGGACACTGTCCAATTGAAATGCTTTGCACAGTGCTCAGCAGAACAGCCAAGAAATGTGAACATAGTGGAACTGCTGCTTGCAGAGTTCTTTTTCGAAGAACATAAGCAGCAAGCGTGATAATTCTGGTTATGCTGAGTGTAGCTAAATGCACACAGTGCTCAAATGTCATCTTTTCTAACAGGGCCGTGTGACACATTCAGCACAGTGTGCTTTTTTTTTTTTTTTGGACTATCACAGTGAATGGAGAGAGCAGGTGTTAGACTACCCACTGACAACAAATTATGTAGGGTAGTAATTTTAGGAGATTGGCTAACAGTTCTCAACACTTTATAAGTGCAAATTAAATTATTAGATTATAAAAATAATAATATTGGGTTCTGTTCATTAGAAAGCTTTTGAGACTGGGATTTGTTTCTAGTAACAATTTTAGAAATTATAATCAAAGACATTGATAGAACAGATTTAGAGAACTGCTCAAAGCCATGGTTTGGCAATATGAGCCAGCATCAAGCAGAACTGTTACCAAACACACACACACTACTATATTAAATATACAGTATAGTGAAGATTACATTCAATAGCTACAAGTAGAAATCATTCTGCCCTAGGCATATTTTCAAAGAGCCTACACCCCTTTATCCCCAAGCATGTGACCTGAATATTACCAGAGACTTGGTATCACAACTAAAAATAAATTAATTTGTTGAGCTAAATACAAATAAAATGGAAACTAACAATAAAAGCTGCTGACACTAAATTGCTGGGTACAATTAGAAGAAATGGGAATAAAGGTGTAGCGCTTATATAAATATAACAACAAAGTTCATCAAAAATGTTCGATAAATCAGTCCAAAGTCCATTTAAGGTGTCTTCATATATGAAGGGAAAGTAAGACCATCACCATCACCCAATAGTACTGACCCTTACCGTCAGTGTATAGGGTATACACTTTTAAATGCACTAGATAATGGCACCACCAATCCTTCCTGCATGAGCCGATCCACTCCTCATATAAGACCATTAAAAGTAAGGATATCACTCCACTCTCAAAAAGACCTACTGCGGGCAAGCTCCAGCATCCACATAGATGTAAAGATAAAAAGGAACGCTCATTGCGCAATTATCTATACAAAACGATTTATTAAAAATAAAAATAATCCACTCACATTAAGTACATTAATGCTCAAGTAAGCATATAGAAACATCCAGCGTTTCAAACCAGTAAGATGGCTGCTACATCACCGCCTACGTCCTGCGTCACACGTCCCTAGCTCCACCCAATGTTTCGTCATAAGAAATGCGTCATCTGGGGCGTGGTTACGACGTGTGAGACATCTATTTATACGGAATGGGATGGTGATAAGGGCGGAAGTCAGGTGCGCTCCACAGCCCAGTAACCACTGTCTCCTAGACCTAGAAGTCACACTTAGACCTATTAAAATATAGGAACGCCGGCTCAATCCACAAACCAAAAGGTTATCAGGAAACATACCGCGTTACAAAACAAAAAATAGACAAAATACCAGGGGGTTAATGAAAAATAATCTATTCAACCCGGATGTAATAATAGTATACTATGCGTTCCACAGACCGGAAGTGATGAGCAACCGGATTGTAAGAGAAGAAAAAATGCAGTAAACTACAAATCCAATAATTTAATAATTAATTCAATAAAAGATATATATAAAAAAAACAAAACAATAATTAAATTGTAGAGTGGGAGAAGGAACTGTGTGAAGCAGGCAATGTAAATTCATATACACATTAAAAGGGGGAAAATACACCAGCAATAGATTTATATAACCAATACAGAGAAAAACATATATGTTAAACCTACATTAGAAACCAATATAAAAGTTTGTAAAAGAATTTGTAAAAAAATAGAAACAAAATTTCTAAAAATAAATAAAATGAAAAAGGATGACAGTAAAAAAATAAATAATAAATACAAAGTAACAACTCTTCTTAACCATTATTATTGAAAGAGTTGATAGCCCATTTGATGTTCATACCAAAGGAATTATATGTCTGGGCTTGATAAATCCATCTAGTCTCTAGACGGGAGACCTCCCCAACCATATTACTCCCCCTCCAGTGATCAGAGATCTTATCAATCCCCAAAAAGATGGTGCCTTCTGGTTTGCAATCATGTTTAAGGGCATAGTGCTTTGAGAGGCTATGTTTGAGAAAGCCCCTCTTGATGTTAGCAACATGCTCACTTAATCTGATATGCAACATGCGTATGCAACTGATGACAACTGATGATGTTTTAATAAGCTTGCATTTCAACCTACTGACTTAGTCAATAAACTATATTCTTTTTAACAGCAAACATAGAAGCAGATCTATAAACATTAGCTGAAGGTCTGGAGTGGATCTGAATTAAAAAGGTTACAATCTGAATGTCGTAGGTCGCATCCAGAAGAGTTAAATGTGCCTAAGCTGTATTCTGTCTTAAATTAATTGTGAAATTTAGGAGTGTACTTCCTAGTATGTGAGTGTGCTTAGGCAATCCTGTGCCTACAGGCTCATAACTGTACATATGCAGTTAAAGCGGTAGTACGCTGAGCTTTGTCACTGTTATTTACAGGTAAGCTTATAATAAATGCTTAGAAATCTAATAACAACAAGAGGGCACAATTATATGAAATAAATAAAAATATTGAAAATAAAAATAAAACTAGCTCTGGCTGCCCAAGTGTAAAACACTTCCCACATAAAAAAAAAAAAAAGACACTAGTCATTCAATATAAATTATACACAATATCCAGTGATGTTAATAAATTCAACACATTTATAAATGTGGTGTAAATTCCAACTATATTGAGTAAAACCCCCAATAACCGTCTTCTTGCAAAATCAAGTGTGAAGTAATCATTTCTACTTTATATTTAAAAAAAAAGTACTTCTCCATGTGGCCAGGTAATTTCTTTCTCGTACATCACGGGACACAGAGCGACATAGTCATTACTAATGGGTTATATAGATACCGTCAGGTGCTGGCACTGGCAACTTCCAAAACCGGAAGTACCCTCCCCTATATAAGCCCCTCCCATCCGGGAGCACCTCAGTTTTTTGCCAGTGTCTAAGGTGTTGGCCAAGAAGAAACATGTGTTTTTCACTGAGCTTGCGTACAGGTTCTTTTGGGCCTCAGTAAGCTATTCCGGATCCGACCAAAAAAGCTTCATAGCTAAACGGTCGGTACCCGGGCCTTGCAGAGAAGAGCAAGGTTTTGCCTGTAATGCTTCTCTTAGGAGAGCTGGACCCTGGGATCCAGAGCTCTGGTCATACCCACGACCAAGATGTTTTCTGTGCAGGGTGCTATACAGGTCCAGGGGAGTGGAATCCTTGGGAACCCGGTCCCTGAAGGTTTGATTACAATGCCTGCCGTGATAGGTGAAGTTTGGGCTTTTGTGGACCAAACAAAGTCCTGCGGCGGGGAACAGGTAAGTGGGGGCCCCCAGGAACTTGGTTCTATTGGGGGACCCCCAAGCCTAATTTGTCTTTCTGTCTGTTACCTAATGGTATTCCCGCAAAATTCTGTGCATGCCTGTAACTACTAAAAAAATGTAATAATTTTTAATGGTGGTCAAGAAAAAAAAAAATAAAAAATTTGTATATATATATATATATATTTAATATATTAGACTGCGGTACCTGTGTTTGTCCACTAGAGGCCGCTGTGGAATGTTTTCTTGTCATGTGGACTAGTTTCTTCTCAGCAGAGCAAGTCCAGGCAGATGGTGAGTTCTCTTATGGGAAACTGCTTCCTCTGCCATGTTGCAGTGCTCGTCCATCCCCCGGCCTGCGGCAAAGAGGGGCCCTGGCTCTTGTCCCTAGTTTCCATTTTTCGAAATTAGCGCCGAAGGCGCACGTGGCCGCGCACGTGCGCGTGCACGCGCCTCTATATATAGAGGTGAGCCGGGAAAGGGGGCGGAGCCTGGGGGATGACGCTCTGTGCGCGCCGCAGCGCTTCTGCGCATGTGCGGGCGTCCCAGCATGTTAAAAACCACAATTTTGTGTGGTGAGCTGGCTATGAAGTACAGAGACAGAGCTGGCAACATTTAAAGGCATACAGCAAGCGGTTGATACAGGCATCCCCTAGAAAGGCACATTAGTAGACACCAACTGTGATATAGCAGCAATTGTGCTAGACTATTCTCAGTAAAAGTGGTGTATTACGGCTGGAATACCTCAGCTTTAGGCTTAGGAAATATGCCGTCCAGAAGCTCCGGAACTGAATCTTCCAGGAAGCGAAGGGGGTCTCATCGGGCTCTGAGGATCTTGGGCATGCTTCTGCTGCACCAGTCTCCCCTGAAGTTCAGAGGTAAGTGACCGTAGAGACCCCACAGGGGTACTTGGTACTGTGGCTGTCCTCAGTTCACCTGCTCCTGTGTATGTAACAGAGGAGGTTTTTTCCTCAGCTCTGGGAGGATTAGAGAGAGATTGTCAATATTGATCGCTGCCTCCCTGTCAGGGAAAGCACGCCCGATCTCCGTCTCCTCCTTCAGAGTGCCTGTTAGCGGAGCAACAGTCCCATACAGGGATCGACCTGCCTGAAGGGGATCAGGATGAGGTTCATTCTGTTATAGAGGAATCAACAGTGGGGGAACCTTTTCTCAGCATCTCAAGCTGAAAGATTATGGGTTCAGTCTCTGACTAACATGGTCCGATCAGCATTTAAAAATGCACCTTGCGGAACCATCAACCACTACTGTATCCTCGTTGGGGTCGCTAGAAGCCCCCAGACTGTCTGTTCTTTTCCACTTCACCCTTTACTGAAAGGGCTTATTTACCAGGATTGGGAACGTCCTGAGAAAATATTTATTCCCCCAAGAGATTTCCGGTGGTCTATCCCGTGGAGGATAAGTTCATCAAAAAAAAAAATGGAAGGTCCCTACAGTGGACGCAGCCATCTCTTGTATATATAAATCACTGACATGTCCAGTGGATAATGTCCAAATGTTCAAGAACCCAATAGATAAAAGATTGGAGTCCTTATGAAAGTCTGCTTCTTTTTACAGCAAGCTTGGTGACACAACCAGCAGTAGCAGCTATTGGGGTCTGCTAAGCAGGGAAGGATCAGTTGAAACAGGTCTTGAGGGACTTGACAGATCAGCAGGCCCTTGCCCTAGATGATCTACCTAGAGCCTTATGCTTTGCGGTTGACGCCATAAAGGATTCAGTCCATCAGGCCTCCCGCCTTACGCTGTCTATAGTACATATGCGTAGGCTTCTATGGCTCAAAAACTGGTCTGCTGAAGCTCCCTGTAAAGAATGGCTGGTTAGCGTCCCATTTCATGGTGAACGCTTATTCAGGGAAAACCTGGACAAATATATCCAGAAAATTTCCAGCGGTAAAAATACGCTCTTGCCGGTTAAAAACAGAGTTAGAGGTCCCTCTTTAAGAGGCCTGCTTCTCCAGTCCCTGGGGCATCGGCTGTGTAACAGTTCCGACGGCCTCCTCGGTCAATTCCCGGGGGTAAAAAACAGGGACAATAGCAGGGTAATGAGAAACCCTGGGTCAGGGGAGGTACAAAACCTCCCCCAAAGTTAAATTCATGAAGGGTCCCCCACTCAGTCGGGTGGGGGGAGGACTCCAGTTGTTCGCAAGAGACCGGGCGGGACACGATCAAGACAGATAGGTGCTCTCCGCAGTATGTGGGGGATACAGTTTGGAGTTAAAAGACTCTCCTCCTTCCCATTTTTGAGGTCAAACGTGCCAAGGGATCCCCGGAAGAGAGAGTCCCTCCTGTTGGCACTAGAACAACTATTACTCCAAGGAGTAATTATGGAGGTTCCCCTGGAAGAATGAGGGTTCGGGTTTTACTCAAACCTCTTTACAGTCCCGAAGCAAACGCGGACGGGAGGCCCATATTAATTCTAAAAGGGCTATACAAATTCCTGTATATCAGGACTTTCCGATGGAGTCGATCCGCGGTGGCCACTGCCCTACAAGGGGAGGATTGGTTAGCCGCGATCGACATCAAAGATGCTTATTTGCACATTCCATCTTTCCAGTCCACCAAAAATTTCTACGCTTTGCAGTAGAAGGGCGCCATTTTCAGCAGAGCCTTACCCTTCGGTTTGGCCACAGCACCACGAGTGTTTACAAAAATTCTGGCCCTTTATTGGCCAATCTAAAAACACAAGGTGTAATGATAATGGCATATCTAGATGAATTGTTGCTGATAGACCACTCAGTGAAAAAACTAGACGTGGTCGTTCACAAGACAATCAAGTATCTGGAATCTCACGGTTGGATTATCAACCGAGACAAGTCAGCCCTAAAAAACAGTCAAAAGTCTGGAATACTTGGGGCTAAGGTTGGATTCAGGCCAGAGAAAAATATTCTTGCCTCGAGGAAAGGTGTTGTCTTTGAAAGATTTGATCCACTTAGTGGGTACAAAAAAGACAGCCGTCCATACGCCTGTGCATGAGGCTGCTGGGAAAAATGGTGGCATCATTCGAAGCAGTACCCTACGGTCAATTCCATTCAAGGAATTTGCAAGGGGCCATACTGTCAGCCTGGAACAAAACAGTTCAGGCCCTAGACTTACAATGTCCTTGTCCCCTTCCGTTCGCAAGAGCCTCCGTTGGTGGTTGGTTCCCCAGAATCTGGAAAAAGGGAAATCCTTCAGTCCGATTTCTTGGAAGGTGGTCACTACAGATGCCAGCCTTATAGGCTGGGGAGCAGTACTGGAGCAATGGTCTCTCCAGGGCAGATGGTCGGATGCAGAAAAGGCCCTGCCCATCAATCTCTTAGAGATACGAGCAGCCCGGTATGCCCTAGTAGCATGGACATCCAAACTCCAAGGGTCCCCTGTCAGAATTCAATCAGACAATGCCACAGCAGTGGCATATATCAATCATCAGGGGGGCACCAGGAGTCGTGCAGCCCAGAGGGAAGTAAATTACATCCTGAAATGGGCAGAAAGATATGTCCCAGCCATATCTGCGGTATTCATTCCAGGAGTGGAGAATTGGGAGGCGGACTTTCTAAGTCGCCAGCAATTATGCCCAGAGGAAGGGTCCCTTCACCCCGAGGTTTTCTGGACAATATGTCAGCGGTGGGGAACATCGGATGTAGACCTTCTAGCATCCAGATTCAATGCAAAGGTGGACAGGTTTGTCTCTCAGACAAGGGATCCCCTAGCTTGCGGCTCGGATGCCCTAGTGTTCCCTTGGGATCAGTTCAAGCTGATATATGCATTCACACCGCCACAATGGTTACCTCGATTAATCCGCAGAATCAGGGTAGAAAAGAAACCAGTGATTCTGGTGGCTCCAGCGTGGCCCCGAAGAGCGTGGTACGTGGAGATTGTAAAATGTCAGTGGGGAGTCCTTGGACTCTCCCACGTCGTCCGGACCTGCTTTTGCAAGGACCGATATACCACCCTTCCTTACCAGCCCTAGGTTTGACGGCCTGGCTATGAAAGCCCACATTCTAAAAAAGAGAGGGCTCTCTAATCCTGTGGTATCTACCATGATCAATGCCAGGAAGCCGGTATCCAGGCAGATCTACTATAGAATTTGGAAGGCGTACATCGCCTGGTGTGAGGCCAAAAAATGGCATCCACGTAAATACGTAATAGGTAGGATTCTGGACTTCCTACAATGGGCTGTAGATAGGAAGCTTGCCTTGAGTACTATCAAGGGTCAGATTTTGGCCTTGTCAATATTTTTTCAAAGGCCCTTGGCTTCGCATTCACTAGTCAAAGCCTTTATACAAGGAGTGATGCGTATTAGTCCTCCGGTTAATATTCCCATATGTCCATGGGATCTAAACTTGGTTCTGTCGGTTCTACAGAAACAACCATTTGAACCATTACAGCATATTTCCTTGGTGCTTCTCACCAGGAAATTGATTTTTCTAGTAGCCATTTGTTCGGCTAAAAGAGTGTCGGAATTAGCAGCTATGTCCTGTAAGGAGCCATATCTGGTTATCCATAAGGACAGAGTAGTGTTACGTCCTCATCCAGCCTTTCTTCCTAAGGTGGTATCGAGGTTTCATTTGAACCAAGATGTGGTTCTTCCTTCTTTTTTCCCCAAACCTACTTCGGTAGAGGAAAAGTTATTTCATTCTTTGGATGTAGTAAGAGCAGTTAAAGCTTATCTAAAAGCCACTGCTCAGATTCGCAGAACGGATACTTTGTTTATACTGCCGGAAGGCCCCAGAAAGGGTCAGGCAGCGTCAAAATCTACTTTAGCCAAGTGGATTCGACAGGTCATTATGCAAGCTTATGGCTTGAGAAGGAGACCGCCTCCGTTCAAAGTTAGAGCGCACTCCATGAGAGCAGTTGGAACTTCATGGGCAGTGCATCACCAGGCCTCCCTGGCTCAAATCTGTAAGGCCGCAACATGGTCTTCAGTACACACGTTTACTAGGTTCTACCAGGTGGACGTTAGAAGTCAGGAGGATGTCGCCTTTGGGCGCAGTGTGTTGCAGGCCGCAAAAGATCCTCATGTCTGATAGCGCTCAGCTTATATATGGTGTATCCCCCCCCTCATTTGGCATTGCTTTAGGACATCCCATTAGTAATGACTATGTCGCTCTGTGTCCCGTGATGTACGAGAAAGAAAATAGGATTTTTATAACAGCTTACCTGTAAAATCCTTTTCTTGGAGTACATCACGGGACACAGAGCTCCCGCCCCTCTTTAGGGACACTTATTGCTTTGCTACAAAACTGAGGTGCTCCCGGATGGGAGGGGCTTATATAGGGGAGGGTACTTCCGGTTTTGGAAGTTGCCAGTGCCAGCACCTGACGGTATCTATATAACCCATTAGTAATGACTATGTCGCTCTGTGTCCCGTGATGTACTCCAAGAAAAGGATTTTACAGGTAAGCTGTTATAAAAATCCTATTATTTACACTCAACGGAAAGTTGTGGCCGACAAAGCAGCCAACAAGCCTTATGAATTAGATCCTGTGCATGGGATTCCAGGTCTTCTCCATAGGATCCCAAATGTCAAATTGCTTCTAGATGTCACTGGAGTAAATTCTCATTCACTCTCTGGGTTCTCCTGTTTACTCTGAGTGACATCAGTGACATGTAGAAGCAGTTTGGCATTTGGGCTCCTATGGAGAAGATCTGGAATCCCATGCACAGGATCTAATACATAAGGCTTGTTGGCTGCTTTGTCGGCCGCAACCATCTGGTGAGTGTACATTTCACCTGGGCATGTTGAGAAGCAACTTTTTTGTTAAATAAAGTAGAAATTATTACTTCACACTTGATTTTGCAAGAAGACGGTTATGGGGGATTTTTCTTTACTCAATATAGTTGGACTTTACACCACATTTATAGATGTGTTGAATTTATTTACATCACTGGATATTGTGTATAATTTATATAGAAGAACTAGCGCCTATTTTTGGATTTTTAAGCTTATAATAAAGCTTACCTTTAGGTAAAATAATTATCTCCTCGATATGCACAGTTTAGGAGATATACACGTTTTGCAACCGGTGACATCACCGGCGAATGCGCACTGCGCCCTGAATTGAGGGCACAGTGAATGTGACAAACTCCCTTGCACATGCGCAGAAGTGACATGATTGCGGCTTGGCCAGTCAAAATGCCGAAGCGCATGAACCCGGAAGGAAGACCGATGAAAATGAAAGCCCTGTCAGCAGTGACAACTCAATGCTGGAGGCATCCGTTTTGCAGGTAAGTCCTTCATAATATGCTAGTAGGCAATACATTCTAGCACAGTTATGCCATTAACTTGCAGTGGGGCCAATTTTGTTTTATTTTTTTTCAATTTGACGTTACTACCACTTTAAATCTAAAACACTGCTGCTAGTTGCAGGAGATTTGGAGTGAGAATTGTTGATGTTACTATTCCTCTGACTACTGTTTCTTTTACTGAAAGCTCTGACATAATGAATCAAAGCCCTGTCTTTACCTAGATGGCCACCTCTATGCAGAGACACAGTGCTGAGGAAGGCATGGTGTGTCAGTAATGGGAAAAAAGCAGCGGCAGGGAGATCACAAGCAATACAGGTGACTGGTTCTTTACTCCCTGCCTGCCTTTTTATTTGGCACAGCCTCCAGAGTTCAGTTGCTCTTTAAAGGGATCCTATTAATGGCTAATGCAGTAGATTGAAAATTCAAGCTTGTAAAAACATGTTCAGTTTCTTTCTCAGGCATGACACCAGGTCTGCAGTAATAATCAAGTAACACATTTTGTGATATTGGAGGCAGTCTGATGTCTGCTTTGTATGATGAGCTACCTATTATGCAGCCTGGTAAACCTACTGGACTTCCTGTTAGGAAAAAATATCTGGATGTTAAAACATTGGCCTGTTATCGACCTACTGCTATGAAAATAATACAATTATTTTCTAATGATGTCATTTTTGCATTCAGCCTAGTGGTCCTGTTATTCCTACCAAATAGTCATGTACAGTGTAATTTCCTCTTTTATAAATGAACCTATATATGATTACAATTTTTTTAAAAGGCCATTGGGCCAGGGTAAAAAGAATCCTTCAGTAAATCAAACTCTAATGCTCCATTCACACTTGTGCGACTTGTTGAAGGTTTGCTGAAGCACAACACTGCATGATATGCCATTTCTCAATTCTATTGTACCCCAGCCCATTCCCATCTATGCACTTTCCTGCAGTGTGATTCTGGAAAAGCTGCAGGCACTTCTTTTGGTGCAGGATGGTGTCATTTTGGGTCCATACACTTCAAAGGAAGCGCACCAGAAATGCATGACATGCATTTTTTTATGCGTTTGTGATGCACTTTGTAGCATAACAAGAAGAAACCCCTCCTAGCAATGTCTACAGGCTGCATATAACAAGGGAGTGAAAAGGCCACAGCATGGCTAACACAGAAGACCTAATCTGGTCAGTGAGGGTAAGATTTTTTCTCTATTATACACAGGGCCAAATTAAGAACATCACGGGGCCTGGTGCTGAAAATTTTGGTGGGGCCTTTTATAACAAATAAAAATGCAAACAATTTTTTGGAGAGAGAGAGAGAGAGCACATGAGCATGCGTGGGAATGACATCAACACAGCCGGCCAAGGCAAGTGACCGAAGGCACAGAACCCAGAAGGAAGACCGGGTGAAGATGGAAGCGCCCGGGCCCTGCCGGATTAATCACAGCGCAGCACTGGAGGGCTTAAGTGTACCCTAATGTGCTAATATGCTGTGCATACTTGTACATTGTGGCATGACCTACCTCAGGGCCTCAGGGCCGCTTTAATATCACAGGATCCCAGGAGCCTCTCATGGGGCCCCCTATTGACCTGTGGCCTTTGGGCAGTGCCTAAGTGCATAGTTGCCAACATTTAAAAAATATTTTCAGGGACACTTTTTTACAAGTGCTATATTTAGAGTAGCTGAGATCCTCTATGTTCCTCTATACATCACAGTAGTAAGCACAAAATTAAATGAGTACTAAAAATGGGGAAGGACAAATATGATGACTGAAAAAATTTCCTTTACTTAAACTAACAAAAGTGTGCCCATTCTAGAGCTGGTAAGATTGAGGATTGTAACAGAATATCTGTAAAGAACTATTTACTGTTTGATTATGAACTCAACAGGTTAACTGAAAAGTGACTCCTTCATGATGTTGGGACACATACTGTTAGATGCTAACGTCACCACATCCAGCCGCCACCTGTGTCTGCTAAGATGTCAGATGTGTATTCGGAGACAGTGAGGCTAGCCTAAAGGTCATGTGTCTGAGTCATCACTGTAGTTAATTAGCTCATGTAAATTAGGTCTGGTCAAAGGTGTATTGTCTGAGGAGAATGTAAGAACCTCCTCTCTGTGTGTATAAAACTGGGAGTTTGTCATTAAAGATTGTCAGTCCAGTTGGAAACTTCATACAGATTGTTTGTCTCGTATGTTTGGAAGGATTAATCCTATGGGAAGCGGTCGCCTGACTGTGGAGGATCGGCAGTGGATGTGTGCCCAGAGAGGGAATATCCTAAACGGCGTTAACCCCTTTCATACTTGGGGTGCCGTTACATTGGTTGGCAGCGGTGGGATTTTCCCTCCAGTTACTGGGACACTCCAAACCACCACAGTGAATGACCAGCTATGCAGCCTGCAGGAAAACCACGCTGAAAGACTTACTTGAGAGCAGTGGAGGGACCGGTGGGACAAAGAACAAGGCCACCTTGATCAGGGAGCTAGCCGAGATGGATCAGAGGGATGGTGATGCAGGACCCCGGTCAGTTGAAGACTTGTTTCAGCAACGAGTTCGAGAGCGGTTGGCATGACATGTTAAGGACAGATGCCCAGTAGTGACCCACCTGATAGACCTAAACCTCCCCTACTCCCAATTGCCCAATAAAACAACTGACAAAGTTGTGGAGTAAAATTGGCCTTGCGGCCTATTTATTTAACCATTTCAAAACTTAAAATAAATAACCATTTTACATAACATCAGACAAACTTTTTCCATATCTTGGTAGTCTTGGAGGCCACGACACAGAACTTGGTCACTGGGACAAAACTTATTTAACTTAGGCCTCCAGTCGCAAGACACCGACTCGGAGACAGTACACATGTCCGCAGTGACCTACAATTTTACCCCTTCCTGGTTAAACCCTCGTTGACCGGAAGGTACCCAATAACCCCATATCACAGATGGGTACCACCATTTTACTACCGATAACCCCATACCACGGATGGGTACCACCATTTTACTACCGATAACCCCATCCCACAGATGGGTACCACCATTTTACTAACTATTCCAGCCTTTTTCTCCTCTTCCAGAGACCGAGCACTGCCACAACCGTTCCGACCTCCCAACTGCATACCCCCGCCTAAAACCTAGGGAGGGTGGGTGGGAAGCTTCTTCCTCTTCTGCTGCAGGACTGACTGTACATCACTTCCTGCTCTCAGACTCTTACACCAGGGAACACCTCCAACCCCCAGGACACCCCCTTTTCTTCAAGGGAAAACTACCTGCTTTCCTTTTGTCCTGTACTGTCCCACCCTGTCATGCCGTCCCTGCGCCTATCTGTTTCTTTCTTGCTCCGGGACTCTCTTGACATGTTAAGGACAGATGCCCAGTAGTGACCCACCTGATAGACCTAAACCTCCCCAACTCCCAATTGCCCAATAAAACAACTGACAAAGTTGTGGAGTAAAATTGGCCTTGCGGCCTATTTATTTAACCATTTCAAAACTTAAAATAAATAACCATTTTACATAACATCAGACAAACTTTTTCCATATCTTGGTAGTCTTGGAGGCCACGACACAGAACTTGGTCACTGGGACAAAACTTATTTAACTTAGGCCTCCAGTCGCAAGACACCGACTCGGAGACAGTACACATGTCCGCAGTGACCTACAATTTTACCCCTTCCTGGTTAAACCCTCGTTGCCCGGAAGGTACCCAATAACCCCATATCACAGATGGGTACCACCATTTTACTACCGATAACCCCATACCACGGATGGGTACCACCATTTTACTACCGATAACCCCATCCCACAGATGGGTACCACCATTTTACTAACTATTTCAGCCTTTTTCTCCTCTTCCAGAGACCGAGCACTGCCACAGCACGCAAGGGGTAAAACCTTACCCTTGCGCGCACCTCCAAACCCCAAAACCCTCGGAATCCTTCCTGAAAACCCGGGGCCCCGAAATCAATGCCGACAGCCATGAGGTAAACCCCATAGCTCAGCAGCTCCGTATGACTCACCACTAGGACCCCATCACAAGTAACCAATCTTCCGACTTCGCTTTCCACCTGTACTCGAGCCTTGTTCACCGTTTCCACTGACCATGCCACCGCCCAGCTGTCCTGCCCACCATGCCTGACCAAACAATCCGCATCCCCGGGAAGGAAGTGCGTACTCGCAGGAAGTCAAACTTCACCTCGCATATCAGCGGATGCATAGACATGGCCCCCCTGTCATTCCAACCCACATGCGGCACTAAAATATCCGGTGCCCTGCGAGGCTAGAGAACCATATAAACTTCCGGAAATGACTCTACTACATCCCCGCCCGGCACCCCGAACACCGAACCTGAGCTTCATATCAGGGAAAAAACCCTGCTGCCCCCATTGGAAGTTCACCAGCCCGTATGGCCACCAAACACAGAAGAGTGACCCAGAATCCAAGCTGGCCGACCTTTCCACCTGAAACAATGAAACAGAAGGCATCTAATGATATGGAATCACCCCCCCACACCCATATACAGAAAAGAGCCTGGAACCCACGTGGAAACCCTTATTCGTGCCCAGAGTGTGGGCAAATGGAAAGCCGAACCCTGTCAGCATACCAGCAGCCAATCCCCGTAACCCTGTTGACAGACCTGCCCACCCGAGCCGCCTCTGCGGCCGCCCCTATGCGGGCTGAGTGGAAGGCCTGAACCTTGTGGTGGCGACCTGTCGCCATTAAACATCTCCACAACACCACCACCAACGGAACCTGGCCGGGCTGACCCGTACTGGATCATAACTTGACCACCCCCCAATACTAGACGCATGGAAAGAAAATAATTACCCCGCCCGCAAAGGACATATTACGGGATGCGAAACACAACGAGTCGCATGCCCTAAACCCCCGATCCGTTTCAGGCCCCCGAACAACACAACGTCCGCACACTCCACCTCATGTACCAACAGGCCCCTTTTGCCAATATGGAAGAACTGACCAGCTCGCCAACCCTAAATGCTCTGCAACAGGCATGTGAACTGGCTGTCCGTACTAGTGAATATTCGGGCACCGAGAAGCACAGACTGCCATAGCCAAATCAAATGTGCAACATCCCCCACCGAAACCGGACGGCGCCCGTCCCAGCACCAGAGCAACTCCTGTACCCCCTAACCGCCTGCATACCCAAAGCTCCGTAATATGAGACCACAACTCGTAACTTGGACACTGGGACCAAACTATATCCCCTAGGCCTCCAGTCGCAAGACACCGACTCGAAGGCGGTACACATGTCCGCAGTACCCTAAAATTTTTTCCCCTTCCTGGTTAACCCTTGTTGACCGGAAGGTATCCAATAACCCGATACCACCTATGGGTACCCCCTTTTTATCCAGAACGTCCACTTTCACCTCCTCTTCCAGGAACCAAACCAAAACTCTGTAATATACATAATCCAGCAACTTCGCCCCTGAAACAGAAATGACAAAATCGCCAACGTACAGTCGACAGCAGATACGGAGACCCCCAGTCCCCTTCTCAAAGTCTGGCAAAAGCCGGAAGTGCCCACCTCATGACCCACCGAAGAAAACCCCAGCCCCTGCAAAATTGCTAGCCATTCCCACCATGCCTTGGCGTAGGCCTACCGTGATTGTCGCAACCACCGAGATGCACTGTCACAGCAATGCTCCCCCACCAGTCGGGACAGGCAACCCCATATTGCTACGTATCCGGTGCCAACTCTCTGAACCTGTCCCACTGAAAACGAGACAAGGCGTCAGCCAAAGTGTTATCCACCCCCAGAAGGTGCTAAGCATAAATGAACACCTGCCATCGCAGACAGCCCAGTACCAAATGACGCAGCAAACCACACCGCCGGCTGCGAAACAGCCGAAACCCGGCTACCCATCTGGACAACGCCCCGGTCGTCTAAATTGAGGCGAACCATAAACTCACAGGAAGGAGTACCCCCCAAAGTTCCATTACTACCCCAATCGGGAAGCCGCCTGATTACCAAGTACTACAGGAACCCTGCCTCATACCACCCCTGCCGTCGCAGCGGACAGCCTGTGACAAAAGAACCCAGTCCCTGAGACTTATCTCGCCCGGAAAATTCAACTTACCCCACCGCAGCTGTAACTGGCGCCGCTGGATCTTCCTCTTACCAAAAATCCCACGCACTTCCACCTTGAGACTCTATGGCTTGTCCTCCGGCAGCCGATCTTACCAACGCAGCGAAAACCAAACCATGCCCAAGAAGACAATGGATGACGTAGGGCCTTACGTACACTCCCAGTGCCAACATACCCCGAAATGCTCCGCTACATACTGCAACGTTCCCCGACAACACAGAGAAAACGTTAGCCCACAGAGGGCCCTCACATACAAACCCAGCCAGGTAATGAATGCCCGAGCCAAGCCCCGAGACGTCCCGGGCCCACCCGCACCTGCGGAACATGTTACCGCCGCGTAAAGGAGGCGCACGTCACCGTGCCCTCCCCCGGTGCGATAGCATAAGTAACCAAGCCTGCTTTGAAAAAGAAGGTGGTAAATAAAGCTAACTTGTGCGGCTCCCTCTTGGCCCCCCCCCTTTGACAGCGTCTCAAAGACCACCGAAGGCCGCAACAGGTGTGTCTCAGATTACCAGCCTATGGAGGAACAGCAGAGAGTAAACGGGGGGTCTCACAAAACCGCTAGCAAAGCCCGTCACTAACACCCCAGCCGCCCGTCGGTCGGGATACCTCTAGAGAAAAGGGGGAGTACCCAATCCACTTGGACAAACGTCGTCCCTCTGACCCCCCGGCACTTCTCTTTCCTTGCATGAAAACACCATACCAGGGCATGCGTTCCCCCCCCCCCCACGACACATGCGGCCCTGAATCGTCAGTTTGCGCCAAATTGCATTTGTCCCAATTAAGCTGCCAGCAGTGGCCCAACGTGTTCCGGTCGGTTGACCGGCGGCCGGGGCACCTCCGACCCCCCCCAAGTGAGAAAACCACTAAGTCCTGTGACAAAACCTTAGCAAAAGGTACCAAGTGTACCCCCGGGAAAACTGACTGGGAGCCCGCGCCGACGTCATAAGCTTCATCCACAAGCTGATTTCCATATGATCCCAGCGCAGAGCCGGTCTGATGGCCATCCGATGACGGAACTGCACCTCATATCTCTGCCACGCCACACCTCCATCCATCCGGCGAGCATAGCTAATGACCTACCCGTAAATGAACCTTATTCCTACGACCCTGCAAGGAAGGCAGAAGCCTGCACCAGATGTTGAAGATACAGGGGTTCAACCGATAACAGTGATTCCCCCCATAGACCTCTTTTCACTCCCCCGGCTGTAATCTATCCAGATCAACCTCTTCCGGGGCATTAACGAAAATATCTACCCATACACACCCGTCCCAATCATCTCCCCAATTTCCACCGTAAGATGAGACCCCAGACATATATCACCCTTTTTTTTTTTTTTTTTGCGGCATGCACCAGCCCCAGATGATAACCCCCCCATTTTCCCTATTAATGTAACTGCCAACCGTAACAGGGCCCCCCCCTCTACACTGACCCAGCAAAAAACTAGTAACACTGCGCAAAGGTTAGATGAAGTGCACTTACCAGGCTGCCCAGAGCTGGGTCCAACAGCCGCCAAACTGGAATCCCACGCTGCTGGATGTCCCTGGTCCTCGCCGCCCTCCGACCCGGACAGTTCCCCCTCCGACTCTCCGTTGGCGAATGATCACAGCCAGTTCCCCCGGAGGACGAGACCTGGATGCTGAGGGCCCATGTTGTCGCTTGCTCCGTCCTTCCCGACCCGGAACACCAGCCCGCTCGTGATGCCACTGACGGACTCCAGACCCACTCCCTGGCTCGGGCACCCCTGCACGACCACCGCCATCACCGCTGCTGTCACCACGCTCCTCACCCTGTGCACGATCGGACCCCTGGCCGCCTGGATGCCGGAGTCTCCTGGCCTCCCCCCTATTCCCAGGAAAGGCTCGCTGCTAAGAGGAAGCCGGAGGGCCCCTGTCAAGTCACAGAATATGACTTTGACCTCCCAGGGAGAAGTAAGGGTCCCTGCACACCCGCGGCCCATGCGCCCCCCTCGCGGCTGGGGCCGCTTGTAGTTCCCCCCTACCCGCTGCAGCCAACTTCTGCCCCAGACAGCTGAAAGGGCAAACGTCGGTGCCCCCAGCTGGGACCGAACCCGGGCCTTAGCCACACTCAGTTGGAACGCACAGGGCCCAGGGACTGCGTGACGGCGGCGGCCTATGCCGACGCACGCGTGAGATACTGCACCCCCCCCCCCGCGGCTAGTGCCGCTTCTTGTTCCCCCCATGCCCGCCGCTGCCAGCTCCCTCCCCCAGACGGCTCCCAGGACGGGCACCGCTGCCCACTGCTGGGCCAAACCCGGGACTCAGCCACCCTCAGGTTGAAGGCACAGGGCTGCATGTACTCCAGCGGCCTATACCGCCGCACACGTGGGATACTGCGCCCCCCTGCGGCTGGTGCCGCATCTTGTGCCCCCCATGCCCGCCGCCAACCTGCTCTCTTCCCCAGTCAGCTCCCAGGGGGAACGCCGCTGCCCGCAGCTGGGCAAGGCCCCGGGACTCGGCCACATGCAGGATGCCTGCTCAGGGCCCAGGGGCTGCGTGTCAAGCTTCTTCCTCTTCTGCTGCAGGACTGACTGTACATCACTTCCTGCTCTCAGACTCTTACACCAGGGAACACCTCCAACCCCCAGGACACCCCCCTTTTCTTAAAGGGAAAACTACCTGCTTTCCTTTTGTCCTGTACTGTCCCACCCTGTCATGCCGTCCCTGCGCCTATCTCTTTCTTTCTTGCTCCGGGACTCTCTTTATATGGGGCTAACCCATCAGAGACCGCCATACAGAAAGCCATTAGAGACATCCAGCTGCAGGATGAGCGACAAGAGAGAGAACTGGAGCGACAAGAGAGAGAACTAGAGCGGCAACATGAGCGGAGAATGGCGGAAATACGGCAAATCAGAGACAACGCCTAAAGATGCAGCGCCTGTCCGTAAGTTGCCCTTTCGGGCGTTCAAACTATTTAAGGAAGGAGAGGAGGAAATTGAAGCGTTCCTGCAGGACTTTGAGAGACTATGCCAGATACATGAAGTACGGCCCCAAGATCGGGTCGCCTTACTGGCGAGTAATTTAACTGGCAGAGCGGCGGATGCGTATCGGGCCCTGGAGGATGAGGACGCTAAAGACTATGACCGGGTAAAAGAAGCTCTGCTAGCCCGATTTGCCATTACACCCGAAGCCAGCCGGATTAAGTTTAGAGAATCCCGGAAACAAACCCACATAACATATGTGGAGTGGGCACATCGTCTGCAGCAAGACCTTAAGGGCTGGTTCCAGGGAAGCCACGCTCATACCGTAGAGGACATCACCCAGCTAGTACTCTTAGAACAGTTCTTTAACCACACCCCTCCGGTATTATGGGATTGGGTGCGAGATAAGCGACCACGGACTGTACAGCAAGTGGCTATTTTGGCCGATGAATATCTGGACTCTCGAAGGTCAGGCGAAAGCGAGCGCTATCCACTATCTTGGCCCAGTTTGCCAGCCTCTAACCCAACTTCAGCACCACCTCCAGCGGCCACTTATCCTCAGCAGCCCAGGTTCAACTCCCAGGACTACTCACAACCCATCAGGTGTTTTTGGTGTAAACAGCTAGGGCACAAAAAGCCAGACTGTCCGTTGAATCCAGCCAGACAGTCCCAGTCATAGAGACAGCCAGCAAGGGGGAGCCCCCGCACATCCATGCCTGCGGCCCACTGCATTGAGGAGGAAGAACATTGGAGCGTCCTGCACGAGGCTGATCCAATACAAGCAGCTAACCGGGACAACAGGCAGCAACACAGGCAGACTGTCTGGGTCAATGGAAAGGTAGCCAATGGCCTACGTGATACTGGTGCCACCATGACCCTACTACAGAAGAACCTCATCCCAGAGAGCCAACACACCGGAGACACTGTAGCCGTAAGAGTAGCGGGAGGTACCATCTTCCGGCTACCCGTTGCCCGTGTTCACCTGGATTGGGGGGTTGGTTTGGGACACTTGAATGTGGGGGTGATGAAGGATTTGCCAGCGGATGTACTACTGGGGAATGATTTGGCCCCCCTCGTTTCTGCTTACGCCCCGATGGGCTCTGCTGAAGCCAACCCAGTGACTACCTGTGCCCAGACCCATGCTGCTGGAACCGGCCCGCTTACGGCTGAGAACTGGGTAAGACTATCTTCCCCGACATGTACCTTAGATCAGGGAAAATATCACAGTCTAGAATTGGAATGTGACAAGTTGGCCAGGGAGAAATCGGAGATGCAACGACACTACGTCATGTACTATGAGATGTCCCATGGCTTGAACATTGAAATGCACAAACAGGCTAAAATTGTCAAAAGGTTAAATGGGATTTGCGCCCAGGTTTTGCCTTACCTCTCCCAAGAGCATCAGCAACAAGTTTTGGGAGCCATTGAGAGAGCAAAGCAAGTGACTGTTCCAGAACTGAATTCCATTATTCGCCCTGCAACCTTACAACGTCACCATCAGCTACTGACCCGGTAAGCAAAACGGCCATGCTGATGGGTTGTCCAGGCATTAGAGGAATGGAACTATGGACTAACTTCGGGGGCAACCCGTCTAGGGTCTCCTCCTGTGTTAGTCTCCTACCGAAAGGGGAGATGTGTGACAGGGGTCACTTTGGGCACAGGGTGAGCAAGAAAATAATGGACATTAAGAATATTGGATTGCTTTAAAATGGGACAGTGTTATTTTTCCACAATATTCCCCAGGATAACTGTAAAGAACTATTTACTGTTTGATTATGAACTCAACAGGTTAACTGAAAAGTGACTCCTTCATGATGTTGGGACACATATTGTTAGATACTAATGTCACCACATCCAGACCCCACCTGTGTCTGCTAAGATGTCAGATGTGTATTGGGAGACAGTGAGGCTAGCCTAAAGGTCATGTGTCTGAGTCATCACTGTAGTTAATTAGCTCATGTAAATTAGGTCTGGTCAAAGGTGTATTGTCTGAGGAGAATGTAAGAACCTCCTCTCTGTGTGTATAAAACTGGGAGTTTGTCATTAAAGATTGTCAATCCAGTTGGAAACTTCATACAGAGTGTTTGTCTCATATGTTTGGAAGGATTAATCCCATGGGAAGCGGTCGTCTGACTGTGGAGGATCGGCAGTGGATGTGTGTCCAGAGAGGGAATATCCTAAACGGCGTTAACCCCTTTCATACTTGGGGTGCCGTTACATGGATATTCAGTATAATTTTAACGAACTGTTTTTGTGGGTAAGAGGCATAGGGGAGGAGTATGGATGGTATAAAAGTGGGAAGTATGTGCAGGTGAGGGAGAGGAATGTGGAGGGTCTAACAGTGGGCACTATGTACAGGAGAGGAGTGTGGAGGGTATGGCAGAAGGCACTATGTACAGGAGAGGAGTGTGAAGGGTATGACAGTGGGCAGTATGTACAGGAGAGGAGTGTGGGGGGTATGACAGAGGATAGTATGTACCAGAGAGGAGTGTGGAGGGTATGACAGTGGGCAGTATGTACAGGAGAGAAGTGTGGAGGGTATGACAGTGGGCAGTATGTACAGGAGAGGAGTGTGGAGGGTATGATGGGGGCAGTATATACAGGAGAGGAAAGTGGAGAGAAAGATAGTTGGCAGTATGTACAGGAGAGGAGTGTGGAGGGTAAGGTTGGGTTACAGTATGTACAGGAGAGGAGTGTGGAGGGTATCACAGTGGGCGGCATGTACATGAGAGGAGTGAGGATGGTATGATAGTGGGCAGTATGCACAGAAGAGGAGTGTGGAGGGTATGATGGGGGCATTATGTATAGGAGAGGAGTGTGGAGGATATGACAGTGGGCAGTATGTACAGGAGAGGAATGTGGAAGATATGACAGTGGGCGGTATGTACAGGAGAGGAGTGTGGACGGTATGATTGTGGGCAGCATGCACAGGAGAGGAGTGTGGAGGGTCTGACAGCCGGAACTATGTACAATAGAGGAGTTTATGAATGTGGGCAGTATGTACAGGAGTGGAGTGTGGAGGGTATGACAGTGGGCAGTATGTACAGGAGAGGAGTGTGGCTGGTATGAAACTGAGCAGTATGTACATGAGATGAGTCTGGAGGGTGAAACAGTGAGCAGTATGTACAGGAAAAGAGTGTGGAGGGTATGACAGTGGGCAGTATGTACAGGAGAGGAGTGTTTATGACATGACAATGGGCAGTATGTACAGCAGAAGAATGTGGAGGGAATGACAGTGAGCAGTGTGTACAGGAGAGGAGTGTGGAGGGTATGACAGCCGGCACTATGTACAATAGAGAAGTTTATGAAAGTGGGCAGTATGTACAGGAATGGAGTGTGGATGGTATGATACTGAGCAGTATGTACATGAGATGAGTCTGGTGGGTGAAACAGTGAGCAGTATGTACAGGAAAAGAGTGTGGAGGGTATGACAGTGGGCAGTATGTACAGGAGAGGAGTGTGGAGGGTATGTCAGTGGGCACTATGTATAGGAGAGAAGTGTAGAGGGTATGACAGTGGGCACTATGTATAGGAGAGGAGTGTGGAGGATATGACAGTGAGCAGTATGTACAGGAGAGGAGTGTGGAGGGTATGACAATGGGCACTATGTAAAGGAGAGAAGTGTGGAGAGTAGGACAGTTAGCAGTATTTACAGGAGAGGAGTGTGGAGGGTATGACAGTGGGCACTATGTGTAGGAGAGAAGTGTTGAGGGTATGACAGTGGGCACTATGTACAGGAGAGGAGTGTGGAGGGTATGACAGTGGGCACTATGTATAGGAGAGAAGTGTTGAGGGTATGACAGTTTGCAGTATGTACAGGAGAGGAGTGTGGACGATATGAGAGTGGGCAGTATGTACAGGAGAGGAGTGTGGAGGATATGACAGTGGGCAGTATGTACAGGAAAAGAGTGTGGAGAGTATGACAGTGGGCACTATGTATAGGAGAGGAGTGTGGAGGGTATGACAGTGAGCAGTATGTACGGGAGAGGAGTGTGGAGGGTACGACAGTGGGCACTATGTACAGGAGAGAAGTGTATGACAGCGGGCACTATGTACAGGAGAGGAGTGTGTAGGGTATGACAGTGGGCACTATGTATAGGAGAGAAGTGTGGAGGGTATGACAGTGAGCAGTATGTACAGGAGAGGAGTGTGAAGGGTATGACAGTGGGCACTATGTACAGGTGAGGAGAATGAAGGAATCTGGGAAGGAAAAATGAAAATGTTTGTGGAAGGATGTTTAGGGACTGAGTAGTGGCATGGATTGAAATTAAGCCCAGAGACCAGCCATAGTCGATCTATGTATGGGCTAGCTGGTTTTACACAAGTCAATCTATTAACCGATTTGAGTATAACAAGCCTGTCAGGTTTTTCCCAAAACAATCAGTGCTGCCAGCTATAGTTGATCATTGTATTCACTGGCAGAACACAATAATACTGTAGGAGTGATTCCCCCATCCACAGGTCAGCAGGTGAGAGGGTGTGTGGGGACAGGCTGGGGAGAGATACTAGTCAGTGGCTGGTGAAGCACTGGCTACTATCAGAGCCAGATACACACAGGTTACATACGCCACGTTTGTTAGAGCAAGAGCAATAATTCTAACACTAGACCTCCTCTGTAACTCTAAACATTGTGCTAACTTTAGTGGTTTTTGTTTTACTATTTTTATAAATGAAACAGGTTCTTTCCAAAAATACATGTTTTAAAAATTGCTGCACAAATACCGTGTAACGTAAAAAGTTGCAAAGGCTACTATTTTATTCCATAGGGTGTCTACTAAAACAATATATAGGGGTTGATTTACTAAAGGAAAATCCACTTTGCACTTGAAAGTGCACATGGAAGTGCAGTTGCTGTAGATCGCTGTAAATCTGAGGGGAAGCTCTGAAATTAGGGGAAGCTCTGCTGATTTTATCATCCAATCATGTGCAAGCTAAAATGCTGTTTTTTATTTTCCTTGCATGTCCCCCTCAGATCTACAGCATCTGCACTTCCATGTGCACTTTCAGTGCACTTTCAAGTGCAAAGTGGATTTTCCTTTAGTAAATCAACCCCATAATGTTTGGGGGTTCTGAGTAATTTTCTAGCAAAAAAAAAATGATGATTTTTACATGTAGGAGAGAAGTGTCAGAATTGGGCTGGGTGGCAAGGGGTTAATTACCATAAGTAAGTAATATACACATAATTACTATAAGCACTGTGAGCTCATCCTCTCAGTCTGCTGCAGAGTGTGTCAGTTTGTATTTAAATTGGCCGCTTTGTATGTAGCTTCTGACAGGCTGAGCAAGGAGCCCTGTATCTCCGGAACCCTTTATGATAGGAGCCACATATTTGACCAGTGGTGGGGTAGGTCTTCAGCTACATACCCTCCTATTTTTATTTATTTTTTATGATTTTTTTTTTTTAGGCAAATGGGCCTATCTTGAGGAAGGGGCCTGGAGCTGCAGCTCCAATGGCCCCTATGTTCATCCGGCCCTGATTATACATCCAACAACACCTACACAGATTACACCAAGCATAGCAGGACATTGCCCATGAGGTTTATGAGGACTAGGATAGTTACAAGTCCACACAGAAAGAAAGCAAACTTAAAGTGGATGTAAACCCGATTCATGAAATTTGAGCTGGGCGCACATATCTGCAGTGTTTTGTTATCTCTCTTCAAAGCCCTATGTCTCGTAGCTTTGTCCTGCTCCGTTCTTCTGTTATCAGCCTGATAACTCCTGACAAGTTCTCCGTCACATGATAAAAGCAGCTGGAGTTTTGTGTTTGGGGGGGGGTTGCTATAAATAGATTAGCAGAGCCCTGAATGATTCAACAAACAGTCTCTGCTTATGAGGAGAGGGGGTGTGTGCCTTTAATCCAATCAGCTGTCTTGGCTGTATGCCCAGGCTTCACTGAAGTGCTAACCAGGAAGAGAAAATCTCTTAACACGATGTGCACTTTCTAAACAGTATATAAAGATGAAGACAGCAGATATACTGTACATGTAAATCTTATGTAGGGAGATTTGTTTCATCCTTGTGTATCATCTGAGGCTGTTCACTTCACTGGGTATATGTGAAGGTTTGCATCCACTTTAGGTTTCTTCTGGATATAACTTTAATGCATATGTAGCCTTCTTTTTGGGGAGTTACATAATTAGGTTGAAAGTCCATCTAGTTCAACCAATAAAAAGGTAACAAAAAAAAAATCATACAGAAATGGCCCTCCCCAAACAGGATATTGCACTAAACCTGTAGGTAAAACTAAATAATTCGAGGAAGGTGGTGTGTATGAAGAGATTGGTCTGTCCTGTCTAGTGATGAGCCGAACACCCCCGGGTTCGGTTCGCACCAGAACCCGCGAACGGACCGAAAGTTCGAACGAACATTAGAACCCTATTAAATACAATGGATGCGAACGTTCGAATTCTAAAGTGCTAATTATAACAACTATTATGCATGTTATTGTCCTAAAAAGGGTTTGGGAACCCGGGTTCTGCACCAGGGGACATGTATCAATGCAAAAAGAAGTTTTAAAAACGGTCGTTTTTCGGGAGCAGTCATTTTAATGATGCATAAAGTGAAAAAAAAAAAGTCAAATATTCCTTTAAATATCGTACCTGGGGGGTGTCTAAAGTATGCCTGTGAAGTGCCACGTGTTTCCCGTGTTTAGAACTGTCCCTGCACAAAATGACACTTCTAAAGGAAAAAAAAGCCATTTAAAACTGCTTGCGGCTTTAATGTAATGTCTGGTCCCGGTAATATGGATGAAATTCTTTAAGAAAAATGGCATAGCTACCCCATGACCCCCCCCCTACCCCAGCCCATTACCAGCCCCTTTGGGTCTTGTATGGATATTAAGGGGAACCCCGCACATAAAATAAAAAAGGCCCTATATACTCTGAACAGCCCTATACAGGCGGTGCATACAAGACAGGGACTGTAGGTTTGTTCTTATGTAGAGTCTGTTTGTAATTTTGAACAGGTACATTGTTGAAGTGTAGCTCCAGACCAAAAATCTATTTTTAAACTTTTTGGAAAACATAGGTAAGGGTTATCACCCCTGTAACATTTGTTTTGCTGTCTGTGCCCCTGTTCAGAACATTTCACCTCACTTTCCGTCCCAATGACAACTGTTTTTGAAATGTGGTGTTTTTCTTGAAACAAGGATTGCTGATAAAGCATCAGTACAGAGGAGACACCTTTCTCCCATATTTATTCTTACAGGAGAGAATTTTCCTTCCTAGTGGTAGATTTCCTCTCACTTCCTGTTGTCTTCTTGCGTTTGCAAGTAGGAGTCGTTTGTAAGTTGGATGTTTGAAAGTAGGGACCTGCCGTATATACTCTGCAGAAATAGGCCCCTTAGTTGTTGGTGTTGGCACAACACTGTAAGCACTCACAGTTACTCTTGGTTGGTGCTGGAACGCCCTGCTGTCAACTATTATATCAGGAATTTTAATTACATATAATTGTTGAACAGTGGTAGTAAAAATTGGGCCTTTGATGGTGGTGCTGGTGCCACAACACTGTAAGCCCTGACAGTTACTCTTGGTGGGTGCAGCAATGGGCCCTGCTGTGAATTATTAGATCAAGAATTGTAATTACATGCCCCTGTTGAACAGGGGCTGAAAAATTGGGCCTTAGGCACTGGTGGCACAACACTGCAACCCCTCACAGCAACTGTACTTGGAGCACAGCAATGAGCCCTGTTGCAAAGTATTGCTTCAAAAATTGTAATGACACGCCCCTGTTAAACAGGGGCTGAAAAATTGGGCCTTAGGCACTGGTGGCACAACACTGCAACTCCTCACAGATACTGTACTTGGAGCACACCAATGAGCCCTGTTGCAAAGTATTGCTTCAAAAATTGTAATGACACGCCCCTGTTAAACAGGGGCTGAAAAATTGGGCCTTAGGCACTGGTGGCACAACACTGCAACTCCTCACAGATACTGTACTTGGAGCACAGCAATGAGCCCTGTTGCAAAGTATTGCTTCAAAAATTGTAATTACACGCCCCTGTTAAACAGGGGCTGAAAAATTGGGCGTTAGGCACTGGTGGCACAACACTGCAACTCCTCACAGATACTGTACTTGGAGCACAGCAATGAGCCCTGTTGCAAAGTATTGCTTCAAAAATTGTAATTACACGCCCCTGTTAAACAGGGGCTGAAAAATTGGGCGTTAGGCACTGGTGGCGGCACCCATAAACAAAAATGATCTTACAAGCTATCATCATCAATCGTATCATTGAGGACTCGGAGGAGGAGGATAGCCAGTCAACATAACAGCACAGGCACTCAGCATCAGCATCAGTCTTGAAGGGATGTGACATGTTAAAATCAATTAGTCTGTTATATCAGCATCAGGTGTGTGGTAGCTGGTGGTGATCCAAGACTGGTTCATCTTGATGAAAGTCAGTCGATCAACCGAGTCGGTGGACAGGCGCACCCTGTGATCCGTGACAAATCCTCCAGCAGCACTGAATGTGCGTTCCGAAAGAACGCTGGATGCAGGACAGGCCAGTAGCTCAATTGCATACTGTGCAAGCTCTGGCCAGTGATCCATCCTCAAGACCCAGTAAGCCAGAGGATTTTCGGTGGGGAAGGTGTCCAAGTCTGACCTTGCCCCTAGATATTCCTGCACCATGTTTATCAGACGCTGGCGATGGTTGCTGGAACCGATCATACTTTGGGGCTGCGGACTAAAGAATTGTCTGAACGCATCGGTCAGACGGCCACCTTCCCCACCGCTCCTTCTTTGACTGGCCGAAGCCTCAGCAACTCGTTGTCCAGGACCAGGAGTTTGCAACCTCCCAGTCTCTGGGAACGCGTTGCACAGACCTTTCTGCAAGGCCTCCCGGAGTTGTCTCATCCTCTGCTCCCTCTGCGACGGTAACATAAGGTCCGCAACCTTACCCTTGTACCGTGGATCAAGGAGAGTGGCCAGCCAGTAATGGTCCCTCTCCTTGATCCGAAGAATACGAGGATCCTTCCGCAGACTTTGCAGGATCAGGGAGGCCATGCAGCGTAGGTTTGCTGAGGCATTCGCTCCGGAGTCCTCTGGGTCACTAAGGACGACATGATCCGCAGCCACCTCCTCCCAGCCACGTACAAGTCCACTGGTTTCTTGGGACTGTAAATCATCCCTAAAAGACTGCTGCTGATGATGCTGAGTGCCAGCCTCCACCTCCATGCTGACACAATCCTCCTCCTTCTCCTCCTCCTCCTCCTCCTCCTCCTCCTCCTCTTCCTGTGCGATGGGTGGGACAGAAGGAACACTGTCTGGGTAAAGGGGGCCTTGAGAGGCAAGGAAGTCCTCCTCTTCCTGCCTCTGTTCTGCCTCAAGTGCCCTGTCCATTATTCCACGCAGCGTGTGCTCCAACAGGTGGACAAGAGGTACAGTGTCACTGATGCATGCACTGTCACTGCTCACCATCCTCGTGGCCTCCTCAAATGGTGCCAGGACAGTGCATGCATCCCTGATCATGCCCCACTGGCGTGGAGAAAAAAAACCAAGCTCCCCTGACCCTGTCCTGGTGCCGTAGTCGCACAGGTACTCATTGATGGCCCTCTGCTGCGTGTGCAGCCGCTGCAGCATGGCCAACGTTGAGTTCCACCTGGTGGGCATGTCACATATAAGGCGGTTCTTGGGCAGGTTCAACTCCTTTTGCAGCTCAGCCAGGCGAGCACTGGCATTATAAGATCTGCGGAAATGCACACAGACTTTCCTGGCCTGCCTCAGGACATCCTGTAAGCCCGGGTACCTGCCCAAGAAGCGCTGCACCACCAGGTTAAGGACGTGAGCCACACAGGGCACATGGGTCAGTTGTCCCTGTCGGAGGGCAGAGAGGAGGTTGGTGCCATTGTCGCAAACCACCATTCCTGGCTTAAGCTGGCGTGGCGTCAACCACCTCTCGGCCTGGCCCTGCAGAGCAGACAGGACCTCTGCCCCAGTGTGGCTTCTGTCCCCCAAACACACCAGCGCAAGCACGGCATGGCATCTTTTTGCCTGCGTACTTGCGTAGCCCCGTGAACGGCTACGGAGCACCGCTGGTTCATAGGACAAACCACAGGAAGAGGCCATGGAGGAAGAAGAAGAGGAGGGGGTGGAGGAGAGAGGTGTGTCACAACCAGTAGTAGCATTTTGGAGGCGTGGCGGTGGGACAACCTCCAACACTACTGCACCTTGTCCTGAATCCTTCCCAGCTGCCAAAAGAGTGACCCAATGGGCCGTGAAAGAAAGGTAACGTCCCTGTCCATGCCTGCTGGACCATGAGTCAGCGGTAATATGCACCTTACCGCTGACCGCCCTGTCCAGCGAGGCCAAGACATTGCCTTCCACATGCCGGTAGAGAGCCGGAATAGCCTTCCGTGAGAAAAAGTGGCGTTTGGGAACCTGCCACTGAGGAACTGCACATTGCACAAACTCACGGAAGGGGGCCGAGTCTACCAACTGAAAAGGCAGCAGTTGAAGCGCTAGCAATTTAGCCAAGCTAGCATTCAACCGCTGGGCATGTGGATGGCTGGGAGTGAACTTCTTTCGACGGTCCAGCAGCTGGGGCAGGGAAATTTGCCTGCTAGAATCGGACGTCGGTGTACTGCTAGCAGAGTGGGCGCAAGTACTTGGCTGTGACACACCTAATTCTACACCTTCATTCCTCTCAGTGCATGTTTCAGAGAGGACTGAAGTTATAGTGGGGTTGGAGATCCCAGCTGATGCGGTGCAAGGAGAGGTCCGCTTTGTTCTTTGGTGTGGGTCTTTGAGGTAGGCTTGCCAACGAGCTGCATGGCAGGTCAACATATGTCTGGTCAGGCATGTGGTACCCAAGCGGCTGATGTTTTGGCCACGCGATATACGCTTGAGACATATGTTGCAAACAGCAGCTGTGCGATCTGATGCACTAGCCTCAAAAAAGGCCCACACCAAAGAACTTTTTGAATGACGGGCAGAGGCAGCGCCCTGCACAGGCGGAGCTCTGCGGTGTGATTCCGTCGGTGTACTGCCCTTACGCTGGCCACCAAAGGGCATCCTGCCTCGTTGGAGATG
The DNA here is from genome assembly GCA_029206835.1 of Rana muscosa. Lineage (NCBI taxonomy): Eukaryota > Metazoa > Chordata > Amphibia > Anura > Ranidae > Rana > Rana muscosa. The sequence continues at coordinate 597,096,491 of CM055116.1, read as the reverse complement.
TGCCTCCTCCTCATCCTCCTCCTCCTCCTCTCTCCTATTAGGCACCCACGTGGAGTCAGTGACCTCATCATCCCCTCCCTCCTCATCACTGGAGCCAATCTGGCAGTATGCTGCAGCTGCTGGAACATGACTGCCAGATTGGTGTCCTTCTTGAGCATCCCCTCTGTCTGCTCTCACGCTACTGCCTTCCTCTAGCTGGGTTTCATCATCAGACCCTTCGAAACGCTGGGCATCCTCCTGGAGCATGTACCCAACACTGTGCTGAAACAGTTCGGGGGACTCCTCAGGAGGAGGACATGGTGGGTCTAGGGAAGGAGTGACTGATGATTTGTCTGACATTGATACCAGGGAAGACGACGCTTTGGCAGCTGCTTTTCCAGTACCCTGAGCCTGGGTGAGAGAGGATGAGGAGGAGGAGGAGGGCTTGGTCATCCACTCTACCAAGTCTTCGGCATGATGTGGCTCAACATGTCCAGCTGCCGAAAAGAAGGACAAGCGTGTCCCATGGCCATGTGCTGATGACAATGCACCGCGTCCACGACCAGCACTGTTGCCCCCAGACACAGAGCCTGCTTGCCCTCTTTTATTGCCTCCTGACTGTCTGCCTCTCCTTGTTTGCCTTCCAGACATTCTAATAGATGGCCTGCAGGGAGATGGGAAAAAAGCAATAAGGGCTACCTTCAGGTGTCCTTCTCTGTCCCTTGAAACAAGGACTTGCAGAGTGAAATAAACTGACACTCTCCCTACCTACAGTTTTCTGTCCCTAGAATAAATGTTTTTTTTAATCACAATATAGCACAAGGACAATTCAGTCACTGTCCTTCCAGGTCCCTGGAAACAAGGACTTGCAGAGTGAAATAAACTGACACTCTCCCTACCTACAGTTTTCTGTCCCTAGAATAAATGTTTTTTTTAAGCACAATATAGCACAAGGACAATTCACTCACTGTCCTTACAGGTCCCTGGAAACAAGGACTTGCAGAGTGAAAGAAAAAAAACACTCTCCCTACCTACAGTTTTCTGTCCCTAGAAAAAATGTTTTTTTTAATCACAATATAACACAAGGACAATTCACTCACTGTCCTTCCAGGTCCCTGGAAACAAGGACTTGCAGAGTGAAATAAACTGACACTCTCCCTACCTACAGTTTTCTGTCCCTAGAATAAATGTTTTTTTTAAGCACAATATAGCACAAGGACAATTCACTCACTGTCCTTACAGGTCCCTGGAAACAAGGACTTGCAGAGTGAAAGAAAAAAAACACTCTCCCTACCTACAGTTTTCTGTCCCTAGAAAAAATGTTTTTTTTAATCACAATATAACACAAGGACAATTCACTCACTGTCCTTCCAGGTCCCTGGAAACAAGGACTTGCAGAGTGAAATAAACTGACACTCTCCCTACCTACAGTTTTCTGTCCCTAGAATAAATGTTTTTTTTAATCACAATATAGCACAAGGACAATTCAGTCACTGTCCTTCCAGGTCCCTGGAAACAAGGACTTGCAGAGTGAAATAAACTGACACTCTCCCTACCTACAGTTTTCTGTCCCTAGAATAAATGTTTTTTTTAATCACAATATAGCACAAGGACAATTCAGTCACTGTCCTTCCAGGTCCCTGGAAACAAGGACTTGCAGAGTGAAATAAACTGACACTCTCCCTACCTACAGTTTTCTGTCCCTAGAATAAATGTTTTTTTTAATCACAATATAGCACAAGGACAATTCAGTCACTGTCCTTCCAGGTCCCTGGAAACAAGGACTTGCAGAGTGAAATAAACTGACACTCTCCCTACCTACAGTTTTCTGTCCCTAGAATAAATGTTTTTTTTAAGCACAATATAGCACAAGGACAATTCACTCACTGTCCTTACAGGTCCCTGGAAACAAGGACTTGCAGAGTGAAAGAAAAAAAACACTCTCCCTACCTACAGTTTTCTGTCCCTAGAAAAAATGTTTTTTTTAATCACAATATAACACAAGGACAATTCACTCACTGTCCTTCCAGGTCCCTGGAAACAAGGACTTGCAGAGTGAAATAAACTGACACTCTCCCTACCTACAGTTTTCTGTCCCTAGAATAAATGTTTTTTTTAAGCACAATATAGCACAAGGACAATTCACTCACTGTCCTTACAGGTCCCTGGAAACAAGGACTTGCAGAGTGAAAGAAAAAAAACACTCTCCCTACCTACAGTTTTCTGTCCCTAGAAAAAAAATTTTTTTTAATCACAATATAACACAAGGACAATTCACTCACTGTCCTTCCAGGTCCCTGGAAACAAGGACTTGCAGAGTGAAATAAACTGACACTCTCCCTACCTACAGTTTTCTGTCCCTAGAATAAATGTTTTTTTTAATCACAATATAGCACAAGGACAATTCAGTCACTGTCCTTCCAGGTCCCTGGAAACAAGGACTTGCAGAGTGAAATAAACTGACACTCTCCCTACCTACAGTTTTCTGTCCCTAGAATAAATGTTTTTTTTAATCACAATATAGCACAAGGACAATTCAGTCACTGTCCTTCCAGGTCCCTGGAAACAAGGACTTGCAGAGTGAAATAAACTGACACTCTCCCTACCTACAGTTTTCTGTCCCTAGAATAAATGTTTTTTTTAATCACAATATAGCACAAGGACAATTCAGTCACTGTCCTTCCAGGTCCCTGGAAACAAGGACTTGCAGAGTGAAATAAACTGACACTCTCCCTACCTACAGTTTTCTGTCCCTAGAATAAATGTTTTTTTTAATCACAATATAGCACAAGGACAATTCAGTCACTGTCCTTCCAGGTCCCTGGAAACAAGGACTTGCAGAGTGAAATAAACTGACACTCTCCCTACCTACAGTTTTCTGTCCCTAGAATAAATGTTTTTTTTAATCACAATATAGCACAAGGACAATTCAGTCACTGTCCTTCCAGGTCCCTGGAAACAAGGACTTGCAGAGTGAAATAAACTGACACTCTCCCTACCTACAGTTTTCTGTCCCTAGAATAAATGTTTTTTTTAATCACAATATAGCACAAGGACAATTCAGTCACTGTCCTTCCAGGTCCCTGGAAACAAGGACTTGCAGAGTGAAATAAACTGACACTCTCCCTACCTACAGTTTTCTGTCCCTAGAATAAATGTTTTTTTTAATCACAATATAGCACAAGGACAATTCAGTCACTGTCCTTCCAGGTCCCTGGAAACAAGGACTTGCAGAGTGAAATAAACTGACACTCTCCCTACCTACAGTTTTCTGTCCCTAGAATAAATGTTTTTTTTAATCACAATATAGCACAAGGACAATTCAGTCACTGTCCTTCCAGGTCCCTGGAAACAAGGACTTGCAGAGTGAAATAAACTGACACTCTCCCTACCTACAGTTTTCTGTCCCTAGAATAAATGTTTTTTTTAAGCACAATATAGCACAAGGACAATTCACTCACTGTCCTTACAGGTCCCTGGAAACAAGGACTTGCAGAGTGAAAGAAAAAAAACACTCTCCCTACCTACAGTTTTCTGTCCCTAGAAAAAATGTTTTTTTTAATCACAATATAACACAAGGACAATTCACTCACTGTCCTTCCAGGTCCCTGGAAACAAGGACTTGCAGAGTGAAATAAACTGACACTCTCCCTACCTACAGTTTTCTGTCCCTAGAATAAATGTTTTTTTTAAGCACAATATAGCACAAGGACAATTCACTCACTGTCCTTACAGGTCCCTGGAAACAAGGACTTGCAGAGTGAAAGAAAAAAAACACTCTCCCTACCTACAGTTTTCTGTCCCTAGAAAAAATGTTTTTTTTAATCACAATATAACACAAGGACAATTCACTCACTGTCCTTCCAGGTCCCTGGAAACAAGGACTTGCAGAGTGAAATAAACTGACACTCTCCCTACCTACAGTTTTCTGTCCCTAGAATAAATGTTTTTTTTAATCACAATATAGCACAAGGACAATTCAGTCACTGTCCTTCCAGGTCCCTGGAAACAAGGACTTGCAGAGTGAAATAAACTGACACTCTCCCTACCTACAGTTTTCTGTCCCTAGAATAAATGTTTTTTTTAATCACAATATAGCACAAGGACAATTCAGTCACTGTCCTTCCAGGTCCCTGGAAACAAGGACTTGCAGAGTGAAATAAACTGACACTCTCCCTACCTACAGTTTTCTGTCCCTAGAATAAATGTTTTTTTTAAGCACAATATAGCACAAGGACAATTCACTCACTGTCCTTCCAGGTCCCTGGAAACAAGGACTTGCAGAGTGAAAGAAACTGACACTCTCCCTACCTACAGTTTTCTGTCCCTAGAATAAATGTTTTTTTAAGCACAATATAGCACAAGGACAATTCACTCACTGTCCTTCCAGGTCCCTGGAAACAAGGACTTGCAGAGTGAAAGAAACTGACACTGTCCCTACCTACAGTTTTCTGTCCCTAGAATAAATGTTTTTTTAAGCACACTATAGCACAAGCACAAAACACACTGACACTCTCCCTACCTATCCTTCTCTTTCCCTAAACTAAAGGAATCCAGGTTAAGCAAGAAAGAAATAACAGTCACTGTCCCTGCCTATGCTGCTCTATCCCTGCTCCGGAACACACTACACTAGGCCGCCGTGCTGGCGGCCTTTTATAGTGTGGGGCGTGTACTAAACACCCTCAGCAATAATTGGCCACAGGCATCCTGCCTGTGGCCAATCATTGCTCTCCTCGCTGCCGGCGCTGTGATTGGCCAAGCATGCGGGGTCACAGTGCATGCTTGGCCAATCACAGCGCCTGGATGACACTGCGATGGCGTAGTGCATTGTGGGCCGTTCGCGTCACTCGAATTTGGCGCGAACGGCCCAAATCGTTCGATCTTCGTCGAACGATCGAACAGCCGATGTTCGAGTCGAACGTATGTTCGACTCGAACACGAAGCTCATCCCTAGTCCTGTCCACTATAATGCAAACAAAAATAAAGTTTTGTGCAAAAATGCACAATATACCCCTTAGGCCCAGTTCAAACAGGGGCGGCACGACTTCGGGGGCGACCTCGGCGGCGCAATCTCAAGACGACTTGAGACGCCCGCCGAGGCGATTTGCATAATGACTTTGTATAGAAGTCAAAGCAAGTCGCCCTGCGTCGCCCCCAAAAGTAGTACAGGAACCTTTTTCTAAGTCGTAGCGACTCAGGTCGCTCCTATTAGAACGGTTCCATAGCACAGACCGGGACGCGACTCCTCAGGCGACCGAGTCGCCTGAGGAGTCGCCAATATGTGAACCGGGCCTGATGAACTTGTAGACAGACCAAAAAAGTTTTATTAAAAATATATTTTATTTGTTATATATTTTGTTTTGTAAACAATTTTATAAACAGAAAAGTTAAACAGTATACCATAATTACATATTGTACAAAAATTCAAAGATACGTAGTAAAAAATATACCCTTGACATCACATGTAGCATGGCAGATGCAAGGCTACCTGTGTAGGAATGTCGGGCTAGCCACCATGCATGATAGCGAAGACACCTAACATGTTTTGGACTATTCTGGAGTCCTTCTTCAGAGGTTATTGTCAAATGGGTAACAGTAGATTCTAAATTGTTAATATATTATATTAGTAATGAAAGTAATATATAACGTATTTGTTGATAACAGTCAACATCACAGGCTGATTTTAGCGTAAAAAATTATTTAATACACGTACTATTGTCTGTAAATTGTATACTTTACCGATTATACTTACAAAATATATATACATATAGTGGCTAAGTGGTGGTTTCGGCTGGGTGGGGTAGTGTAATTGTGGACCACTAGGGTACGGTCAGCAGAGGCATTAAGAGGGGGCAGGACTGCACACACAAGGACCCCAAAGAAAAGGGAATAAGATATACCACTTTAAAAAACAGTGAATGGAATATTTAGAGCACAACTTAATCCTATCCAGGCTGGGATAGGATTAAGGGTAAGAATAGTATCTATATATCATAGCGGTAGAAGTTTGATAAAGTTGTACCAGAAATGTTATCCATCAGCTTGCAACAAACATGCGGTGCTCCAGCCGCATGTAGTGGGGCTTAAATAACTCCTCCAAGTTGATGATTAGTCCGGTCGTATGATTAACGATCGGAAGCAGCTGATTGCCGGTCGTAGGGTGCTGACGTCTGATTTGACATCCAGCATCCATGGATGTCAGATCCATGGCGCCATGGTCCTCCACACCCACAATAGGCGGGACCACGTCCCACGTCACCGCGCCACTGACACGCAACACGACCTCCAGTGGAGAGCCGAGGAGTCCACAAGCCAAAACCGCTCCGTCCGTGACCTGGAGGACAGAGGCACAGAGAGAACCTGGGTGCGTCCGGTGATGCAGAGAAAATCACCCATCACGTGCCACACCGAACGATCACAGGCCACAAAGCGCATGCCCAGACAGCGGAAACCTAGCAAAACAAAACAAAAGGAGATGACATAGTATAGTATTTGTAGTGCCAATACAATAAAAAGTGCATATCAAGTGAATATCAATCAAGGGACAATAGACAATAAATTGGAAAAAAGTAGAAAATTAATAAAAATTCCATTAAAATAAAAATACAAAGTGAATATGGCTACATAATGTCATAGGGGGCGAGAGACAAGAGTAATAACAAAATAATACTCATTGGAGAGATTATGGGGGTTATTTACTAAATGCAAATCCACTTTGCACTACAAGTGCACTTGAAAATGCACTTGGAAATGCAGTCACTGTAGATCCAAGGGGGACATGCAAGGAAAATAAAAAACAGCATTTTGCTTGCACATGATTGGATGATAAAATCAGCAGAGCTTCCCCTCATTTCAGATCTACCCTTCAGATTTACAGCCTGCAGTGCACTTGTAGTGCAAAGTGGATTTGCTTTTCGTAAATGACCCCCTATGAGTCAAGTCCACAACCCTCAGCTACAAGTGCCCATTTTCCCATTTGGTGACGGACCGCACAATGAGGAAAAGTTTTAACTATTGCATCTCTTCATGGGTGATTTCTCTCCAGCTCATGGGACTAATTTTCTATGGTGGACTATCAGTGATGATTCATTCATGAACTTTGAGGAGCATTATTGTTTTTTTTTTCTCTTCACATTTGTTTACATTTTTTTATACATATTCATTTTTCACTGTAGTGTTTTATCTAGTTCTCTGTGCTTGATTTTGTCTGGAGTTCTTATCATTTTTAATGTACACAAGTTTTGAGGGGCTTGGGTTCTATATACATTCCTTGTCCTCAATTCACTCTTGGTTTACAATTATTGAGTGCTGCACTATTGTTTGTTTATATTTATATTTGCACTATATGTCTAGTGAAGTGTTACCTGCTTAAAGCGGAAGTAAACCCATCGATTTAACAGTTTCAAAAAGCAGTTACATTCCCGGCATGCCGGGAATGCCAAATGTCACATTGGTTGTGCTCTCAACCAAACTGTCAAACCAACCAATGTCTGGTGTCATAACTGATCACATGTGCAGCATCATGGCAGTTGAAGATTAAACAGAGGCCAAGATGGCAGCTTCCTTGCCTGAAAATGATAGGAGGGTTTACTTCCACTTTAATGATCTCTAAGCGCAGTTTTCACATTTTTATTTTATAATTGGGAAGAACTACCTCTTTACAGATAGCTAAAAAGATCAAGAGTGTCAGGGGGACCTTATCTCAAGCCTCGTACACACGAACGAGTTTCTCGGCAAAAACCAGCAAGAAACTTGCTGGCAGAGATTTTTTGCAGAGAAACTCGTTCGTGTGTATGGTTTCTCGTCAAGAAAAGCGACAAGTATCTCGACAAGAAAATAGAGATCCTGCTCTCTATTTTCTCATCGAGATTCTCGTCGGCATGTTTCTCGACGAGAAAAGTGAGTGTGTGTACACTTACCTGTCCTCCCGGAAGCCCGCGCATGTTCGAAATGAATTCGACGCATGCGCGGTAGCTTCCTAGGCATACGTAGGGTATAATAAAAGGCAATCAGCGCACAAATGACTAAGAGAACTACTGCAGCTGGACACCAACAGGTATATCACACAATAACTCAAACAGATAATAAAAAGAAATAACAGTGCAGCGCAATAAATGTCCATATACAGTGAACAATGATGAGAAAGATGTACTGAAGAGATCTGGGTGTAGGCTTCTTCATACAGTATATAACTTGTGTATCCAATGTAAGGAAAATCTGCTTACCAGACCAGATGGACCTTTTGAATGAACAAGAGGTCAAAAACGCTTGTTTTCCACCATGAGGGGAAGATGGTCTCAGATGAAGCGGTGATCCAGCCAGATGGTAGGCACAGCATCAGATGTAGAGATGATATATAAAAAAGGGATGTGGAAACGTTCTAAGTGTAGACTGTTTTAATCCAAAAATATAGTGTATAAAAAATACATAAGTAAAATTCAGACAAAGTCCAAAAAAGTACAGCAAAAGCCACTGGGCGCTGATGTTCTATGATGGAGAAGTCCAAAATATAAAACAGCTGCTAAAGTGACCAAGTCTCTTGTGCTTATAATGATAAATGAACCATAATACACAGCTGGTGGAAGTCACAAGTAAAAATCATATGCTGAAAACTGGCAAAAGATTGTGCTAATAGCAACAAAAATAGGCATATGCAGCACCAGATGACTAACAGTGAGAGATCCACCAGAGTGAACAGCAGGCAGGTGAAATAAGTGTAAGCGGCGATGAACGCCGTAAACTCAGCCTGAGATGAACCAGTAGTAAGCGGCAATGCAAGCCGCGAGCACAGCCTGGGACAGACGCGGGTGACGTCACTGAGTAAGCTCCTCCCCCGTACGTACGTTGCGTCCAATAGGACTTCGTCAGCGGTGGGTGGGGCTTACAGCGTCACCCTCCGTCCTTATAAACTAAAAGCGTTGCCATGGAGAGCATAGTGGGGGCGGGACGGCCGGTAACCAGCCCCAAACACAGAATCCCCATGCTATGTAATCAGCCAATGTAATTTGGCTAGGCAGCGGCTAATAAAAAATGACACATAGACAGGAAAGCCTGTTTAGTGCATACAAAATATATTTGATTACTTTTAAAGTGACAAACACCCACGGCTGTCCCATGCCTCACAGTATAACTCCACAGCAGTGAAAGTTATATAAGAAAAAATGTATTCTTTAAAATAATAAAGAAAAATGTGAAAAATAAATAAAAATAAAAATTAATAAAAAATATTTGAATGAAATATAAAAAACATGTGTAAAGCAAATTACAAATATAAGAGGGGGACCTCCTCTATTATGCAATGCAAAAAAAAAAAAAAATAATGATAAAAATATTAACTAAAAATACCACATCTACCGACATTGGTATACTAAACTGGCTTATTTGTCAGAGATGAAACAATTAAGGTCAAAGTCGACGTTGAGGCCTCCTGGCACGAGCACCTGGGTCTCGTGTATCCAGAAGGACTCACGCCGACTAAGTTGTCTGATGAAGTTACCACCTCTCCATTGGGGTCTAACCCTTTCTATGCCCCAAAATTTAAGACATTTGGGGTCTCGGTTATGAAAATTACGAAAGTGTTTGGAGACATTATGAGTTCTGACACCATTGATAATGTTATTCACATGTTCTCCCATACGCACCTGAAGCGGTCTGGAGGTTCTACCAATGTAGTGTAATCCACAGTCACATTCAAGGCCATAGACCACCCCCATGGTGTTACATGTAATAAGATTTTTGATAGAATAAGTTTTACCTGTAGTAGGAGCAGTAAACTCTTTTCTTCGTTTAATATTACGTTTACATTTTTTACAAGATGGACACCTACCACATGCGTAAAAGCCAGTCATAAGAGGAAAAATATGACTCTCCCTTACTACTGGAGGGTCGACCACACTTGGGGCCAATACGTCCCTCAGTGTAGGTGCCTTTCTATAAATGAATCTGGGACGAGACGGAATAATGGCTCCCATTATTCTATCCTTTTTCAAGATGTCCCAGTGTTTCATGATTATTTTTTCGAATTTCCTGTGTTGAATATTGAAATCCAAAATTATTCTGAGTTCTGTGTTAGCTGGATTAGGTGCCTTGGGTCGAGAACCCGCCACCAAAGAAGTTCTATCTAGCTTTCCGACCTTTTGAATTTCACTGGAGATATCCTCCTTATTATAGCCTTTTTGGATAAATCTTTTAGCAAGGACATCTGATTGCAATACAAAATCTGCCTCAGACGTGCAATTACGCCTTAAACGAATGAACTGGCCCCTAGGGATGTTGCATAGCCATGTTTTGTGATGGCAACTGTCAAGGGGTATATACCCATTCCTGTCTGTCTGCTTAAAATGGTTTTTCGTTTTGAAGACAGGTCCATCTCTGAAAATTTCCAGATCTAAAAATGTTATACTGGAAGAATCAGCATTCCAGGTGAGTCTAATATTTTTGGTGTTGCCATTCAGCTTGGACATAAATAATTGCAGGCTAGTCATGTTACCCTCCCAGATAATGATCAGATCGTCTATATAGCGATAATAGCACTTTAGTTGTATTGGTCTGTCATTAAAGATAGTTTCTTCTTCCCAAAGTGACATAAACAAGTTTGCCACACTGGGAGCAAACCGTGCTCCCATGGCAACTCCAAGGGTTTGAAGAAAAAATCTATGATCATACCAGAAATAATTCCTGGCTAAACAAAAAGAAAGTGCATCCACAAGAAAACCGATCAGCAGGGGAGGAAGATTAGAGGCATCTAATGCCCATTTAACTGCCCTAATAGCATCCTGATGGCCTATGATGGTGTATAATGACCCCACGTCCGCGGTTACCAACAAAGTGTTGTCACTGGCGGGCGTGGACTCAACCACCTGTATAGCATGTCGGGTGTCTTTAAGATAAGCGGTGGTTGAACAAACCAATGGTTTGAGAAAGTGGTCAATGTATTGGCCCAGGCGTGCAGTGACCGAATCAATTCCATTAACAATAGGTCTCCCAGGTGGAAACTGGGCATCTTTATGTACCTTTGGTAGGAAATATATGATTGGTCTCCTGCACGCACTGGGATCCAAATATAAAGCCTCTTTTCTGGTAAGAACACCACACATTTTACCTTGCTCAACAAGAGCTTGAAGTTCATTTTGATACTCAAAAACAGGGTCCTTGGTCATAAGTTGATATGTAGAATGGTCTGGCAATCTAGGGTACCCAACCCTGATACGGGACCTACTAATGTGCCGCGCCCTTCCACCCCGCATATTTCCACCATTTCCACTCCTGTCATTCCTAGAAACCCACCTGCCAGGGGTCCACCAGCTCGAGGTGGGGGACGCCCCAACGGCAGGGGTCACCCTAATAGAGGGGGGAGGGGTAAAGGTACTCCTTACCATCACCCACCCCCTTATGAACATAATAATTGGCGGGACCATGGTTCCAACAGGGACTATGTCCCTAATGGTCCCCCCAATAGAGATGACATGTATTATCAGAACTCTTATGGTAGGCATTCAGACCATGTGAGGAATAATGACCCATACATCGATCATGACCAGCTTCCTATTCACAATCGCTTTGCTCCATTATCTCATGAAACCAACCCTCCAAATGAAAGTTTTTTAGGCCAGCGTCAACTACATTGGGAGGAGCCTTGGGGTCATACCCCCCCAGGAACCAAACAAGGGGGGAAAAGACGACTAAGAGAGGAAGAAGAGCCGGAAGAAGAGCTAAAAAGACAAAGGCGATAATAGGAGCAGGAGTATTTAACATCAGTGGTGTGGATTTGTCAGAGGAGGAACTTAGAGTGCTTGATAAAGGACTCAAGTTCGCTCCAGTTCGGAATTTTAATAAATTCCAAACTTATATTAGCCTGCAAAAGTTTGTAAGAACGCTTAATATCAAACGACATTTCCTTTCTAAATCAGGAACCACCACTTCCACTTCAGTTCCTGTAGTACCTCTAGAATTTCACTCACAGCTTGCTAACAAATCCACCTTTAACCCTCCTAAACATGACCATAAGCATATTGAAGTTTTCAAAAACATGGTCACCACCGACCTAGACCGCATGAAGATCAAGAAAGTGAGAGATCCTCACTATCTCAAAATGGGCATTGCCACATTAGAGAAAAATAAAAATGTTGTAGTTAGACCAGCGGATAAGGGGTGTGGATTGGTTGTTATGAGTAAGGTCTTTTATGACAATGAGATGAATAGATTATTGTCAGACCATTCTACATATCAACTTATGACCAAGGACCCTGTTTTTGAGTATCAAAATGAACTTCAAGCTCTTGTTGAGCAAGGTAAAATGTGTGGTGTTCTTACCAAAAAAGAGGCTTTATATTTGGATCCCAGTGCGTGCAGGAGACCAATCATATATTTCCTACCAAAGGTACATAAAGATGCCCAGTTTCCACCTGGGAGACCTATTGTTAATGGAATTGATTCGGTCACTGCACGCCTGGGCCAATACATTGACCACTTTCTCAAACCATTGGTTTGTTCAACCACCGCTTATCTTAAAGACACCCGACATGCTATACAGGTGGTTGAGTCCACGCCCGCCAGTGACAACACTTTGTTGGTAACCGCGGACGTGGGGTCATTATACACCATCATAGGCCATCAGGATGCTATTAGGGCAGTTAAATGGGCATTAGATGCCTCTAATCTTCCTCCCCTGCTGATCGGTTTTCTTGTGGATGCACTTTATTTTTGTTTAGCCAGGAATTATTTCTGGTATGATCATAGATTTTTTCTTCAAACCCTTGGAGTTGCCATGGGAGCACGGTTTGCTCCCAGTGTGGCAAACTTGTTTATGTCACTTTGGGAAGAAGAAACTATCTTTAATGACAGACCAATACAACTAAAGTGCTATTATCGCTATATAGACAATCTGATTATTATCTGGGAGGGTAACATGACTAGCCTGCAATTATTTATGTCCAAGCTGAATGGCAACACCAAAAATATTAGACTCACCTGGAATGCTGATTCTTCCAGTATAACATTTTTAGATCTGGAAATTTTCAGAGATGGACCTGTCTTCAAAACGAAAAACCATTTTAAGCAGACAGACAGGAATGGGTATATACCCCTTGACAGTTGCCATCACAAAACATGGCTATGCAACATCCCTAGGGGCCAGTTCATTCGTTTAAGGCGTAATTGCACGTCTGAGGCAGATTTTGTATTGCAATCAGATGTCCTTGCTAAAAGATTTATCCAAAAAGGCTATAATAAGGAGGATATCTCCAGTGAAATTCAAAAGGTCGGAAAGCCAGATAGAACTTCTTTGGTGGCGGGTTCTCGACCCAAGGCACCTAATCCAGCTAACACGGAACTCAGAATAATTTTGGATTTCAATATTCAACACAGGAAATTCGAAAAAATAATCATGAAACACTGGGACATCTTGAAAAAGGATAGAATAATGGGAGCCATTATTCCGTCTCGTCCCAGATTCATTTATAGAAAGGCACCTACACTGAGGGACGTATTGGCCCCAAGTGTGGTCGACCCTCCAGTAGTAAGGGAGAGTCATATTTTTCCTCTTATGACTGGCTTTTACGCATGTGGTAGGTGTCCATCTTGTAAAAAATGTAAACGTAATATTAAACGAAGAAAAGAGTTTACTGCTCCTACTACAGGTAAAACTTATTCTATCAAAAATCTTATTACATGTAACACCATGGGGGTGGTCTATGGCCTTGAATGTGACTGTGGATTACACTACATTGGTAGAACCTCCAGACCGCTTCATGTGCGTATGGGAGAACATGTGAATAACATTATCAATGGTGTCAGAACTCATAATGTCTCCAAACACTTTCGTCATTTTCATAACCGAGACCCCAAATGTCTTAAATTTTGGGGCATAGAAAGGGTTAGACCCCACTGGAGAGGTGGTAACTTCATCAGACAACTTAGTCGGCGTGAGTCCTTCTGGATACACGAGACCCAGGTGCTCGTGCCAGGAGGCCTCAACGTCGACTTTGACCTTAATTGTTTCATCTCTGACAAATAAGCCAGTTTAGTATACCAATGTCGGTAGATGTGGTATTTTTAGTTAATATTTTTATCATTATTTTTTATTTTTTTGCATTGCATAATAGAGGAGGTCCCCCTCTTATATTTGTAATTTGCTTTACACATGTTTTTTATATTTCATTCAAATATTTTTTATTAATTTTTATTTTTATTTATTTTTCACATTTTTCTTTATTATTTTAAAGAATACATTTTTTCTTATATAACTTTCACTGCTGTGGAGTTATACTGTGAGGCATGGGACAGCCGTGGGTGTTTGTCACTTTAAAAGTAATCAAATATATTTTGTATGCACTATACAGGCTTTCCTGTCTATGTGTCATTTTTTATTAGCCGCTGCCTAGCCAAATTACATTGGCTGATTACATAGCATGGGGATTCTGTGTTCGGGGCTGGTTACCGGCCGTCCCGCCCCCACTATGCTCTCCATGGCAACGCTTTTAGTTTATAAAGACGGAGGGTGACGCTGTAAGCCCCACCCACCGCTGACGAAGTCCTATTGGACGCAACGTACGTACGGGGGAGGAGCTTACTCAGTGACGTCACCCGCGTCTGTCCCAGGCTGTGCTCGCGGCTTACATTGCCGCTTACTACTGGTTCATCTCAGGCTGAGTTTACGGCGTTCATCGCCGCTTACACTCATTTCACCTGCCTGCTGTTCACTCTGGTGGATCTCTCACTGTTAGTCATCTGGTGCTGCATATGCCTATTTTTGTTGCTATTAGCACAATCTTTTGCCAGTTTTCAGCATATGATTTTTACTTGTGACTTCCACCAGCTGTGTATTATGGTTCATTTATCATTATAAGCACAAGAGACTTGGTCACTTTAGCAGCTGTTTTATATTTTGGACTTCTCCATCATAGAACATCAGCGCCCAGTGGCTTTTGCTGTACTTTTTTGGACTTTGTCTGAATTTTACTTGTATGTATTTTTTATACACTATATTTTTGGATTAAAACAGTCTACACTTAGAACGTTTCCACATCCCTTTTTTATATATCATCTCTACATCTGATGCTGTGCCTACCATCTGGCTGGATCACCGCTTCATCTGAGACCATCTTCCCCTCATGGTGGAAAACAAGCGTTTTTGACCTCTTGTTCATTCAAAAGGTCCATCTGGTCTGGTAAGCAGATTTTCCTTACATTGGATACACAAGTTATATACTGTATGAAGAAGCCTACACCCAGATCTCTTCAGTACATCTTTCTCATCATTGTTCACTGTATATGGACATTTATTGCGCTGCACTGTTATTTCTTTATACGTAGGGTATACCAAGATGGCGGCGACGGCATCGAATGTGACGAGCGCATGCTCGTCGTAGTCGATGACGTCACCGCGTACGCTCCATTCAAAGAACCGCCCCTGACTAACTATGTAACTATGTAACTATGTAACTATGTGTGCATAAGGCCATGTAGCTCAGTTCTCTGTCTCCTCTCCACTTCCTCCTTCTGGGGTTTCAAAGCCAGCCTCCCAGAGACAGGAATTGCTACTACGTAAATGTCACTGGGTAACCCCGCAGCGTTTCCCCGTTGAGTCAGAGGGGGCGGGGTCACCCATCCACGTCACTG
Source organism: Rana muscosa (assembly GCA_029206835.1). NCBI lineage: Eukaryota > Metazoa > Chordata > Amphibia > Anura > Ranidae > Rana > Rana muscosa. The sequence goes on along the minus strand of CM055116.1, from coordinate 597,080,894 downwards.
GTGGCCCCGCCCTCAGTTATTTAAGAGCTGTCAAACGGGTCTCACGTCATACGGCCGGGCGCTTCCTATGGAAAGGCTGTTTCGTTCGTGGCGGCGGGTCGTAGAAGGATTACAGCGCTGGAAATTTATTTAATTTTTTTTATTAAAGGACTTGTCCCAAGCAGTGTGTGTGTTTTTTTTTACCTTTTTTTACCTTTTTTGGGTGAAATGGTAGGGGTACAATGTACCCCGTTACAAATTTACATAGGGGGGCCGGGATCTGGGAGTCCCCTTTGTTAAAGGGGTCTTCCAGATTCCGATAAGCCCCTCGCCTGCAGACCCCCACAACCACCGGGCAAGGGTTGTGGGGATAAGGCCCTTGTCCCCATCAACATGGGGACATCCTCCCCATGTTGAGGGCATGTGGCCTGGTACGCTTCAGGAGGGGGGGCGCTCTCTCGTCCCCCCCTCTTTTCCTGCGGCCTGCCAGGTTGCGTGCTCGGATAAGGGTCTGGTATGGATTTTTGGGGGGAACCCCATGCCATTTTTTTTTTCATTTTGGCGCGGGGTTCCCCTTAAAATCCATACCAGACCTGAAGGGTCTGGTATGGATTTTGACGGGGACCCCTACGCCATTTTTTTTAAATTGGCGCAGGGTTCCCCTTAATATCCATACCAGACCTGAAAGACCTGGTAATGGAATTTGGGGGGACCCCCACGCATTTTTTTTTTTTGGTTCGGGGTTGCCCTTAATATTCATACCAGACCCAAAGGGCCTGGTAATGGACTGGGGGGAACCCATGTCTTTTTTTTAAAGACTTTTATCTGTATTACCGGGTCCCGACAATTCATTATAGCCGCGAGTAGTTTTGAATGACTTTTTTTCCTTTAGAAATGTCATTTTGTGCAGGGACTTTTCTAAGCACGGGAAACATGCGCTACTTTACAGGCATACTATAGACACCCCCCAGGTACAAAATTTAAAGGAATATTTCACTTTTATTGTTTCACTTTAAGCATTATTAAAATCACTTCTCCCGAAAAAAATTCAGTTTTTAAAACTTTTTTTTGCATTGATACATGTCCCCTGGGGCAGGACCTAGGTCCCCAAACACTTTTTATGACAATAACTTGCATATTAACCTTTAAAATTAACACTTTTGATTTTTCACGTTCGTGTCCCATAGACTTTAACGGTGTTCGCGTGTTCGAACACATTTTTTGCCTGTTCGCATGTTCTGCTGCGAACCGAAACGGGGGGTGCTCGGCTCATCCCTAGCGGTCAGCACAGGTTCCCTCTTTGACTAAGTGAGTTACAGAGATGGATTATATTCTTGGCGCACAAATTTGATACATACGAACAATACAATCAAATATGGTTCTCTTGGAAGGTATTTAGGGAAACAGAAACAGCAGAAAGGAAGGGATGGACAGCCGCACTCCAAAGAAAAACCTTAAAGGTTGCTTTTATTGTAAAAAAGATTTAAAAAAATTGGAGTGTGGCTGTCCATCCCTTCCTTTCTGCTGTTCCTGTTTGCCTTGTGCATTGCCAGCACCCATGGTTTCCTGATTGTTGAAGGATTAACAGAACTCACTCACCTGGAGCGGTAATTTTCTCTCTTCAAGGTATTTAGGGAGTCAACTGAAATGTGGAATATTCTTGCAGAACCATTAGAATACCCAAACCTAGTTTCTGTGAAGCTTAGAATGTTTGTTCACTCCTGGCTGCTTTACTTTTTACTTAAGTTTTTACCTTTTATTACTTTTTTTTCTGTACCAAAATCCTTTTTTTTTTACTAGTAGTATCCTCTTTGGGTGTAGTAGCTTAATGCTAAAGATGAATATATTATTCATCATAACTTCCATTGGTATTGGGGGGGGTGCGGATAATGCCTACCGACACCTAGCAATTGGTGCCATAGTTCTTCTGTATAGCTATGAATCCGTACTGGTCCATTTGTGCACCAGCATCGGCATATATAACATATATGTTATGCTCTCCATGGGGTGTTTATATATTGTATATTATATGCACTTTTAATTACAGGTGCTCCTTAAAAGCACAGTTTATTGTTTTACTTTTATGTTTGTTTTGTTGGTGTAGGTATGTAAGTACCATTTGTGTATAATTATTCTGTATGCAAAATAATTTTCAATAAATTCAGATTGAAACTTAAAAAAGCCAGACCAGTTCTGGAAAAGCATTCTTTGGACAGATGAAACTAAGATTAATCTGTACCAGAATGACGGGAAGACAAAAAAGTGTGGCGAAGTCTTGGAACAATGATCCAAACCACACAACGTCATCTGTAAACATGGTGGAGGCAGTGTGATGGCATAGGCATGCATGGCTTCCAGTGGCACTGGGTCATTGGTGTTTATTGATGTGACAGAAGACAGAAGCAGCCGGATGAATTCTGCAGTGTTTAGAGATATACTGTCAGCCCAGATTCAGCTAAATGCAGTAAAGTTGATTGGACAGCTCCTTCACAGTACAGATGTTCAATGATCCAAAACACATTGCAAAAGCAACCCAGGAGTTTTTGAAGGAAAATAAGTGGAATATTCTGCAATGACCGAGTCAATCATCTGATCTAAACCCAATTGAGCATGCATTTCACTTGCTGAAGGCAAAACTAAAGGCAGTTAGAGCCTGGCAAAGCATCAGAAAGGAGGAAACCCAGTCTTTGGTAATGTCCATGGGTTCCAGACTTCAGGCAGTCATTGCCAGTAAAGGATTCTCAACAAAATATAAAAAATTAACATTTTATTTATGATTATATTCATTTGTCCGATTACATTTGAGACCCTGAAAATGGGGGGACTGTGTATAAAAATGGTTGCAGTTCCTAAAATTTGTACATACAAATTGCATACTAGCATTTATGACATTACCTTTCAGGTTAGAAAAAAGAACACCTAGCAGTTTACCACTGCTTTTCTTTAACGCATTGTTATATATATTTTTTAAATGGAAGCTAGTACCTGATTTTGCCCTGGTATTAGGCTCTTGCAATGCCCTGTACAGAAAAACTGAGACTGATGCCGCGTACACACGATCGGAATTTTCGACAACAAAACCGTGGGTTTTTTTTCCGACGGATTTTCGTTCAAACTTGTCTTGCATACACATGGTCACACAAATGTTGTCGGGAATTCCGATCGCCAAGAACGCGGTGACGTACAACACAACAACGAGCCGAGAAAAATTAAGTTCAATGATTCTGAGCATGCGTCGAATTGATTCCAAGCATGCGTAGGATTTTTGTGCGTCGGAATTGGATACCGACAAGAACTTTTGTTGTTGGAAAAATTGAGAACCAGCTCTCAATCATTTGTTGTCGGAAATTCCAACAGCAAATGTCCGATGGAGCCTACACACGGTCGGAATATCCGACCAAAAGCTCACATCGGACTGCGTACTCGGATAAGGGTATGGTATGGATCTTGGGGGACCCCCACACCATTTTTTTTGGTGTGGAGGTTCCCCTTAAGATCCATACCAGACCGAAGGGTCTGGTATCATCTTGGGGGGAACCGCAGCCAAATTTATTTTTAAATATGCGTGGGGTTCCCTCTTCAAGATACTCAACACAAAAGTCGCACCGCAAGTCGGATCATCTTGATCCGACTTCTAGTGCGACTTCTATTCAAATCAATGGGCTCCCATAGGGAACCATTGATTTTGAATAGAGACAGAAACGCCGGATGAGGCTTAACACAGCCTTAAGCCTTGTTAAATTGCGTTTAACACCTTTTGCCGGCGTCTGACGTTTTTACAGCTCTAGCGCTGGAGCCTCAGAACGCACTGGTCCTGCGTTTTTTTTGGAGCTTAAAAACGCCTATGCCACTTACAGCTCCTAAACGCCTTGGTGGGCATGAGGCCATAGGCTAACATATAGAGGCATTTTTAAGCTGTGAAAAACACCCCTAAAAGCAGCTGTAAAAACCCACGTGGGCATGAGTCACCAATGAGGCTGCACTGATGGGGCTGCACTGATGAGGAGGCACTGATGAGGTGGCACTGATAAGACTGCCCTAATGGCCACTGATGAGGCTGTATTGATGGGGCTGCACTGATGGGCACTGATAAGAAGGCACTGATGAGGCGGCACTGATGAGGCTGCCCTAATGGTCACTGATGAGGCTGCACTGATGGGCACTGATGAGGAGGCACTGATAAGGCAGCACTGATAAGCTGCACTGATCTGCAATGATGGGCACTGGTTGACACCGATGAGCGTGCACTGAAAATCAGGGCACTGATGAGGAGGAACTGATGAGGCTGATAGTATGATAATATAAACATTTGAATATGTTAGAGCTGTAGTACAATGGTACACAGCAATTGTAATCTTGACGCGTTTAGCGGCTTAGTGCCACTCATCATGAGAAAGCACATGACGTATCTGCAAATGGGAGATAAACAACTAGATAAATAGCCTTGTATCAATGAAGGGGAGGATGGAAATGGAAACCCCCCCCATATAAATCACTTACAAGTATATGTCGTACATGTACATGTCGGGAGCTGAGGAGGCTTGTCCAACAACGACACCCATCACAGGCGGCAACCCGGACCCGGGCACACAGAGCACTCCTCAAGTGAACATGTGACAATAGAAGTAGGAGGTGATTAGACCAAATAATTGCAGTGCAAAAATTGTGTGAGAGCCGCGAAACGCATCGAGCTAACAATTGCCGTGTACCATTGTACTACAACTCTAACAGATTTCAATGTTTATATATTCATACTATCACATCATGTGACAGGGATTACCTTGCACTATTCTTGTACCCAACTGTGACATATGGTGGATTCTGTAACCCTATTATGTTACAAATTTTTAATCAGGTTATTACCAGTCACCACTGTTTTACGAAATGACGCCACGATTAGTGTGTATTTCTATTTGTATGTATAGGGGACACAGTGGTCACAGAGCGCGTCCAAGGGGGCGCTGGAGGCACGGTTCTGGGAGGACACCTTCCCAGGACTGGAGAACTGTGCTGTAGCCATCTTTCGACTATAGCGCAGGCAGGAAGGGGTTAAAGTGTCATTAAGCAGTGGATGTGTATGGATGATTTTTGGAGAATAAGAATATTGTCTGGTGTCATTTTAAATGCTTATTCACATTTGCTTTAGTCTCTGAAGGGTGATTCGCGTTTGGCTCACTCTTCAGAGAGCTTTTGACAAACAGTGAGGACGCGCTGTGCAGCAAAAGTGGGACTGGTTGGGTGGTGGTAAAAACTTGGCTCGGCCAAAAGGTTTTACCACCCCTCAATTGCTTTTGTCAAAAAGCCCCAAGCCAGGTCCATTGTGTAGTGCTACATAATATAACATGTAATAATACATTTGTTGCTGTCCCCATGAAGACAAACTATACACTGAAACCATCAACACTTGCTGATTATATTCTGCTAGTTAATTCCATATATATATATATATATATATATATATATATGAAAAATGTAAAAAGAAATCATACACTGCATTTAAAGCACCTATTGGAACAGGTCCTTGGCAAGGGAAGTTGAAGGAGAAATGTTTGTAACAAAATCTTGTTTTTTTTTCCCTGCAATCCTTATAAAGCAACAGTAGTGATTTTAGCACCCTCTCTTGTTCAACATATGCAGTGCTGTGCTTCTCTGCCTGGGATCCCCAGAAGGTCTGATTTCCCAGTCCCCAATCAAATACATCACAACAAACTATTTTTAGCATCAATTTTCCTCCACATCAAAGCAAGAGACAGCGAGGAAATACCTCGCCAGCAGAGAAGAAGAGGGGGTGGATGCAGAAAGGGAAAAAAGGAGCAGGTGAGGCGGAAAGAGTAGTAGAGTGCAAAATTGGAAAACAGAAGATACATATATTATGTGTGTGTGTATATATACAGTATATATTAATAAAATGAATAAAGCAAAATGTTTAAACATATATGTAGCGCCCATCCCAATTTATGGGACGCTATATGTGGGACTTCCGCCCAGTGTTTCTCAACTCCAGTCCTCAAGGCGCCCCAACAGGTTATGTTTTCAGGATTTCCATTATTTTGCACAGGTGATTTGATCAGTTTCACTGCCTTAGTAATTACCACAGCTGTTTCATCTGAGGGAAATCCTGAAAACATGACCTGTTGGGGCGCCTTGAGGACTGGAGTTGAGAAACACTTGCCTAGACAACAGAGACCAGGGATCCACTCTGGAGAGGTAACTCGCCGCAAAACCCAAAAACATTAACACCGCTCGCCCCTCTCTACACATAAGGGGGGATACCGGGCAAGTAGCAGGTATGCCTTACTGCAAAAATGGATGGAGCGGAAGGGTCTGCGTGCTACACGTGGCGGCTCGAGTCCGGGGTTTGTGGCTATCTCTCGCACAAGTAGAATGTTTTGTGTGTGCTTGGAAAGTCGGCCATGGAAGAAATTGAACTGTGTTACTGTATTCTGAGAGAGAAAAAGGGGTTAAGGGGCACAGAACTGTGTTTTTTCCAACTGTGTAGTTCGTGGGCGTGTCTAGAAAAAGAAAAGCCAGCGAGCTACGTGCAAGGAGAAGAAAAGGGGAGGAGTTCCCGCCACCTGTGTGTTGCACGTGGGTACTTTGGCGCCAAGAGACAGAGAGAGTTGGATCAAGTGAGCAGCAACATGTCCGCTTTTCCCAGTGCCTCAATTTTGTCGGGACCCCGGATGTCCGCAATGCTTTCTTCAATGGACATTGCTCCGATCACCGCCGCGCTTATGGATACGGGATCCGGCTCAAACCCAGGGGCCACTTCGCTTTGTACACCTGCAGAGATGCAGAGGCCCTGGGCATGCTCTGCACTAAATGCCAAGGACTGGCTGTGCATTTACGGCCATTCGGAAGGTGTGCATCCTGTGGAGAGTTCCTCTTCGAGGTGGACCAGCCCACCGAGAAACCCCGGGTCTACCGGGTCAACTGCCTTACAGGTACCATCACTTCGGAGGAAGAAACCTGTACTCCCACAGCCAAGCCCACGTGCACCGCATCGACCGCCATGGATGTGGCCAACGACGATGTCTCATCTGCTGCAGAGCCATCGGCAGATACCGCAGCGGACGCTGCCTCCGCCAGCTCTGAAGTACAAATACCGCACGCAAAACGGATGGTGGGATATGTTAAGGCCTCCCGCAGCCGCGGTCGAAGCCTGCCCCAGCGCCTACCAGAACCGGATCTCGAGAGTGGAAGCAAGCCCGAGAAGTCCACGTCAGGTGACGGTAAGGAGGCTGGGACTGTGATGTTAAGTTTGCCGGGGAAGGGAAGAAAGCGTATGCCCCATACTACTGGGGATGTGTGGACAGCCGATCCTCGGGAACTATTACCGTCTGAGGAAAATGTGTCTGTGTCTACCCGAAACTACTTGCCCGCTGAGGAATATGACACTTCAGACTTGGACTCATCATCCGATGTGGATGACGATGCAGAGATTGATGACATGTTCATCAAAAAGGGATGGGACAAGATGAAACCTGTCGCCCCAGCCCACAGTTTGAAATTGGGGTCACCCATGAGTTCGGGGAGTACTACACCCCGTGTGGAGATCCCGGCCATAGAAGGAATGACTGTATCTGCCCCAAGTGGAGAATCCCTACCAGGGCCTGATACGGCCACAGTCCGGAGATCACCGGACGCCATTGTACTCGCTGGAAGTGGGGATCGCAAAACTATTCCCCATCTTGCCCGTTTGCAGCGAATCCTCAACAAGAGAGTGGCCAGTAGGGATGAGCCGAACACCCCCCCGTTCGGTTGGCACCAGAACCTTCAAACGGACCGAAAGTTCGCGCAAACGTTAGAACCCTATTAAATACAATGGACGCGAACGTTCGAAATCTAAAGTGCTAATTATAACGACTAATATGCATGTTATTGTCCTAAAAAGGGTTTGGGGACCCGGGTTCTGCCCCAGGGAACATGTATCAATGCAAAACGGCCGTTTTTCGGGAGCAGACATTTTAATGATGCATAAAGTGAAAAAAAAAAGTCAAATATTCCTTTAAATATTGTACCTGGGGGGTGTCTAAAGTATGCCTGTGAAGTGGCACGTGTTTCCCGTGTTTAGAACTGTCCCTGCACAAAATGAAATTTCTAAAGGAAAAAAAGCCATTTAAAACTGCTTGCGCTTTAATGTAATGTCTGGTCCCGGTAATATGGATGAAAATCTTTGAGAAAAACGGCATAGCTACCCCATCACCCCCCCCCCCCCCCCCCCCACCCCAGCCCATTACCAGCCCCTTTGGGTCTTGTATGGATATTAAGGGGAACCCCGCACCCAAAATAAAAAAAGGCCCTATATACTCTGAACAGCAGTATACAGGCGGTGCAAACAAGACAGGGACTGTAGGTTTGTTCTTAAGTAGAATCTGTTTGTAATTTTGAACAGGTACATTGTTTAAGTGTAGCTCCAGCCAAAAAAATCTATTTTTAAGCTTTTTGGAAAACAGGGAAGGGTTATCACCCCTGTAACATTTGTTTTGCTGTCTGTGCACCTGTTCAGAATATTTCACCTCACTTTCCGTCCCAATGACAAATGTTTTTGAAAAGTGGGGTTTTTATTGAAACAAGGATTGGTGATAAAGCATCAGTAGAGAGGAGACACCTTTTTCCAATATTAACTCTTACAGGAGAGAATTTGCCTTCCTAGGGGTAGATTTCCTCTCACTTCCTGTTGTCTCCTTCCATTTGCAAGTAGGAGTCGTTTGTAAGTTGGATGTTTGAAAGTAGGGGCCTGCCGTATATACTCTGCTGAAATTTGCCCCTTACATGTTGGTGTTGCCACAACACTGTGAGCCCTCACAGTTACTCTTGGTGGGCGCTGGAACGCCCTGCTGTGAACTATTATATCAGGAATTGTATTTATATGCCATTGTTGAACAGTGGTAGGAAAAATTGGGCCTTTGGTGGTGGTGCTGGTGCCACAACACTGTAAGCCCTCACAGTTACTCTTGGTGGGCGCATGAATGGGCCCTACCGTGAATTATTAGATCAAGAATTGTAATTGCATGCCCCTGTTGAAGAAGAAGCACACTACGCCCGCTGTAAGTGCTGCAGATGCCTGTTAGTGTAACACAAAAGGAAAAAAACTACGAGCAATAAGGGCTAGCTTCAGGTGTATAATGTGCAGGAGGCACACTACGCCTGCTGTAAGTGCTGCAGATGCCTGCCTGTGTTACACAACAGGAAAACACAGCAATAAGGCCTAGCTTCAGGTGTATACTTTGCAGGAGGCACACTACGCCTGCTGTAAGTACTGCAGATGCCTGCCTGTGTTACACAACAGGAAAAAAACAGCAATAAGGGCTAGCTTCAGGTGTATATTTTGCAGGAAGCACACTACACCTGCTATAATTGCTGCAGATGCCTGCCTGTGTTACACAACAGGAAAACACAGCAATAAGGGCTAGCTTCTGGTGTATATTTTGCAAGAAGCACACTACTCCCGCTGTAAGTGCTGCAGATGCCTGCCTGTGTTACACAACAGGAAAACACAGCAATAAGGGCTAGCTTCAGGTGTATATTTTCCAGGAAGCACACTACGCCTGCTATAACTGCTGCAGATGCCTGCCTGTGTTACACAACAGGAAAACACAGCAATAAGGGCTAGCTTCAGGTGTATACTGTGCAGGAGGCTTAGCAAAAATATCACTGACACTGTCCCCTGCCTATCCTTCTCTCTCCCTGCACACAAGGTTTAACAGAATATCACTGACACTGTCCCTGCCTATCCTTCTCTCTCCCTGCACACAAGGTTTAGCAGAATATCACTGACACTGTCCCTGCCTATCCTCTCTCTCTGCACTCAAGGTTTAGCAGAATATCACTGACACTGTCCCTGCCTATCCTTCTCTCTCCCTACACACAAGGTAAATGAACAAATATCACTAACACTGTCCCTGCCTATCCTTCTCTCTCCCTGAACCGGAACACGCTACACAAGGCCGCCACGCTGGCAGCCTTTTATAGTGTGGGGCGTGTACTAAATCCCCCTGAGCTATAATTGGCCACAGGCATCCTGCCTGTGGCCAATTATGGCTCTCCTCGCTGCCGGCGCTGGGATTGGCCAAGCATGCGGGGTCACAGTGCATGCTTGGCCAATCCCAGCGCCGGGATTGCACTGCGATGACGCAGTGTATTGTGGGCCGTTCGCGTCACTCAAATGTGGCGCGAACGGCCCAAAACTTTCGATCTTCGTCGAACGATCGAACAGCCGATGTTCGAGTCGAACGTATTTTCGACTCGAACACCAAGCTCATCCCTAGTGGCCAGTGAGTGTGGTTGGGAGTACCCCTATGTGACTAAGTAACTGTTGTTTGAGATAGAGGCTTATTGAGAAAGGTGGTACTCCAAAGCTATATGGGACTACCTTGAAGTGCCCAAGTCCCGTAGACACTTCGCTTGTTCAGCCGCCATGACTGAGCATTTCAAAGGTTGTCGCAAGGAGTGGAACTATGGCCGGCACATACATGCCGACAGGGTGGTGATCTGTTGCCCAGGGAGAGAGGACGCTGTCTATTTTATAGAGACTCTGGACAAACAGTGGAAGACTCTTATTCTCCCGGATCCCCACTATTACCTCTAAGACAGGAACTTGTGTTTCTTCTTCATCCTGTCTTTAAATGACCTTGTTCTACTGAAAGGGGACATCTGTTCCACGGAGGAAAGAGACTGGAAAGCTTGTTCTTGTTTTTTTTTTCTCTCCTAAAGAAAGTGACTATTTCTTTCCTCTAAATTGAACTCTGAGGTAGTCAGTCAGTAGGTCATGCGAAGGAACGCCGTGGTCAAAATGTGGAGGTGTTCGTGTGTACTGTGCTGCAGTCCCATGCGCAGCTACTGTGAGATGTAATGACTTTATGCTAACCCTAGGTGGCAGAAAAAAAAAAAAGCTGCACTAGCTAAACAAAACATTTAGGCCTCATGCCCACGGACGTTTTTACAGCCACGTTTTTGAGCGTTTTTTACAGCTTAAAAATGTCTGTCTATGTTGTTGTATAAATTTTTCGACCGTATTTAAAAAAAACAAAACGCCGGAGCTCAAAAACGCCACTGCTGCGTTTTTGCATGTTTTTTTAACGCTTCGCGTTTTTATATGCCTGACGCCGACGCCGCGAAACGCACTGGTCCTGTTTTTTTTTTTACAGCTTAAAAAACGCCTATGCTATTTGCAGCTCAAAAACGCCTAGGTGGGCATGAAGCTATAGACTAACATGGACAGGCATTTTTAAGCTGTAAAAAACGCTCAAAAACGCGGCTGTAAAAACGTCCGTGGGCATGAGGCCTTAGGCTTAGATGTTTTTTTTTCTCTCCCCTTCCTTTCCTCCATTTATGTTAGGACTAGCATGGAAGAATTTTAGAGAAGGGAGTCGCTTCCTTTAGGGGAGGCAGTTCACTTCTGAACTGTATAGAATGCTAGGAATAGGATTTGCATTGTGTTTTTTTTTCTCTTGCATATTGTTTCTTGCAGGTATGAAGACGGCTTTCAACACCTCCGGAGAATGGGGTGGGATAGGTAGTTAGTTATGGGTGGAATGTATAATTTTTTTTTCTATTATGAGAATGTGACATTTGAGAATGGGATGTCATTTCTATGTTGCTTTTATTTTATTTTATTTCCTTTCTCCCCTCCCACCTTCCAAAATGCTTGGTTCAGGCACCATTTCATATTTGTTTTCCTTTGTATTATAGTTACAAAGAAATCAACGACCTTCAGGATTGAAGGGTTTTGGTTTCTTTAGCCACTGAGGACAGTGTATTTTTCAGCGGGGGGTGTGTGTAGCGTCCATACCAATTTATGGGACGCTATATGTGCAAATTTAGGGATGGTCTGAGCTAATAGTTGGGCTCAGACTGTTAATTTCCTAAAAACTTGCTTCTGCTCTGGTGTGATATTGCCTGGCTGCAGTGTTTCCTGTTGCCTGTAGGTGGCACTGTCATCTCCGGCTCAGGTAGAACCACAGGGATTATCACAGCACCATTGGGTGTCCTCTCTCGGCAGCTGTGCAGTGGGCGGGGTCGGCCCGCTGTGCTGGGAGAGGGTACAAAAGGGGCAGACGTGATTATTCGTGAGGAGAGGAGAAGAGGGAGAAGTTCGCGCCTCCCGGCCCTCCAGGCCAGGGATGCGTGCGTGTGTTTCAGCCTCAGGCACCTTTAGCCTGAGGCTGCATCGCTGTAAGTAGGCCCAGCACCTTTGGCTGAGGCTTACACTTGAAGAGGAGTCCCAGGGTACCCAAGTGAGGGGTGACCCGCTCTGAAGGAGAGGAAGCCAGGGGAGGATTGGTCCCAAAGGGATTAGTGAAAGATTTGCTGTCTCGGGAGAGGCCTGGCTACCTGACAGAGGGAAGGATTCCTATCTGCCAAAAGCCTGGTAATGTGCCCCATTGGCACCTAAAGTCTTATTGTTACTAGGCCGGGAAGTTCGGGACTTAAGGATTCTGAGGTAGAGGATCTCCTGATCGTATCCCAAGGAAATCGCAAGTAGTTGTTTCATGCTCCACACCGGCTGCTAGGACCACTGTAAGGGGGACTATCCAGGTGAGCAAAACCCACTCAGGCTTGAGTGGTGACAAGTGTTGCTTAAGTGTTGCGTGCCTGAACCTTCCCCTACTCTGTCGTTTCTACTCTCTCTCTTCCAAGTTTTACCTCAAGAAAAGAATAAAACCTTTCTGCTTAGGTTTTACACCTGTGTGGACATTGGCTTTATTACAAAGGGACTTCCGCCTAGACAACGGAGACCAGGGATCCACTCTGGAGAGGTAACTCGCCGGAAGACCCAAAAACATTAACACCGCTCGCCCCTCTCTACACATAAGGGGGGATCCCGGGCAAGTAGCAGGTGTGCCTTACTGCAAAAATGGATGGAGCAGAAGGGTCTTTGTGCTACATATATATTTAGCTGTATTGATAATCAATGTAATATCATAATGAGATGGCAAAAAATATGTGATGTGCTACAAAAATTCTGTACACTCTGCAATCACTCAAAGGACCAATCCCCCCCCCCCCCCCCCCGCTCTCATTTTTATAATTTATCCTTCATCGTGAATGTCATTGTAATATCTTCCTAATTAGCCATCATAATACAACACATGCTTATGTTATATGACAGCAGAAAAAAAAAACGGCACATTTGATAGGATAGTTTGATGATGGTTTTGAGTGCTATGTAATTATGTAGTCACTTCATTCTCTTGTTTTTTGTTGTTCTTCTTCTTTGAAACATTAAATAAACATTGTATTTAAACAAATATTATGTAAGCCAGGATTACATTTTTGGCCAGTATTGTGTTTGCTGATAATTTGAAGGTCAGATCTTTTAGCCCTGGTTCACACTATTGCGATGCGGGAACCAGAGCGATTCCAGGGACAATTACCACTAGTAACTGCATGTGAATCGCACAGGAATGCTGTTCTGTTCTCGTGCAATTCACATGCAGTTCTGTGCAGAGCGATTTCAGGCCCATTCATTTGTAATGGGCTAAAATCGGAGGGCACCAAACGTAGTGCATGCACTACTTTTGAAGACACACTGCAACCAGATCGCATAGTACTTTGGTACCATGCGATCTGTTTCGGGCAAATGCACTGCGTTGGCGACCTGCAATTGGGGTGCTGTTAACTTTGCACTGACACACTCTGCAAATCACAAGGGCAGTGCGTTTGGAATGCAGTGCGGGAAAGGGTCCTTAGGGTTCATTCACACTGGACTTTAACCAGTTGTCCACCGCCCACCGTCAATTGACGGCGGGCGGAAGACACTCTCGTTCTGATAGGACGTCATATGACGTCCTCCCTTTAAACAGGGATTGCGCGCGATCGCGGGCGCGCATCCCTGTACTGTCGGTGGCGGCGTGTCACCGAGACACCGCTCGTCACCGACAGGGGTGAACAGCCGCCGGCAAGTGCGGTTTACCACGTGATCGGCCGTGATAAAGTCACGGCTGATCACAGATTGTAATGCCCCATTTTACACGCTGCATGCGCGAGATCGTGAGCGCGCTGCGCGTGTCCGTCGGTGGCAGTGTGTTCCTGGGAACACTGCTCATCACCGACGATGGTACACAGCCATTGGCCAGGGCTGTGTACCATGTGATCGGCTGTGATCCATTCACAGCCTGATCACTAAATGTAAACAAAAGATTTGTAACTAACTGTTGCCAGCTCTTCTTCTCCTCACACACCGTTTCCAGTGTGAAGAGAGAAGAGGCAGGAGCAGTGAGTTACAGATCTATGTTTAGTAGTGTCTGCACCAACACCACACCTATCCCATCGCCCCCCCCCAATTGTCATCTGTCACCCAACAGTCACCCCATAAGTGCACCTGTCACATAAGAGACTGCCATCAGTGACCATCAGCGGTGCAACCGTCACCCATCAGTGACCGTGCCCTGTCACCCGTCAACCATCAGTGACCATGCCCTGTCACCCGTCGCCCATCAGTGACCGTACCCTGTCACATAAGAGACTGCCATCAGTGCCCATCAGCGGTGCAACCGTCACCCATCAGTGACCTGCCCTGTCACCCGTCACCCATCAGTGACCGTGCCCTGTCACCTGTCACCCATCAGTGACCTACCCTGTCACCCGTCACCCATCAGTGACTGTACCCTGTCACACATCACCTGTCACATAAGAGACTGCCATCAGTGACCATCAGCGGTGCAACCGTCACCCATCAGTGACCGTGCCCTGTCACCCATCACCCGTCACCCATCAGTGACCGTGCCCTGTCACCCGTCACCCATCAGTGACCATCAGCGGTGCACCCATCATCCATCAGTGACCGTGGCCTGTCACCCATCTGTAACCATCACCCATCACCGTCCGTGGCCTGTCACCCATCAGTGACCATCTCCCGTCACACCATCATCACCTATCAGTGAACGTCACCTGCCACCCATCGCACAGGCCATCAGTGATCGTCACCTGCTACCCATCTGTCACCTGTCGCACAACTACCCGCCACACAGCCATGTCTAAAAGAGTCTATACCAGTGAGGAGGCATTCCAGATCCTCTCCATGACTGATGAGAGCACCGGGGAGTTCTCATCAGATTCCAATTCTGATTCCGAATCAAATTCGGAATTTGAACCGATCGAATACAGTAACGATTCGGATAAAGAATGGGTCCCTCCTAAAAGGGCACGGCACTCTGGAAACCAGGCAGGCGCCAGCAACCAGGATTATATTCCCAGGCCCAGTACCAGCGCTGCCACCACCAATAGGCCCCGGGAACAAAGGCCCAGTACCAGCGCTGCCGCCAGCAATAGGCCCCAGGAACAAAGGCCCAGTACCAGTGCTGCCGCCAGCCAAAGGCCCCAGGAACAAAGGCCCAGTACCAGTGCTGCCGCCAGCGAAAGGCCCCGCGAACAAATGCCCAGGGCCAGTACCGGTGCTGCCACATCACACCCGAGTACCAGCACAGGAAATGTAACTCCCCCAACTACTGGAGTGTCACGTCCCCCAAGAGCCAGTGCTACATACATGCCAGATGGTCTTGCCAACCCAACATGGCTGCCTTCCGACTCGGGATCACCAATTATTCCCCCTTTCACAGAACAGCCAGGTGTGCAGGCCAACACCCAAAATTTCAGAGAGCTTGATTATTTTCACCTTTTTTTGCCCGACACTATTCTGCAGTTCATTGTGGACCAGACAAATTTATATGCCCAGCAGTATATTGCCAACAACCCCCAATCAGCTTATGCCCGTCCATTTGAGTGGAGTGATTTGGATTTGGAGGAATTCAAAATGTTTTTGGGCCTCACCATAAACATGGGGCTTACAAAAAAAAATCAAGGACATGCCTATTGGTCC
Source organism: Rana muscosa (assembly GCA_029206835.1). Lineage (NCBI taxonomy): Eukaryota > Metazoa > Chordata > Amphibia > Anura > Ranidae > Rana > Rana muscosa. The sequence continues at coordinate 597,065,092 of CM055116.1, read as the reverse complement.
ATGAAACCCATCTACCACATGCCCATGTATTCTTACATAATGCCCAGGACCCGATATGAGATGATAATGAGATTCTTGCATTTTAATGACAACACCCAGTGTCCTCCCCCCAATAATCCAGATTCCGATAAGCTGTATAAACTTCGCCCACTGATAAATTTCCTTTCCAAAGGATTTGCAGAACTTTATGTCCCTGAGAAACATATATGTGTGGATGAGTCCCTGGTACCCTTTTCAGGCCGGCTAGGAATAAAACAATATATTCCTAGCAAAAAGGCCAAATACGGTGTAAAATTTTACAAGCTCTGTGAGAGAGTCACGGGATATCTTTATGCGTTCCGCATATATGAAGGAAGAGATTCCCAGCTCCAGCCCCCTGAGTGCCCGGCCTACATGGGCACAGCTGGAAAAATTGTATGGGACCTGGTTTACCCACTTCTAAAACAAGGATATCATTTATACCTGGACAACTTTTATACCAGCCTGCCCCTTTTCAGACACTTGTACCTCGAAAAAACCCTGGCCTGCGGAACCTCCAGGAAAAATAGGAAGGGCTTCCCACAAATAATTGTGAACAAAAAGCTACGAAGGGGGGAAAGAGCAACACTGAGGTGCAAAGAAGTGCTGGCCTTGAGGTGGAAGGATAACAGGGACGTGCACATGATGTCCACCATTCATGATGACACTGCAGTTGTAGTTCAGCGAAGACGACGAGGTCCCATTGAAAAGCCGACATGTGTCCAGGACTATAATCTCTACATGGGGGGGGGGGGTGGATTTCAACGACCAAATGATTCAGCCCTATTTGTCCATTAGGAGGTCCCGATTCTGGTACAAGAAGGTAGCAATTTATCTCATCCATTTGGCCATGTATAATTCCTACGTAGTTTACACCAAATCCACAGACAACCCAGCCTCCTTCCTACAATTCTCAGAAGAAGTAGTCACGTCCCTCATCTATCAAAAAAGACCCCCCCAAGAAAACCTTCGCTCTGATGCTGTTAGCAGACTTCATGGATGGCACTTCCCGTACAGCATCCCACCACCCGAAGCAGGCCGAAGATGGCAAAAAAGATGTCGCGTGTGCAGCAAAGGAGGACTTTGAAAAGATACCAGCTACCATTGTCCCCGGTGTCCCTCCCAACCTGGCCTTTGCATTGGTGAATGCTTTGAGTTTTATCACACATCCATAAAATATTAGCCCATATTTTTAACCATTTCCCCCCCATTTTCATAATCTGTGCTGACCATTTTCCATGCTTCCCCAAATAACCATGCCACTGCCTTCCACGTGAACTGACCCTGGCCTGCTTTTTGACTATGCCTGTGCCTACTGTTTGGACTGCTTCCACGTAAACTGACCCTGGCCTGTTTTGTGATTATGCCTCTGCCTACCATTTGGACTGCTTCCACGTGTACTGACCCTGGCCTGTTTTGTGATTATGCCTCTGCCTACCGTTTGGACTGCTTCCACGTGAACTGACCCTGGCCTGTTTTGTGATTATGCCTCTGCCTACCATTTGGACTGCTTCCACGTGTACTGACCCTGGCCTGTTTTGTGATTATGCCTCTGCCTACCGTTTGGACTGCTTCCACGTGAACTGACCCTGGCCTGTTTTGTGATTATGCCTCTGCCTACCGTTTGGACTGCTTCCACGTGTACTGACCCTGGCCTGTTTTATGGACTATGCTTTTGCCTACCGCTTGGACTGATCTGTTGCCCTGCTACTGTAGTACACAGGGGTCTCACATATGTGAGGGGCTCCAGAATAGTTTTTCCGGATGGAGAAAACTATTTTTTTGTTTTCTCCGGGTTTAATTTCCGGATTAGGGTCTGGAGTCCGGAGGCTTCATAGAGATTTGGGTGGGTCGAAGCCTCTACCCATGTGCCCCTGTGCACGAGTCTTACCCGATTGCCGCCCTCAGCCTGCTGCTGACTTACTGCCATCATGCCTTTGCCTGCCGCATGAATGGACCACACCCCTGCCTGCTACCTGGACTATGCAAATAATTAGCTGTAGCAAGAGGCAGTATGTTTATGAAGGGCTGGAGAGCGGTACAATAATGAGTGTCTGCAGGTAACGGTGAACCAGGACCAATAATATGGCTGTGCTGGCTGTCTCTGCCTGGACAATTTCTATGGACAAATGCTTTGGCTGTGCTGACAATATCCTTGTGTTGACCATAGACAATATTCCTGCCTGCTGCATGGATAATTACTATTGCTGTCGCTAAGCACATCCCCGACTGCTGCTTGGACCAGTGCTCTTTTCTGTTGACACTACTAAAAGCACAGGTAATACTTTTTTTTTACCCTTTCCGCAATAGAATTTATTTTGGATTGTAATTCTTGGTATGTACATGCTATGTGTTAGAAATATGAAGGGCCTTCAACAATGATAGGTTGCCAGGAAATTATATATGTAATGTATGCTCCTAGAACGCCTGATGGTGCTACTTGAATGTTGGGCCTCTGTATGTGGCCAAGCTGTGTAAAAGTCTCACACATGTGGTACCCCCATTGGGGTGTTAGCTTTCCAAAATGGGGTCATTTTGTGGGCAATTCCATTGTCCCGGTGCTCCAGGCCCTTCAAAATTGTAATAGGTGGTTGAGAAATGAGATGTGCAATTTATGCTCGTAGATCGCCTGATGGTGCTACTTCAATATTGGGCCTTTGTATGTGGCCAGGCTGTATAAAAGTCCCACACATGTGGTATCCCCATACTCAGGAGGAGTAGCAGAATGTATTTTGGGGTGTCATTTTTGCTATGTATTTGTTATGTGTTGGAAATATCTTATAAATGGACAACTTTGTGTAAATAAAATGCGTTTTCATTTTTTTTCCACATTTTCCAAAAACTTCTGGAAAAAAAATAACCGTTCAATAGACTCATTATGCCTCATAGATTATACGTTGGGGTGTTAGATTTCTAAAATGGGGCCATTTTGTGGGCAATTCCATTGTCCTGGTGCTCCAGGGCCTTCAAAAATGGAAAATTGTATACTTACCTCTCGGTAATTTTCCTTTCCTGACGCATCCAATGGCAGCACACACGCTGGGTTGTGACTCCGCCCCCACAACCTGATAGGACTGCTTAGCTATAAGTGTTTGAAGAGGAGTCCCCCGCCTCATTCTCGGTATATATTACCTCATACGGGTGGGTATTTGTGTGCTGCCATTGGATGCGTCAGGAAAGGAAAATTACCGAGAGGTAAGTATACAATTTTCCATTTTCCTGACGCATCATGGCAGCACACACGCTGGGAAATAACTCGCAACAAGGGTGGGTGTTTTTTGAATGCATGTATATATTTTTTTTTTTTTTTATTTACAAGATATGGAAGAGTTAGTTTGAATCACTGCTCTCCCAAATTCCGTCGTCGTTAAACATGCCGGGTCTATTCTGTAATGAGACATGAACGTGGTTCTGGAAGACCAGGTAGCCGCCTTACATATCGTCTCTGGTGACACTCTGCAGTATGCTGCCCAGGATGTTGCCACTGCCCTGGTCGAGTGAGCTTTCAGATCGTCGGGTATCGGAAGGTGTTGGATTGCGTATGCCTTCTTGTTGATTCTAACTAGCCAACTTGATATTGTTCGAGATGACGCTGCTTGGCCTTTCTTAGGTCCGTTTGGTATTATAAGTAAGTTCTCCGACTTCCTGAATGGGTTAGTCGCTTCTAGGTATGATGATATATTGGACTTGATATCCAGTGGATGTGGAGTTCCTTGGTTAGTGAGAAGGACTGGTAGGCTGATTTCTGGATTGAAATGAAATGCTGATGCTACTTTTGGTATGAATTGTTCCGATGGTCTTAAGATGACCCTGTCGGGGTAGAAGGTCAGGTGAGACTCCTTCATGGATAGTGCTTGTAGTTCGGATACCCTTTTTGCTGAGGTCATCGCAATCAAGAATGTTACCTTTTGTGTTAAATCTCCCAAAGATATCTCCGTTAGAGGAAAGAAGGGGTTTTTTGACAAGGTGTCCAGAACTATAGACAGGTCCCAGGTTGGGAATGACGGTTTTCTTGGTGGTCTTATCTTGAGGCATGCTCTTTGGAACTGGACTACAAGAGGGTTAAATGCCCATTTGGTTCCCGTCATGGCCGATAAAGCGGATGTTTGGACTTTTAAGGTGCTTGAACTTAGGCCCCTGTCTAGGCCTAGTTGGAGGAATTCGAGAATTTGTGCTACCGTAGGAGACATCGGATCCCATGACTGCTGACGTGCTAGTGCAGTGAATTTTTCCCAAACCTTGCTATACACCCCGTTAGTTGATTTCTTCCTGGCCTGTTGTAATGTGGCCACTACTCTTAGGGAGCATCCCTGGTTTAATAGCCTCCCCCTCTCAACTTCCAGGCCGTCAGATGGAGTTTCTCTGGTGCTGGGTGAAGAAACTGGCCTTGTGAGAGTAGGTCCGGAGTTACTGGAAGTGTTAGCGGGTCTTCTATGCTCAGCTGTAGAATGGTCGTAAACCATGGCCTCCTCGGCCAGAAGGGGATTATCGCTATCACTGTAGACGTTGAGTTCCTCAGTCTGGCTAGGAATCTGGCTATTAGGGGAACAGGAGGGAATATATATCCCAGGTGGAATTTCCAGGGGTGTAGGAGGCAGTCTACCCCCTCCGCTGTCGGATAGGGAGTCCGTGTTAAGAATTTTTGGCACTTGTTGTTCCATGGTGTTGCTGCCAGATCGATGTCGGGTATTCCCCATTTTTGTGCTATAAGGGAGAATACTTGATGGTTCAGTGACCACTCGTTGTTTGAAACATGGCGCCTGCTTAGGTCGTCTGCAAGTTGATTCTGCGTCGCTGGAACATATATTGCCTTTAGATCTTTCAAGTGAACTTGTGCCCATTCCATGATTGGTCGTACCTCCTGTATAAGGGAGTTGCTTCGTGTCCCGCCTTGTCTGCGAATGTAGCTCACTGCTACCGTGTTGTCCATCCGTATTGTGACGTTCTTCCCTATGATGAGTGGTCTGAACGCTAGAAGTGCCTGGAAGGCGGCTCTGAGTTCCAGGATATTCGACACTACTCCTTGAGGACGGAATGCCCAGTGACCTTGTGCTGCCAATTCTTGGTAATGTGCTCCCCAGCCTTGAAGGCTGGCGTCCGATGTGACCACTTCTACCGGAGGGTGAATAATGGGTCGGTGGCGTTTCAGATTGTCGATCCGTGTCCACCACCACATTGATTGTTTTACCGATGTGCTGATGCGTATCCATTGTGTTAGCGATACTCCGTTCCATTGTTTCAGGAACGAGATTTGGAATGTTCTTGTATGCCACTGGGCCCACTGGATCATCAGAAATGTGGAAGACATGGTGCCTAGGATGCTCAGGCATGTTCTGGCTCGTAGATGTGATGCTCCCATTAGTGTCTTTATTCTGTGTATGAGTGGATCTATCTTCTCCTGTGGCAGCCCCACAGTGTTGGCATTGGTGTTGATTTCTGCGCCTAAAAAGATCATGTTCTGGGTTGGTTCTAGGCTGCTTTTTTTCCAATTTATTATCCAACCCAAGTGCTGTAGGGTGGAGGTTAGTATTTCTCGATGTTGTAGCAACAGTTGTCGATTGTCGGCTAGTAGGAGGATATCGTCGAGATAGTGATGGACTCTGAGTCCTTTTTCTCTTAAATGGGCTATTACTGGGAGTAGAACCTTTGTAAACGTCCTGGGGGCTGTTGATATCCCAAACGGCAGGCTTCGGAACTGGAAATGTTGTTGTCCTATTGCGAAACGCAGATATTTTTGAAAATCTTGGTGTATAGGTATATGAAGATAAGCGTCGGATAAATCTACCGATAACATCCAGTCTCTTATGTTGATCGCTAGCAGTATTGATTGGAGGCTCTCCATCTTGAAAGATTCTACTTTGATTGACCTGTTGAGGTTTTTTAGGTCTAGCACCGGTCTGAGGTCCCCTGTCTTTTTCTTCACGAGAAAGAGAGGGGAATAGAAACCCTGGGTTCTCTGGTGTAGGGGTACCTGGATTATTGCTTGTTTCTGCATCAGTTCCAAGACATATTGGATTAGGAATCTTCTTTTGGTTATGGATGCTGGGATCCTTGTGACTTGAAAGTGGTCTTTGGGAGTTCTGGTTTTGAAACCCCATCTGTGTCCTTCCTGGATTGTGGATATTGTCCATGGATCCTTTATATGGTCTTCCCACACCCGAGTAAATAGTTTGAGCCTTGCTCCCACTGTTACGGGTTGGGTGACCAATCCATCAAAAGGACTTTTGTTGTTCCCCTGTGATGGCCAGTTTGGGCTTTTGCGTCCTCAGATAGGACGATTGGGTATTTCTCCAATTGCGTCTGAAGTCCTTGCCTGGCTTGTACGATCTTGCTTCTCTATACCTTTCGGGTAAGTTCCTTCTGAAGGGAGGAAGTTTTTGTTGTTTTGGTCTTCTGTCTGATGGTATTAGACCGGACTTTCCTCCTGTGACCTTGGATATTGCTAGGTCCAATTTAGGTCCGAATAAATTGGTTCCGTCATACGGTATTTTACACCAGTTTGACTTTGATGTTCCGTCTGCGACCCATGGTTTTAGCCATAGTGCTCTTCTGGACGTAACAGATGATAACATTGACCTAGCTGATGATCGAATGATGTTGACGGAAGCTTCGGCTACGAAGTCCCCTGCCAGACTAAGTTCCTGTAGTGCAGAGGCTATTCTATCTTGATCTGTTGCTTCTAATAGTAGCTTTTCAATATTTGACGTCCAGCTTGTGATTGCTTTGCCGACCGCTGCTAGAGCGATGGCTGGTCTGCATGCGCCTCCGGCCGATGAGTAGGCCTTTTTCATTTCAAGGTCCATCTTCCTGTCCAAGACGTCCCTAAAGGTTACTGCGTCTTCTATAGGAAGTGTAACATGTCTTGCTAATCTCATTAAAGATGAGTCTACTATGGGGGCAGAAATGAGGGGATTTACTGCCGGTTCCCTTAATGGATATAGTTTTGCTATCCTATTATTGATGCTCGGTTTTTTGTCAGGTTTTTCCCACTCATCTCTTATTAGTTCTTCCAGTTCATCAATGAAGGGGAATGTTTCCGGATCATTCTTCAGGCTGGGGAAATATTTTCTGATTTTGCGAGGTGTCTCTTTTGATTCATCCCAGCCAATAGCTTCTTTGACTGATTTAGTGAAAGGATCTATCAGGGAGAAATCAAACCCACCTGAACAGGGTGTTTCTTCTTCTGTCACGGAATCATCTGACCCCTGCAGGATGTACGGGGTTGAGGGTGATATTGTCTGGGTTAACCTTACTGGTTCCGAGACTGAAGCTTCTAATATTGATTCTTTTATTGAATCTCTGATGATATTTGACACTTCTACTGTGCCTGATTCTCTGTCTCTTGTGGCTTCGTCTGCACAAGATTGGCAGGCTAGTTTATTTGGGAGGGCCTGTGCTCCGCATACCCAGCAGGCATTAGCCGCAGGACGGGTTTGATGGTTATCCTTCCCATGGGAAGAGGATTTGTGATGGTGGGAGGATGTTCTTGACCTGCTTCTCCTAGAGTGTGAATGTCTTGAAGGAGAGCGTTCCCTACGTCTAGAATGGGATGATCTTGATGATCTGCCAGGGCTATCAGAAAGGTGATATTAAAGGCTATGCACTCTTTTAATCTCCTCTTCAATACTTACTTATACCTAGCTGCCTCTTACCTTACTGGCTGTGGATGGTCTACTTGGGCAGTGGCTTCCATGGGGATAGAAAGAGTGTACCTGAACGAAAGGTAGTTTTTTCAGGCAACAGAAAAAGGCTCTCAAAATGACAGAGTAAAAGATTTTCACCCCCCCCTCTTTTTTTTTTTTTTTTTGCATAGTTGTCAGTGTATAATAGAAAGGCTCACTTACCAGTTGTGGATGCTGTTCCTAGCCTCTCTTGCTTGCAGCAGACGAATGTTGCAGAGTTTGGGTGAACAGCAAAAAAAAATGACATCTGAGGTGTTTTTTTAAATAGCCCGCCGTCGCCGCGGAAATGACGCGTCATCGCGCATGCGCACTAGCGTCTAGAGCGCGCCGCCGCCATTTTTAGTGCTGGCAAACAGTTATAGGACGTGAGGTCACTTCCGGTCGCGGCGGTGATCAGAGCAATATGCAAATGGGAGCAGGGAGGAAGCGCTGCTATGAGATACAGAGGAATGGAAGAAAAATGGAAAAGAAGGTAAACTTTTTAAGATGAAGGAATGGTAGCCATGCCCAAAAGATGAAACCTATTTAAGGCTTGTACTTTTATCCAGTCCCCTGAGACCATCAGAGTGGGGTCCCTGTAATATGGCTCATTTAGAGACCGTACAAACAGGACTTCCAAACTAGGAGAGGCTGAACCTAGCTGGGGTGAAAGTGGTAGAGGTCTTACGCTGCTGCTGTCAGTCCTGTCAATGAGGAAGAAAAAGAGAATGAGGCGGGGGACTCCTCTTCAAACACTTATAGCTAAGCAGTCCTATCAGGTTGTGGGGGCGGAGTCACAACCCAGCGTGTGTGCTGCCATGATGCGTCAGGAAAGTGTAATAGGTGGTTGAGAAATGAGATGTGCAATTTATGCTCGTAGATCGCCTGATGGTGCTACTTCAATGTTGGGCCTTTGTATGTGGCCAGGCTGTGTAAACGTCCCACACATGTGGTATCCCCATACTCAGGAGTAGTAGTAGAATGTATTTTGGGGTGTAATTTGTTGTATGCATATGCCCAGTTAATATGACAATTTTGTAAAAAAAAAAAAAGAAAAATTATTCTTCATATTGCAAAGAATTGTGGGAAAAAATACAACTTAAAAACACTCACCATGCTACTTACTTAATACCTTGGAATGTCTACTTTCTAAAAAGGGGTCATTTGGGGGGTATTTGTACTTTTATGACTTGTTAGTATCTCAAGAAATGAGATAGGCCGTCAGTACTTCAGGTGTGATCAGATTGATAAATTTTCAGGGATTGGCACCATAGTTAGTAGACTCTATAACTTTCACAAAGACCAAATAATATACACTAATTTGGGTTATTTTTACCAAAGATATGTAGTAGTATAAATTTTGACCAAAATTTATGAAGAAAAATTACTAATTTGCTAGCTTTTATGACAGAAACAAAGAAAAAGGCAAATTTTCACAAAATTTACGGTGTTTTTTTATTTATAGCACAAAAAATAAAAAACCCACTAGTGATTAAATACCACCAAAAGAAAGCTCTATTTGTGTGAAAAAAAGGACGCAAATTTTATTTGGGTACAGTGTTGCATGACTGAGTAATTGTCATTCAAAGTGTGAGAGCACCGAAAGCTGAAAATTGGTCTGGGTAAGAAGGGGGTTTAAGTGCACAGTATTGAAGTGGTTAACAGACATTTTATATGCCTAGCAGATTTTCCAAGCGCTTTCCTGCATCCAGGCAGCCGCACCTTTCGCATACAGCCTACCATACAAGGGAATGGCTGTACGTGGCTGTGTTATTTACAATGGTGTTTATGTTTACGCACACATGCGTGTCCAACGTATTTTTCTAAACACGGAAGTTTTATTTTTTACATCTGTGTATTTAACTGCTTGCCTGGAGCTCAGCCGTAAATTGCATGTATAGTGTTTTCTTTATCTATTTTCTTAAAAATTTTAAAAATAAACTTTGCAGTCTAAAACTAAAATCATTGAACTACCACCTAGGGGGAGCCATTTAGTAAAACGTTATTCCAGTTCACATATTGGTTACTGTATGTATATGCTGTACACTGTATGCTGGTCTGTGTGTTGAGGCCTCAGAGGAATGGTATCCAATACATGTCTTAAAGGTGTTGGATATTTGACTCTCTGTGTACCTGTTCACATAGGTCCTGTGGAGGTATTAAGGTACACACCTTTGTATGTCAATGGCAAATTATATTCTCTGTCTAACATAAGTAGTGTTTTTTTCTTATATAATTTCTTGTGTTCATTTGTTATCTCAGTAAACATATCTGAGTGGTTCAGTGATACTGTGTGAGTTTCTCATTACTAACGCACACATCAGAATGGAACCCAAGGTGTCAGAGGTAAAAGAGGATTTGCAGAGTCGGGGTGGCCGGTGGGATATAGAGTCTATCAGCAGCCCCCACGGGAGTATCAATACATATATATATATATATATATATATGAGTTTAATTCTGATTTAACTGCTTTGCTGAAAAAAATGTTGGTTACAGAACTTGAAAAGGTAACCCATATGTGCACTGGCTACTATACCCTTTTACTGGACCCACCTATTGTACCTCCCGCTAATCCTTCCAGAAATTAGACTGACACCAATAGGTTGGGTAAAACTGTCCGTTGAACGGCCCCTTTTATTAAAGTAAAATAATTTAACAATATAACCAAAAACAATGTATAATCTTTTTTGGCTGCCGATCCTTGGAGGCACTAACTATAAAATCTTTTTAACCTTATATCTGCTTAAACACTACCCTGGTCCCTGCCGCATTGCACCGACTCGGGGACCACCACCATCAGCAGATATACCATACACTTCCCAGTTAATCCACCATAACTGTTATTCACCGGGGACCCATACCTCAGATGTGTCCCCACCCCTCAAATTCCAGAAGTCTGTTTAACAAAGCCTCCAAAGACCGAACCGCATACCTATTTAAAACAAAAACATATATAATAACGCACAACCCCACCCACCATTATTAACCCCTGAACCTGTAGGGCGGGCGGGCGGGAACGTTTCTCCTCCTCGTGTGCTGACCGAAAGCTGCTGCGTGAACTGTGACCCCCACACTGTCCCAGCCTCCCTGCGCTAGCCGGCCAATCACGCTCCCCTCTCCTTTCCTTACTAGAACAATTAACCCCCACTAGCCCAGTCTGCCTGGGCACCTTCTCATGCTACCCTGCGCTCATTGCTGGGGTCTGTCTTTGCTTCGGGCTTACTTAATAGCTGAAGTTAGGATTATACACAGCTTAAAAGTAAAAAGAGAGAGGCATCTCCCTCCCTGCCTGCTCCTTAGGCTTTCTACTAGGGTAGTGAATAAAGAGAGGCAGTGTGAGAAAGAATGTCATGGGAGCACCCTGTATTAAATATTAATTTGTAAAATAAATATTTTACATAACTTGTAAACATATAAACCAGTTTAAAACATAAATGTGTAGCGGGGTATTCCCCTTTAATACAGAGAGACTACATCTCCCAGTACATCTTGCAGCACCCAGGGTGCATTGCTCCGGAACAGAGACTGCTGGGGCAGACTTTATAAAGGGGAGGTGGAGTTTGTTCTGTCTTTTTTGGACACCCCCTCTCCTAGCAAGAAGATCTCTGTGCTGAACTGCTGTGTGCACAAGGCCTGAAGCCTGGGCCTTGTGCTCTTTTCCAAAGAGCCCCTCTGCCAGCCTAGCAGAGCCTTAGAGACATCTTCTCCTCCTTGCTGCAGTACACCAGAAGGATTGAAGACTTGGATGTCGGTGGATTCCTGTTCCTAAACGAATCGGCGGAGGAAACGGACTTGGACTTGTCCGGGTGGTGAGAGCTGTTTAAAGACAGATACTTTTATCTTTACTATTCGTTTGGATTACAAAGTTGTTCTTCAAGTGCACCACCGAAAGATTACTAGCGAATATTGTTTCACTGAACTTCCATTTAGATCAGTCAGGCCTGACTGCATAGGTAGACATTGCTGGGTGTTAGTCTGCCCATGAGGGGAAGTAGCTTCAAAAGGGCAGCGCTAGAGTTGCATAGCAATACTTTATTATGCTGATTACTCTGTTTATCTTTATTACTGTTTATTGCAGGGATCTGCAACTTGTTATACTGTTATTTAATTACTTGCCCATTAGCATCAGTAAAGTATCTGGGTAAAGTACATTTAGTGTCAGTTTCGCTTATTTTAATAGGAGTTTTAAAGTATATTCTGTGTATGTTTGTTATAGGACTGCATCACCAACAGTTGCGGTCACGCGGTCCTATCCCACTATCACTAGCTGTGCCACGGGAGGTTAGAGCCGATTGCCAGGGGTTGACAGCGGTGCACTACAGGGCCCAAATCAATATCAGCATCTCTCTTAACTGGGGGTAGCGCTACACGTGGGGGCTCGAGCCGGGATCTCTGTACGTTGCACGCTGCAATCAAGCCGGTCAGAAGTACTAGCATGGACCCGCTAGCAATGTCACAGTGGTGCGCAGCGGCTGACACCGATCCAACCGCGGCGGTAGTTATTGAACTCCCGGGGGGGATCTGGCAAGAAGAAGCGATAAAGCAGCTAATAGTGATGAGCCGAACACCCCCGGGTTCGGTTCGCACCAGAACCCGCGAACGGACCGAAAGTTCGTACGAACATTAGAACCCTATTAAATACAATGGATGCGAACGTTTGAATTCTAAAGTGCTAATTATAACGACTATTATGCATGTTATTGTCCTAAAAAGGGTTTGGGAACCCGGGTTCTGCACCAGGGGACATGTATCAATGCAAAAAGAAGTTTTAAAAACGGTCGTTTTTCGGGAGCAGTCATTGTAATGATGCATAAAGTGAAAAAAAAAAAGTCAAATATTCCTTTAACCACTTAACAACCACCTGCCGACAAATAACGGCGGCAGGGTGGTTGCTTAACTCTGGGAGGACGTTATATAACGTCCTCCCAGAATCGCGCTCCCGCGCGCCCCCTGGGGCGCGCACACGGGAAACTCCGTGACCGCCGGGTCCAGAGGACCCGGCGGATCACGAATCGCGGTAAATCGCCGCTGATAGCGGCCGTTTACCACGTGATCGCTCCGTCAAATGACGGAGCAATCACTTGTAAACAGACCGGCGTCATTTGATGACGCCGGTTCCTCCCTCCCCTCTCTGTACCGATCGGTACAGTGTGAGAGGGGAGGGGGAGGGAGCGGATGGCAGCAGCAGCACTGTGGGCTGGATCTGTGACAATTGCAGTCACAGATCCATCCATCCATCCCTGCTCAGCCATCCCTGTGCTATACCCTGCCAATACTCTGCAATACACCCTGCCAATACTCTGCAAAATACCCTGGTGCAATACTCTGCAATACCCTGGTGCAATACTCTGCAATACCCTGGTGCAATACTCTGCAATACCCTGCGAAATACTCTGCAATACCCTGCGAAATACTCTGCAATACCCTGCGAAATACTCTGCAATACCCTGGTGCAATACTCTGCAATACCCTGGTGCAATACTCTGCAATACCCTGGTGCAATACTCTGCAATACCCTGGTGCAATACTCTGCAATACCCTGCACAATACTCTGCAATACCCTGCAAAATACTCTGCAATACCCTGCAAAATACTCTGCAATACCCTGCGCAATACTCTGCAAAATACTCTGCAATACCCTGCACAATACTCTGCAATACCCTGCACAATACTCTGCAATACCCTGCACAATACTCTGCAATACCCTGCACAATACTCTGCAATACCCTGCACAATACTCTGCAATACCTTGCACAATACTCTGCAATACCCTGCACAATACTCTGCAATACCCTCCACAATACTCTGCAATACCCTCCACAATACTCTGCAATACCCTCCACAATACCCTGTGCAATACCCTCCACAATACCCTGTGCAATACCCGTGCAATACCCTGCCATACACCGCAATACCCTGCCATACACCGCAATACTCCGCAATGCCCTGCAATACTCCGCAATGCCCGGCAATACTCCGCAATGCCCGGCAATACTCCGCAATGCCCGGCAATACTCCGCAATGCCCGGCAATACTCTGCAATAACCACTTCCCGCCCTCCGGCCGTCATATGACGTCCTTGACTTTGTGCGGGGATATCTGAATGATGCCTGCAGCTACAGGCATCATTCAGATATCGGCTTTTTCAGCCGGCGATTCCCTACACCATAAGAACAATCATAGCGGCTGTTCCGCTGCTTGATCATTCTTACGGGAGGCGAGAGGGGATGTCCCCCCCCCCGCCGCCCTCCGGTGCTTCTACCGACTCACCGCTACGATCAAAGCCAGGATTGTTGTTTTTTTTTTTGTTTTTTTTTCAGGCTTCCCAGCCTAGAGGTGAGATGTGGGGTCTTATTGACACCCCCCCCCCCCATATCTCACTGTAAAGAGGACCTGTCATGCCATATTCCTATTACAAGGGATGTTTACGTTCCTTGTAATAGGTATAAAAGTGATCAAAAAAATGTTTAGGGCGGAAAAACATGTCAAACTAAAATAAATAAAGTAAAATGAAGAATAAATTGTTATTTTTTTTTTAAAGCGCCCCTGTCCCCGTGAGCTCGCATACAGAAGCGAACGCATACGTAAGTCCCGCCCACATATGAAAACGGTTTTCAAACCACACATGTGAGGTATCTCTGCGAACGTTAGAGCGAGAGCAATCATTTTGGCCCTAGACCTCCTCTGTAACTCAAAACATGTAACCAGTAAAAATATTTAAAGCGTCGCCTATGGGGATTTTTTAAGTAGCGAAGTTTGGCGCCATTCCACGAGTGTGTGCAATTTTTAAGGGCGACATGTTAGGTATCTATTTACTCGGCGTAACTTCATCTTTCACATTATGCAAAAACATTGGGCTAACTTTACTGTTTTTTTTTTTTTTAAGCACAAAACTTTTTTTTTCCGTAAAAAACGCGTTAAAAAAATTGCTGCGCAAATATCGTGCGAGATAAAAAGTTGCAACAACCACCATTATATTCTCTAAGGTCTTTGCTAAAAAAACATATATAATGTTTTGGGGTTCTATGTAATTTTCTAGCAAATAAATGATGATTTTTACATGTAGGAGAGAAATGTCAGAATTGGCCTTGGTGCTCCAGAACGCCTGAAGGTGCTCCCTGCATGTTGGGCCTCTCTATGTGGCCACGCTGTGTAAAAGTCTCACACATGTGGTATCGCCATACTCGGGAGTAATAGCAGAATGTGTTTTGGGGTGTAATTTGTGGAATGCATATGCTGTGTGTGAGAAATAACCTGCTAATATGACAATTTTGTGAAAAAAAAAAAAAGAGAAAAAAAAAATCTTGATTTTGCAAAGAATTGTGGGAAAAAATGACAACTTCAAAAAACTCACAATGCCTCTTTCTGAATACCTTGGAATGTCTTCTTTCCAAAAAGGGGTCATTTGGGGGGTATTTGTACTTTTCTGGCATGTTAGGGTCTCAAGAATTGAGATAGGCCGTCAGTACTTCAGGTGTGATCAATTTTCAGGTATTGGCACCATAGCTTGTGGACTCTATAACTTTCACAAAGACCAAAAAATATGCACCAATTTGTACTTATTTTTACCAAAGATATGTAGCAGTATAAATTTTGGCCAAAATTTATGAAGAAAAAATAGTAATTTGCAAAATTTTATAACAGAAACGAAAAAAAAATCATTTTTTTACAAAATTTTCAGTCTTTTTTCTCTTATAGCGCAAAAAATAATAAACCCAACAGTGATTAAATACCACCAAAAGAAAGCTCTATTTGTGTGAAAAAAAGGACAAAAATTTCATATGGGTACAGTGTTGTATGACTGAGTAATTGTCATTCAAAATGTGAGAGCACCGAAAGCTGAAAATTGGTCTGGTTATTAAGGGGGTTTAAGTGCCCAGTGGTCAAGTGGTTAAATATCGTACCTGGGGGGTGTCTAAAGTATGCCTGTGAAGTGCCACGTGTTTCCCGTGTTTAGAACTGTCCCTGCACAAAATGACACTTCTAAAGGAAAAAAAAGCCATTTAAAACTGCTTGCGGCTTTAATGTAATGTCTGGTCCCCTTTGGGTCTTGTATGGATATTAAGGGGAACCCCGCACATAAAATAAAAAAGGCCCTATATACTCTGAACAGCCGTATACAGGCGGTGCATACAAGACAGGGACTGTAGGTTTGTTCTTATGTAGAATCTGTTTGTAATTTTGAACAGATACATTGTTTAAGTGTAGCTCCAGCCCAAAAATCTATTTTTAAACTTTTTGGAAAACATAGGTAAGGGTTATCACCCCTGTAACATTTGTTTTGCTGTCTGTGCCCCTGTTCAGAACATTTCACCTCACTTTCCGTCCCAATGACAACTGTTTTTGAAATGTGGTGTTTTTCTTGAAACAAGGATTGGTGATAAAGCATCAGTACAGAGGAGACACCTTTCTCCCATATTAATTCTTACAGGAGAGAATTTTCCTTCCTAGGGGTAGATTTCCTCTCACTTCCTGTTGTCTTCTTGCGTTTGCAAGTAGGAGTCGTTTGTAAGTTGGATGTTTGAAAGTAGGGACCTGCCGTATATACTCTGCAGAAATAGGCCCCTTAGTTGTTGGTGTTGGCACAACACTGTAAGCACTCACAGTTACTCTTGGTTGGTGCTGGAACGCCCTGCTGTCAACTATTATATCAGGAATTGTAATTACATATAATTGTTGAACAGTGGTAGTAAAAATTGGGCCTTTGATGGTGGTGCTGGTGCCACAACACTGTAAGTCCTGACAGTTACTCTTGGTGGGTGCAGCAATGGGCCCTGCTGTGAATTATTAGATCAAGAATTGTAATTGCATGCCCCTGTTGAACAGGGGCTGAAAAATTGGGCCTTTCGTGGTGGTGGTGGTGGTGTTGCCACAACACTGTAAGCCCTCAGAGTTACTCTTGGTGGGTGCAGAAATGGGCCCTGCTGTGAATTATTAGATCAAGAATTGTAATTACATGCCCCTTTTGAACAGGGGTTGAAAAATTGGGCCTTTCGTGGTGGTGGTGGTGGTGGCGTTGCCACAACACTGTAAGCCCTCAGAGTTACTCTTGGTGGGTGCAGCAATGGGCCCTGCTGTGAATATTAGATCAAGAATTGTAATTACATGCCCCTGTTGAACAGGGGCTGAAAAATTGGGCCTTAGGCACTGGTGGCACAACACTGCAACCCCTCACAGATACTGTACTTGGAGCACAGCAATGAGCCCTGTTGCAAAGTATTGCTTCAAAAATTGTAATTACACGCCCCTGTTAAACAGGGGCTGAAAAATTGGGCGTTAGGCACTGGTGGCGGCACCCATAAACAAAAATGATCTTCCAAGCTATCATCATCAATCGTATCATTGAGGACTCGGAGGAGGAGGATAGCCAGTCAACATAACAGCACAGGCACTCAGCATCAGCATCAGTCTTGAAGGGATGTGACATGTTAAAATCAATTAGTCTGTTATATCAGCATCAGGTGTGTGGTAGCTGGTGGTGATCCAAGACTGGTTCATCTTGATGAAAGTCAGTCGATCAACCGAGTCGGTGGACAGGCGCACCCTGTGATCCGTGACAAATCCTCCAGCAGCACTGAATGTGCGTTCCGAAAGAACGCTGGATGCAGGACAGGCCAGTAGCTCAATTGCATACTGTGCAAGCTCTGGCCAGTGATCCATCCTCAAGACCCAGTAAGCCAGAGGATTTTCGGTGGGGAAGGTGTCCAAGTCTGACCTTGCCCCTAGATATTCCTGCACCATGTTTATCAGACGCTGGCGATGGTTGCTGGAACCGATCATACTTTGGGGCTGCGGACTAAAGAATTGTCTGAACGCATCGGTCAGACGGCCACCTTCCCCACCGCTCCTTCTTTGACTGGCCGAAGCCTCAGCAACTCGTTGTCCAGGACCAGGAGTTTGTAACCTCCCAGTCTCTGGGAACGCGTTGCACAGACCTTTCTGCAAGGCCTCCCGGAGTTGTCTCATCCTCTGCTCCCTCTGCGACGGTAACATAAGGTCCGCAACCTTACCCTTGTACCGTGGATCAAGGAGAGTGGCCAGCCAGTAATGGTCCCTCTCCTTGATCCGAAGAATACGAGGATCCTTCCGCAGACTTTGCAGGATCAGGGAGGCCATGCAGCGTAGGTTAGCTGAGGCATTCGGTCCGGAGTCCTCTGGGTCACTAAGGACGACATGATCCGCAGCCACCTCCTCCCAGCCACGTACAAGTCCACGGGTTTCTTGGGACTGTAAATCATCCCTAAAAGACTGCTGCTGTTGATGCTGCTGAGTGCCAGGCTCCACCTCCATGCTGACACAATCCTCCTCCTCCTCCTCCTCCTCCTCCTCTTCCTGTGCGATGGGTGGGACAGAAGGAACACTGTCTGGGTAAAGGGGGCCTTGAGAGGCAAGGAAGTCCTCCTCTTCCTGCCTCTGTTCTGCCTCAAGTGCCCTGTCCATTATTCCACGCAGCGTGTGCTCCAACAGGTGGACAAGAGGTACAGTGTCACTGATGCATGCACTGTCACTGCTCACCATCCTCGTGGCCTCCTCAAATGGTGCCAGGACAGTGCATGCATCCCTGATCATGCCCCACTGGCGTGGAGAAAAAAAACCAAGCTCCCCTGACCCTGTCCTGGTGCCGTAGTCGCACAGGTACTCATTGATGGCCCTCTGCTGCGTGTGCAGCCGCTGCAGCATGGCCAACGTTGAGTTCCACCTGGTGGGCATGTCACATATAAGGCGGTTCTTGGGCAGGTTCAACTCCTTTTGCAGCTCAGCCAGGCGAGCACTGGCATTATAAGATCTGCGGAAATGCACACAGACTTTCCTGGCCTGCCTCAGGACATCCTGTAAGCCCGGGTACCTGCCCAAGAACCGCTGCACCACCAGGTTAAGGACGTGAGCCACACAGGGCACATGGGTCAGTTGTCCCTGTCGGAGGGCGGAGAGGAGGTTGGTGCCATTGTCGCAAACCACCATTCCTGGCTTAAGCTGGCGTGGCGTCAACCACCTCTCGGCTTGGCCCTGCAGAGCAGACAGGACCTCTGCCCCAGTGTGGCTTCTGTCCCCCAAACACACCAGCGCAAGCACGGCATGGCATCTTTTTGCCTGCGTACTTGCGTAGCCCCTTGAACGCCTACGGAGCACCGCTGGTTCAGAGGACAAAGCACAGGAAGAGGCCATGGAGGAAGAAGAAGAGGAGGGGGTGGAGGAGAGAGGTGTGTCACAACCAGTAGTAGCATTTTGGAGGCGTGGCGGTGGAACAACCTCCAACACTACTGCACCTTGTCCTGCATCCTTCCCAGCTGCCAAAAGAGTGACCCAATGGGCCGTGAAAGAAAGGTAATGTCCCTGTCCATGCCTGCTGGACCATGAGTCAGCGGTAATATGCACCTTACCGCTGACCGCCCTGTCCAGTGAGGCCAAGACATTGCCTTCCACATGCCGGTAGAGAGCCGGAATAGCCTTCCGTGAGAAAAAGTGGCGTTTGGGAACCTGCCACTGAGGAACCGCACATTGCACAAACTCACGGAAGGGGGCCGAGTCTACCAACTGAAAAGGCAGCAGTTGAAGCGCTAGCAATTTAGCCAAGCTAGCATTCAACCGCTGGGCATGTGGATGGCTGGGAGTGAACTTCTTTCGACGGTCCAGCAGCTGGGGCAGGGAAATTTGCCTGCTAGAATCGGACGTCGGTGTACTGCTAGCAGAGTGGCCGCAAGTACTTGGCTGTGACACACCTAATTCTACACCTTCATTCCTCTCAGTGCATGTTTCAGAGAGGACTGAAGTTATAGTGGGGTTGGAGATCCCAGCTGATGCGGTGCAAGGAGAGGTCCGCTTTGTTCTTTGGTGTGGGTCTTTGAGGTAGGCTTGCCAACGAGCTGCATGGCAGGTCAACATATGTCTGGTCAGGCATGTGGTACCCAAGCGGCTGATGTTTTGGCCACGCGATATACGCTTGAGACATATGTTGCAAACAGCAGCTGTGCGATCTGATGCACTAGCCTCAAAAAAGGCCCACACCAAAGAACTTTTTGAATGACGGGCAGAGGCAGCGCCCTGCACAGGCGGAGCTCTGCGGTGTGATTCCGTCGGTGTACTGCCCTTACGCTGGCCACCAAAGGGCATCCTGCCTCGTTGGAGATGTGCCTCCTCCTCATCCTCCTCCTCCTCCTCTCTCCTATTAGGCACCCACGTGGAGTCAGTGACCTCATCATCCCCTCCCTCCTCATCACTGGAGCCAATCTGGCAGTATGCTGCAGCTGCTGGAACATGACTGCCAGATTGGTGTCCTTCTTGAGCATCCCCTCTGTCTGCTCTCACGCTACTGCCTTCCTCTAGCTGGGTTTCATCATCAGACCCTTCGAAACGCTGGGCATCCTCCTGGAGCATGTACCCAACACTGTGCTCAAACAGTTCGGGGGACTCCTCAAGAGGAGGACATGGTGGGTCTAGGGAAGGAGTGACTGATGATGAGTCTGACATTGATACCAGGGAAGAGGACGCTTTGGCAGCTGCTTTGCCAGTACCCTGAGCCTGGGTGAGAGAGGATGAGGAGGAGGAGGAGGGCTTGGTCATCCACTCTACCAAGTCTTCGGCATGATGTGGCTCAACAAGTCCAGCTGCCGAAAAGAAGGACAAGCGTGTCCCATGGCCATGTGCTGATGACAATGCACCGCGTCCACGACCAGCACTGTTGCCCCCAGACACAGAGCCTGCTTGCCCTCTTTTATTGCCTCCTGACTGTCTGCCTCTCCTTGTTTGCCTTCCAGACATTCTAATGGATGGCCTGCAGGGAGATGGGAAAAAAAGCAATAAGGGCTACCTTCAGGTGTCCTTCTCTGTCCCTTTACTTAAGGATTTCTAAATATGGTTGAGGATGATTGCTTTCGCACAGAATAGCACAATGACAATTTCCCTGACTGTCCAAAAAACAAGGATTTCAAAGATGGTTGATGAGGAATGCTTTAGCACAGTATAGCACAATGAGAATTTCCCTCACTGTCCTTCCCTGTCCCTACAAACAAGGTTTAGCACAGTAAAACACACTGACACTCTCCCTACCTATAGTTTTCTGTCCCTATAAAAAATGTTTTTTTAAAGATGGTTGATGAGGAATGCTTTAGCACAGTATAGCACAATGAGAATTTCCCTCACTGTCCTTCCCTGTCCCTACAAACAAGGTTTAGCACAGTAAAACACACTGACACTCTCCCTACCTATAGTTTTCTGTCCCTATAAAAAATGTTTTTTTAAAGATGGTTGATGAGGAATGCTTTAGCACAGTATAGCACAATGAGAATTTCCCTCACTGTCCTTCCCTGTCCCTACAAACAAGGTTTAGCACAGTAAAACACACTGACACTCTCCCTACCTATAGTCTTCTGTCCCTATAAAAAATGTTTTTTTAAAGATGGTTGATGAGGAATGCTTTAGCACAGTATAGCACAATGAGAATTTCCCTCACTGTCCTTCCCTGTCCCTACAAACAAGGTTTAGCACAGTAAAACACACTGACACTCTCCCTACCTATAGTTTTCTGTCCCTATAAAAAATGTTTTTTTAAAGATGGTTGATGAGGAATGCTTTAGCACAGTATAGCACAATGAGAATTCCCCTCACTGTCCTTCCCTGTCCCTACAAACAAGGTTTAGCACAGTAAAACACACTGACACTCTCCCTACCTATAGTTTTCTGTCCCTATAATTTTTTTTTTTTTAAAGATGGTTGATGAGGAATGCTTTAGCACAGTATAGCACAATGAGAATTTCCCTCACTGTCCTTCCCTGTCCCTACAAACAAGGTTTAGCACAGTAAAACACACTGACACTCTCCCTACCTATAGTTTTCTGTCCCTATAAAAAATTTTTTTTTAAAGATGGTTGATGAGGAATGCTTTAGCACAGTAGAGCACAATGAGAATTTCCCTCACTGTCCTTCCCTGTCCCTACAAACAAGGTTTAGCACAGTAAAACACACTGACACTCTCCCTACCTATAGTTTTCTGTCCCTATAAAAAATGTTTTTTTAAAGATGGTTGATGAGGAATGCTTTAGCACAGTATAGCACAATGAGAATTTCCCTCACTGTCCTTCCCTGTCCCTACAAACAAGGTTTAGCACAGTAAAACACACTGACACTCTCCCTACCTATAGTTTTCTGTCCCTATAAAAAATGTTTTTTTAAAGATGGTTGATGAGGAATGCTTTAGCACAGTATAGCACAATGAGAATTTCCCTCACTGTCCTTCCCTGTCCCTACAAACAAGGTTTAGCACAGTAAAACACACTGACACTCTCCCTACCTATAGTTTTCTGTCCCTATAATTTTTTTTTTTTTAAAGATGGTTGATGAGGAATGCTTTAGCACAGTATAGCACAATGAGAATTTCCCTCACTGTCCTTCCCTGTCCCTACAAACAAGGTTTAGCACAGTAAAACACACTGACACTCTCCCTACCTATAGTTTTCTGTCCCTATAATTTTTTTTTTTTAAAGATGGTTGATGAGGAGTGCTTTAGCACAGTATAGCACAATGAGAATTTCCCTCACTGTCCTTCCCTGTCCCTACAAACAAGGTTTAGCACAGTAAAACACACTGACACTCTCCCTACCTATAGTTTTCTGTCCCTATAATTTTTTTTTTTTTAAAGATGGTTGATGAGGAATGCTTTAGCACAGTATAGCACAATGAGAATTTCCCTCACTGTCCTTCCCTGTCTCTACAAACAAGGTTTAGCACAGTAAAACACACTGACACTCTCCCTACCTATAGTTTTCTGTCCCTATAAAAAAATTTTTTTTAAAGATGGTTGATGAGGAATGCTTTAGCACAGTATAGCACAATGAGAATTTCCCTCACTGTCCTTCCCTGTCCCTACAAACAAGGTTTAGCACAGTAAAACACACTGACACTCTCCCTACCTATAGTTTTCTGTCCCTATAAAAAATTTTTTTTTAAAGATGGTTGATGAGGAATGCTTTAGCACAGTATAGCACAATGAGAATTTCCCTCACTGTCCTTCCCTGTCCCTACAAACAAGGTTTAGCACAGTAAAACACACTGACACTCTCCCTACCTATAGTTTTCTGTCCCTATAAAAAATATTTTTTTTAAAGATGGTTGATGAGGAATGCTTTAGCACAGTATAGCACAATGAGAATTTCCCTCACTGTCCTTCCCTGTCCCTACAAACAAGGTTTAGCACAGTAAAACACACTGACACTCTCCCTACCTATAGTTTTCTCTCCCTATAATTTTATTTTTTTTAAAGATGGTTGATGAGGAATGCTTTAGCACAGTATAGCACAATGAGAATTTCCCTCACTGTCCTTCCCTGTCCCTACAAACAAGGTTTAGCACAGTAAAACACACTGACACTCTCCCTACCTATAGTTTTCTGTCCCTATAAAAAATGTTTTTTTAAAGATGGTTGATGAGGAATGCTTTAGCACAGTATAGCACAATGAGAATTTCCCTCACTGTCCTTCCCTGTCCCTACAAATAAGGTTTAGCACAGTAAAACACACTGACACTCTCCCTACCTATAGTTTTCTGTCCCTATAAAAAATTTTTTTTTAAAGATGGTTGATGAGGAATGCTTTAGCACAGTATAGCACAATGAGAATTTCCCTCACTGTCCTTCCCTGTCCCTACAAACAAGGTTTAGCACAGTAAAACACACTGACACTCTCCCTACCTATAGTTTTCTGTCCCTATCATTTTTTTTTTTTTTTTAAAGATGGTTGATGAGGAATGCTTTAGCACAGTATAGCACAATGAGAATTTCCCTCACTGTCCTTCCCTGTCCCTACAAACAAGGTTTAGCACAGTAAAACACACTGACACTCTCCCTACCTATAGTTTTCTGTCCCTATAATTTTTTTTTTTTAAAGATGGTTGATGAGGAATGCTTTAGCACAGTATAGCACAATGAGAATTTCCCTCACTGTCCTTCCCTGTCCCTACAAACAAGGTTTAGCACAGTAAAACACACTGACACTCTCCCTACCTATAGTTTTCTGTCCCTATAATTTTTTTTTTTTTAAAGATGGTTGATGAGGAATGCTTTAGCACAGTATAGCACAATGAGAATTTCCCTCACTGTCCTTCCCTGTCCCTACAAACAAGGTTTAGCACAGTAAAACACACTGACACTCTCCCTACCTATAGTTTTCTGTCCCTATATTTTTTTTTTTTTTAAAGATGGTTGATGAGGAATGCTTTAGCACAGTATAGCACAATGAGAATTTCCCTCACTGTCCTTCCCTGTCCCTACAAACAAGGTTTAGCACAGTAAAACACACTGACACTCTCCCTACCTATAGTTTTCTGTCCCTATAAAAAATTTTTTTTTAAAGATGGTTGATGAGGAATGCTTTAGCACAGTATAGCACAATGAGAATTTCCCTCACTGTCCTTCCCTGTCCCTACAAACAAGGTTTAGCACAGTAAAACACACTGACACTCTCCCTACCTATAGTTTTCTGTCCCTATAAAAAAAATTTTTTTTAAAGATGGTTGATGAGGAATGCTTTAGCACAGTATAGCACAATGAGAATTTCCCTCACTGTCCTTCCCTGTCCCTACAAACAAGGTTTAGCACAGTAAAACACACTGACACTCTCCCTACCTATAGTTTTCTCTCCCTATAATTTTTTTTTTTTTAAAGATGGTTGATGAGGAATGCTTTAGCACAGTATAGCACAATGAGAATTTCCCTCACTGTCCTTCCCTGTCCCTACAAACAAGGTTTAGCACAGTAAAACACACTGACACTCTCCCTACCTATAGTTTTCTGTCCCTATAAAAAATTTTTTTTTAAAGATGGTTGATGAGGAATGCTTTAGCACAGTATAGCACAATGAGAATTTCCCTCACTGTCCTTCCCTGTCCCTACAAATAAGGTTTAGCACAGTAAAACACACTGACACTCTCCCTACCTATAGTTTTCTGTCCCTATAAAAAATGTTTTTTTAAAGATGGTTGATGAGGAATGCTTTAGCACAGTATAGCACAATGAGAATTTCCCTCACTGTCCTTCCCTGTCCCTACAAACAAGGTTTAGCACAGTAAAACACACTGACACTCTCCCTACCTATAGTTTTCTGTCCCTATAAATTTTTTTTTTTAAAGATGGTTGATGAGGAATGCTTTAGCACAGTATAGCACAATGAGAATTTCCCTCACTGTCCTTCCCTGTCCCTACAAACAAGGTTTAGCACAGTAAAACAGACTGACACTCTCCCTACCTATCCTTCTCTTTCCCTAAACTAAAGGAATCCAGGTTAAGCAAGAAAAAAAAATGTCACTGTCCCTGCCTATGCTTCTCTTTCCCTGCTCCGGAACACACTGCACTAGGCCGCCGTGCTGGCGGCCTTTTATAGTGTGGGGCGTGTACTAAACACCCTCAGCAATAATTGGCCACAGGCATCCTGCCTGTGGCCAATCATTGCTCTCCTCGCTGCCGGCGCTGTGATTGGCCAAGCAAGCGGGGTCACAGTGCATGCTTGGCCAATCACAGCGCCTGGATGACACTGCGATGGCGTAGTGCATTGTGGGCCGCGAATTAGGCGCGAACGGCCCAAATCGTTCGTTGTTCGGCGAACGATCGAACAGCCGATGTTCGAGTCGAACGTATGTTCGACTCGAACACCGAGCTCATCCCTAGCAGCTAATAATGTCACTATCACCGAGCCAGAAAGCACGGGTGATGGATACAAGGTCAAATGCCTCGTTTAGGTACGCACTGGTAGAATGGAAAGATGAAATCCCAGAGCATTTTAAAAGTCCAAGTATACAAGCCATAGATAATCAGATCTATCACTTGATACATACGCTGCCAGTGAAGGAAGAATGGTTCCAGACACCAAAACCATCATCTCCACAGATATCTCCACCGCCTGCCACCCTCAGCGAAGAATTATGCGCGGTCCTGGGGGAACTTGTGGCGCAGTGTAAGAAAGATCCTACAGATTACCAGATGTCAGGATACAGAAAACTTGGAGTATTCTCAGGAAGGAAGAAACCTGTACCCTCGGGTGAAGAGGGGTTCGAGGAGTGGTTAGTCGGTGCCACTCAGGCCCTAGAAGAATGGGAAGTCCCAGACCACAGAAAGAAGCAGAGAATTGTTGAGAGCTTGAAGGGGCCTGCTCTAGAGGCCATACGCAACCTCAAGCTAAGTAAGAAGGACTGCAATGCACAGGATTATCTGGACATTCTGCAGATTGTGTTCGGCGGGACGAAAAGGTCCCTGAACTTACTTACCAGTTGGAGCACTGCTACCAAAAGGAAGGAGAGAAGCTGTCAGAATTCATAAGACGTCTGGATAAGATCCTGCATCAGATCCTACTGAAGAAAGGGATCGATCCAAGGAAAGTGGATGAAGCCCGTGCCCAGCAGGTGTTGAGGGGTGCCCAGCCTTTGGACCCCATCACCATCCTGCTGAGAACCAGGTCAGATGGTGGAATCCTGAAGTATTCAGACCTGATCAGGATTGTGCGGAAAGAGGAGGCCATGCTGGAGGCCAAGAAGAAGAGTCAAAAGTCTGAATCTGTTGTTGGAGTCAGAGTGGCAAGCACAACCGACAGAGGTACAGAGTTTGGGGTTCTGAAGACTCAGATGTCCAAAATAATGGAGATGGTGACCGGGTCACTGGATGTCAGGTCTGAGATAGACACACTGAAGGTGCAAGTGTCCCAACTGGTGGAGATGATGAACAAATTGATGGCAGAAAGTACTGGATTGTCCGCCCAAAAGCCCACGAAGCAAGACATCTGTAAAAACTGTGGAGGTGTAGGCCACTACCAGCGAGTATGTCCAAGTCCACGAATGGAGACAGAAGGCTGGCGCAGGCCTCAGAGAAGTGACCCAAGAATGGAGAGAAGATCCGGGCCTTCAAAAATAACTTTCCCTGAACCTGCGAGGGAACGGTGGAGGACACCTGCAGTTTATGCCGTCTCAGTGAACAATGCCTATCAGCCTTCCAAACAACGCCAGAAATGGCATTCCCAGCGCCGGAAGCTGAAGAGAGCACAAGTCCAAGTATGCCAGCCTGCTGTTACAGGTGTCTCCAAAAGGACTGCTACCCAATTGGTAGGTCCTCTGCCTGTAGTGCCTGTTCTGATCGAAGGGATCTACACCAGAGCCATCCTTGATACAGGTGCTCAGGTTACCCTAATGACCAGAGACTTTTACAAGAAGTACCTATCATACCTGCCCCTGGAAGAGATGGGAGACACCAAGATTCAGGGTATTCAAGCAGAAGAGTACTCTTGTGATGGATGTGTGCGGATCAAGTTGTCGTGTGATCCATTGAGGGCTGGGGAGCCCCAGAACTTTGAGACACTGGCCATTGTCTGTCCCTGGCTGCCAGGGCCCTCAAGAAGCTCTCTCATCGTTGGGACCAATACCGATCTGGTGAAACGGCTTTTAGCCTCTGCTGTCCCCAGATGTGATCCCATACCCTCACTACCGGAAGAGGTTCCTGCTTCAGTACCAGAGGAAGAACCAAGAGTAGCTGAGACTGTGACTCCCAGGGAGAAGAGAAGGAAGAGAGTCATTCATCCTCCCCGGAAACTAACTCACGATCAGATGGGAGAAAGTTCCGAAGACACGGTCCTAACCTCAAGAAGGACCATGCCCACATCTGGTCCCTCCACTGTACATTTGGTGGAGGGCAACCCCAACTCACTTCCTGGCACAGTTAGACAGGTCGCCCCCACTGAAGCGACCTGTGGACAGGACAGCTCCCCATCATATGATGATTGGTGGGAGGCTCCTCTGTCAATCCAATGCAACCGCATTGAAGCTAAAATGTTTTGCAGATCTAAAAATGTTAGATGTCTTTGGGGACCAAAGATTCAAAGTGGGGGGAGTGTGTAGCGGGGTATTCCCCTTTAATACAGAGAGACTACATCTCCCAGTACATCTTGCAGCACCCAGGGTGCATTGCTCCGGAACAGAGACTGCTGGGGCAGACTTTATAAAGGGGAGGTGGAGTTTGTTCTGTCTTTTTTGGACACCCCCTCTCCTAGCAAGAGGATCTCTGTGCTGAACTGCTGTATGCACAAGGCCTGAAGCCTGGGCCTTGTGCTCTTTTCCAAAGAGCCCCTCTGCCAGCCTAGCAGAGCCTTAGAGACATCTTCTCCTCCTTACTGCAGTACACCAGAAGGATTGAAGACTTGGATGTCGGTGGATTCCTGTTCCTAGACGAATCGGCGGAGGAAACGGACTTGGACTTGTCCGGGTGGTGAGAGCTGTTTAAAGACAGATACTTTTATCTTTACTATTCGTTTGGATTACAAAGTTGTTCTTCAAGTGCACCACCGAAAGATTACTAGCGAATATTGTTTCACTGAACTTCCATTTAGATCAGTCAGGCCTGATTGCATAGGTAGACATTGCTGGGTGTTAGTCTGTCCATGAGGGGAAGTAGCTGCAAAAGGGCAGCGCTAGAGTTGCATAGCAATACTTTATTACGCTGATTACTCTGTTTATCTTTATTACTGTTTATTGCAGGGATCTGCAACTTGTTATACTGTTATTTAATTACTTGCCCATTAGCATCAGTAAAGTATCTGGGTAAAGTACATTTAGTGTCAGTTTCGCTTATTTTAATAGGAGTTTTAAAGTATATTCTGTGTATGTTTGTTATAGGACTGCGTCACCAACAGTTGCGGTCACGCGGTCCTATCCCACTATCACTAGCTGTGCCACGGGAGGTTAGAGCCGATTGCCAGGGGTTGACAGCGGTGCACTACAGGGCCCAAATCAATATCAGCGGCTCTCTTAACTGGGGGTAGCGCTACAAATGCAAAAAAAATATAACATTGAGTCAAAAGTATTATAGTTTCCCTTTAATATCATAGAGTAAATAACAGAGGGACTGTGGTAAGTGGTCGGGTTGGCTGCCCACACAGCAGGTGGAGGAACATCCGCTCCCCCTCTCCTCTGTGACCAATGAAGACAGAGTCAATGAGGATTTTATCACTTTGGGTTTCAGAGCTCTCCTTCTCTGATAGCTACAGCCCGGGAAGCAGCTGATCATACAGATCTGTTTTTGAACAGCTGCTTTGAAGGGCAGGGGAGACATTGGGGTTCTAATAGACCACTGATGTCTCCATAAAGAGTACCTTTCACTGACCAAAGCTATCACAAGGGGCTTGTTCACTGCTTGTGACAGCAATAAAATAAATGGGAAAAAGTGCAAAAAATGTAAATAAAATGAATGAAAATAATAATAAAAAAATTAAATGCACCCCTGTGCCCTCGTGCAAATTAATATTTACACATAGGTCGGGCTCGCATATGTAAACAGTGATTGCACCACACATGGGAGGTATCGCCTTAAATGTCAGAGTGAGAGCAATATTTATAGCGCTATAGCTCTAAACTAATAACCTGTAAAGGATTTTAAAGCATTGCCTATAGATAATTTTAGGTTCTGTAGTTTGTTGCCATTTCACAGGCATGCGCAATTTTAAATCTTGACATGTTTAGTTTCTTAGTTTACTTTATGCAACATCATCCTTTATAATTTCCCAAAAAAGTGGGTATTATTTTGTGTTTGTATGCACTAAAATTCATCTCAGCGTAATTTTTCCTGAAAATTTGCGTTTTCTAAATGACTGCACAAATATCGTGTTACATAAAAAAAAATTGCAAAGCTACACTTTTGTTCTTCCGGGCCTCTGCTTTTGGAAAATGTATAATGTTGCACAATTTTACAAAAGCACTTTTAAATGTTGTACAAACCAGTTCTCTTAGATATTTTTGTCATGATAATACAGTGGTTTTATTTACTTATGTAGCGCTACCCCCAGTTAAGAGAGCCGCTGAATTTGTTTCGGGCCCTGACTACAGCACCGCCAACCCCCGGCAATCTACTCGACCCACTCTGGCACAGTTAGTCTAAGGGTTGTTATCTTATCACAATCTAGCAATATGCACAATGATAACACACTGAGGGCAAAGTGTTAAAGTATAACTAGTTTACTTCTGTGTAAAAGGCATAGATTAACACATAACACATATATTGTCTGCAGAGCCCTGCAACGGTAAATATAGTACACACTGAGAATGCTGGCGGTTACGCGCCAAGTGCAGCTATCCCTGTCTATGCGCCCTTATGGCGCAACAACAAAAAGTTCTAACTCCTGGTCAGGCCTGACTCAGATATAACTTAGTCTCTTGGGGAACAATTTCTTTGCATGCAGCTTGAACGGTGGTGCACATATAGAAAGAAACAGTATTTGTAATCCACACGATAGGTAATAGAAGAACACTTCACCGGAGATTACACGACCCAGTTCTGTTACTAGTCTCCGGTGGAACAACAGATAAAACTTGGTGGGCCAAGGCAGTCTCTAGGCCTAATCAGAGTAAAGTATTTTTTTGGATTGAGCAGGTGCTCGCTCACCACTCCGGACGCGATCCCAGTCCGGGACTTCCACCGACTGTGTCTCCGCACACAGCGTCTGCAACGGCCGGGTCCCCGGTCCAACTGATGTCAGCAACTTGAAGAAGTCGGATGCCACCCAGGCTCGCAGTGGGGTGGAAGGCTCTCTGGAAGTTGTACAAGGCCCTGGCTTCAGGCCCTGTACTGCCGCAGATCCGCATGGGAAGACCTGTTGATAGCAGCGCGGTGTCCAAAGAGGCCAAGCTCAGCCTCGCCCTCCTCTTATATAGTCCCACCCATGAGTCTCTGCGTGGCGAAAATGCACCCTGGGTGCCAAACGGGGTTATGGGTAACGTAGTCCCGGGGCCTTAAAGGAGACCCCGCTACACTTATATGTAGCGCACACACCCCCTTCTCCTTGTCTGTTTCGGCTCCTCTTAGGAGAAAAGGGGCACACCGCACCACAAGCCCGTACCCTCCCGTGTTAAGAGGTTAGGCGGTGTTGTTTTTGGGCCTTGTCTGCATCTGCAGCCGGGGCATAAAGTCCTCCTGAGAATGATTCTCACCTCTACAGTGTGTAGATGTAAGTCCTTGACTTCCCCAGGAACGTAAATGTCCACACCAGCTGAAAGTCCAACTCAATCTTTATTTTCCACTTGCACAACACATTTTCTCTTGGATAGACGAAAGGTTGGAATAAAGACTCAGGACAGCTTTAAGGTGTGGAGGAGGTCCAGGCACAAACGTAGCTCAAACTCTTAGGACTGTTCAGATTCTCAAACAGTTTTGGAGCATGGTCTCTGCCACAGACCATGAGGTTGGTCTCTGCCACAGACCTGGTGGATAAGGTCACTGCCACTGACCTGGCGAACAGGGTCACTGCCACTGACCTGGTGAATATGGTCACTGCCACTGACCTGGTGAATATGGATTTCCTTCCTAGGACATAGCCCCTTTTAGGGAGAAGACATCCCCCCAGAGAGTCAACAGACCCCTTCCTTCACCGTGTCCACAGCACCGGTCTTTCGGAAGAGGTACCCCCTTCTCTTAGGGTGCGGGTCCCCTCGCAAGGCAGCACCCTGGACACCTCGATCCCTTGCGGACCCCAGCCGAAGGCTGCTGGGCTCCAGGCCGTCACTGCAACTCCTGGGCCTCCATGCCCAGGTGAACAGGAGCAGTGAGGTAGTACCTCACCCCAGGCTAAAGGTGCCTGAGGTGGAACCGGAACAAGGCCTCCGGGCCTAGGGCACCCGGAGATGACGAACCACACTCCCACACACCCAGGCTAAAGGTGCCTGGGCATGGACGGACGAAGCCCCTCTCAGAAGATGTCCGCCCCCTTTATATCCTCTCCCGGCATTCACAGCAGGTTCCCCGCCCTACTGTATGGCTGCCGAGAGGGGACACAAAAGGCACAGCTCTGCGCTCGCGGTTCAACCCTGGCCCAGAATGCCAGCACCACCCACCGGCCACAGGGAACACATTGCCAGCATTAACCCCTGAGAACAAAAATGGTCCATGAATTCTATCAATTTAATGTGTCTGAGCCTGGTTACCACTCAGACACTTCCCTTAAATTGAACACCCCGCTACACATTCCCCCCACTTATGGACACTGGTCCCCAGTGTCTGGAGAAAACCCATGCCTCCGAAATCTGAGTTAACATAGGCCTGGTCCAGAGACAGAAAAACAAAAAAAAAATATTTAAAACTGCTTGTTTGTGCCGGAACCTAACATGGGGAAAAGGGAATTAAAAGCAGAAATTAAAGAAGTTCAGTAAAACATAATGTGCACATCACAGTCTCAAATGTCACATAAACATTATCTCAACCATTGACATTCCCTCTCAACCTACACTAACTGAAATCACCCTCTTCTCTGTGATTTGCTCGACGTCCACCTGCAGAGGGAGAAAGCACAAACATAAACCCAACACATTTTCAGCAGAAGTAAAAAGATTCTCCCCGGAGAAACAATCCTTTCCTTCCAAAAGTGAAACACACACTTTCAAAGGTACTGCAAATGTTACGCAACACCGCCACCTGGTGGGAATGTCACCGTCAGAACACCTGTCCTGAAAGAAGAAAAACAATTTTTTTTTTTCTCTGGGTAAAACTTCCCCTTCTTCTTTGGCCCTGCTCTGAACTATTCTACCCCAAAGTCCTTATGTCTTTGCAGTGTGGAAGAGGGAGAAAAAAAACAAAGTGCTCCTGTTCCTTCAACAAGTAGAACACCCTTTATCAGGGCAAACAGTTCTGGGCTCCAGAGAGAGCACTCCGGACATAAAAGGCAACAACAAGAGTCCAGTCTCTTCAAAAATAATATTGAGAATGCGGCAACACCAACGGCTTCCAATGCTTATCAAATGTGTCAATATGGTACTCAACATTATCCTTGTCTTCTCTGCAAATAACCACCTTGTTAACATGTATGTGCCGACCAAGCATCCAAGCATTTCTACAGTCCTTGTACCGCTTGGTAGCTGTGGGAGAACATGAATAGAACCCGCGGGCCGGGGGTACTTTGATATGTGTCCATACAAAGTCTGCGTACCACCGGTGTCTATAGGCCTCCACCTCAAACAAAAGTTCCTTTGGCAGGTACGGGTACTCCCACCCATATTCGCTAGCAACCTTCTGCTTAAATAACCTCTGCAAACAGGATAGCGGTGGCATGGTCAGACGATCTCCCATACCGGTCATGACTATGGCATCCGGGTGCCGAGGTACTTTCACTACCTCCGGACCAGACACAGGGGCCCGCAATGACACCCGCTCCATCCCAGCAACGGATCCAGGTATCTCTAGCGGTGGAAGGGCAGGCAAGGGGACAGATTCCTACTCAGGCTCCGGGGCCTCCACCCGGGGTGTGCTCTCCCCAGTAGACATTGGTGGGTCCCTACTTCTACGGGACAAGGACAGGGGCATCTTATCCCAACCCTTTTTCTCGAACACCTCGTCAATGACGGCGTCGTCTCCCGAGTCAGAGACCGACTCCAGGTCAGAGGTATCACATTCCTCTGCAGGCAAATAGCTCCGGGTAGAAGATGAGTCACCGCCTCTAACCAGTTCAAGGGCCCTGGGATCCCTGACCCAAGCATTCCCGATACTTCAGACTATCGACAGAGTCTTTTTCCCCGGCTCACCTCGGCTTGTAGCTGAGCCAGGACGTCCAGAACTTTTCCCTTCGGATGCATCCGTCCCGAGCAAGCGCTGGGGCGTAACTCCACCACAGCCGCAGGAAGCCTTCACAAAGGCAATCTTTCTCTTGGGCGGTGGGAGTAAGGACTCTGTGGTGACCGAGGCAACATCCTCCGGTCTCTCCAATTCCGGTTCCTCAATCTCCGGAACATCTCTGCTAGCAACTTCCTCCGAAGTCTCAACAGTGTGCATAGGGGTGGCTGCAAAAGCTCTGGCTCCTTCCTCCGAAGTAGTGGCGCCTGTAAGGCAATTGAGGCGAAAAGCCAGAGGCTTCTCTGTATTTTGCTCCACCTCAAACAGGAACTCCTTACACTACTCGCATCTGCTTGAGATGCACCACCAGTCCCGAGCAGCCGGGACAAACCACTCCGAGGGCCTCCACATCTCTGCAAACGTAGAGGGCAAAACGTCCCCGGGGCTTCAGCCGAATCCCTGTATGCGTCACAGAAGTAGCAAACGAGGTCATATTCATGGTGGTTGCAGACGGAATCCATGAGGCATGAGACGCCATGTTGCTCGCTTGCTGTTCCATTGCGCGCTGTCCTTTTCGCGCCAAAGTCCCCACGTGCATCTCCTCACATGGCCAGACTCCTCCCATCTTCTGCACTGTTCGCGGGCTTTCTCTATAGGCACACCCACGAACGACGCAGTCAGGGTTCTCCTCATGGCGCAGTTCTCAATATGGCCAACCTCCACGGAACTTCACTGGGGAATAAAGTTCAAACTCTGGGGGGGTCCTCACACTTTCCAACCGCAGACAAATCCCGGACTCGAGCCCCCATGTGTAGCGCACACAACAGCCTTCTCCTTGTCTGTTTTGGCTCCTCTTAGGAGAAAAGGGGCACACCACACCACAAGCCCATACCCTCCCGTGTTAAGAGGTTAGGCGGTGTTGTTTTTGGGCCTTGTCTGCATCTGCAGCCGGGGCATAAAGTCCTCCTGAGAATGATTCTCACCTCTACAGTGTGTAGATGCAAGTCCTTGACTTCCCCAGGAACATAAATGTCCACACCAGCTGAAAGTCCAACTCAATCTTTATTTTCCACTTGCACAACACATTTTCTCTTGGATAGACGAAAGGTTGGAATAAAGACACAGGACAGCTTTAAGGTGTGGAGGAGGTCCAGGCACAAACGTAGCTCAAATTCTCAAACAGTTTTGGCGCATGGTCTCTGCCACAGACCATGAGGTTGGTCTCTGCTACAGACCTGGTGGATAAGGTCACTGCCACTGACCTGGCGAACAGGGTCACTGCCACTGACCTGGTGAATATGGATTTCCTTCCTAGGACATAGCCCCTTTTAGGGAGAAGACATTCCCCCAGAGAGTCAACAGACCCCTTCCTTCACCGTGTCAACAGCACCGGTCCTTCGGAACAAGTCCTACCTTCTCTTAGGGTGCGGGTCCCCTCGCAAGGCGGCACCCTGGACTCCTCAATCCCTTGCGGACCCCAGCCGAAGGCTGCTGGGCTCCAGGCCATCACTGCAACTCCTGGGCCTCCATGCCCAGGCGAACAGGAGCGGTGAGGTAGTACCTCACCCCAGGCTAAAGGTGCCTGAGGTGGAACCGGAACAAGGCCTCTGGGCCTAGGGCACCAGGAGATGACGAACCACACTCCCACACACCCAGGCTAAAGGTGCCTGGGCGTGGACAGATGAAGCCCCTCTCAGAAGATGTCCACCCCTTTTATATCCTCTCCCAGCATGCACAGCAGGTTCCCCGCCCTACTGTACGGCTGCCGAGAGGGGACACAAAAGGCACAGCTCTGCGCTCGCGGTTCAACCCTGGCCCAGAATGGCAGCGCCACCCACCGGCCACAGAGAACACATCGGCAGCATTAACCCCGGAGAACAAAAATGGTCCATGAATTCTATCAATTTAATGTATCTGAGCCTGGTTACCACTCAGACACTTCCCTTAAATTGAACACCCCGCTACATATATATTGATTTAAAAAAGGTTAAATAAAGCAAGTATCCCAGCTTGGGTCATGTCTGCATGTCAAAACTTTATATAAGGTATATGACCAGGTTAACCTTATGCACCTGAGGATATGGTTTTGTAAATTTCTAATCCAAGATGGTATTTGCCTATTAATACCATATTTACAACTATAATTGCTGTATAAAATAAATGCCAAAATTCTATATTTCTTTTTAAACCTGAACCTGTTTTTCTGCAAGGAATCACTGTTCCATTAATTTAGCTGCTGTCTCTATTTGTGTGCTGAATATCTAGTGTGCTAAGAGGGAGCACAGAACCAACATCTTATCCTTATGTGTCAGAGACTAAATTATGTACTGAGGTGACTGGCAGAAAAATAAAATCTTAACCAGATCATTGCCAATTGGCTCATTCTGCCAAATGGAGCATATTGGTCACACCCAGCTCAGCATGACCTTGGTAATATCCATTTTATCCCTACCTGTTATTAGGAATTAAGGCAGCCAACTGTGACTATGCTGTGTGGCAGGGAATAGATAACCTGGAATGTGCAAACGTAGAAAGAAGAAGTAAAAAAAAAAAGGCAGCTATGCCAAGCCATGGAATTCTAATCGTAGAGGTGAGAGGCAAGGAATACTGAGAGAGTAGGCAGCATAAAGACGAGAATAACACTGATTAGTAGAGGACTGACACTAAAAGTAGATTGAAAGTGACAAAAATAAGGACCGGCAGAGCAAAAATAGAAAAGCAGGGATAGGAAATAAAAGGATAGAGACAGAGATGGAAAATGGATATATTGACAGAAAATGCATGACAGTGAAAATGATCAGTTTACTCTAAGAATATATATATATATATATATATATACACACACATTTATATCAAATATTAATACCTTTCTGAACAAGGTACCTGTCCAAGACCATTAAAAGTGGGTACATTAGTAGGTTGAGGCATCACCCTTAGATCTGATAATATTGCCAGCACTCCAATGCCATACTAATAAACACTCATTATTTTAAGTGTGAAAAATAATAGGTATTTTAACCCCTTCCGTACCAGGCCATAGTCATATGACGCTGGCAGGAACCCTCCCTCCCTTCGGGCGGGCGTCATATGACGTCCTTTTTTCCCGGCCGTCAAGGGGCGCGCGCCCGCAGCACCGCTCGTGACCCGGTGCGCGTGCCCGGCGGCCGCGATGTCCGCCAGGCACCCGCGGTTGCCTGCGATCACGGCAGGAGTGTGGATCTGTGTGTGTAAACACACAGATCCACCTCCTGTCAGAGGTGAGGAGACCGATGTGTGTTCCCAGTACAGAGGAACACAGATCGGTCTCCTCCCCTTGTGAGTCCCCTCCCCCTACAGTTAGAATCACTCAATAGGGAACATATTAACACCTTCAGCGCCCCCTAGTGTTAACCCCTTCCCTGCCAGTCACATTTATACAGTAATCAGTGCAGTTTTATAGCACTAATCGCTGTATAAATGTGAATGGTCCCAAAAACATGTCAAAAGTGTCCGATGTGTCCGCCGCAATGTCACGGTCACAATAAAAATCGCAGATCGCCGCCATTACTAGTAAAAAAAATAAAAAAAATAAAAATGCTATAAATCTATCCCCTATTTTGTAGACGCTATAACTTTTGCGCAAACCAATCAATATATGCTTATTGTGATTTTTTTTACCAAAAATATGTAGAAGAATACATATCGGTCTAAACTGAGGAAAAAAATAGTTTTTTAAAAAAAAAATATGATATTAAATCAAAAAGTAAAAAATATTGTGTTTTTTTCAAAATTGTCGCTCTTCTTTTGTTTATAGCGCAAAAAATAAAAACCGCAGAGATGATCAAATACCACCAAACGAAAGCTCTATTTATGGGGGAAAAAAACATAAAGATTTCATTTGGGTACAGTGTTGCATGACCGCGCAATTGTCATTCAAAGTGCAACAGCGCTGAAAACTAAAAATTGGTCTGGGCAGGAAGGGGGTGAAAATGCCCTGTATGGAAGTGGTTAATAATATTATGAAATAATTTTTCAAGCATTGCCATCTACATGTGGAAAGATGTACAAGCTTTTGCATTCAGTAAGTCAGACTCTAAAGGCCCGTACACGCGATACGAAAATCAGATGGAAATATTCATAAGACGAGCTGTCTGCGGATTTTCGGATCGCTAGTACGGTGCTTTCGACAGCCAATTTCACTTTTTCGTCAGACAAAAGCTGGATGTGCAGGCTATAAAATTTTTGTTGGCTGTGAACTCAATGTCTGATTTTCGGATGGTCAGTACAGAAATCGTCACACAAAAGTCGAAAGTACAAACACGCATGCTCGGTATCAAGGAACGACCGGGAAGAGTTCGGTTTTGTAAACTACCGTTCGTAATCTAGAATTAACATTCACAACTCGGCAATTGATGAAATGTCGAAATGCACATTCTCATCTTCTTTAATGGGATAATAATGAAGCTGCTTTGCTGGTGATACTGATGTAGTTATGGCAAACGTATTTTAAAAGGCATTTGTTTTGTAGTGATATAAAGAATAATATTATGATTGTTTGATTTTTTGGGCAAGTTACCACAACACCATTATCCCTGAGTTTTTAAGATCAAAGATACAACTATGTTGGTGTCCCTTATTAATTTTCCATTGTATTTTTTTTTTATGTAACTTCCTATTCCCAAACTGTCATTTGAAGAAAAAAACATAGCCAAGTATTATTCTACACAATTTTTTTATGGTGCAGAAAAAAAAAAACAACAGAAATTAAATTAGAGATGCTATCTGCCATCCAAATAAAAATAACTTAACAAATGAGTCCGAATCAACGCCCACCAAACTTCTACTAACACGAAATTAGCAGAAGGGGCAGTGGCGGCTGGTGCTCAAAATTTTTGGGGGGGCGCAAACAAACTGAAAAAGAAAAACCATCAATTGCCGCCACTGTGCCCATTAAACGCAGCCCCTGTGCCCAAATGCCACCAGTTTGCCCCCTCAAATGAAGCCAGTTTCCCCCCAAATGCAGCCAGTTTGTCCCCAAATACAGCCAGTTTATCCCCAAATGCAGCCAGTTTGTCCCCAATTGCAACCAGTTTGTCCCCATAAACAGCCAGTTTGTCCCCATATACAGCCAGTTTGTCCCCAAATACAGCCAGTTTGTCCCCAAATGCAGCCAGTTTGTCCCCAATTGCAACCAGTTTGTCCCCATAAACAGCCAGTTTGTCCCCATATACAGCCAGTTTGTCCCCAAATACAGCCAGTTTGTCCCCAAATGCAGCCAGTTTGTCCCCAAATACAGCCAGTTTGTTTCCATATACAGCCAGTTTGTCCCCAAATACAGCCAGTGTCCCCCCAAATGCAGCCAGTTCACCCCAAATGCAGCCAGTTTGTCCCCAAATGCAGCCAGTTTGTCCCCATATACAGCCAGTGTGTCCCCATATATAGCCAGTGTGTCCCCATATACAGCCAGTTTGTCCCCAAATGCAGCCAGTGTGTCCCCAAATGCAGCCAGTGTGTCCTCAAATGCAGCCAGTTTGTCCCCAAATGCAGCCAGTTTATCCCCATATACAGCCAGTGTGTCCCCATATACAGCCAGTATGTCCCCCATATATAGCCAGTATGTCCCCATATACAGCCAGTGTGTCCCCATATACAGCCAGTGTGTCCCCATATACAGCTAGTTTGTCCCAATATACAGCCAGTTTGTCCCCCATATACAGCCAGTATGTCCCCATATACAGCCAGTGTGTCCCCAAATGCAGCCAGTGTGTCCCCATATACAGCCAGTTTGTTCCCCCTCCCCCAGTCCTACACGTACCTTCCTCGGGTCAGCGCCGTCCTTCTTGTCTTCTCCCGCCCTCGATGTCGCTTCAGCCAATCAGGTTACCGGTAACCAGATCCGGTGAACCTGATTGGCTGAAACGCCTGTCAGTGTTCACCAAGGAACACACCCCCCGTGCGTTCCTCGGTGAGCTATTTGGAAGCCGAATACAGCCTGAGGGCTGTAATCGGAAAGCCTATCAGAGCCACTGGCTCTGATAGACACTTCCAGAACACACCCACCGCCGGCCACCGCTCTAATTCAGATGGACGGCGCTCGCCAGGGGGCCAGCCATCTGAATAGTGGGCGGCAGCGGCAGCAGTGACAATACATAGGTATAGAGCCCATAATTCCAGATCAGGGTGCACTGTCATCACTGGAAGTGATGATTGTAAGTGAGAGTGGTAAAATAGAAATATGCTGGAAAAAATTAGGTGGATGTCTAATTCTTAAGGTGACATGTAGATGAAAAAATAAAATGAAAACTAGTAACCGAGAGTAACAATTGTATCCAACTGTAAATTGTATATACCTCACGCTGTCATAGCTCCCGGAAAGGATGCCCCCTTATGGGGAGTCTCCAGCTCTCTTTGCTGCATTTCCACATGTTGGATGTAAGTATTGCCCACATGGGCTCATTTTTCTTTCTTTGGTGCTTGTTCCATCTCCCAGGTTATGAACCGTTTTTTGTATTATTTTCTTTAGATACTGACATTGCTGCTCCTGATGAGTGAATATCTATGCTTCACGAAACGCGTAGAGCCTTGTAATTGCAATGTTTTACACTTATCAAGTCACCAACATATTTTATATGCATCTTTTTACATGATCACAAGTTTTAATTTTGATACAATGGGAAGTTCTCAGTTTGTGTAGGCAATATCCCTTCCATTGTCATGTAATCATGTTCCTTTTGTACATATATGAAATTATACTGTGAGATTATTTATTGGTTGTTTGTATTATTTGTTTGGTTAATAAACCTATCATGCTTTAACCCCTCACTGATGACTGCGTTGCTTCATTCAAAGTCCCAAACCTCCCCCCCCCCCTTTTTTCTGTAATAGAAGTCAGAATAGGTTTTCATTTTCTGGCTGGCAGGTTTTATGAGTAACCATAACATGACACAGTTTCGGACAAGAGCCATCAACCATCATTATTTATCTGTGGAAGCCCAAAGACACTGCCAGTCAACCACTATCATGGTGAGAACAACTGAAAGAAAGTCTGTTCTGATTGCTATTATTACCTCTTATTAAATTTCTCCTTGTCCCTTCTCCTTTCAAGATTTAACCACACAGGTTTATAGCATGTCCTAGGTTTTCTAAAGATTAGTGTGAGGATAGAAGGATTTTATTTGCATAACTGCCCATCTTTTTAAAGTCTATAGCCAGCTTTATTAGATGCAGGGTTGCAGGCTATAATCTCTAATGACCAACAGTGTAAGCAACAATAGCTTCATGACCTGGTAGACCACCTGTGGTTTACTAGTTCAGCAGTATGCTAGGATTAACTAAACCCCAGAACAAATGTTTCACACATTGCAGCTTTCCAGTCCTTGTAAGTACAGAAAATAGCTGTTGATCTTGCCAAAAAGTCCTTGTCATTTCCTGTAATTGTTGAAATAAAAGCATAAAACAATCTTATTCTCCTTCTGTTCTGTAATCACCCCACCCCCATGTAATGGAGATGAACAAAGGCAGACATGTTTGAAATCCAGCCTGGGTGGCTGTGTGATGATAATAGAGTTTGACGAACACCAAACTGTGTGCAGAGAATGGGGAAGTTGTACTGTTACGATGGCACCCCTAAGCTGGCTATAGAAGGATCAAATTTAGTGACCAGCTGAGATTCGATCCGTCCATGGGCAGGCTGATTGTACTCAAGTTAATCGGCTTGGATACAACCAACATGTCTGATTTTTAGCATGCAATTATTGCCAGCGGCTATAGCCACTAGCAGTAATCACTGTATTATCCTGGAACGGACAGCTTCCCAGAGGTGTCATAAACCTCCATTAGAAGGGTTTTCAAATAACTTCTAATTAAGTTACGCTGTAAATGGGTTTTGAACTACAACTCAAATTTTATACATCTCAAGCCCTCAACATTAGTTCTTCTAAGTGAAAAATGCATTGGATCAATATCATATGTGGTCTATTACAAATTTTTATTTCATTCTGTACAATATGTTGGTTGTTGGATTGGAAAACTTTGTCAGATAAAAATATTGGTGTATACAATTTTATGTAGTTGGCATTAAACATAGTTCTAATGAGCATAATTAAATACTGCAGCCCACCTATCCACACATCTCTCAGATTCTTTGATTGGGTGTAATTAGATCAGTGACACCTTCTCCATGGACAACAAAATGCGTAGGCAACTTTATTTCTCGTTTTACCACCAAAACTATGAAGGAATGCTGACAGTCATTTATGTGACTCTGACATCAGATTGGACTTTCTTTGTGAGTGGACTGGATTACAGGGTCAAGAGGACCGAGGTCAACACCTGAACAGCAGTGCTGACCAGAGAGCCAGGTGGCTCGGTATTTTCCATTTGTTATTACATAATTGCTTTAAAATTTAAAACCCCTGTGTGGGCAATCCTGGATGGACATTTCTTTAGTTTAATAAAAGTGGACAAACAAGCCTTTAAACGGCATATCTGGTGTATCTCAGCTCACTGGTAAGCTATACACTGAAGCTAAAGAACCCCCAACGTTACACTAAGTATAAGCACAACTAAACACACAGTTAAATAATGCATGCATAGAGCATTATCCAAATACAACATATTACAACCAGAAGGATTTATGCATTTTCAAAATAATCTAATAAAATTATTTTTAAAGTTTTAAAAATCATAGCAGCATGAAAGGCACTGCATCTCTCTCAGCTTCTCTGGGGTCCTCCCACGGCGCTCCTGGCTCCTCCTCTTCTCAAGTGCCCCCACAGAGAGACGCACTCCATGGGGGCGTGCAGGCTCGTTCCCCAGTCCTGCTGCTTCATCCATTGACACAGACCGCAGGACTCGGCCCTGCCGCTGGCCCCCCTGTCACTGGATTTGATTGACAGCAGCGGGAGCCAATGGGAACCTGGACAAAACGAAGAGCACATAGGGAGCCAGAGGGGGACCCAGAGAGCCAGGGGAGGACACAGGGGGACAGTCGGGGATGATCGGTGCAGTGGTGGGGGGGAGGTACAAGCACCAATCTCCCTGTATAGCTTTCAATAAAGCATCTGACAGCCATGGGAGGGAGAGGAGGAGAAGCGGCTGTCAGAAAAGCTATACAAGTTGATCAGTGCTTATACCTCCCCCCCATCGCTGCACCGATCACCTGTGAGGCTGCCCGCCCCCGCCCCCCTCGCTATGCTGAGGGTGCCTGGTCCCATACAACAGGTATTGGATCAGGCATCGGAGCATTTGCACGAGTACGATATTTGTGCAAATGCTTGGTATCTGCATCGATACCGATACTAGTATCGGTGCAACTTTACTTTCATGTCTGAGGTTTACAATCACTTAAAGTGCAAAGAGTTATGATAATGTACAAACTGTGGTACCTGTGGTAACCAGTAATCAGATTGTACTTTTAACCTATTTATACCAGAACCTCCATGCAGGAAAATGTCATACTCATATATGTACACAATATAATAGATCCTTCACCGGTGCCTCCACCTCAGGTCTATCAAATAATCTCATAGATGAATAATAAATGCCATGCAATAAATATATACTAAACAGTACATATCATATTGCTAGATATAATTCTTAAATCTATTCCACAAATATTTTGAGAAAACCTGATAAGAACATATATATATATATATATATATATATATATATATATATATATATTGTGACAGCAGGAAGGTAAAGTCACCTGGTTGCATCCAGGGGGGTAGATATATTTCTCCCAGATTCAGGCTTTATGCCGACTTATACAACTAGGGAGTTGATGAAGCCCAGCTGAGGCTAGTGGGCTCATGAATGACTCATACCTCTAGGGAGAGTGCTGGGCGTCGTGAGGCAGGGAGTTGATGAGACCAGCTGAAGCTTGTCAGCTCATTTAGGCCTCTATAAGAACTCCCAGATTCATTAGGTGTTAGCTCATGCCTGGAACCAGACCTGTGTGGACTGTCT
The DNA here is from genome assembly GCA_029206835.1 of Rana muscosa. NCBI lineage: Eukaryota > Metazoa > Chordata > Amphibia > Anura > Ranidae > Rana > Rana muscosa. The sequence goes on along the minus strand of CM055116.1, from coordinate 597,021,910 downwards.
AGGGAGAGTGAACCCCTGTGCGGTGAGGCAAAGCCTGTGTGGCTATTTGTTTGGACTTTTACTAAACCAGGGACTTAGGGACTAGGACAGCACCAGGCTGATCCCAGTTGTTAGTTTAGGAAACCTGCATGTTTAGTCAGAGGTCAAACTGACCAGGATTTATTTTGTTTATGTTTCTTTTTGGCTTTGCTGTGTTTTTGTCACTGTACATAGAGAAATAAACCGCACCTTTTGATTTTGAAAACCACAACCTCCGTCTGCTGGCCCTGTTTTTGTGTGGGGAGCCCAACCAGGGGGTCACACACACCCGCTACCGAGTTAACCCCCTCACAGTTTGTGGAGGAACCCATGCAATGTGACTTTCTGATGGACAGACGTCAGTCGCTGTGTGCGACAGTCGCATGCACTGCCATTCGGGGAACTGAGAAACATTTATGCAAAATGTGTATTAATGGTAGAAATGTTGTGGTATTACTGGATTCAGGTAGCCTTGTGACCCTGATAAAGGCTGAATTAGTTAAAACAGAGGTCTCTGGGAATAGCAAGGTAGCTGTTATTTGTGTGCATGGGGACACCCGAGAGTATCCAGTGACTACAGTGTGTTTCGAGACCCCCAAAGGTACCCTCTCTCATCCAGTGGGGTTAGTATCTCAATTACCGCATGATGCCATTGTGGGAAGGGATTTTCCGAAGTTCTGGGAACTGTGGGATGATCCTGAGCCCCCCACTGGTGCCCCTATGTACCAGGAATGTGATAGCCAGAACTCCTCTGAGAGTGGTGAGGACTCTCCAGAATTTCCCTTGTCAGTATTGGCAGAGGAGACTCAAGAAACTGGAGAGGAGCCCACCTCCTCAGACGAAAACCTACCGTCTGTGGAGTTTTCTGATCTGGAGGTTCACAGGGAAAATTTTGCCACAGAACAGTTAAAAGACCCCGCCCTAATAAAGGCACGGGAAAACGTAGTGGAAATAGATGGCGAGTTAGTGAACCCAGATAATACCTGCACTTACCCATACTTCAGCGTAGAGAAGGACCTACTGTATCGGGTGGCAAAAAGGGCAGAAGAAACCGTTGAGCAGCTTGTGGTGCCCAAACCTTACAGGAAGTTGGTGTTGGAGTTGGCCCATGGGCACATTCTTGGAGGTCATCTGGGGACAGAGAAAACCCGAGAGAGGGTATTACAGAGATTCTATTGGCCTGGGGTGATGAAGGACATAGAAAATTATTGTTCCTCCTGCCCTGTGTGTCAGAGGTCGGCCCCGATGCCACATTTCCGTAGCCCGCTGGTCCCTCTACCCATCATTGAGGTCCCGTTTGAGAGAATCGCAATGGATTTGGTAGGTCCTATAATCAAGTCCGCTAGGGGGCACCAGTACATATTGGTTATAATGGACTATGCCACCCGTTATCCAGAAGCGATCCCTCTCAGAAATACCTCGGCCAAAACCATAGCCAAAGAGCTATCTCTTGTTTTTAGCCGGGTGGGTATTTGTAAAGAACTGCTTACGGACCAAGGTACACCCTTTATGTCCCGGGTTATGAAAGAGCTGTGTAAATTGCTCAAAGTGACGCAATTGCGTACATCTGTGTATCACCCCCAAACTGATGGGCTGGTTGAAAGATTCAACAAAACCCTAAAACAAATGTTGAAGAAAGTGGTGGATAGAGATGGAAAGGATTGGGACTGTCTACTTCCTTATTTGATGTTTGCTATTAGGGAGGTGCCCCAATCCTCTACGGGATTCTCCCCCTTTGAGTTACTGTATGGGAGACACCCAAGAGGGCTGTTGGATATTGCCAAGGAAACTTGGGAAAGTGAGAGTTCTCCCCACAGGAGTGTGATTGAGCATGTCGCCCTGATGCAAGATCGAATTGCACAGGTAATGCCCATCGTGAAGGAACATTTGGCCCAAGCGCAGTTGGCACAGCAGAGAGTGTACAACCGTGGAGCAAAGACCCGTACCTTTTCCCCGGGGGATAGGATATTGGTACTTGTCCCTACTGTTGAAAGTAAATTCCTTGCCAAATGGCAAGGCCCCTACGAGATAATGGAAAAAGTGAGCGAAGTGAATTACAAGGTCAGACAACCAGGAAGGCGAAAGCCCGAACAGATATATCACGTTAATCTGTTGAAAGCCTGGAGGGATAGAGAGTCCCTAGTCGCAGAAACTTGGTCACCAGCTCAAACTGGTTGCGTGATTCCGGAGGTTGGAATAGCAGCCACCTTGTCACAACCCCAACAACAGGAGGTTAAGGAGTTTGTGCTTCGCAACAAGGAGGTGTTCTCTGAGCTGCCGGGACAAACATCTGGGGTAGAGCATGATATTATTACCCCGCCCGGTGAAAGGGTGAAGTTAAAACCCTATCGGATCCCAGAGGCCCGACGGGAGGCAATACGGGAGGAAGTACAGAAAATGCTGAACTTAGGGGTGATAGAGGAGTCCCAAAGTGATTGGTCTAGTCCCATTGTGTTGGTGCCTAAACCGGATGGGAGCTGGCGATTTTGTAACGATTTTCGTCAGTTGAACAAAGTTACAAAATTTGACACCTACCCCATGCCACGTATAGATGAGTTGATCGACCGGCTGGGAACAGCCCGATACATGACGACTCTTGACCTCACAAAAGGGTATTGGCAAATTCCCCTGGCCAAGTCGGCCAAAGAGAAAACCGCATTTGTAACCCCAGACGGGGCGTTCCAATATAAGAGAATGCCGTTCGGGTTACAGAATGCGCCGGCCACATTCCAGCGGAAAATGGACCAGATACTGAGGCCCCATCGGAAGTATGCTGCGGCTTACCTGGATGACGTAATTGTCCATAGCACAGATTGGGCCTCACATCTGCCAAAAGTGCAAGCAGTCCTAGACTCTATCCGGGAAGCGGGGTTTACGGCTAACCCCAAGAAGTGTACCATTGGGCAGGAGGAGGCCAAATATCTTGGGTACACCATTGGCAGGGGAGTAATAAAACCCCAACTCAACAAAGTCGAGGCCATCCAGAGTTGGCCACGTCCCAACAGCAAGAAGCAGGTACGAGCCTTTCTGGGAATCGCGGGTTATTATCGGCGCTTCATTCCCCACTTTGCTTCTAAGGCTGTGCCCCTAACCAACCTGACGAAAGGGAAAGGGTCGGTCATGATTAAATGGACCCCCGAGGCGGAGGCAGCATTCCAATTCTTGAAACAAGCCTTATGTAGCCAGCCAGTGTTGTACTCACCCGACTTCTCTAAAGACTTTGTCGTACAAAGTGATGCGTCAGATGTGGGGTTAGGAGCAGTATTGTCCCAGGTCTGGAACGGGGAAGAGCACCCAGTCATTTACCTCAGCAGGAAGTTGAAGTCCCATGAGGTAAATTACGCCACGGTTGAAAAGGAGTGTTTAGCGGTGAAGTGGGCTCTAGATTCCCTTCGGTACTATCTGCTAGGTAGGCACTTTGACATGGTTACGGATCACGCTCCGTTAAAGTGGATGGCTCAAAACAAAGAGACAAATAGAAGAGTGAATAGGTGGTTCCTGGCCCTACAGGAATTCAACTTCACAGTAAAGCATCGCCCTGGCGTTCAAATGGGGAATGTGGATGCTTTGTCTCGAGTACATGAATGCCTGATTGCTGGTGTTCCAACCCCAAGGTTAAAACAAGAGGGGGGGGTATGTGACAGCAGGAAGGTAAAGTCACCTGGTTGCATCCAGGGGGGTAGATATATTTCTCCCAGATTCAGGCTTTATGCCGACTTATACAACTAGGGAGTTGATGAAGCCCAGCTGAGGCTAGTGGGCTCATGAATGACTCATACCTCTAGGGAGAGTGCTGGGCGTCGTGAGGCAGGGAGTTGATGAGACCAGCTGAAGCTTGTCAGCTCATTTAGGCCTCTATAAGAACTCCCAGATTCATTAGGTGTTAGCTCATGTCTGGAACCAGACCTGTGTGGACTGTCTAGGGAGAGTGAACCCCTGTGCGGTGAGGCAAAGCCTGTGTGGCTATTTGTTTGGACTTTTACTAAACCAGGGACTTAGGGACTAGGACAGCACCAGGCTGATCCCAGTTGTTAGTTTAGGAAACCTGCATGTTTAGTCAGAGGTCAAACTGACCAGGATTTATTTTGTTTATGTTTCTTTTTGGCTTTGCTGTGTTTTTGTCACTGTACATAGAGAAATAAACCGCACCTTTTGATTTTGAAAACCACAACCTCCGTCTGCTGGCCCTGTTTTTGTGTGGGGAGCCCAACCAGGGGGTCACACACACCCGCTACCGAGTTAACCCCCTCACAATATATATATACAAAACATTTAAGTAAATAAATAAATCCACCACAAAATGAATATGGACAAAAATAAAGTCAAGTTCATAAATCTATAGATAATTAGGGATGCTCCCAATAGGGAGAGAGAACAAAACAAATATGTACAGCAATACATTATCATTCACTATAGTGCCCTAATACAGTATAACATAGACAATTCTCAAAGGAAAAGATATGTACACAAAGAGAAAACATGAGTCTACGAAGACATGATTCAAATCAATTTATCAACAACAAACAAAAAAAAACATAAGAAGAGACAAGTGACCTATCCCTACTTATTTATAAACTCTAGTAATAAACAGATTATTATAGGCAGGACTTCCAAAAGTGATTAGACAAATAAGATTTGCATAGATAAAATATAAGAAATGCCAAACAGATTTTAGGAGATAGAAGCAGAGATTATATAAATTACCGGAGATAAGGGAACAACCAGGCAGGCAGCAGCAGAAGGAAAGATGCTCCGCACATATCGCAGGTTAGTGCCTCCTTGTCAGGAGCTTTTTGTTTATGAAGAAACCCAAACCATCTATATTCTTTCTTGCAAGGGAAATAATACGCGTTTAAAAATATTATTCGTGGGAAAAAAAAAAAGAAATTTTTGAACAGTTGTGTCTTAATGTATTCACAGAGACTACATGATTGTCAGTTGATCCTTTTAAAATAACAAGGACGAGGTGATGATCAAGATGTCTTTGAGGTAGCACAGAACTCGGCAAACACATAAAGAAAATGATTATGAAGTGGATTAAATTGTCCTGCCTGATGGCTGGCACCAGTACTGGGACAGGGTCATTCAGCGCCCAGGGCAAGGATGCAGAATTGTGCCCCCCTCCACCCAGTGTTAATGCATGCCGTAGAATGGTTGTATCACCCTGTGTCCATTTTTTGCCCCTTTGCTTCACTGCGCCCAGGGCAAATTCCGAACCTGCCCACCCCTCGTCCTAGCCCTGGCTGGCACAATAGGTGCCAGGGTACATAACCCTGCATGCTCGCATGCCTCTTTCTGTTCTCTACTTTGTATTCTGCTATGTTGTAAATGTCAGACCATAATCTACTGTCTATGGGTGAATTATGTCTGTTAACTGATAGATATTCAGTGTTCAGTTATTTTGTTGTAGCTGTGGGATTTTATCATAACCAAGGTAAGATATGCAGGTTTGTGGACTGCAAAACTAGAGAATTGGAAGAGTGCTATAAATGTAAAATATCTATCTATCTATCTATCTATCTATCTATCTATCTATCTATCTATATATATATATATATATATATATATATATATATACAGTATATATAGCAAATGTCCACTGTAAGCAGTGATGAAAGTGCAAGGCGTGTCATGCATGTTGTGAAGGCCTAAGAACAACATAGGGATGTGAGGGATACAATGTATAGTGGTGGGAGAGAGGGAGAGTGACTGAAGATACATATAGATGGTGTGATAAGTAAAAAGACATGGTGATGAAGTATAGTAGGGTTGAGACAGAAAAAAAAAAAAAAGAGGACAGTAGATAAACAGGAATTCAATGAGATCATGGCAGTTGTTTTGAAAAAGGGAAATGAAAAACATACAGAGAAAAATATGAGTAATGAATGAGAGATGGATGCAGTCGAGAGAGGCGAACGCATGGAGAGATATGGTATGAGAAAAACAGAAAAACATACAAAAGACTTCATTTATATGCTAAATGAGACAGGCAGACGAAAGGACAATGGGTTTGGATGCTTATGGTGAAATAATTCTTTATTGCAAGGCTATAATATTGGAAAATAGCCTTGAGACGGCAGTGACAGAGTTAACGACGTTGCAGGTTTCCTTCCTCCCCCCACAGACTCAGGGAATCCCCTCTCTCTCCCCCCTCCCTTGCACTGCTGCCTTTTTTTTTTTTTTCCACATCAAAGACTGTGCTCAGGCTCCCTGGTTGCCATGGAGATTGGCCATCTTCCCTCTGACAGCATGCACGCCAAAGGTTGTCAAGTGTTTTGTCAATAAAGCTTTGTAAAACTGATTATCTCTCACACCACCAGCAGCAAAAAGGAAGGGGGATGATATTAGAAAGGTCCACAGTGATAGGGACAGGCTGTAAAAAAAAAAAAACTACAAAGACACAAATGACAGAATTAGGAAGGGGGATTCCTTTTGTTTTGTTTTTTCGTTTTTTTTTACCCAAATGTTCATATATTATACCAAATCACGTGAAGAGGCTTTCTACTGCAGATGTGTGCTGCTCTTTAGCAGTTTTGCCTGCAAAATATGAGCTATGTGACGTGTTCGAACCTAGCTAGAAATAGCAATGCTATTTGTTTCTATTATTTTTTCCTGTTCTGAAGTGAAATGCGGTCTTCTACAATTTTCTTGGAGATTTAGCTATGCGGGTATAATTTCTGATGAGTTATCATTAAATGTGGACGATCAAAAACAAATCTGGAAAACCTCTACAACAGAGGTTGCCAAACTTTATAAACAAAGGGCCAGTTTACCATCCTTTAGACCAGTGGTTCTCAACCTTTTTAGGGCCGTGACCCCTTGATAAAATTACCCAAGTTGTTGGGACCCCTAACAGTAAAACAAAATTGTAATATAGGTGGTCAGCACCCAAGGCAAGACAAGTAATTTGTGCCCCTAACCCACAGACATTTAGCGCTTCCTGAGTCCCTTCCACTTGTACCTCATGGTACATTTTAGGATGTACCACTCTTTCTCTTTGTTCTCCTTTCTTTCCCTTTTATCTCTCTCTATCCTAATTTCTTGTCTCCCCCCCCCCCCCCCATACCTCTCTCTAGCCATCTTCCTTCTTCTCTTATTCTTTCTCTCCCTCTTTCTTTGTTCCTTCCCCTATTTTCCTCTCCCTTCCATGTACTCTCTATTTTTATTCCTTCTCTTACTCCTTGGTGGGGGGGGGGGGTAATGGGATGAGTGGCAGTGCTGGCGGGGTGTTGGGATAAGTGGCAGTGCTGGTGGGGAGTTGGGAGATGAGTGGCAATGCTGGGTGGAGTTCTGATTAGCCAACTTAGGTGCTCTTGATCAAGGTCATCTGCTGATCTGAGGACCCCTGGCAGGTCACTTGGCAGAACTCCTTCCCATCCCAGCACTGTATACAGCTCCTCACCCCCCCTACACAGGGCTGAAATCACATTCCTTTACACACAGTCTGTCAGTCTTCACAGGGTGTTTCTGGCTTTTATGTTGTCCTTCTGACCTGTGAAATTCTCCAGTCAGAACTACAGTGTAGCTGCAGTAGGCAGATACACCCTGTGCAGATCATGGCTAACTGGCTGTGTTGTAAAGGAATGTGATTTTAGTCCTGCAGAGGAGGAACAGTATAGAGTGCTGTAATGGGAAAGGAGCTCAGCAGCCGGCATAGTATCCACGGCAGAGGGGGTGGTCAGGGGGCTTTGGGGGGGGTGCAACTTAGATCTGGGAGGGCAAAGCCATGTGACACAAAATATGGAGCCTGCAGCCCTTCAGGGTCCCCTGAGGAGGTGTTAAGGGATTTGTTTTAGCAATTTCTGAAGGTTTCTCTGTCAGTGTTGGCAGGTGTTTGGGGAAGGTCACCTCCCGGAGGTGTGTGTCTTTTCCCCAGTCGTCAGGGAAGTGGGCTAAGCGGACATCCCTGGGTGGGGGGATACAGAGAATCCCAGCTGGTGACTAGGAGACACTGAGCGGTGTCTTTCCTCACCAGTGACATTTGTCCCATCGTGGCTATAGGACGGCACTCTCCTCCTCTTGCCTCGCTAAGCACGGTTACCATTCCATGTTGCCAGCACACAGCACAGACACTTCCCCGTCCTGGGCTGTGCTCACCTCGTGCTTCTCTTCATTCAGGAAATGCCTCACAGCTTCTCCCCAGCCAATGAGTATAGAGGGGTGTGGACTGTGGGAGGCAAAGTAGAAGCCCAGTATTGGAGCGTGGCTGTAGGGCCCTAAGGCAGATCGGAGCTGGACTATGTGGAGGATATGATACTATGACAGGGATGCTGCTGGGGCCCCCTGTAACTAGGGGCGGGGTTACGATTGTGACCCCTGCAACCCCTTATGCTACGCCCATGTGTGTTTGTACACTCCTTGAACTGATGTTCTGGTTTGCCCCATGGCTGCTTTCCCCTTTGGTTGGACTTGGGCGGCTTATTCCTGACTCAACTGCGGAATAGATGTCTTTCTCGGCGACTCCATTTCCCCTTTCAGACGCTGAGCCCATTCCTTTGAGCCGACATGTAAGTAGTAAGGTTACCCATTCGACATTCTCCCTTCAATCTGTGGAGAACCATATATCACATCTACCCTTTTTTATAAACTTATATGAGATTATTTTTATTTACATTTATAGCATCTTGTCGCATCAAACCTGATGACTGGACCTTACTAGGATCTACGAAACGCATAGAGCTCCAGAGATGCTAAGCTATATCTGCTCATTCATAGACCAATTGTGTATTTTACTCCGAAATTTCATGAACATTATCATACATGCAGTGTTTCATCATATAAGGATTTCCCTATGACACTTTTACTTTATATGTTTGTATTATTTTTGTAAATCATTTTAATGCATGTTTGTTTATCATGGAATTTAAAATAAATCATATTTGCACTCAAGCTGCATCCACTTAGTGACCTACCTCATCTAAAGTCCCATGACCATTGCCTTGTTTTTACAATATATCAATATTCCTTCCATTAATAGCAATGATGGGGCATTGGAAAAAAGAAAAAATCGCACTGACCCATAAGTGATGGTGTGAATTAATTGGATTAAATTATATCTTAACGGTGTAACACAGTTAGTCAATAAAATTAATAAAGTGTATAGAAATTGATTAACCAACAGATTTAAGACACATCAATCATAAAACACAAACAAGTGTATAGAGTGGTGTGAAAAAAGCATATAGTTCATGTATGACTTTCCTAAATAATGTCCATTAGATAACACCAGTGCTCTGTGTAAATCAAAAATTCCAAAAAGTGAACGTTGCATCCAAACAAGTTGTGAAGTTCCACCACCAATCAGCAGGAATTCCTGCTTACCAGCTACCTAATGATGGGGCATTGTTTACTCCCATTGACATCAGGGCAGTTTTTACATTCACTGGCCCTAGTCTGGCCCCCTCAAAGTCTAAAGCAGTGGTTCTCAACCCTCGGGGGTCGAATGAGGATTTGCCAGGGGTCACCGAATCCTGGGCTGTTCCTGAAGCCCGCACTGCTCTCCCAGCCTTTTTGCGGCCGCCCAGCAGGGCTGTCCCTGGAGCCTGTGGCCGCCCAGTTGGGCTGATCCTGGAGCCTGCGGCCACCCACTCTGCCTTTTCGCAGCCACCCATTCAGTTCACGGCATGGCTGGGGGGCAGAGACTAGAGGTCAACTCACAGGTGAGGAATGTGAAGTGGGAGGGGCTGGAGGAGACCCTATCTCCTGATTTCGACATAGGTGTCACTGCTATGAGACAGCACAAAGTCAGGGGCACAGTGAAGCCGGAGACACAGTGAATAACACTACCTGTGGTTATTGTTGCCATTAAAAGTCCCCACTACAGTTCTCAGATCAGCAGATGACCTTGATCAAGAGCACCTAAGTTGGCTGATCAGAACTCCACCCAGCATTGCCACTCATCCCAACTCCCCGCCAGCACTGCCACTCATCCCATTACCCCCATTGCTTTTGTACACAGCGGTCTTTATTCCCTTCCATGACTGACTCTTCTTCAAGTACGGTCATATATGGATCCAACTCAGGTAGAGATGGTGTAGCTGGAGAAGGAGCATAATTTTTGGGGGCTGTGGACAATGATGGCTGTATCAAAGCTTTTAGTTTCCATTAGGTTGTTACATAGTTGCAGAAAATTTAGCTTTTGTCAGGTAGGCCACTTGTTGTATTCCTGAGAAAGAGCTTAAAACAGATGAAAGAAACAATGTTAAAATCAGTCCAGTGCAAGGGAAGCATCATCACTGGTTGAGTGTTGTGCAGGCCTTTGTCAGAAACCATGAATCAGACCGAGACAGAAGTGCAGTTAAAAATCACACTTAATAATAATAATAGTAAGAGGTAAACAGAGTCAAATCATAGCCAGAGTTCGGTAACCAGAACGGATAGTCAGACAAGCCAGGATGTCAGGAAAACAGAGAATCAGCGTACTGGAACAGCAAGCAGGATCAGGAACCAGAAGGGACATTAGCCAAGCAAGTCTTCAACAGGTACACAGGAGAGAGTCTCTGGGTGTGTTGACCAAGGCGAAGGCAGAAAGGGACTGAACTGAACAGCTTAAGTAACCAGCAGGACTGACGAACAGGATATCATCATCAGGTGAGTCACTGTGGAAAAGATTGGAGCTGGCAATTAACTGACAGCTGAGCAGCCTGCTCTGAGAAGGAAGGGCTGAGCCCAGCCCTGACAGCCTTCTGCATAGCGAATGTTCGCCTGAGGTGTTGGTGTGTCTTTCTTTTGTTTGGATTCTGCTATAGCTACGGGTAAGGGTACTCAAGAAGTAAAGTGCAGAATATAGAATAAGCATGTCTGGAAGGAGAATGCAGCCACCTGGGGTGTAGGTCATAAACTGACCTGTAGTGAAGTCTGCATCGCGAAAGGGCAGGAAGTAGCGCCTGACTACTCTATGAAGTCTTTAGGAGGGAATGTGTGGTGACTTGTATGATGCCTGGTCATTCACCTGGGCCTAACCTCTAAATGGTTGAATTTTAGCGCCAAGTTTGAAAAGTTTGCACTATGACATGAATACATTCCAAAGAAACCTCAGTTTTTAACAGTAATGGTTTAGAGATACAAGGTAATCCTGTTTTACCTGCCAATGACGCTGGTCCCAATATAGTGTCTAGGCTTTGTCTGTCATGGTGGGCATGCCCCTGAAGGGGCCTTTAGGGTCTGGGTTCCATAGGGATGGACCAAAGCCATGGACCTGTATAGCACCCTGCAGCTGACTAGGGGAGGCACCCTAGTTATGACTAAGGTCCATAGAGAGGACTGAAATTAATTAATCTTACAGCAGAATGGATTCTTTTATGCCTTGATGGATCATTAATAAAAGCTATATGATTTTACTTGAAGATGCTTCGGTGACGGACTTCTATCTTGTTTCTTATAGGGGAGGCACGCTAGTGGCCGTGGCACCCTAGGCTGTGGTCTATAAGACCTAGACCAAAATCCAATCCTGAACTTCACCAGTCCACAGTGACAGCCATACTACCCAGATGCACAACATCTGAAACAGTTGTGAATCTTCTTGGGACTAGCCAGCATGCCAAACTGTCTCCAAGGATCCTAACACCCAATAAACTGCAAGTTTCCCTTCTTAGTGTTCATGGCTGTACAGAAAAACAGTGGGAAAATAGGCTTGTTTAGAAGCAGAGTGGCAACCACTACTAATTAAGGGGGATGCTTATCTCCTTCTTGTCAGGAAGCACTCAGAATATCTCTATAGCTGGGTATAATGTACATTAGTAGATTTTTAAATGAACATTCGTATGAAAATTTAATGGCTTAACGAATGACATTCGCAAGTAGTTAAAAATTATGTTTGCTGTTAACATTGTACTTTGAAGTGAATGGATATTGCAGAGTGGTCCCCCCCCCACCCCCACTGTCAGCTCTTATCTCCTCTGAGTGCCCCTTCAGCAAACTGTGTGATTAACCTCCCTGGCGGTATGATTCTGTCAGATTTTAGGTGCTGAAAGCGGTACCATTATTCTGCATGGAAATTTGGCATTTTATATTGTAGGCCTGTAATTCTTAGGAATAACTCACTTAAATCTGTCCAAACAAGAGTCTAGTAGACATCCCGGGTATGATAAAGTTAAAAAAAATTAATCATAAATTATAATATAATAAATAACTATAAAATAATTATAACAAATAATAATATAATAATAATAAAAGTGTTTTTCAGTGTTTGATGACGAATTTCCCCACAAATCGCTATCACTCAATTCTGCAAGTGATTCTAATTCATTAATTCATTCGTTTTCTAGCTAGTCTAAAACCACTTTTGATGTAAACGGACACTTTTTGGTTGCTATGGACAATCTCCAGTTTACAGGCAGAAAGAACAGTTTTTATGATATAAAAGTGCATGCAGGGCACTGGACAGACCACTAGGGACAAAGGGGATGTGTTATTATTTGATACAGTACTGTAATCTGTAAGATTTCAGTATACTGTATGTGTATCTATACTGTGTTTTTCACTTTTTGAATTTGCCGCCGAATTCCGCCCCCGTGCGCCACAACGTCGCAGGGAACGGAGCTCGGTGGCACTCGGCACTGTGAATCGAGCGAGATGACAGCTCGCTCACACAGCGGGGACACATCGCCGGATCCAGGGACAAGGTAAGTAACTTCCCCTGTATCCTCCCCTGTATCCTGCGATGCGATCCCGAGTCTGGCTCGGGGTTACCGCTTTAGGCACTGAAATCTTACCTCGAGCCAGACTCGGGAATACCGCTAGGCGGGTTAAGCTCCGAGGGACGAAGTGAAACGCATTGGGGGCATGGACTAGCAGAAGCCCAGGCTGAGACTGCCATTCAATCCAATACTAGTGGGTGGTCTGCATTGATGTGCAGCTTCATGGGATTTATCCTTTGCTTAACAGGGGTACTGGTGTGTTTCCGAACTGGGCTGTGTGCGTCCATATACACAGAGCCGGCAAGCCTTGCCTCTGCTTCCTCCTCATGGGATTTTGACTGACAGCAACAGGACCCAGGAGCTGGGATAACTCTGATGTGGTGAGAGGAGTCAGATAAGTGTTTAGGGAAGGGAAGGGGGGATAGGATAGTTAGTGGGGTGTGAGGCAAATTAGAAAATAAAGTTTAAGACTTCTATACTATCTGAAGGCCAAGCCTTGGAGAAATTCAAGTACTAGAACCACTGCAGAGTAAAATACTTTTACAAAATATAATTGAACTAATCTAGCTAACTGCTCAGGCCTTATGCCACAGAAACTAAAGTCTCGTACACACAATGAGACTTTTTGGATGCTAAACTCCATATCGAAAACGAATAGGTTACTAAAGTGTAAAAATTCTTGTACGACAGAATAAAAATTCAGAAGTGATGTAATCTGTTGTAGTGTATTTGTATTGTATTTTCGGACAAAAACTGTACTGATTAAAAAAAAAGTGTACGATCTGGTATCATATGAGAAAAATGTCTGTGTCTGTCCCTTCGGAAAATTTCAAGCGACAGCTGTGTACTAACGATCAGATTAGCGTACCATTGCTTTGAAAGTGGTATTTTTGTGCGATATTCTGATTGTGTGTACAGGGCCTTTAGTGTTGCCCTCCGCAGATATAACTAGAAACTAATTCTCCAAGTTATCCCCTTAATCCTCACCTTTGAAATCTACGTTACCCGACAAGTATACACCACCAAATATGTGGAAAAAGTATTACTAAAGTATTAGTCTACTGTCTTTTTCTGTGTCATTTAAAATTTATAAAAATAAAAAAAAATCCTGGAATTTTCATATACATTCCTGGAGCTTTTAAGCTGACATACACCTTGAAATCTGACAATCAACACGGATCTACTAATTCTATGTTGTAGAAGCCCTACTTAATCACTGTCACACCTTACTGCCCCTTCTGGATTAAAGCAATTTTTACATTTTTGGTAGGGGGCTTTTTTGGCCATACCTCTTTTAGCTATTGCCCACTATAAGCTGACGTGGCAGAGCAGCTCCAGGCTCTGCAAAGATCCTGACAATTTTGTCGGGATCCACCAAGCTATCTGATTGACAGCTGGCTCCGCCTCTCAGCGCACAACTGAGAGCCGGTTGCCAGCTGCACCTCCCCCTTCCCTGTCCGGCGTTACGGACAGTCATCTCGCTCTGCTGCGAGCAGGCCGAGAATAGAGCTATCAGCGGTCATGTCAACGCTCAGTTCTCCGTTTTCAAGCTGATGTGGGACTGATGCTGCAGCATAGAGGTGGTTATATATGCTTATTTTTTTATTTTTTTGCAAACCCCAAACTTCTCCTTTAGGATAACAAAGCAATACATATATCACTTTTTGGGTCAAATAAGGCTTTCATTTTGTGATATTGTCTTGCAAAAATGTATTCGGTTCCTGTGAAATCCATAGACTAAGAAGTAACACACTTTTCTATTTTGATTATAGTTTTTTGTTTATTCAAATAGTGTCATTATAAATTAAAAGTATATATTTTATTCTATAATCTGTCTTGTTTTCAAGGAGACCGCATTTATGAATAATACAAAGCACTGAAAATTTACTTACAAATGAAAGGAAAGTTTTTCCAATTCTTTTACTTTTTTTTAACATGACAGATATATACATTTAAAGGACAAAAAGAACAAAAAAAAAACAAGGCTTAAAATTAAATGGTTAAAAATAGAAATAAAAACAAAACAGCAGAAAAATAATAGTTAATTGGAGTAAAGGGGGGGGGGGTATTTGTGGTTAAGTGTTAATAGGGAACTAAATAGGTACAAATTAAAAAAAAATATATATATATTTTTTACTTGTAAAGTTTCTATTTAGTTGCCGGTCAGCCCAGGCAGATATACTGCGGGTCGGCGGCTCTTCTGCGCCAAACACATGCGTGTGAGTGATTAGGAATTTCTGGGTATGGGGCACGCGCCCGCCGCCCAAGCTTTGATGTTATTCGCTGAAGCACAGGTCAATCAGTGGGTGATCGTCCAAGAGAATGACAGAAGTGAGCCCTGTGTTGGTAAACAACGCAGGGTCCTCTACAAGTGTGACACTGTGGCTATTTTTTCTCTCTGCAAGGCAGGGAGGAAAAAAAAGTCACATTGCTTCGTAAAATCAGCACACTTTACACATTGATAGGCACACAGTTAACCCCTTCCCAGCCAGTGTCATTAGTACAGTGACATTGTATACAGTATATTTAGCACTGTTCACTGTATTCGTGTCACTGGTGACATCTGTTTAAGTTAGCTAATTCCAGTGCCAGTTACTGTCAGATTGCCTGCCACACTATCACAGTCCCACTATAAGTCGCTGATCACCGCCATTACCAGTATTTAAACAAAAATAAAAAATTCCAGTATATATATATATATATATATATATATATATATTGTGAGGGGGTTGGCTCGGCAGCGGGTGTGTGTGACCCCCGAGATGGGCTCCCCACACAAAAACAGGCCCAGCAAACGGAGGTTGTGGTTTTCAAAATCAAAAAGGTGCGGTTTATTTTCTATTTACAGTGACAAAACACAGCAAAGAAAAAGAAACATAAACAAAATAAATCCTGGTCAACTTGACCTCTGACTAAACATACAGGTTTCCTAACTAACAACTGGGATCAGCCTAGTGCTGTCCTAGTCCCTAAGTCCCTGGTTTTAAATGTCCAAGCAAATAGCCACACAGGCTTTGTCTCACCGCACAGGGGTTCACTCTCCCTAGACAGTCCACACAGGTCTGGGTCCAGGCATGAGCTAACATCTAATGAAGCTGGGAGTTCTTATAGAGGCCTAAATGAGCTGACAAGCTTCAGCTGGTCTCATCAACTCCCTGTCTGCACGACGCCCCACACTCTCCCTAGAGGTATGAGTCATCCATGAGCCCACTAGCCTTATACAACTCTCCACCTAGTTGTATAAGTCGGCGTAAAGCCTGAATCTGGGCGAAATATATCTACCCCCCTGGATGCAACCAGGTGACTTTACCTTCCTGCTGTCACATACCCCCCCTCTTGTTTTAACCTCGGGGTTGGAACACCAGCAATCAGGCATTCATGTACTCGAGACAAAGCATCCACATTCCCCATTTGAACGCCAGGGCGATGCTTTACTGTGAAGTTGAATTCCTGGAGGGCCAGGAACCACCTATTCACTCTTCTATTTGTTTCCTTGTTTTGAGCCATCCACTTTAACGGAGCGTGATCCGTAACCAAGTCAAAGTGCCTACCTAGCAGGTAGTACCGAAGGGAATCTAGAGCCCACTTCACCGCTAAACACTCCTTTTCAACGGTGGCGTAATTTACCTCATGGGACTTCAACTTCCTGCTGAGGTAAATGACTGGGTGCTCTTCCCCGTTCCAGACCTGGGACAATACTGCTCCTAACCCCACATCTGACGCATCACTTTGTACGACAAAGTCTTTAGAGAAGTCGGGTGAGTACAACACTGGCTGGCTACATAAGGCTTGTTTCAAGAATTGGAATGCTGCCTCAGCCTCGGGGGTCCATTTAATCATGACCGACCCTTTCCCCTTCGTCAGGTTGGTTAGGGGCACAGCCTTAGAAGCAAAGTGGGGAATGAATCGCCGATAATACCCAGCGATTCCCAGAAAGGCTCGTACCTGCTTCTTGCTGTTGGGACGTGGCCAACTCTGGATGGCCTCGACTTTGTTGAGTTGGGGTTTTATTACTCCCCTCCCAATGGTGTACCCAAGATATTTGGCCTCCTCCTGCCCAATGGTACACTTCTTGGGGTTAGCCGTAAACCCCGCTTCCCGAACAGAGTCCAGGACTGCTTGCACTTTTGGCAGATGTGAGGCCCAATCTGTGCTATGGACAATTACGTCATCCAGGTAAGCCGCAGCATACTTCCGATGGGGCCTCAGCATCTGGTCCATTTTCCGCTGGAATGTGGCCGGCGCATTCTGTAACCCGAACGGCATTCTTTTATATTGGAACGCCCCGTCTGGGGTTACAAATGCGGTTTTCTCTTTGGCCGACTTGGCCAGGGGGATTTGCCAATACCCTTTTGTGAGGTCAAGAGTCGTCATGTATCGGGCTGTTCCCAGCCGGTCGATCAACTAATCTATACGTGGCATGGGGTAGGTGTCAAATTTTGTAACTTTGTTCAACTGACGAAAATCGTTACAAAATCGCCAGCTCCCATCCGGTTTAGGCACCAACACAATGGGACTAGACCAATCACTTTGGGACTCCTCTATCACCCCTAAGTTCAGCATTTTCTGTACTTCCTCCCGTATTGCCTCCCGTCGGGCCTCTGGGATCCGATAGGGTTTTAACTTCACCCTTTCACCGGGCGGGGTAATGATGTCATGCTCTACCCCAGATGTTTGTCCCGGCAGCTCAGAGAATACCTCCTTGTTGCGAAGCACAAACTCCTTAACCTCCTGTTGTTGGGGTTGTGACAAGGTGGCTGCTATTCCAACCTCCGGAATCACGCAACCAGTTTGAGCTGGTGACCAAGTTTCTGCGACTAGGGACTCTCTATCCCTCCAGGCTTTCAACAGATTAACGTGATATATCTGTTCGGGCTTTCGCCTTCCTGGTTGTCTGACCTTGTAATTCACTTCGCTCACTTTTTCCATTATCTCGTAGGGGCCTTGCCATTTGGCAAGGAATTTACTTTCAACAGTAGGGACAAGTACCAATATCCTATCCCCCGGGGAAAAGGTACGGGTCTTGGCTCCACGGTTGTACACTCTCTGCTGTGCTAACTGCGCTTGGGCCAAATGTTCCTTCACGATGGGCATTACCTGTGCAATTCGGTCTTGCATCAGGGCGACATGCTCAATCACACTCCTGTGGGGAGAACTCTCACTTTCCCAAGTTTCCTTGGCAATATCCAACAGCCCTCTTGGGTGTCTCCCATACAGTAACTCAAAGGGGGAGAATCCCGTAGAGGATTGGGGCACCTCCCTAATAGCAAACATCAGATAAGGAAGTAGACAGTCCCAATCCTTTCCATCTCTATCCACCACTTTCTTCAACATTTGTTTTAGGGTTTTGTTGAATCTTTCAACCAGCCCATCGGTTTGGGGGTGATACACAGATGTACGTAATTGCGTCACTTTGAACAATTTACACAGCTCCTTCATAACCCGGGACATAAAGGGTGTACCTTGGTCCGTAAGCAGTTCTTTACAAATACCCACCCGGCTAAACACAAGAGATAGCTCTTTGGCTATGGTTTTGGCCGAGGTATTTCGGAGAGGGATCGCTTCTGGATAACGGGTGGCATAGTCCATTATAACTAATATGTACTGGTGCCCCCTAGCGGACTTGATTATAGGACCTACCAAATCCATGGCGATCCTCTCAAACGGGACCTCAATGATGGGTAGAGGGACCAGCGGGCTACGGAAATGTGGCATCGGGGCCGACCTCTGACACACAGGGCAGGAGGAACAATAATTTTCTATGTCCTTCATCACCCCCGGCCAATAGAATCTCTGTAATACCCTCTCTCAGGTTTTCTCTGTCCCCAGATGACCTCCAAGAATGTGCCCATGGGCCAACTCCAACACCAACTTCCTGTAAGGTTTGGGCACCACAAGCTGCTCAACGGTTTCTTCTGCCCTTTTTGCCACCCGATACAGTAGGTCCTTCTCTACGCTGAAGTATGGGTAAGTGCAGGTATTATCTGGGTTCACTAACTCGCCATCTATTTTCACTACGTTTTCCCGTGCCTTTATTAGGGCGGGGTCTTTCAACTGTTCTGTGGCAAAGTTTTCCCTGTGAACCTCAAGATCGGAAAACTCCACAGACGGTAGGTTTTCGTCTGAGGAGGTGGGCTCCTCTCCAGTTTCTTGAGTCTCCCCTGCCAATACTGATAAGGGAAATTCCGGAGAGTCCTCACCACTCTCAGGGGAGTTCTGGCTATCACATTCCTGGTACATAGGGGCACCAGTGGGGGGCTCAGGATCATCCCACAGTTCCCAGAACTTCGGAAAATCCCTTCCCACAATGGCGTCATGCGGTAACTGAGATACTAAGCCCACTGGATGAGAGAGGGTACCTTTGGGGGTCTCGAAACACACTGTAGTCACTGGATACTCTCGGGTGTCCCCATGCACACAAATAACAGCTACCTTGCTATTCCCAGAGACCTCTGTTTTAACTAACTCAGCCTTTATCAGGGTCACAAGGCTACCTGAATCCAGCAATACCACAACATTTCTACCATTAACACACATTTTGCATAAATGTTTCTCAGTTCCTCGAATGGCAGTGCATGCGACTGTCGCACACAGCGACTGACGTCTGCCCGTCAGAAAGTCACACTGCATGGGTTCCTCCACAACCGGGCAATTGGCTGCAATATGTCCCGCTTGCCGGCAGCGGTAGCAAACGATCCTTCTTGCGGCCTCTTGAGCCGCTGATTTCCCAGGCTGTTCTCGCCAAACTTGGGGTAGAGCTCCCACCCTCTCACTCTCTCCACCCTCACCCCTTGGAATCCTCTTATCCGCCCCTGGGGATGGTCTGGTCTTAGGGTGGAAAGTCCGAGTGTCTCTGGAAGAGGCCGTCAGGTTCTCTGTAGCCAAGTATTTCTCCACACGATCCACAAGACCATCGGCCGTCTCTGGGTCTCCATGGCTTACCCACTTTTGGATGGCAGTAGGAAGAGCTCTCAAAAACCGATCCATTACAACACGTTCCACAATCTTTGGTGCGGACAAAGTCTCTGCTTGTAGCCACTTTCTGCTCAGGTGAATGAGATCATACATTTGAGACCTGGGGGGTTTTCCAAGCTGGAAAGTCCAGTTATGCACACGCTGAGCCCGGACAGCCTGGGTGACACCCAGCCTTGCCAATATTTCAGCTTTTAGCATCACATAGTCTTTTGCTTGGTTAGGCTCTAGGTCATAGTAAGCTTTCTGCGATTCACCAGTTAACAGAGGAGCCACCAGTCCAGCCCACTGCTCCTCAGGCCACTTTTCTCTTTCAGCGGTCCTTTCAAATGTGGTCAAAAATACCTCTGGATCATCCTCTCCAGTCATTTTTGTCAATAAACGACTCACCCCAAAGGACGCGGTATTAGTGGGACGGCTTTCCTCACTGGTCTGCGGACGTTGCTGCATTACTGCTTCCATCTGTTGTTGTAGTCTCTGCTCTTGCTTCTGCAACAGGTCTATGAAGCGGGCCTCAGATTGCTGCTGGGCTTGTTGCTGAGCCTCCAGACTCTGTTGCAAAGTTGCGTTTGTCTGCTGCTGGGCTGCAAGGCTCTGTTGATGAGCTTGCTGCTGGGCTGCGAAGTTCTTTTGCAAACCTGCATTTGTCTGCTGTTGATTGGCATTTGCTAGAGCCAGCTGCTTCAGTATCTCCTCCATGCTGGCTTAAAAAAAAACTGCCACTGGTTCTCCACCAACTGTGAGGGGGTTGGCTCGGCAGCGGGTGTGTGTGACCCCCGAGATGGGCTCCCCACACAAATACAGGCCCAGCAAACGGAGGTTGTGGTTTTCAAAATCAAAAAGGTGCGGTTTATTTTCTATTTACAGTGACAAAACACAGCAAAGAAAAAGAAACATAAACAAAATAAATCCTGGTCAACTTGACCTCTGACTAAACATACAGGTTTCCTAACTAACAACTGGGATCAGCCTAGTGCTGTCCTAGTCCCTAAGTCCCTGGTTTTAAATGTCCAAGCAAATAGCCACACAGGCTTTGTCTCACCGCACAGGGGTTCACTCTCCCTAGACAGTCCACACAGGTCTGGGTCCAGGCATGAGCTAACATCTAATGAAGCTGGGAGTTCTTATAGAGGCCTAAATGAGCTGACAAGCTTCAGCTGGTCTCATCAACTCCCTGTCTGCACGACGCCCCACACTCTCCCTAGAGGTATGAGTCATCCATGAGCCCACTAGCCTTATACAACTCTCCACCTAGTTGTATAAGTCGGCGTAAAGCCTGAATCTGGGCGAAATATATCTACCCCCCTGGATGCAACCAGGTGACTTTACCTTCCTGCTGTCACAATATATATACACCATAGTTTGTAGATGCTATAACTTTCAATCAAGCCAATTAATCTATGTCTATTGGGATTTATTTTTACCAAAGACATGTAGCAGAATACATTTTGGCCTACATCTATGAAGACAGTTTTTGGAATTTTTTATTGGATGTGTTTTATAACAGAAAGATAAAAGTTTTTACAAAATTTCCAGTCTTTTTTCATTTATAAAATAAAAAACCTAGTGGTGATCAAATACCATTCAAAGAAAACTCAATTTGTGTGAAAAAGATTATATAACATTAATTTGGGTGGGGGCGTGGTCAAGCTGGCTGCCTGAGCGGATGTGTATGATCAGAGCTCCGCTTCTACCTGAACCTTTTATCCGGCTAATACGGGATCTACAACTATTTAACTATCATCAGCACTACCTGGTGGTCTCCGTGTATGAAAAGGGGTAAATCCGGTTCTGGATGTAAGAATAACTACGCTCCTAAGACGTTCCCAAAGCAGTGGAAGCAGAACTTTCTCGGCGGCTCGCACATGGCGACTCAGACTCCGCCAGCCGATCCTGCGACAGTAGAGGAAGATCGCATCCAGGCTCTCATGCAAGCCATTTCCAGCTGCAAAACTACACTGACGGCTAAAATTGATTTATTACAGACTGATTTTGGGCTGATGCGGAGGGATATTGTCACGTACCAAGTGTGACCAGAACTGTGCAGCTAGCAACAGAGGAACACCAAACACGTATAAGTGAAGTATAAAGATTTATTAAAGATAAGTGAAATAATATATATATAACCACCTCCAATACCACACAGTGCACAACAACCAATACCAAACAGAACCCACAATTAATAACAGTAACAGACAAATGTGTACAAGTAATGGGGAAACCAGAATCATAAAGAGGGCCAGGCCGAGGTCAAACACAGGGGGATCAGCAGATGGGGTAAGGATGGATCAGGACAGGGAGACAGGATCAAGCAGGGGGCAACCAGGCTGCAGAGCAGGGATCAGGGATTAGGACGGACACAACAGGTTCAGGATCAGGTTTACAGGTTCAGGTTACAGGGATCAGGATACATGGATCAAGGTTCAAGCAGACAGGCTACAGGTCAGGGCACGAGGACGATACCAGGGCAGTGTGTGTATACACCTGCCGGGTATTTATAGGAATGCCTGATTAGCTTCAGGTCACACCTGATCGGAGGGAGGGCAGTCTGCTCCACACTGCCAGGATCCATCCGCTGGTGGAAACCAGTACTGCGTCCAAAAGATAATACAACACCAGCAGGGAAAGATTCTCCTGACAGTTACAAACTGCCAGGAGACACCTGCTGGTGGACCACAGTACTGCAAGATAAATAATAAATGCCACCAGCGGATGGAACCTTTCCTGACAGATATGGACAAATTTTGTGACCGGCTGGGGGAGGCTACGCGGCACATGGATGAATCTGAGGACTCTATTCGTGATCACCGCGCTTCTCTTCACACCCTGCAAGTTAAAATGAAGGCTCTTGAGTCCCGTGCAGAAGATAGAGAAAACAGAAGCCGTCGGAACAACCCCACAGACTACACCAAGCACCTGCTGCACACCCTCCTCCCTCGGGCAGCCAGCATTCTCCTGACATTACGCAGTTGAGAGGGCCCATAGGATGCCACCTGTGAGACCCCCGGCGCAGCTTTATTTTCCGCCTGCTGAACTTTCGGGACCGCAACCTGGTACTTCGTGAGGCATGAAAGGTGGAAGAGCTCCGGTATAAAAATGCAAACCTTATGCTATTCCCGGATTACTTAGTTGATACCGGGAGGCTCCGCAGAACATTCGACCACGTTAAGACCCTAAAGGCCTGAAGTACAACATGTTTCTCAGCTGCTCGTCTGCGAGTTGTGGATGGCGAGTCCACCCGCTATTTCACTTCTACGGAAGACGCTTCCCAATGGCTGGACACTTTGCCCGGAGCCCGGTAACTGCACTTTCTTGTTTCTACTTTGTGGCTACTTCGTTTACCAGTTAGTCTCCCTTCCTTCCCCCTGGACATATGTGGATGGCGCCTCCCACCATTTGGCGGCCTATGATGTACATGGGACCTGCTGGCCTCTGGCTTAGTTAAACTCCCTGATGATGACTTTGACTTTTACGGTCTCACATTACTGCCAGTTAAGATCCTTGCCTTCTTTGCCGATTGGTTCCTTGCAGATGAGACACTGTCATATCCCCTGGCAAACCCCCTGTGCTCAGATGATGCACAGCCCATGCCCTGGGACAGTACAGTTGCCTTAACCCTTCATATGGCATATGGGTTCATGAGACTGCTTTGCTTGTTTACCTATGCTGCCCGGCACCACCGCTGCTCCTAAGGGATTCCAGGCGTCTATACCCCACGCTTCATAACTGTGTTCTTTTCAGGGCTAATCTTGGGATGTCTGGTAGGCTTGTGCAATTCGTTTCGTAACGAATCGAAATTCGTCCGAATTTAACAACTTTCGGACATTCGGAAGCATTCGAATTTCCGAACAAAGCAATTACGAATAAAACCGAATCCGAAATAAATTATACCGCAAAATAGCGAATGCCCGAATGTCTTCGGCATAATTCGTTATGAAAAAACTTATGAATGTACAAATCCATTGGAAACACAATAACACTCACTCTGCTCTGCTCTCTGCTTCTCCTTCACCGTGCTGAACTCCCTCTCAAAATGGTGTACAGGGGCGGAGGCTATAGCCGCATGTAAAAAACGAAAGTAAAATACGAGATTTCTAATCCATTCGAAGCACAATAACACTCTGCTCTGCTCTCTGCTTCTCCCTCACCGTGCTGAACCCTCTCAAAATGGTGTACAGGGGCGGAGGCTATAGCCGCATGTAAAAAACGAAAGTAAAATACGAGATTTCGAATCGTTACAAATAACCGCTATGTATTTCGAAAAGTACAAATCCATTCGAAGCACATTAGGCATAATAGGCAGCGTCGTCGTGAGAGAGACACAGAAAATTACGAATCAACGAACCCAAAAAAAGTTACGAAAGTAGGAGTTGTGTCCAGAATCAACGAAAAACAACGTACTCTACCGAAAGTACGAATTATAAAGCAACAAAAAATTCAACGAAAAATGTCGCTTGCAAAAATACGAATGAGTCCGAACACGAAAAATCCCGTCTAGCAAAATTACGAATGATTACGAATCAACAGGACCGGAAAGAAACGAACCGAAACGGAACGAATTTTTCCGTTGTGCACAAGCCTAATGTCTGGGTCTTCTGCATCGGACCATTGGCTCTCCTAGACCCTGCATACCTCATTACTGGAAAAAAAGGGAAAGAAACTATGAGACTTAAACAAAAACATGCAAAAAACATAAGAGATGTTTCTAAGTTTTTGACGGAAGCAGCAATTCTCCTGTTTAACACTAGCACGGTAAGATAAATTGGAAGAAAATAGAATCACGCTAAACCTGTGGATCAAAAGTGTGAAATCATAAACTGATCAATGAAAACACCAGTGGACAACAAGGAGAGATTGGGACACCAGGAGAGAAAGGTCAGCAGGGATCAACAGGGAAAAGAGGACCTCCTGGTGTACAAGGAGAGAAAGGAGAGAGCGGTGTCGTAGAGGCGGTTTATGCTGCCAGGAGCTGCAAGGAGCTTCAGAATCAGGGTGAAGTTTTGAGTGGCTGGTATACTATATACCCAGATGGCATCCAACCCATGAAGGTCCTGTGTGATATGGACACAGACGACGGTGGCTGGATTGTGCCACGTGCATCCATCTATCGGTCTGAATGCCAATGAAGCGATCTGAGGAGCTGTGAGTGTGCTCGCTGCGTATTGGAATCAAGCTGTGCTTTATACTACATGCTTTTCCTGATCCTCCTCGCGGTTATCTGATAAGAAGTGATTCCTTTTAAACTGGTGGTGGATTCAGCACGTTTTTCCATTTGGAGAGGCCATTACACATATGGATGGACTTTATTGATTAAGTTCTGCACAGGTGGATGTCACATTGATTTACATACACACATTTTTCAGTCTTTTTTGGACACTGAAGAACTCTATATAGGTGTTTTTTTCATAGATGTTTTTTCACAGAGTTTTTTCTATATATATATTTTTTCATAAATTTTATATGATTGATTTATGATTCATACATTTGTTCAACACTGGTGTTTTCATTGATCAGTTTATGATTTCACACTTTTGATCCACAGGTTTAGCATGATTCTATTTTCTTCCAATACCTCATTACTGGCCTTGATGCATTCCAGAGGCCTCCACTTATCTGGGGATATGGGAGATATACAAGGAGACTTTCCTTCCGGGGAAATCCTGGTTCTGGTTATATGCTGTTATTTACTGGTAATGCCTATTAATTGTGCACCCTTAGCTTAGTGTTTTTTTTTTACTATCCATAATTGCGTAGATTTCTACTACCCTGTTTTTTCCTGTTATATACAGGTTTTAAGGCAGTTGCTTGCGGACTGAACTGATCACATAAGCCCTCTTCTGTGTCCGGTGGGCCCTGCCTTTTCTACTTGCCCCATAGAACTTCCTAGTGTGTGCGTGGGGTTTGTTAGAATATGGTTTTGGGACTAAGCACTCTGAGTTCCCCAACGAACATGCGGGATGGGGGGGAGTTTGGGCTATGGGCTGTTTTTTTTTTCTTATTCTTACTATTTATGTATGCTAGTTATTGTTCATTGCAGTATCCTACTTGGCTGTCTACCCTAGCCGTTGTCTGGCTTAAAGAATGGATGACTAATGATTCAGTTACAGATGTTCATCTGCTGAGTGATGCATGCCTCTCTCTGGGTCTAATAGGTTCTCTTAACAGGTATATTCAGACATTTCTACTGGCCCCTGTAAGATTTTTCTCCTGGAATATCCGGTGACTTAATGATAGGGTGAAGCGCTCCCTAGTTGCGTCTTACATTAAAAAGTATACTCCCCATGTGTGCATATTGCAGGAGACTCATCTGTTAGGGAGTAAAGTTCTAAGCTTAAAAAAACACTGGATGGGACATTATTACCATGCCACGTACTCTGGATATGCCTGCAGGGTTAGTGTCTTAATACATAAATCACTAACTTATGACCTGTAATGTCTTGTACAAACGATCGGAATTTCCGATGAAAAAAGTCAGATGGACTTGTTTCATCGGAAATTCCGATCGTGTGTGGGCCCCAGTGGACTTTTTTCCATCGGTGTTTAGAAATAAAACATGTTTTAAATTTTTCCGATGAAAAAAAAACCGATAGGAAATTCCTATAGTCTGTGTGGAACTCCAAAGGAGAAAAAACCCACGCATGCCCAGAATCAAGTCGACGCATGCTCGGAAGCATTGAACTTAATTTTTCTCGGCTCGTCTGAGTGTTTTACGTCACCGCGTTTTGGACGGTCGGAATTTAGTCTGACAGTGTGTATGCAAGACAGCTTGAATGGAATTCCGATGAAAAATTCCATCGGATTTTAGACCATCGGATACTCCGATTGTGTGTACAGGGCATTAGATGTCCAGATTGACCCAGAGGGTAGGTATGTGTTATTACATGTAGTTATTGATACAGTTGAAATGGTGATTCTTGGTGTCTATATACTGCCACCGACTACGACTTCCCTCTTAAAATCTCTGATTCCTCTCCTCTCTGTATACCCTACTGACAATCTTATTATTGCTGGTGATTTCAACATGGTTCTGAGCCCGTCTCTAGATAGGCTGTCTCCGGGTGCTGATGCTGACTCTCCTCTGTCCCGGTGGGTGCCTCTATATGGCCTGACGGATATCTGGCGCTGAAGGTATCCGATGGATAGTGCCTATACCTGCCACTCTACTTCCTATCGTGCAATGTTAAGAATAGATCTGGTCTATATCAGTGGTGGGTTGCTTCCCTGGGTACGTGAGGTCACTATACTCCCAAGGGGCATTTCAGACCAGGCACCTGTGCTCTGTAGTCTACAAACCATGACACCCCCATCGGAAAGACTGTGGCGACTGTCTCGCTACTGGATCTTAGATGCCACGATAGAGGTCGAGATCTCTAAACACATTAACAAATTCTGGTTGACAAACACTAGGTCTACCTCCCTAGACAGTATGTGGGATGACTTTAAAGCCTATATCAGGGGATGCTACCAAACCTCCATCTCTCGAGCCCGCCACAACGCTGCTATTACCATTGAGGAGGCTGAGGCCAAAGCGCAGACTCTTGAATCCTAGTATGTCCTATCTAAAAACCCGATCACTTATCTTGATATGCAAGCCGCCTATCAGGAAGTGATGCTTCTCCGGGTGGCAAAGGATAAGAAACAGCAACTGGTGCAAACACAGCACATCTTTGAGCAGGGGGAGAAGACCGGACGGCTCTAGGCCTGGCTATCTAGGGAGCAGCAACCAATAGCCTCCATTTCTCATATACGTGATGCCAATGGTGTCTCTGTGGTTGATCCGATGGCCATCAACGCCCGTGTTGCCTCCTACTATCCTACTATAGTACCCTCCATATACTCCTCTAAGGCTGACTATTCTGGGGAGGAACAGGACTCCTTTCTTGGGCAGATCAGCTTTCCCACTCTTAACACTGCGGCGCGTAAACGTTTGGACAGCACAATTACTCTGGAGGAGGTTCAACAAGCCTTTGGTGAACTGCAATCAGGGAATACTCCGGGAGTGGATGGTCTTCCCCCGGAGTTTTATAAACAATACGGAGAACAGTTGTCACCTAAATTACATGAGATGATAGTTAAGACTTTAAAAGAGGAGACTCTTCTGGCTTCCATTGCTGATGCGATCATAGTGGTCATTCCTAAACTGGGTAAGGACCCAGAGCTGTGTACCTCTTATTGCCCTATTTCCTTGCTCAATGCTGATGCTAAGATTCTTACCAAGGTCCTAGCTAGGAGACTTAAAGGGGTTGTAAACCCTCGTGTTTTTTCACCTTAATGCATCCTATGCATTAAGGTGAAAAAACACCATTCAGTGACCGGCCCCCCAGCCCTCCCGTTTTACTTACCCGAGCCCTGGAATTTCCCACTGCAGGGACGCGCTGTCCCTCTGCCCGGGGTGCTCTTCTCTTGGTTGAATAGATTGATAGCAGCACAGCCATTTATGCCTGGTAAGGGAACAGACATCCTGGATTCCCAAGACTCTCTCACTCAGTTTGATGCAGTGGCCTCCCTAGATGCTGAAAAGCATTTGACTCAGTAGAATGGAATTATCTCTGGGAGGTCCTGCATCGCTTTGGCCCTAAATTTATTTCATGGGTGAAGGTCCTGTACGAGGCTCCGAGGGCTAAAGATGGCACTGGGCCGATCCTCTCCCCACCCTTCTGTCTACATAGGGGTACTAGGCAAGGATGCCCACTCTTTTGTGCTAGCCATAGAGCGAATGGCGATCCTTTTGTACTCCTCCTCGGTGGTCTGTGGCATACCGATAGGTCCTGTTCAGAAAAAAATATCCCTTTAGGCCGACGATACCCTTCTGTATCTTAGGAACACCACAAACTCACTGGGGGTGGCCCTGCCCCATATCAACACCTTTGGTAAATACTCTGGCATATGTATTAATTGGGAAAAGTCTGTTCTATTTGCACTACACTTGTCGGACGACTCGCTGCCAGTGGATACCCCACTGCAAAGGATCTCACAGTTCAGATACCTGGGTGTCATAATACATAGACACTTGTCAGAGTTTATTCCTCTTAATTTAAACCCAGTTTTCTCCCTCCTGACTAGAGATGAGCTTGGTGTTTGAGTCGAACGCATGTTTGACTCGAACATCAGCTGTTCGCCTGTTCAGCGAAACCAGAACTTTGTGGGCCATTCGCGCCAAGTTCGTGTGACGCGAATGGCCCCCAATACACTGCGCCATCGCAGTGCATTGCCGGCGCTGTGATTGGCCAAGAATGCACTGTGACCCCGCATGCTTGGCCAATCACAGCGCCGGCAGCGAGGAGAGCCATAATTGCCCACAGGCAGGATGCCTGTGGCCAATTATAGCTCAGGGGGGTTTAGTACACGCCCCACACTATAAAAGGCCGCCAGTGCGGCGGCCTTGTGTAGTGTGTTGGCATTCAGGGACAGAGAAGGATAGGCAGGGAAAGTGTCTTTGATATTTTTCATTAACCTTGTGCATTTACAGTGTGTTGGTATACAGGGACAGAGAAGAATAGGCAGGGACAGTGTCAGTGATATTCTTTCATTAACCTTGTGCATTTGCAGTGTGTTGGTATACAGGGACAGAGAAGGATAGGCAGGGGACAGTGTCAGTGATATTCTTTCATTAACCTTGTGCATTTACAGTGTGTTGGTATACAGGGACAGAGAAGGATAGGCAGGGGACAGTGTCAGTGTCATTTTTGCTAAACCTCCTGCACAGTATACACCTGAAGCTACCCCTTATTGCTGTGTTTTCCTGTTGTGTAACACAGGCAGGCATCTGCAGCAGTTACAGTGGGTGTAGTGTGCCTCCTGCACAGTATACACCTGAAGCTACCCCTTATTGCTGTGTTTTCCTGTTGTGTAACACAGGCAGACATTTGCAGCAGTTACAGTGGGTGTAGTGTGCCTCCTGCACAGTATACACCTGAAGCTACCCCTTATTGCTGTGTTTTCCTGTTGTGTAACACAGGCAGGCATTTGCAGCAGTTACAGTGGGGGTAGTGTGCCTCCTGCACAGTATACACCTGAAGCTACCCCTTATTGCTTGTGTTTTTTTTCTTTTGTGTTACACTAACAGGCATCTTCAGCAGTTACAGTGGGCGTAGTGTGCCTCCTGCACAGTATACACCTGAAGCTACCCCTTATTGCTGTGTTTTCCTCCTGTGTAACACAGGCAGACATCTTCAGCAGTTACAGTGGGTGTAGTGTGCCTCCTGCACAGTATACACCTGAAGCTACCCCTTATTGCTGTGTTTTCCTGTTGTATAACACAGGCAGGCATCTGCAGCAGTTACAGTGGGTGTAGTGTGCCTCCTGCACAGTATACACCTGAAGCTACCCCTTATTGCTCGTGTTTTTTTTCTCTTGTGTTACACTAAAAGGCATCTGCAGCAGTTACAGTGGGCGTAGTGTGCCTCCTGCACAGTATACACCTGAATCTACCCCTTATTGCTGTGTTTTCCTGTTGTGTAACACAGGCAGACATCTGCAGCAGTTACAGTGGGTGTAGTGTGCCTCCTGCACAGTATACACCTGAAGCTACCCCTTATTGCTGTGTTTTCCTGTTGTGTAACACAGGCAGGCACCTGCAGCAGTTACAGTGGGTATAGTGTGCCTCCTGCACAGTATACACCTGAAGCTACCCCTTATTTCTTGTGTTTTTTTTCTTTTGTGTTACACTAACAGGCATCTGCAGCAGTTACAGTGGGCGTAGTGTGCCACCTGCACAGTATACACCTGAAGCTACCCCTTATTGCTGTGTTTTCCTGTTGTGTAACACAGGCAGACATCTGCAGCAGTTACAGTGGGTGTAGTGTGCCTCCTGCACAGTATACACCTGAAGCTACCCCTTATTGCTGTGTTTTCCTGTTGTGTAACACAGGCAGGCATCTGCAGCAGTTACAGTGGGTGTAGTGTGCCTCCTGCACAGTATACACCTGAAGCTACCCCTTATTGCTTGTTGTTTTTTTCTTTTGTGTTACACTAACAGGCATCTGCAGCAGTTACAGTGGGCGTAGTGTGCCTCCTGCACAGTATACACCTGAAACTACCCCTTATTGCTGTGTTTTCCTGTTGTGTAACACAGGCAGGCATCTGCAGCAGTTACAGTGGGTGTAGTGTGCCTCCTGCACAGTATACACCTGAAGCTACCCCTTATTGCTGGTTTTCCCATCTCCCTGCAGGTCATTAGAATGTCTGGAAGGCCAACAAGGAGAGGCAGACAGTCACGAGCCAATAAAAGAGGGCAAGTAGGCTCTGTGTCTGGGGGCAACAGTGCTGGCCGTGGGACACGCTTGTCCTTATTTTCGGCAGCTGGACGTGTTGAGCCGCATCATGCCGAAGACTTGGTAGAGTGGATGACCAAGCCCTCCTCATCCTCTCTCACCCAGGCTCAGGGTACAGGCAAAGCAGCTGCCAACGCGTCCTCTTCCCTCGTATCAATGTCATCAGTCACTCCTTCCCTAGACCCACCATGTCCTCCTGAGCAGTCCCCCGAACTGTTTGAGCACAGTGTTGGGTACATGCTCCAGGAGGATGCTCAGCGTTTTGAAGGGTCTGATCATACACAGCTAGAGGAAGGCAGTAGCGTGAGCGCAGAGAGAGGGGATGCTCAAGAAGGACAGCAATCTGGCAGTCATGTTCCAGCAGCTGCAGCATACTGCCAGGTTTGCTCCAGTGATCAAGAGGGAGGGGATGATGAGGTCACTGACTCCACATGGGTGCCTGATAGGAGAAGGAGGAGGAGGATGAGGCACATCTCCAACGAGGCAGGATGCCCTCCGGGGGCCAGCGTAAGGGCATCACACTGACTGAATCACACCGCAGAGCTCCGCCTGTGCAGGGTGCTGCCTCTGCCCGTTATTCCAAAAGTTCTTTGGTGTGGGCCTTTTTTGAGTCGAGTGCATCAGATCGCACCGCTGCTATTTGCAACATATGTCTCAAGCGTATCTCGCGTGGCCAAAACATCAGCCGCTTGGTCACCAGATGCTTGACCAGACATATGTTGACCTGCCATGCAGCTTGTTGGCAAGCGTACCTTAAAGACCCACACCAGAGAACAAAAGCGGACCTCTCCTTGCTCCTCATCACCTGGGATCTCCAACCCCACTATACCTTCAGTCCTCTCTGAAATCTGCACTGAGAGGAATGAAGGTGTAGAATTAGGTGTGTCACAGCCAAGTACTTGCGGGCACTCTGCAAGCAGTACACTGACGTCCGATTGTAGCAGGCACATTTCCCTGCCCCAGCTGCTGGACCGTCTAAAGAAGTTCACTCCCAGCCATCCACATGCCCAGCGGTTGAATGCTAGCTTGGCTAAATTGCTAGCACTTCAACTGCTGCCTTTTTAGTTGGTAGACTAAGCCCCCATCCGTGAGATTGTGCAATGTGCGGTTCCTCAGTGGCAGGTTCCCAAACGCCACTTTTTCTTGCGGAAGGCGATTCCGGCTCTCTACCGGCATGTGGAAGGCAATGTCCATGCCTCGCTGGACAGGGCGGTCAGCGGTAAGGTGCATATTACCGCTGACTCATGGTCCAGCAGGCATGGACAGGGACGTTACCTTTCTTTCACGGCCCATTGGGTCACACTTTTGGCAGCTGGGAAGGATGCAGGACAGGGTGCAGTAGTGTTGGAGGTTGTTCTGCCGCCACGCCTCCAAAATGCTACTACTGGTTGTGACACACCTCTCTCCTCCACCCCCTCCTCTTCTTCTTCCTCCATGGCCAATTCCTGTGCTTTGTCCTCGGAACCAGCGGTGATCCGTAGGCGTTCAAGGGGCTACGCAAGTACGCAGGCAAAGAGATGCCATGCCGTGCTTGCACTGGTGTGTTTGGGGGACAGAAGCCACACTGGGGCAAAGGTTCTGTCAGCTCTGCAGGGGCAGGCCGAGAGGTGGTTGACGCCACGCCAGCTTAAGCCAGGAATGGTGGTTTGCAACAATGGCACCAACCTCCTCTTCGCCCTCCGACAGGGACAACTGACCCATGTGCCCTGTGTGGCTCATGTCCTTAACCTGGTGGTGCAGTGGTTCTTGGGCAGGTACCCGGGCTTACAGGATGTCCTGAGGCAGGCCAGGAAAGTCTGTGTGCATTTCCGCAGATCATATAATGCCAGTGCTTGGCTGGCTGAGCTGCAAAAGGAGTTGAACCTGCCCAAGAACCGCCTTATATGTGACATGCCCACCAGGTGGAACTCAACGTTGGCCATGCTGCAGCTGCTGAACACGCAGCAGAGGCCTTCAATGAGTACCTGTGTGACTACGGCACCAGGACAGTGTCAGGGGAGCTCGGGTTTTTTTCACCATGCCAGTGGGGCATGGTCAGGGATGCATGCACTGTCCTGGCACCATTTGAGGAGACCACGAGGATGGTGAGCAGTGACAGTGCATGCATCAGTGACACTGTACCTCTTGTCCACCTGTTGGAGCACACGCTGCGTGGAATAATGGACAGGGCACTTGAGGCAGAACAGAGGCAGGAAGAGGAGGACTTCCTTGCCTCTCAAGGCCCCCTTTACCCAGACAGTGTTCCTTCTGTCCCACCCATCACACAGGAAGAGGACGAGGAGGAGGAGGAGGAGGATTGCGTCAGCATGGAGGTAGAACCTGGCACGCAGCATCAACAGCAGCAGTCTTTTAGGGATGATTTACAGTCCCAAGAAACCCGTGGACTTGTACGTGGCTGGGAGGAGGTGGCTGCGGATCATGTCGTCCTTAGTGACCCAGAGGACTCTGGACTGAATGCCTCAGCTAACCTACGCTGCATGGCCTCCCTGATCCTGCAAAGCCTGCGGAAGAATCCTCGTATTCTTCGGATCAAGGAGAGGGACCATTACTGGCTGGCCACTCTCCTTGATCCACGGAACAAGGGTAAGGTTGCGGACCTCATCTTGCCGTCGCTGAGGGAGCAGAGGATGAGACATGTACGGGAGGCCTTGCAGAAAGGTCTGTGCAACGCGTTCCCAGAGACTGGGAGGTTACAAACTCCTGGTTCTGGACAACGAGTTGCTGAGGCTTCGGTCAGTCAAAGAAGGAGCGGTGGGGAAGGTGGCCGTCTGACCGATGCGTTCAGACAATTTTTTAGTACGCAGCCCCAAGGTATGATCGGTTCCAGCAACCATCGCCAGCATCTGATTTACATGGTCCAGGAATACCTAGGGGCAAGGTCAGACTTGGACACCTTTCCCACCGAAAATCCTCTGGCTTACTGGGTCTTGAGGATGGATCACTGGACAGAGCTTGCACAGTATGTAATTGAGCTACTGGCCTGTCCTGCATCCAGCGTTCTTTCGGAACGCACATTCAGTGCTGCTGGTGGCTTTGTAACCGATCACAGGGTGCGCCTGTCCACCGACTCGGTTTATCGACTGACCTTCATAAAGATGAACCAGTCTTCGATCACCACCAGCTACCAAGCACCTGAAGCTGAAGTAACCGAATAATTTTTTTTTAAATGTCACATCCCTTCAAGACTGCCTATGCTGATGCTGAGTGACTGTCCTGTTATGTTGACTGACTATCCTCTTCCTCCTCAATGATCCTGCCGATAGCTTGGAAGAACATTTGTGGTTCTGGGTGCCGCCACCAGTGGCTAAGGTCCAATTTTTCAGCCCCTGTTTAACAGGGGCGTATAATTACAATTTTTGATGCAATACTTTGCAACAGGGCTCATTGCTGCGCTCCAAATACAGTATCTGTGATGGGTTGAAGTGTTGTGGCACCAGTGGCTAAGGCCCAATTTTTCAGCCCCTGTTTAACAGGGGCGTATAATTACAATTTTAGATGCAATACTTTGCAACAGGGCTCATTGCTGCGCTCCAAATACAGTATCTATGATGCGTTGAAGTGTTGTGGCACCAGTGGCTAAGGCCCAATTTTTCAGCCCCTGTTTAACATGGGCGTATACCGTATATACTTGAGTATAAGCCGACCCGAATATAAGCCGAGGCATCTAATTTTACCACAAAAAAATGGGAAAACTTTCTGACTCGAGTATAAGCCTAGGGTGTCCATCTGCATGCCTCACTGTGTCCATGCCTCTCTGTGCCCATGCCTCTCTGTGCCCATGCCTCTCTGTGTCCATGCCTCACTGTGCCCATGCCTCTCTGTGTCCATGACTAGACTGACGTTTAACATGGGAGTCTATGGAAGGGGTGCCCGGCTTTGAAAAATCGGTGCTCCCCAGCCGTAGGTCCCCCAGACAAAAAACTTTGCACACTTATAGAAGAGAAATTGGGCCACATGTGTGTCAAGATTCGAGTCCAGGGGACCTACGACTGGCCAGTACCCGGTCCCCAAATTCAAATTTAACATTGGAGTCTACGGAAGGGGTGCCCGGCTTTGAAAAATCAGTGCTCTCCGGCCGTAGGTCCTCCGGACAACAAACTTTGCACACTTGTAGAGGAAGAGTGAGGCTACATGTGTGCCAAGTTTGGGGTCCAGGGGACCTACGGCCAGCCGGTACCGTTTCCCCAAAGTCCGAAAGATCAGGCGCAAAAAGGTGACTCGAGTATAAGCCGAGGGGGGCATTTTCAGCACAAAAAAATGTGCTGAAAAACTCGGCTTATACTCGAGTATATACGGTAATTAACATTTTTGATGCAATACTTTGCAACAGGGCTCATTGCTGCGCTCCAAATACAGTATCTGTGATGGGTTGCAGTGTTGTGGCACCAGTGTCTTAGGCCCAATTTTTCTGCCCCTGTTTAATAGGGGCATGTAATTACAATTCTTGATCTAATATTTCACAGATGGGCCCATTCCTGCACCCACCAAGAGTAACTGTGAGGACTTACAGTCTTGTGGCACCAGCACCACCGCCACCACCAAAGGCCCAATTTTTCAGCCCCTGTTCAACAGGGGCATGCAATTACAATTCTTGATCTAATAATTCACAGCAGGGCCCATTCATGCGCCCACCAAGAGTAACTGTGAGGGCTTACAGTGTTGTGGCACCAGCACCACCACAAAAGGCCCAATTTTTCCTACCACTGTTCAACAATGGCATGTAATTACAATTCCTGATATAATAGTTCACAGCAGGGCGTTCCAAGGCCCACCAAGAGTAACTGTGAGGGCTTACAGTGTTGTGGCAACACCAACACCTAAGGGCCAAATTTCTGCAGAGTATATACGGCAGGCCCCTACTTTCAAACAGCCAACTTACAAACGACTCCTACTTGCAAACGGAAGGAGACAACAGGAAGTGAGAGGAAATCTACTCCTAGGAAGAAAAATTCTCTCCTGTAAAAGTTAATATGGGAAAAGGTGTCTCCTCTCTACTGATGCTTTATCACCAATCCTTGTTTCAATAAAAAAAAACACTTTTCCAAAAACATTTGTCATTGGGACGGAATGTGAGGTGAAATGTTCTGAACAGGTGCACAGACAGCAAAAAAAAATGTTACAGGGTGGTAACCCTTCCCTATGTTCTCCAAAAAGCTTAAAAATAGATTTTTTGGCTAGAGCTACACTTAAAAAATGTACCTGTTCCAAATTAGAAAAAGATTCTACTTAAGAACAAACCTACAGTCCCTGTCTTGTTTGCACCGCCTGTATACTGCTGTTCAGAGTATATAGGGCCTTTTTTTATTTTGGGTACAGGGTTCCCCTTAATATCAATACAAGACCCAAAGGGGCAGGTAATGGGCTGGGGGGGGGGGGTGATGGGGTAGCCATGCCATTTTTCTCAATGATTTTCATCCATATTGCCGGGACCAGACATTACATTAAAGCCGCAAGCAGTTTTAAATTACCTTTTTTTTCCTTTAGAAATGTCATTTTGTGCAGGGACAGTTCTAAACACGGGAAACACGTGGCACTTTACAGGCATACTTTAGACACCCCCAGGTACGATATTTAAAGGGATATTTCAAGTTTTTCACTTTATGCATCATTAAAATGACTGCTCTCGAAAATACGGCAGTTTTTAAAACTTATTTTTGCATTGATACATGTCCCCTGGGGCAGAACCCGGGTCCCCAAACCCTTTTTAGGACAAAGACTTGCATATTAGCCGTTATAATTAGCACTTTTGATTTTGAACGTTCGCATCCATTGTATTTAATAGGGTTCTAAAGTTCGCGCGAACTTCCGGTCCGTTCGCAAGTTCTGGTGCGAACCGAACCGGGGGGTGTTCGGCTCATCCCTACTCTTGACTCAACAGTGTGCTGCTTGGAAAAAGGTTGCCCCTTACGCCGGTTGGTAGGGTTAACCTTGTTAAAATATTGGTACTGCCAAATTTGTCTACATCTTCAGACAGACTCTGGTCCACATCCCAAATACGTTTTTTTTTAAAAATTGGACAGCTTAATTATCTCCTTCATATGAAATGGTGGCATCCCTAGAAAGCAAAATCTACTCTCCAATTCCTGTTACTTTAGGAGGCCTTGCTTTGCCCTGCTTTGTCAAATACTACTGGGCAGCGGTCTTGGTCACAGTCCGATGGTGGCTGAGGACCCGGCCAATCCCGTGTCCATGTTGGAGGCGGCATTGCTTGGCTCCTACACTGATCTTAGCAATCTGATTCACAGAGGCCCCCGCTCCAACCCGAATATCACTCCCTTGATGCATACAACGTTTCGGGTCTGGGAGACTGAGCGAGCCAAGGTAAGGAAGCCTAACAGCTGGTCCCCATATACTCCGCTATGGGGGAATCCGTGACTGCCGCACTTCTGGACCATTCCGTACCCTGTGATATGGGCCTGATATGGAATAAAAATGCTGGCAGATATTGTCTCCCCTGATGGTTTACGCACGTTTGATGATCTTAAAAGGGATCGGGATATGCCTAGCCATATGTTCCTTAGGTATTTACAACTCCGTCATGCTTTTCAGACCCAATTCCCCCAATCTATAACATTGGAGGTTAGTGGTATCGAACGCTTACTGGGGTTTTTCGGACAAACTTAAACCCTTATCTTCTCTATACTCGATATTCACCAGATTAGACACCTCTAAAGTCTCTCAGCTGTTTTCTGTGTGACAGGCAGATATACCTATGCTCGCCGATGATGACTAGGAAGAGGGTATCCAGCAATATCTCCCCCTTATGATTTCTGCAAGGGATAGATTCACCCGACTTAAGTATATCCATCTGGCATATTACTCCCCGGAACGGTTAACCAGAATCTACCCCGCTAGGAGCTCAGTTTGCACTAAATGCTCCTCGGAGGTGGGCACCTTCTTCCATGTTGTCTGGTCCTGCCAGCAACTACAAATTTTTTGGAGGGGAGTGGTCAATGATATTAACTCTATAGGTAAAATATGAGTTCTCTGCGATACCATTACTACTGGGTATTGTTGGCCCCCCAATCCAAAAAACTGTTTGTATTTTACGCGGCTTTCTATGCCAGGAAAGCAATCCTTCTAAAATGGAATGACCCCCCCCCCCCCAACGGTACACCAATGGAGGACTTTGGTGAATGCAGCATTGCCCCTGTACAAACTGACTTCTATGGGACGCAATTGCCCCCAAAAAATTGACAAGATATGGGTGGTGTGGGTCCATGAGAGGCATCTGACTCTGGAGTAGGGTTCAGAGCCGGGAGTTAAGCATCCTGGGGATTTGATCCCGGTTAAGTCCTCCAGAGACTAAAGCCTCGTACACACGGCCGAGATTCTCGTTGAAAAAAACCATGCCGTTTTTTTCGACGGGATTCTTGGACAAGAAACTTGTCCCGGCCGAGTGTACAGACGCTCGATTCAAAGAACCCGCGGTTCTTTGAATGGAGCGTACGCGGTGATGTCATAGACTACGACGAGCATGCGCTCGTCACATTCGATGCCGTCGCCGCCATCTTGGTATACCCTACCTATGCCTAGGAAGCTACCGCGCATGCGTCAAATTCATTTCGAACATGCGCGGGCTTCCCGGAGGACAGGTAAGTGTACACACACTCACTTTTCTCGTCGAGAAACATGCCGACGAGAAAATAGAGAGCAGGTTCTCTATTTTCTCGTCGAGATTACTTGTCGGTTTTCTTGACGAGAAACCATACACACAAACGAGTTTCTCGGCAAGACATCTCTGCCAGCAAGTTTCTTGCTGGTTCTTGCCGAGAAACTCGGTCGTGTGTACGAGGCCTCAGACAAACATGTTGCTTGTACTTTCTCTTATGCTTGTGCCTTCTCCCTCCCCCTCTGCTTACTATCTCTACTGAGGACAGGGATCCTCCTCTTAGCTGTATTCCATCTCTATTTGGTTCATATCCATAGCTCTACCTACATGCACAAGTAAATGATTATCCTTCCCCAAGTTAAACGTTGAGAAGTAGATACTGAATCTGTTAAGCCCTGTACACACGATCGGATTTCCTATGGTTTTTAAACCGATGGATTTTTCCATCGGAAAACTGATGA
The DNA here is from genome assembly GCA_029206835.1 of Rana muscosa. Lineage (NCBI taxonomy): Eukaryota > Metazoa > Chordata > Amphibia > Anura > Ranidae > Rana > Rana muscosa. Next base: position 596,982,936 of record CM055116.1, on the reverse strand, counting down.
AGCTGACTTCCATCAGTCTTGCCTACACACCATCAGTCAAAAAACCGACCGTTCCAAACACGGTGACATAAAACACTCCGATGAGCCGAGAAAAATGAAGTTCAATGCTTCTGAGCATGCGTCGACTTGATTCTGAGCATGCGTGGGTGTTTTTTATCCAATGGAGTTCCCCACAGACGATAGTAATTTGCTATCGGTTTTTTAACCATCGGATAAATTTAAAACATGTTCTATTTTTAAATACCGATGGAAAAAAGACCGTTGGGGCCCATACACGATCGGTTTGTCCGATGAAAACAGTCCATCAGACTGTTTTCATCGGTAAACCCTATCGTGTGTACACGGCTTTACAGTTTATCTCTTACCTGATAATGGCCTTTTCTTTATGTTTGTACGTATTTATGCTACTCTTATGGAATGTCGAGAATGAACCACTGTTTTTTTTTTTTTGTTCTTTGTCTTATTGAAAAATAAATAAACTTTATGTTAAAAATAAAATAAAAAATTGGGTACAGTGTTGCCTGGCTACGCAATTGCCAATCAAAGCACTGCAGTGCTAAAAATAAATAAATGGCCTAGTCATGAAGGGGGTAAAATCTTCCAGATCTCAAGTGGCTATAACTGAAACTTTGATCTACATATGAAAGGCAGCAGTTAATACAATGTAAAAGTAATGTTGACATATTGTAATTCCCAATTAAGCTTCTGAAAAGTGTTCAGAAGCTCAGTTTTACAGCAGTGGCTGCTATGATAGAGATCAAGTTTTGGCTGTCAACATTTCCTGGTAAGTTGAGTGTACTTTGATGAAGCGGTTTGAGGGCATAAAACATAATTCCAGAACTGGTTAAACAATTCCCTCAATTTGAATCTGCTCAGGTAGGCTCTCGTAATACATGATTGTTTGTAGATCTAAAAAAGATTGTTCAAACAAAACTGCCAGGTGTATGGCCCAAAAGTTGGCCTACAAATGCACATTTTCTAGCAATTTCAACTATCTTTCGGTTCTTAAACATTGTAATTCATGGTTTCCATAGAAACTGTTGGTAGTAGGCTGCCTTGATCTATCTGGTGGCTTTTAAGAACAGAAGCTGGGTAAAATTGTCATAGCATTAATGTACACTTTAATCAAATCTCATTACTGATCACCTCACTGAAGTGGGATGCCTTTTTCGATGTAAATATTGACCCACAACTCTGACCCTTGCTTCACACTTGTGCAAAAATTTTGCTCTGTGGATATGCTAGATTTGTCCCCATTCTACCCAGCAGCACATATTAGCCTTTCCTTCTCATCCCCGCTACTGCTTAGCCAACGGGAGCAAAAAACAAAAAGAAGAAGAAATTCTTAGGTATGGGGGAGCATGCGACTTCCCATCTTTCCTCTTATGGTGCATGGTGCTTGGACCAGAGCAACAAATTAAAATTTGCTATACCGGTGGTAAAGTGTCGACCAAACAGCGGCTACATCTAATTAACTGCAGTGGCTGTTCAGGTGTTCTGACAGGCTCCCGGCTGCAGCTGTCAGAATACAATAGCCACAGCAGGAGATTCTTCCATCTGGGCTGTAAATATTTTCATTCAACCTGGACAGATAGTTAAAAAAAACTCCCACTATGTTATCTTTCTGTTCAGTAGTATAGTAGTCACACTCCCAGCTGCCGTGCTGGTAGTATGACTACTATACTTGTAGTTAGGGTTGCACCGATACCACTTTTTTAAGACCGAGTACAAGTACTGATACTTTTTTTTTTTAAAGTACTCGCCGATACCGATACTTTTTTTTAATGTCATGTGGCATTGGCACTAATATGCAGCACTGATGAGCACCGACGAGGCGTGGACTGTCAGTCATTTTTTATTTTACAATTTATTTTTTTATTTATTTTTTAAATGTATTCTTTTTGAGACAGGGAAAGGGACTCAGGACACAGATTCCCCAGTCCCTTTCTTTGCAGCCTCAGCTGCACTAAGATGAATGGACAGGAGACAGAAGCTTCTATTCATTCATAAACGGAACCATCGTAAACGCAGTTCACGATGCTCAGTTATGAATGGACAGAGTCAGTGTGCATTCAGAAAAGGAAGGAGTTGGTAAATGCTATGTATAGGTGCATCTCAAATTATTTGCATATCATCAAAAAGTTAATTTATTTTAGTAATTCAATTCAAAAAGTGAAACTCATATATTTTATATAGATTCATTACACACAGAGCGATATATTTCAAGCATTTCTTTCTTTTAATTCTGATGATTATGGCTTACAGCTAGTGAAAACCCAAAATTCAGTATCTCAGAAAATTAGAATATTGTGAAAAAGTTCAATATTGTAGACTCGTGGGGGAGATTTACTAGAACTGGTGCACAAAAATCTGGTGCAGTTCTGCATTGAAACCAATCAGCTTACAGGTTTTATTGTCAAAGCCTAATTGAACAAGCTGAAGTTAGAAGCTGATTGGCTACCATACACAGCTGCACCAGATTCTTCAGTTTTAGTAAATCTCCTCCATGATGTCACACTCTAATCCGCTAATTAACTCAAAACACCTGTAAAGGTTTCCTGCGCCTTTAAATGGTCTCTCAGTCTGGTTCGGTAGGTTACACAATCATGGGGTAGACTGCTGACTTGACAGTTGTCCAGAAGACAGTCATTGACACCCTCCACAACGAGGGTAAGTCACAACAGGTCATTGCTAAATAAGCTGGCTGTTCACAGAATGCTGTATCCAGGCATATTAATGGATAGTTAAAGAGGAAGTAAATCCTGATGGGTTAACTTCCTCTTTGTTTCCCTGCAAAGGTAAAGCATAATAGGCTACTATGCATTGCAGATGGTCAGTGCGCCTGCGCGCCGTTGTCTGCGGCGCATGCGCCATAGACAGCGGTGCCTTTCTTTTGCAAATATCTCCTAAACCGTGAAGGTTTAAGAGATATTTGTTGCACCTACAGTTAAGCCTTAATCTAGGCTTACCTGTAGGTTAAAGTGGTATGTAAGGGTTTACAACCACTTTAAGTGGAAGAAAAAGGTGCACAAGCAAAAGGGATAACCGCAGCCTTGAGAGGAGAGGATTGTGAAGCAAAGACCATTCGAGAATTTGTGGCAAATCCACAAGGAGTGGACTACAGCTGGTGTCAGTGCTTTAACCACATCAATACTGGGCACTTTAGCCCCCTTCCTTCCCAGACCAATTTTCAGCTTTCAGCGCTCTCGTATTTTCAATGACAATTGCGCGGTCATGCTACACTGTACCCAAATGAAATTTTTATCATTTTGTTCACACAAATAGAGCTTTCTATTGGTGGTATTTATTCACGACTACGTTTTTTATTTTTTGCGATATACGCGAAAAAAGAGCGGAAATTTGGAAAAAAATATATATTTTCGTCTTTCTATTTTTTAAAAAATCCAATAAAATCGAATTTTGTTATAAATTTAAGCCAAAATGTATTCTACTACATGTTTTTGGTAAAAAAAAATCCGTTAAGTGTATAATAATTGGTTCGTGTGATCACGGACATATGTACGCAAATGATCATGTACAGATGTGCGCAGGTGATCACGGACATATGTGTGCAAATGATCATTGGGACATGTGATTTTACTGTCACATATGTGGGGGACAGGTGTTTTTACTATGTGGGGACATGTGTGTGTGGGGATATGTATTTTGGGGACATGTATTTTGGGGACATGTTTGTGTTTTACACTATGTGGGGACACTAGGCTGGTGATCAGTGAGTAAAAAGCTGAAAAAAACAGCTCATACTCACTGATCACCAGCCAGCTGCAGCGATCCGCTCTCCTCTCCTCACCAACGACTTCTGTGTGAGGAGAGGAGAGCTGATTGCCTAGCAACCGGCTCTCTGTTTACATCACATGACGGCTGTGATTGGACACGGCCGTCATGTGATCAGGAGGGCCAATCACAGAGCCCTCCTGCCGAATCGAGATGCACTGTGTCCGGGTGACACGCGTGCATCGGGGCTGCGCGGGAACGCGTGCGCGATCCCCCTCCTTCTGAGGGACGTTCCTGAACGTCCACTCAGAAGGAGAGAGCGCCCACCCGGCCGTATATATACAGTGGCCGGGTGGGAAGTAGTTAAGAGCCACCACACACAGATGTATCTAGGACATGAGCTATAACTGTCGTATTCCTTGTGTCAAGTCACTCCTGAACCAGAGATGTCAGAAGCGTCTTACCTGGGCTAAGGAGAAAAAGGACTGGACTGTTGCTCAGTGGTCCAAAGCCCTCTTTTCAGATGAAAGTAAATTTTGCATTTCATTTGGAAATCAAGGCCCCAGAGCCCGGAGGACCAGTGGAGAGGCACAGAATCCACGTTGCATGAGGTCCAGTGTGAAGTTTCCACAGTCAGTGATGATTTGGGGAACCATGTCATTTGCTGGTGTTGGTCAACTGGTAATGTTAAAAGTATCACTGTAATTGATTGGCCAGCAAACTAGCCTGACCTAAACCCCATAGAGAATCTGTGGGGTATTGTCAAGAGGAAGATGAGACACCAGACCTAACAATGCAGACGAGCTGAAGGCTGCTATCAAAGCAACCTGGGCTGCCATAACACCTCAGCAATTCCACAGGTTGATCGCCTTCATGCAACGCTGCATTAATGCAGTAATTCATGCAAAAGGAGCCCCAACCAAGTATTGAATGCATGCTATACTGTACATATACATACTTTTTAGTAAGCCAACACTTCTGTATTAAAAATCCTTTTTTTATTGGTCTTACGTAATATTAAAATTTTCTGAGATATTGATTTTTGGGTTTTCACTAGCTGTAAGCCATATTCAGTAAAATTAAAATAAAGAAATGTTTGAACTATATCACTCTGTGTTTAAAGAATCTATATAATATAGGAGTTTCACTTTAATTGAATTACTGAAATAAACTTTTTAATATTCAAATTTTTTGAGATGCACCTCTTTCCTCCGCTCTCCTGACAGATCTGGGACGATGGGTGGGGGGGGGGGGGGGGAACCAGAGGCGCACACAGAGGACCCAGGGAGCCTGAGGACACAGGGGACAGTCGGGGTGGGAGTAGTTACAAGCACCGATCTCCCTGTATAGCTTTCAATAAAGCAGCTGACAGCCAGAGGAGAAGCGGCTGTCAGAAAAGCTATACATAGAGATCGGTGCTTGTAACTGCCCCCACTGCTGCACCGATCATCTGTGAGGCTGCCTGGCCCCCCCTTTTACGCTGAGGACGCCGTGCCCGGTACAACAGGTATCGGATTAAGCATCGGAGCATTTGTACGAGTACAAGTACTCATGCAAATGCTCGGTATCGGTACAACCCTAGTTGAAGTGTAAAGGTGAGGAGGAAGAAAGCGACAAGGATTTTTCTGGAGATTAAAAACCGAGGCCATAAGATTTAGGCCATGTGGGATCACGTTACTAGTGACATTAGAACAAAGTTGGAGGAAATTCTCAATCCAGGATCTCAAACTTTAAAAATTTGCACGGAAAGCAGATCTGTATTACAAAGAACCTTTCAAATAACATAAATTGAGATACTTTTAATCTATGAATTGTGCAAATGAAGACCCCTCAGACCCATGTTTCAGCTGGTTTTGCTGCCTTGAAAAGATGATGGCAACCAAAGTTGGTATTTACTACATTCTTATGGATTTTTCTAAATAATTAGCTCCAATGCTGGGCACATACGTGGCCACATGATAGAATCATGGAACTTTAGATTGTATTTTATATATAAAGAGCAAAGCAACTTATGCAAAAAAAAAATAAAAAGCTAGTTTTGATGTACTGCAAGGAGATCAAAATTGGCCCGGTTGAAACTGGCAGGAAAAACTGAACTGCTTTAGAAACTGCCTTAAGTTTTCTTCTTTTTTTTTTATTGATTTTTAAATAAGTTATCAATTTAGTACCCAGTTTCAAATTTGCAATCAAACCAATTCTGGCGGCCTTTGTTTCTGCCATTAATGTACTGCTTCCCTTGTTAGAACTATAGGATAACTGAAAAACACAGGGCTCTTCTGGTGGTTCAGTGTCACAATGATATTCATACAGGGTCAAATGTGACGTTTCCTCCTTTTGCTTTCTAACCCTTATACCAGGGTTTCAATTAAATTGCAGGCACCTGATGGTTAGATCATATTCCCTCTGCAGACATATGTAGAGCTAGGCAGGGAAGCAGCTGCGATAAGGTTGGCTGTTCCCCGCTGGCCCCTCCTGTCCATTACATGTGCTTGTATGTGTAATCAACTGGGATGGACTTAAGGGGAGGACCAGTGGGGAAGAGCATGCCAGAAGAGGACTCATCACAGCTGTTAAGCTCTGCATATGAAAAAAGCCGCTGCCCTGCCATGTGCCCTGATCCCATGTAAGGTGGTTTATAATGTGCCTGGATTCCATGTAATGTACCCTTTGCCTATGTAAAGTGCCCTGATGTGTGCACCGTTGTCCCCCTGTAGCCTGCTTATCTCAAATTTGACCCAGAATTGAAAAGTAGAAATACACTTTAAAACAAGCTCAAATTGACTTCTGTAGCTGCGGGTACTATGGGGCAATCCAGCCTCAAACTTCAAGTGAGGGCACGCATATGTAGACAGTGATTGCACCACACGTGAGGCATCATCGCGAACGTCAGAGCGGGAGTAATAATTCTAGCACCAAATCTCCTCTAACTTTAAACTGGTAACCTGCAAAAAAAATTCAAGCGTCACCTATAGAAAGTTTGGCGCCATTCCACAAGCATACGCAATTTAAAAGCGTGACATGTTAGGCATCTATTTACTCTGCGTATCATCTTTTACATTGTACAAAAAAAAAATTGTGTATTATATTGCGTTTTCGTGCAATAAAATTTATTAAAAAGTGTATTTTTTTAAAATTGCGTTTGAAAAACCGCTGTGCACATACCATGTGGCATAAAAAATTGCAATGCCCGTTATTTTATTCTCCAGGGTGTCTACAAAAAAAAAAAAAAAAAAAAAAAGTTTTGCGAGGGGTATCTTAGTCATTTTCTAGGTAAAAAAAATGGTCCAGTTGGCAAGTGGTGAAGAACTGGTAAGCTGCAATTTAATAAATGTTTTCTTTTGTGTTTAATACTGCTTAAAGACTAATCATATTGTGGAACTTAGGAATCTGACTACAGGTATTCTGTTGTTCAGTACATAGCAGGTGAGATGCTGTAAGGTAACTGAACATTGAATATAAAAACAGAAATCACTTCAGAATAGTGGAGACATCAATCACTTCGATATGCTGCACACATTTATTTTAGGGTAATGCTGAAACATAAAAATTGTGTGAAAGAGCATTTTCCCCATATCTGACTACAAGTAATGTAAAGAGGGTGAAATTCTCCAGATGAATAAAATTCATCGTGCAGTCATTATATAAACAGATGAGTCCATGCTATGTACCACTTACTTTTCATTGCCAACAGAAAAAAGAAGCTCTAGTCACAATTCCATTGCTCCTAAATTGGGGAAAAAAGTGGAATGACATGACAGTTTGTTTAAAAGAATAATACTAATCAACTATTGCACAATATGGCTATCCAGTAAATAAGGATTTCTACTTTGAGATATGTTTAGTAGACGTTAAATAAAACAGATACAAAGCTTTTCTCTTTATTTTGATTTTTCCATTATAACTCTGGTTCCTTTTACTCCTTTGATGTCAATGGCTGCCTGCCATTAAATAAAATAACATTGTGAACAAAAATGTCAAAAGCTATTTTAACAACTCAATTTCCTATTTCGTTTTCAGCTTTCTTTATCAGTCCACCATTTGGCACGCACTCTTAACTTTGATTTTCTAGAGTGTGTTATGGTATTCTGGATATCCTTCCCCATCACACACTAAAGATTTCCCCGGGACAAATTTGCATCCTACAAGCCGTACATTTACTCTGACTGCTCAGAGAGGTTTGTCCAGCTACTGTCCCCTCAAGGAAAATGTTGAAAACAAGTTGAGGCATTACAGCTCTGAGTCAGGACTGTTCATTAAGCATTGTAAGAAGCATGCCGCTGGTTCATAGGATTCTCAGGCGACTTCATCCATTCCTTCTTCAAAAGTTGTTTGAGCTGGGATAACCTCATATTAGGATTTTCCTGTTTAAGGCGTGGCAAGTTTTCTTCCTCATAGGCTGTAAAGGCAGCTTTCATACGACGCTCTGGGTGGCGGTCAAGCTCCTTGCCAACACTGCGAACAAGAAGAGAAAGATTAGGTTTATGTGTAGCTCAGCTGAGGAGACCGTCAAGTAAAACATTTGCCAAAAGTACATACTGTGAAGAAGAAACAGACTCCTTAAAGTGGTTGTAAACCTCAGACATGAAATATGAACAAAGCATATCCCTCTATAGTGTGTACTTGTCTAAATGAAAAGCACCAAGTGTAATTTCTGCCTGCTACTTCATATCTCTGCTATCAGCATGAGGCACTTTTGACAAGATTTCCTTATGATCAGGGAGGGGCCTGCAGGTGATTGACAGTCTCAGCTCTGTTCCTGTGTGAGGGGGGTCCTTTTCCTCCAATCAGAAAACCGCATGTAGGAGGATTTGTTTAAGCTCAGTGTATCACCTGAGGATAGTCCCTTCACCTGATATATGTAAGGGTTTACAACCACTTTAACTCTATTGCCCTAAGCACTGAAAACTGCTCAGATGCAGAGAAATGTTCCTCCCAAGGTTTTCAGGAGTGTGGATCTTCTGTGTCCTCTGCAACTCCCACTGGGTTCCTTCTACTCGCCACAGTAATGACGTCAATACTGTGTGCAGCAGTGATGTGAAGGTCAACAAGAGGAACCAGTAAAAGCTGTGGGTGACCCAGGCAATAGAACCTCCAGGAAGTTTCTTTGGGGGAACCACATCTCAGTTTCAGAAAAGAGTTCATCAGAATAGGGGACATGAGAGCTAAGTATTTTGTTTCTTCCTTATTGTAATGAATTTTCCTATGTTTTATGTGACAGGGTCTCTTTAAATAGTAGCCTAGGTAAAGAAATCTGAAGAAACAGCTGTTACCTACCATATCGAAGGCTCCCTTTTAGTGTTGCCAAAGCACAATTTCCAGCATCAGTGCTAGGTCCAGGACAGCATAATGCTGTACATGCTACAGTGGTCTGGTTTTCCCCATAATTGGTGCTGCTGGCACATCCAGAGTCCCAGGGGTAACAGCTGAGAGCTGATCTGAGCACTCTTTAAACTACGGAAATGCAAATAGCTGCACATTTTCATTAGTGTTCTAACTTGCTAGCTTCAGTGGCAGTGTTGCTCTCTTTTCCAATCGTCTTTTTTATTTTTTTAAGGTTATAAACCATACAGATATAAATCCGTACAATACAGTTTAGAGAAGTACCGGTGCATAACATTATTGACCTACAACATTGGTCGTTTAGGAACCAGTATAACGCTAATTTTGGGCTATGATTATAGTTCTGAAGAAGAGAAGATACAGCCGTTGAAGAGGAACTGCATGACCAGAGCGACCCCCCCCCCCCCCATCTAAGAAGAGGGGTCATCTCAGCCATGAATCGATCATGGTAGCTGGTCATTATGCTGGAGTGGAACCAATGGCGGTTGACTAGTGGTCCTGGATCACTCCCCAAACGATCAAAGTCTTTAAATGAGTAGGAAAAAGGAGAAGAAAAAGGAAAAGGAAAAAGGAAAGAGAAAAGGGATAAAAGGAGGAAGAAAGGGGAAAGAGACAGCAAGCCACTCCTGGGGCAACAAGTGGTTAGCCTCAATTCTGACGAGGTTGACCCAGTCAGGTATGTGATCCAGGGGTCCCAGATTTCTTTTCAAATCAGGGAAGCTGGTCCTGCAGGATAACAGAGAGGTGTTCATTAAACAGTATCCAGGACAACGTATTCTTTAAAGGGCAGTGTGGCTTTCAAAAGGCAACATGTATGGTTTGTTCTTTTTTCTGTACAAAACCTTGAAAAGCTAAAGGACTCAAAACTCAGGTCAGTTTACTTTAGTTCAGATGAGCATGCGACTTTATCTTTGTGAGTAATAAAAATAAAAAGGCGAAGTAGGCTTTTGGCCCTACTTCTCCTGGGGATCACAGGAGTGCACTTTATTCTGCATGCCTTTGACCCGTATTCATGTCACTCAGCCAGCCAGCTTTAATGCCGGAATCCACCCAGATCCCTTGACCGGCAGCTGGCTCAGCCTTTCAGCAAGCCGCTGAGAGCCTGAGCAAGCCGCTCACAGCCCAGCGCTCCAGTGAGTTCTGAAGGGGCAGAGCAGAGGGCCGATGACTGCATCCACTCGAGTATAAAAGTTAGTTTTTTTAATTCTGAATTTCTCTTTTCTCTTTTAAGGGGGTATTTACTGAGACTGGAGCTGCCATGTAATGCAGCTGTGCATGGCAAACAATCCATTTTTAGTTATAATTTTCAAAGCTTACAGATGGAGTATCGACTTTTAACCACTTAAAGCGGAGCTCCGCTGTTAAAAAAAATATTAAAAGCCAGCAGCTACAAATACTGCAGCTGCTGACTTTTAATATATGGACACTTACCTGTCCTGGAGTCCAGCGACGTCTGCAGCAGAAGACGAGCAATCGCTCGTCTATCTGCTGCCCCCACCACCATCCTCGGTGAGGGAATAAGGAAGTGAAGCGTTCCGGCTTCACTGCCCGGTTCCCTACGGCGCATGCACAAGTCGCGCAGCGCCTTCCTCACTGGTCCCCGCTGTGTTCTGGGAGCCGTGTGTTTCCCAGAACACAACGGGCGGGGGCGGGAAGTGACGCACTAGAGGACTCCCGGAAGTGGGTGCAAATACCTGTCTTAGACAGATATCTGCACCCCCCTCCCCCCTGAAAAGGTGCCAAATGTGACAAAGAAGGCGGGGAGGGTTCCGATGAGCGGAAGTTCCACTTTAGGGTGGAGCTCCGTTTTAAGCCCCGGACCATTTTGTTGCTAAAGGACCAGGCCCCTTTTTGCAATTCGGCACTGCATCGCTTTAACTGACAAATGCACGGCCGTGCGACGTGGCTCCCAAACACAATTGACATCCTTTTTTTGCCCACAAATAGAGCTTTCTTTTGGTGGCTTTTGATCACATCTGCGGTTTTAATTTTTTGCGCGATAAACAAAAATAGAGCAACAATTTTGAAAAAAAAAGACATTTTTAACTTTTTGCTATAATAAATATCCCCAAAAAATATATAAAAAAACATATTACCAAACGTTTTTGCTTTATGCAGTAAATACCGCATAAAGCAATAGTGAATTGACAATATCAGGATCGCATGCAGTATTTGGGAAAACACCTAAATACCGCACGCGATCAGGTTCTGTGAATGGAGCCCAAAATGTTTTATTGCTATCAGTTTCTTAAAAGAACACCAAAGCCTAAAAACCTTGTCCACCAACAGTACATCTTAATAGTAAAAGGCCCCCGCACATGTACCATCCCCCGCCACCACCCTTAGCAATCTCAATTACATGACCTTATTATGTTGATATTAACTTCATGCTTCATATTTAATATGCTAATGTGTGGTGAAGTCATAGGGATTACTCAACGTGCTTCTTGGAAAAATTTAGCTTGATCAGTAATATAGTATGGGCTATTTCAGGGTATGGTCACTGTTAAAGTGAATATAATCATCAAATAAAAGTGCCAGTGTCCATAAAAGTGTTTATAAAACACAGTGTGCAATTAAGATCTACGGTGTGCCTGGTGCAAAAATGCTTCCCTCCCTCCATGTGTGTTAAACCACTTTATTCCTCTAAGATAAGCCAGGGAACCAATAACGCCTTGGTTATGGCTCACTCAACTTCCTATATTGACCACTTATGGTTAAAGCTCAAGATCTCCCAAGCAACTGTCAGCTAACAGTGTTTCATATACACCATAAGTTAAGCACAGAGATGAGGATGCAAAATATCACTGCGGAACATTAAGAGAGGTCTTAAATACACAAGGTAGTACACTCACATGTCTTTATGCTTTTACCCTGCACTCAGAACAAACCAGCACATATAACCAACAGTGCTACTCTATATAAACTTAAGTACTGTATATACTCGAGTATAAGCCGACCCGAGTATAAGCAGAGGTACCTAATATTACCCCAATAAACTGGGAAAACTTATTGACTCGAGTATAAGCCTTGGGGGAAATACAGCAGCTTCTGTAAGCGGAAAAGAGGGTCAACAAGGCCCATTTGCACGCCTCACTGTGCCCATTGCCACCTCACTGTGTCCATTGCAGCCTCCCTGTGGCCGAGTCAGTGTACCTGGAAATCTTCTTAGACTACGAGCAGTGTCCATTGTTTAAATATCGCGGCTTCCTCCTGGTCTTGTTCCGTGATAGGCGTTTCCAGCAAACACTGTGTTGAGTGTTCCGCCTATCACGGAGGTCCTCTCATTCTCGGACAAGAGAACATCCATGATAGGCGGACAACTGAACACAGTGTCTGCTGGGAAATGAAGTCTGAGAATGAGAGGACCTCCGTGATAGGCGGAGCACTCAACACAGTGTTTGCTGGAAACGCCTATCATGGAACAAGACCAGGAGGAAGCCGCGATATTTAAACAATGGATGCCGCCCGCAGTCTAAGAAGATTTTCAGGTACACTGACTCGAGTATAAGCCGAGGGGTGTATTTTCAGCCCTAGAAAAATGGCTGAAAAACTCGGCTTATACTCAAGTATATACGGTACCTTTAAAGAAAAATAAAAAACACACACACACACACACACACACACGCCTGAAGAGAGCTGCAGACTGTCAGGATCTTTTTGGAGCCTGGTGACTTCAGCCAACTGCATTCCTGTGACCCACAGAAGATATATGGGCAAAAAGGCTTTGGCCATACTTCTTTAATCTTTATAAATAAATACTATACAAGTATTTCACAAGGCCAGGGTGCTTGTTCTATGCATGAGCCAGATTTCCCTAGCTGCAATAAAGGATAAGTTCACCTTTTACAAAAAAAATAAAAAATAAATTACATTTATTCTTTTTTTTACACTGCAGCCGGTAAAATCATTTCACCCACGGGTGCAATGCCAGGATCCTGCAGATTTTCAGTCAGCTGTGTACCCGTAACTCCCGGGTAGGCAGCTGTTGAAATCCAGGAACAATCAATGAAATACCAGAGGCTCTCATTGGAGTACTACAAGCAGTCTGCTGCGGTGGAAAACAGTACTTGTATTTTTCCTTTATTCACAGATCTCTGAATTCAGAGCAGAGTTGCCATTCTCATGTAGGTTGTGCCTGCTTGTACAACAGTGGGATGAAAAACTGTTGGGGGGGGGGTTCTTTTACCATGTAAGGCTGGGTTCACACTGGTACGACACGACAGTCGTACTACTTTGGATCCGACTGTGCCCTGCGACTTGAAGTCCGACTTCAATGAACAGGGATCCGACTTCGATCCCCGACAATACCAGGCACTGTATCTGGTATGAATCTTTAGGAAAAACTCCACGACAAATTTTAAATAAAAAAAAACGGCATGGGTTCCCCCTCTAAGAGCATACCAGGCCCCCAAAGTCCATACCAGACCCTTATTCGAACACGCAGCGCGGCCGGTCAGGAAAGGGGGTGGGGACGAGCAAACGCCCCTGCCCTCCTGAACCGTACCAGGCCGCATGCCCTCAACATGGGGGGGTGGGTGCTTTGGGACAGGGGGGCGCCCTGCGGCCCCCCACCCCAAAGCACCCTGTCCCCATGTTGATGAGGACAAGGGCCTCTTTCCGACAACCCTGGCCGTTGGTTGTCAGGGTCTGCGTGCTGGGGGCTTATCGGATTTTGGGAGCCCCTTTAATAAGGGGACCCCCAGATCCCGGCCCCACACCCTATGTGAATGAGTATGGGGTACATTGTACCCCTACTCATTCATCTAAAAAAAAAAGTGTCAATAAAAAAAAAAAACCAACTACACAGGTTTTTTAAAGTAATTTATTAGGCAGCTCCGGGGGTCTCTTCCAAATTCGGTGGTCTCTTCCGACTTCTTCGCTCTCTCCGGTCTCTTCTCCGCGCACTCCAGTTCTTCTCCCGCTGTCTATTGCCTTCTGCTGGGTTCTTCTGCTCTTTTGCCCACCCTTGCCCGGTCTTCTCCGTCGTCTTCTTCCCTCTGCTCTTCTTCCGATGTTGACACAACGCTCTCTCCCCCTGTAATGCTGTGTGCGCGGTGTGCAACGATTTATATGGGCATGGTCACCGGGTCACGATGGGATGGTGACGTCATAAGGGGTGGGTCACCGGATGACATCACCGGGTGACCACGCCCCATGCCAATATAAGTCGTTGCGCACCGCGCACACAGGATTACAGCGGAAGAGAGCGTGGCGTTAACATTGGAAGAAGAGCAGAGGGAAGAAGATGAAGGAGAAGCCCGGGCAAGAGCTAGCAAAAGAGCTGGCAAAAGAGCTGGCAAAAGAGCAGAAGAACCTGGCAGAAGGCACTGGGAGAAGAACCGGAGAAGTCGGAAGAGACCCCCGAAGTCGGAAGAGACCCACAGAGCTGCCTTATAAATGACTTTAAAAACCTGTGTAGTGTGTTTTTTTTATTGACACTTTTTTTCAGGTGAATGGGTAGGAGTACGATGTACCCCATACTCATTCAACTAGGGTGGGGGGCCGGGATTGGGCAGCCCCTTAATAAAGGGGGCTCCCAGATTCCGATAAGCCCCCCACCCGCAGACCCCGACAACCAAAGGCCAGGGTTGTCGGGAAGAGGCCCTTGTCCTCATCAACATGGGGACAGGGTGCTTTGGGGTGGGGGGGGTACACAGTTCGCTTGTCCCCACCCCCTTTCCTGACCGGCTGGGCTGCGTACTCGGATAAAAGTCTGGTATGGATTTTGGGGGGACCCCCACGCTGTTTTTCGGTGTAGGAGTTCCCCTTAAAATCCATACCAGACCGAAGGGCCTGGTATGCTCTTAGAGGGGGAACCCATGCCGTTTATTTTTTTTATTTTTTATTTGGCGTGCAGTTTCCGTCAAGATCAACAGAGCACATGTTGCATGCCAAAGTCGGATCAGGCAAGACAGCGATCCGACTTTGATCCTACTTCAGCCCATTGAATATCATTGAAGTCGGATCAAAGTCGAAACAAAATAGTGCAGGGAGCATTTTTAAAGTCGGACCAGTTAAGACGGCTCCCATAGGGAAACATTGATTTTCACACATCATGCGACATGAGCTCCCAATGTCAGAGCATTTGTCGTAAAAGTGTGAACCCAGCCTTAATGCCGATTCACACACTTCTAGCACCTGATCACACTTAAAGTGATAGTAAAGTCTCTTTTTTTCCCCCCTTTAAAAATAATAGATATGTTATACTTACCTGTGGGTTTGCACAGAGCAGCCCGGATCTCCTCCTTCTCAGGTTCCTTTTCTGTGATCCTGGCCCCTCCCTCCTGTTCAGTGCCCCCACAGCAAGCAGCTTGCTATGGGGGCACCCGAGCCGAGTCACAGCTCCCTGTGTCCAGACACGGAGCCCCTCCCCCTCTCTCCCTTGATTGGCTAGCTGACTTTGATTGACAGCAGCCAATGGCGCCGCTGCTGTTTCTCAGCCAATCAGGAAGGAGAATCTCGGACCGCTGAGACACTTGTGGACATCGCTGGAAAGAGAGGGACCTCAGGTAAGTGTTAGGGTGGGCTGCTCCAAACATAAGGCTTTTCATCTTCATGCATAGAATGCATGAAGATAAAATAAATAAATCTGCCTTTAAAACCTCTTTAAGCTGCCCATAGATGGATGTAAATTTTAATCCATGTATGGGCATTGTTGTTGTACAGAAGTCAATCTACTGTTCGACTGCAGCGGTAATCAGTGTATTCCGATGACAGGGAAGTTTCTCCGCTGTCAGAATACAATGACACAGTGGGGGAAGATTCCCTCATCCACCTGTTGGTTAAATAAAAAAAACGGACTCCTCTGTGACCAGCTATAGAATTGACAGCACTGTCTCTACTGCGGAACCCCTCTCTGTGAACTGCATTGTCTGGAAGTGGGTCAGGTGAGGGAGGATTCAGACCAGTCAGGGAAGTTAAAGGAAGTTTTCTTGTTTACTTTATGAGTCTTGGAAAGCAAAAAGAACAGGAGGGGTGGGGCTCGTGTCCCTCAATTGACTCCAAAAAACCTTTTAAGTAAGCAAAAAAATCTTAAAATTTTATTTTTTGTCCATTGAAGGACACAAGAATTTAGAAACAGTCAAGATGTCCAACTGAGGGGTGGGCAACGGTCACTGTCAGATCCATGAAAAACAACTGAATGACCAGTGTTCAAATCTGAACCCCTCCGCAAGATAAGGGAACTGCAAATGACTATAGGAAAGGCTAAAGAGGATCAACCTAGTAAGCAAGATCAGGAATTAAAAAAATAAAATAAAAAAAAGAAGAGACTTCCACCAAAGGGAATGACTCCACCTGAAGGGACACAGAGCTTGAACCAGTGAAAGGCTCTGAAAACCAAAGACCCATTTAAACAAGCAGAAACTGAATAACTAACTACTTGTTCGCCTATCGTCCTTAACATGAGGTGGTCAACAGAAAAAAAAAAAAAAAACACTGGGTCGGACAAGTCCCCAGGAGGAAACCTTGAGGGAAGAAAAAAAAACAAAAAAATAAAAACAGCTTCATAAGAGAAGACAAGCAGGTTAACATGTGAAGGTCCAAGCATTACACTCCAAACTCTTAGGGTTCAGGGAAGGAAAGTTCAATGAGGGCTAGAATGAAATTAAAAACCAAGGACAAAACCAAGTAAGCAATCTGGAGGAACTTCCTTAAGAGGTCGTGGATTAACCACAGAAAGAAGACCTATCTCTCTCTGGGATCAGGTCCCATTAAGGCCTCCAGACATACTCCATTCCCAACAGGGGTACCTGCAGTATGGTCCTAATGTGTCCTGTCTGCTGACAACGGGGAGCACAAAGCTATCCAGTAATTATTTCTCCCTGCCATGCAGGAATTGAGGAGCACCCAGGTGCACAAACCTCTCCCAGAAAAGTATAAATGCTGGCCGAGGAAAGCCAGATGTCAAAGTTTTGTCTCTATAAAAGGTAGTCGAGACTACTACTTTCAGCATCATCCACCATCAAGACCAGGCAGTTTGTCCTGTCAAGATGCCAGGAACAGGCAAAAGGGCAGTCACAGGGTACCAGATTCTAATAAGTCCATTGAGGGGTCAGGTCCATGTTATGATAGGGAACAGCAGAAACCAGTCCTAGTGGACTTTGTAGATCAGGGAGTCGGTCAAAGATTCCCTCTAGAGGAAGAGTTCTGACACACTCTTAGGTGGGACTCAGGACCCTTCAGGGTGTTTCCGATCTAGTGGAAGGGTCTTTGCAGCTGTAGGAACTCTAAAAGATTAAAGGCCTGGAACAAGAGGCAGATCGTCAAAATGCATATCAGTATGCATTGCATCAATAAGATTTGAAACAAACCTCTGTAAATCTCCGTCAATGGCAAAAGACTGCAACTCCTCGGAAACAGTCGCTTCAGAGAATCTGAATCATGGATGGTAACAGGTGCCACAGGCTTGTTTTGATTTAAGGGTTCAGCAGGGTCAGTGACAGACTCTGAAGATGATGGCATTGGAGCATGCTTAGAGCCTCTGTGAGCAGAATACCTCAATTGCTATGCACAAACAGCTAAGAGGTCTTGAGTGGAAGGTCCCTGCCTTACCCGATGGAGCCGACAGACTCTGCCGATGAGGACCCTATAACAATAGGGGTCCCAGGACGCAAATTACTGGCACTGGTTCTTTCAGGCAATACCAGGTAAATGACTAGGGGAGTATAGGTTGTGGTAACCCTTGGCAGCTGGACAGTGTTCTGCATGTCTTAGTTTTGCATTGATGCAGTGGTAATGCAACTAGGTTCAAGGTTAGGCAAAGTCTCAGGTACTCACAAACCTGGGCAGCTGGTACTGATGAGGTTTCAGGTGGCCAAGTCACTGTAGGTGGGCAGTGGAAACCGGAGATTCACGTAGTTCTTCTGGAGCAGGAACAGCAGCAGTTTGGTGCTTCCTCCACACAGAATGGCAGGTAAAAGAATACACCTGGAAAGTGCTCTGCAGCCAACACAGAACACTAATGTGTTAGCTCATTTATTGTGAGTGTGTGTGAATACACACGCACACACAATATAATATATATATATATATATATATATATATATATATATATATATATATATACACACACACACACACACACACACACACATATACATATACATACACACACACACACACACACACATACAGTACCCGGGTTAAAAACAAGATTTTGTAGGTTTGTCCTTGAAGTGGTTGTAAAGGCAGAAGGATTTTTTTTATTTATCTTAATGCATTAAGATAAAAAGCCTTCTGTGTGCAGCAGCCCCCCTAATAGTTACCTGAGGTCCATCTAGATCCAGCGATGTTGCGTGAGAGTCTTGGCTGTCCGGGACTCCCCTCATTGGCAGAGACAGCAGCGCATCGCCATTGGCTTCCGCTGCTGTCAAAGTCAGTGAGCCAATGAGGAGAGAAAGGACCGTTAACTGAATAGATACAGGGAGCTGCGGCTTGGCTCGTGTGCCCCCATAGCAAGCTGCTTGCACTCAACAGGAGGGAGGGGCCAGTAGCACCGAAGAGGGACCCGAGAAGAGGAGGATCTGGGCTGCTCTGTGCAAAACCACTGCACAGAGCAGGTAAGTAGAGCATGTTTGTTTTTTAAGTGCAACTCCAGCCCAAAATTTTTTTTTACGCTTTTTGGATAGCATAGGGAAGGGTTAACACCCCTGTAACACTTGTTTTGCTGTCCGTTTCACCTCACTGTCTGTCCCTGAGACAAAAGGATTGGTGTTAAAGCTTCAGTGGAGACACCTTTTTGCCAGGAGAACTCTTACAGGAGTGAATTTTCAAGTTTAGAACAATGAACCCTTTGGGGGGAAAAAAAATATCAAATCAATTTAGTATGCAATATTGCATATTGACCGGGCATTTACCACTTCTGAGTTTTATTGAATCAGTTTTAGGCTTGCTGTGTTAGACCTCATGCAAACAGGGGTTTGTCCTGTCAAATACCAGCTTTTTCGGGCACCACCCAGCTCCACTGCCTTTCAAATAGCAGCATGCGCCCCCAAGCACTTATGGCTTTAAATGCGAGTGCCGCTCTGTTGCAGTTCGTCATATCCTGACTTCGACAGGGCCCTCTGTCGAAGTCAGGATATGACGAAACGCGTCAGGGCGTGACCTACACGACGCAACAGGAAGTGATCTATGCGCTCCACGGCAGCCGGACCCGGAAGTAAGGAAAGTTCCTGTTTACATGCTCGGCCATCGAGCTGCTCCCTTCTCTGGCGGTGACGGTGAAGTGCATTTTATGCTTATTGATTGACTGATTCTTGTACGTTTAATGTATAAAGGGGTTTTGATGTGTGGGGACTGTTATTAATAAACGGAGTTACGCTATATGCCCCCTTGTTTGTTTTTACCACTCGTGGGAGCCCCCACAGGTCTGTCATCTCCTAGGCTGATGTTGAGTGCTGAGGTTTATGCAGGTTCTGCTTTATCCACCTCTATTAAGGCTTATATTTGAGATTGCTCTGGTGAGTTTAAACCCCTGAGGGGGAGTGTGTTTTCACTGGGTGGACCTGGAGTTTTCGGTGAAGGTGCATGCTGTTTACTTCCAAGATCATCTATGGACATTATCAGACACTCTGCACTTTAAAATCATCTGCCTGAAATTGTTTTTCACTTTCTAGGTGGTGTTGGCCATCTGATTTATACCAACATTAGCGCTGTTTTAGTATATCACTGACACAGTTTATCACTGTTTTATGTTTTTATACTATTCTTTTTATATATATAAATAAACTTCCTAATTTTAAAGATTCAATTTAGTTAAAGTAGATAAAGTACAACTTCAAAAGAAGACCTAAAAATTTGGGTTGTCATCAGAACAGGAAGAGAGGGGAAATCTTCTAATGGGGACACTTGGTCTCACTTTGGAGGCATTTCCTCAATTCCAGGTGTGTCCATGGACAGGCAGTGAAGGTAAATCTCCCCAATGAGAAACAGATGGCAAACAAAAACCTGACAGGGGTTATTAACCTCTCTTAATCTATCCAAAAATAAAAAAGGTTTGGTCTTTAGTTCTACTTTAAATTAGAACTTGTCATCCATGTTACCAAAGAATAGAAGCCCTGCTGACACTTCTGAATTGTTAAAAGAGAACTAAGGATTTTTATTTTTGTCTAATGCAAAACAAATGTGAGTTTAAAATAATGCGTGCATGCATGCAATCCTAAAAAATGATGCACCTTGGGGCTTTTTCAATGTGTTTCCCAGCTGTTTTCACAGATCCCTCTTAGGGTGGCTTCACAATGCCCTGCTGCACTTTTGCTAAAGAGCAGTTAACCTGTGGTGTTTGTGCGGGTTAGCTGCGCTTTTTCATAGATTTCTCTGTGAGTACTCAGTTTTGTAGCATGCAATGAAGAGTAACCAAGACAGTTTACGGAGGGTGGCCTGTGTCCTATACTGTACTCCAATATATGGAATTTACAGGCAGGTCACAATTCCTGTTATTTTAACCATACAGTACAGGACAGAGGCAGCTTGTTCATATACCATGGGATGTCCTCAAGCAATGAATATAAAGGCGGGCAACAACTAAGCAACCAGAACTATACCAAGAGGGGTTAAAAACAAATTCAGCATGCTGCTACAAGAAACTTGCGGCCAAAAGTTGCATCCGCAGAAGACTGGATGGTAAAACTTTGAAAAGTACGAACAGAAGACCAGGTTACAGGCTTAGAGGCTTTTGACCTAAAGGCACAGGATAATCCAAGATATGGTGGAGTGGGCGAGTAACAGCACAGTAGGAAGCTTTTGTTTAGGAATATAGGTCCTTAGGCCTCATGCCCACT
Source organism: Rana muscosa (assembly GCA_029206835.1). Classification (NCBI taxonomy): domain Eukaryota; kingdom Metazoa; phylum Chordata; class Amphibia; order Anura; family Ranidae; genus Rana; species Rana muscosa. Next base: position 596,962,078 of record CM055116.1, on the reverse strand, counting down.
GGCGTTTTTACAGCTGCGTTTTTTGCAGCTTAAAAACGCCTGTCCATGTTATTGTAAATATTTATTTATTTATTTTTTGGAAAAAAAAAAAAAAACACCTCGGAGCTAAAAACGCGACCGCGCGTTAGTGCGCGTTTTTTGACGCTCGCGTTTTTTTCTGCCTAATTCTGACGCTGAGGAACGCACTGGTCCTGGGTTTTTTTTACAGCTTAAAAACGTCTATGCTATTTGCAGCTCAAAAACGTCTAGGTGGGCATGAAGCTATAGACTAACATGGACAGGCGTTTTTAAGCTGTAAAAAACGCTCAAAAACGCGGCTGTAAAAACGTCCGTGGGCATGAGGCCTTATAATGAAGTTTCTTATTCATTGTGCAATGGGAAATGGGTGCTGCCTGGAAGATGTCATGTGTTCCTCTTGTTTTAGGAAGGCAATTACTGACCTTGTAGATTCCATGGAAAATTTGGGAATTTGTTGAAGGATTTAAAACCTGGGATAAGATGAATGTCCCTGTTGGGCTTTGATGCCATGAAGAAGTCGAATCCTTTGAATCTGTCCCGTGATGGTACTGGTACAGCGACTCCCTGGGAAAAGCGGTAGTTCAAGGCATTCTGCAAATCTAAATGTCCTTGGACAGTTTTTGGTTGATTTAAAAAAAAAAAGAAAGCAGTGCGGTAGTAGAGTTTTGAATCTTGTACATTTTTTAAATCACCACAGGTCTTAGACACACAGAGATCCAAACTGTAACAGACACCCCCCTACTCTTAGGAGTGAGCCCCTTCATTGTGAAAAGGGCTTTGGGGAAGGCTTGGTGGCATTTGTGGGTCAAGCCTTGTGCTGAAAGAAAAAGGGCTGAACTTAAGGTTTTTAAGTTTAAATGCAGAGCACCTGCATGCTCTAACCAGATTTCGAGGAGCTAGGGGCTCTTGAGGAGGGTGATTTCGGTACTTTGTTCTCAGGAAGCAAAACCAGGAAAAAAAGAGAGCTTTCAAAAGAGCCTCAAATATTAGGCAGAATCCTTGTAAAAAGGAACAGCTTCAATAGGTACAGTGAGATGTCCGTTTAGAAAAACAGGCAGGGTCAACCACAGGAATAGCCCACTTTTTGAAAACTCTTTACCCACTGAAAATAATTCAGCAAGGGAGTGGAAATCCTTACAGGAGTGACCCAATTGCTATAAACTGCGCATTCTGTTCATGAACAGGAAATGTTCTGCAAGTTTTTGTAGGTCTCTGTGCCCAAAGGAGCATGGTGAGATGGAGGAGACTTAATTTGCACAAAAGACGACTTTTGTGCACAGAGGCAATGAGCTAATCAACGTTAGCAAGCATGTTGCATGAATTTTCATCTTTTTTTTTTTTTAAGTTTTGCAATTTAAAAACACAAAAGGCCCAATACAGTAAAGTGAATAAAAAAAAAGGAGGGGGGGGGGGGGGTAACAAGGCACCAGTTACGTATTGCATAAACAAGTACATTTTGGGGTCCTGGCGACACGTCGAGAGCAATTTTAATATATAATCACAATCATAATCCCAGATCCCTGGGAAAGTATCTCCCCTTTTCCCCCTAACAGGGGCGGGTGATCAAGGAATTAGGATGCAGCAGTAGGGTACAGATAACAAAACAACAGCAGTCTCACACACACACTCATACATACTTATGCACCTTAAACATACTTTGGTTTCAACCCACCTCACTCCTAGTTTCAAAAGAGGCAAGAGATTGTTATCGTATCATTTCCTCTTGGGGTGCAAGGGTATCACTCACTGTTACTCAGGCTAGACTAGGTCAGCTGGGATGACAAAACTGTGCCCCAGAATGAATTAGTGACATCCAGCCATGGTTGCCATATTTTTGAGAATTTTTTTGTACAAGCTCTACTTTTATATATTAGCGGGAGTTCCCCGTTAATGATGCGATAAAGGGTTTGGGTCATTGGAGAGTTTACATCCTTCCATTATAATGATATGACTTTCCGCACGTTATACAGAACTGTGTAGGATTTGAGTATGGGTTCTGTGTACAAAGTCGTTTAGTATACCAAAGAGTCCAACCTCTGGAGTCTGAGGTATAGGAAGCGTTAGTTGGTTCTCGCATGAAGTTTCATCTTTAATATAGTGGCAATGTGGGAGAGAAAAACCTTCTGCAGCTTCCTACAACACTGCCTCAACATCCTCTTCATTTTCTTCTGATTTTGCACCGCCTGTGACCACCATATTAGGGTCTGACTGATTGAGAAAACAGGAGTAGGAGAAGAGGGGCATTTCTGAGCTCTGGAAAAAGGTATTATGATCTTTTCGTGGAATTGTGACAAAGATGCAGAAAGTCGCTTTTTGTCAAGTAAGCAGCTTGCTGCGTGCCTGAAATAGAGCTAAAATTACATAGAGATCAGTGTTAAGTTCAGTGTTAGTTCCGGTGCAAGGGACGCATCATCACTCTGGGACTGAGTGATGTGCGGGCCTTCGGCCAAGCAAATGTTTGTCTGCTGTTTAGAATTGGCTCTCTTTCACCTTGTCTCTGCCATAGCTTCAAAGTGAGGGTATTCCCTTGTGGAATACCTAATAGGGGGCTCTAGGTGGATGTGGCTTTAAAGTGTGGGACAAGTGCTGTGAAGAAACACCTGGTCATCCACAGGAGCCTTGGCTCTAAGTGGTTGAATTTTAGTGGCAACTTTGAAAAACTTGCACTGTGAAGTGAATAAACATAGCCCCTATTTTACAGTAATGTCATTGATACAGAGTCACCCTGTCCAGGAAGCTGGACTGTATATAAAGTCCAGGCTTCACCCTTCACAGTGGGCATACCCCTGAAGGGTTCTTCAGGGACTAGGTTCCAAAGCGATGGACCATGACCCTGGACCTGTATAGCATCCTGCGGCTAACTTAACACTTTGCACCAAATGCCAAGGAGAGTGCCTTATGCAGGATCTAGTGCCCAAAGCAAACATTACAGGCCATCACAGCGTAGGGTCCGTGTATGGCTCCCAAGGTTTTACCAGGGTTCTGGATACAGTGTTCCTGTGTAGGCATTAGAAGAAAGGAGGGTTAATTGAAGAATTTTAAGAAAATAATAAAAGAAAAATATTATACTAAAGCTCATTTTTCTGGGACAAAGAAGAGGTCCTTCACCTTCAGATACTAGCAAAAAACTTTTTGGAGCGGGGTAGGGTTATAGGAGAGGGAACACGTCCTCAAAAGCTTGCCAGTGTTCAGTCACCTGAAGATACAAGCCTAAAACCCATGGTTTATGAATAAGATGCCTACGTGAAAAAATATTATAAACCTTCCTACCTGCACTTTGTGTTTTTCATCTGCATAGGATGTACACCGATCATGTAATTTCATTGTATCATTTGCTACCCTGTACACACAGGCTATAGTAGAGGAGATTTTCACATTCTTGTTTCAGAAGTTTTGGTTTAAAGATGCTGATTTTTAACCATTTCCCATCTGGCCTATTGTAATATGGGTGTGCAGGTGCTCTGTTATCCTGGGTGGAGGTCACATGAAGGTTATGCTTTACGCTATGTGCGGGCCTGATACCATGTCTCTGTGACCAATCACAATGATCTGGGTCACTGTGTGCTATTATGATCTTTGATTGGCCACAGTGATCACATGGTAAAGGGCCAATCACAGCAGACCTGTAACCATGATTTGTAGCCATAGAAAAGGCACCATAAAAAGTGCCAGAAAGGGCACATTGTTAAAATGCAGTTAGTAACTAATGCTTGAAAATTTCTACTTCAGGAAAGAATCATCATGGAAATGAAAGCTTTAGACCAATTCACTACACAAGCCAAGAGAAATAAAGAAAGGTAGAATAAAAAGGTATTTGTAAATTTCTACCTTAGTGCAGCAATAGCATCTTCTACAGAACGTGCTTCCACTTCCCCTTCTTCCAGTACACGACGGTTTATATTTTCTTCTAATGGCATGTCTAGGTGAGTCTTGGGTTTTTCAACAGTTCCTGAAAATAAATGATCAATTAGTTTGACATAGTTTGAATGAGAAACTACAGCACATAAGTCTACCATATGCAGCTCTAACCTTTCTCGGAGTCCTCTTTCTTCAGAGTTTCTTCTATCTGAGCCCTGGTCACTTTTGCAGGAGGTACAGATTTTGCCTGTTTACTCTTCAACCTGGCATCTTCTTCATCTAGCAAACGCTGGCTTTCCTTTTTCCTTTCTAACATCTCCAGGCGACGTTTTTCCTTTTCATCCTGACAAAGACATATTTTATAAATGGTAAAACCCAATATTTTTAGAAGATCAATAAAAAAAGAATATTTGATCAATATATTAAAACAAATACTGCTCACTTGGAGTGAAAATGTTAAGCTTTAATTTTTAAAGCTAACAAAAGTATTTGTAAAGCTTTTGGATATACATGTGTGTAACCCCAGTCTGCAATGCTGGCAGAGGAGAGCAGCTACTTGGACTGCTGTCCTTGTTCATGTTTAAGGAGATGATTCTGTGCCTGGGTGTAACTTTTTTTTTTACCCATCACATAGGTCCCCTGCGTGTTCATAATTTGTTGACAGGTTCTCTTTAATGAGACATCCTCTGGGCTTGACTGAAGCCAGGCACCCCCTGTGGGGGTCTGTCAGTGGGGGGAGGGGTGGTATTTGGTGGGGGGTTGCCAGTGGGAAAAGGTGGTATATGGGGGGTAGAGATGGTCTGTCCTTGGGGGGTGGGGGTCTGTTGGGGAGCATGGTAGTTGGTGGGGTGTGGGTCAGTGGGGAGAGTAGTGGAGAGGGTGGGGGTCCATCAGTGGGGGTAGGGATTGGTAGTTGGAGGGGTGAAGGGTCATTAGTGGCACCCCTTACTCTGACAGACCCCCCAACCCCTAAATACCACCACCCCCTCCCCCCACTCAGACGTCCAAACCCCCCCCAAATACCACCCTCCCCCTCACACAGACCCTCAACCCCCAAATACTACCCCCTTCCTCCACTGACAGATCCCCAACCCCTCAAATACCACCCCTCCCCTACTCAGACCTTCAAACCTCCCAACTACCACCCCTTTCTTGCCTTGACAGACCCCCAACCCACTCAAATACCACCACCCCCCCCCCACCGACAGACCCTCACAGGGGGTGTCTGGCTTCAGTGGAGCCCAGAGGGGACAAGCGGGGTCTTTTAGACCATGGATGCATCATTAAAGAAAAACCGGTCAACAAAAAATCACCACATTGGGGACATTTTTTGTCCCCCGTGTGATAAAAAAAAGAAGAAAAAGTTGAGCAAAAAAAAAGTATATATTTTTTTGCAAAAAATAAATAAAAATAAGTTACACCCAAGCACATAACCCCCCCCCCCCCCCAAATCAAAATCAAGAGGCCCCCCACACCCACATATACGCATGTATGAATGTAAACACATACATCGGAGGCGCCTTTGCTTGAAAACCCCAAAAACACTTTGACAAAAGAGGAACAGGGCATTCTGACATGCCGCTACCTTCCGACTCTCTCCCCCCCACACATCTGTTTCGATTTGCCAATCATAATAATGATCTGTCTTCACTGGCCAATAAAATATGCAGGAGACATGGAGGAGAAATGCAGCCATCATAAGGAAGTTACATAGTAGGCGAACCTGTGTGTGTGATTTTATGTCAGTATTACATTGTATAACCCTGTATGTTGTGATCATTCAGGTGCTTATCTAATAGTTTTTTTAAATTATAGATGCTCCCCTCTGAAACCACTGTCTGTGGAAGAGAATTCCACATCCTAACCGCCCTTACAGTAAAGATCCCTCTACGCAGTTTAAGGTTAAACCGCTTTTCTTCTAATTTTAGTGAATGGCCACGTGTCTTATTAAATTCCCTTTGCCGGAAAAAGTTTTATCCCCATTGTGGGGTCACCGGTACGGTATTTGTACATTGAAATCATATCCCCTCTCAAGCGTCTCCTCTCCAAGAGAGAACAAAGTTCAGTGCTCGTAAACTTTCCTCATAACTAAAAAGGTCCTCCAGTCCCTTTATTAGTTTTGTTGCCCTTCTCTGGACTCTCTCCAGCACATCCTTCCTGAGGACTGGTGCCCAGAACTGGACGGCATACTCCAGGTGCGGCCGGACCAGAGTCTTGCAGAGTGGGAGAATTATCGTTTTATCTCTGGAGTTAATCCCCTTTTTAATGCATGCCAATATTTTGCTTACAGCTTGGCATTGCATGCCATTGCTGAGCCTGTCATCTTCTAGGACCCCCAGGTCCTTTTCCATCCTAGATTCCCCCAGAGGTTCTCCCCCTAGTGAGTAGATTGCATTCATATTTTTGCCACCTAAATACATTATTTTACATTTTTCTACATTAAACCTCAGTTGCCCACACCATTCATTTGTTAATATCTTCTTGCAAGGTCTCCACATCCTGCGGAGAAGTTATTGCTCTGCTTAGCTTAGTATCGTCCGCAAATTCAGAGATTGAGCCATATAGCCCATCCTCCAGGTCTTTTATGAATTAAATTAAATAGGATTAGTCCCAGGACAGAACCCTGGGGGACCCCACTTTCCACCTCGGACCATTCCGAGTACTCCCCATTTATCACTACACTCTGAACTCGCCCCTGTAGCCAGTTTTCAATCCATGTACTCACCCTATGGTCCATGCCAACGGACCTTACTTTGTACAGTAAACCTTTATGGCAAATTGTATCCAATGCTTTTGCAAAATCCAGATACACCACGTCTACTGGCCTTTCTTTATCTAGATGGCAGCTCACCTTCTCATAGAAGGTTAAAAGATTGGTTTGGCAAGAACGATTCTTTATGAATCCATGCGGATTACTGCTTATGATGACTTGTATATAGTCCCTTATTATCCCCTCCAAGAGCTTGCATACGATTGATGTTAGGCTAACTGGTCTGTAATTCCCAGGGATGCATCATGGCCTCCGAAAATCGGGAGGTTCACTTTTTGTGTGGACCTCCGCTTTAAAGAATTTCTTGGGATTTTTTTTACTCGCCTCAGCTATGTGCCTTTCGTGTTCTATATTAGCCACCCTTACATTTCTTGTTACATTCTTTGTAAAGTTGGAATGCTGATGATGATCCCTCAGCCTTGTATTTTTTGAAGGCCTTCTTTGCTTTTATATGCAATTTTACTATGGAGTTAAGCCACCCAGGACTTTTATTAGCTCTTTTACATTTATTTCCCATTGGGATGCACTGGAAAATGCCCTTATTTAATATGCTCTTAAAATACCAATTTTTCCTCCGTGTTCTTTGTTCTTAACATTTTATTCCAATTATCTTCTAGCAAGGATCATAGTTTAGGGAAGTTGGCTCTTTTGATATAAATAACACAAATATATAAATAGGAAACATAAGGGGAATACAAAGACACTAAAATTGCAAAACTAATTGACCTGTGATCGCCGTTTCCTAAATTGCCCGGTATTTCCACATCCGTGATTAGGTCTGTATTGTTGCTAATCAGTAGGTCTAGTAACGCTTTGTTTCTAGTTGGTGCATTTACCATCTGTCCCATGAAATTGTCCTGCAAGACATTTTAGGAACTGACGAGCCTTAGATGAATGCGTGGTTCCTTCCACCCAGTCTGTCTGGATAATTAAAATCCCCCATTATAATGACACTTTCCGAAGTTGCAACATTTTTCTTGTTTCAAGTGCATCTAAATCCAAAACTTTTTAGTTTAGGATAGAGTAAAGAAGGGTTAAGGCTCCATTTACATTAGCGCTTCTCCAAATTCTCACGATTCCAGTGCGACTTTGGAACACGACTATACATTCTCTGGATCAAAAGTCGCAAAGTAGTGCAGGCACCTTTTTTAAATCCCTGCGACTAAGTTGCACCGATCTGAATGGGTGCCATTGCAAACAATGGGCTGCGACTTGTCATGCCAAAGTCGCATGAAAAGTCGCACAAGTGTGAATGGACCCTAAAACCACTGTCAGATTCTTACTGCTGCCTGTGTCTCTGCGGAGGAGATTTTAACTTCTCTATCCATCCATAATGGGAAATCCAAAATATTATAGTCGTTACTGAATCGGGATGCAAGACAGGAAAAAAACGGATACAAAAAACAAAAAACTGAAACAGACCTGTGTGTCCCAAGCGCGTCGAGATCCTACGGGGTAAATGACCGCACCAGCCAGGCAGACACTGGCTGCAAAAAGCGCCTAGAGGCGATTCAGTTTGCATTTGTAGCGCTATACAAGTTACTCATTCATTCAAGAAGGAAATTTTGGTGCCGAAACCGAAAATGCAGGATGCACTTGGTCGAAAGACCGAAAATGACTTTTTTTAAAAAGATACTTGTATATAAATTAGAGGTCGACCGATATATCGGCCGATATTTAGGCATTTTTGATAAATCGGCTTTGGCCGATTAAATATCAAAACTGGCCGATATTATTCACTGGCTGCACTTCCTCCCCCCTCCTCCTCCCTCTTCCACACTTCTCCACACTCAGCAGCATCAAGCGCCGTGCTGTGTGTGTGTGTGTGAAACTGAAAGTAAGAGGAGAGAGAGAGGATGTGTCAGCTTGATGTCGGGGGTGGGCGGGACCCAGCAGATATTACACCAGCCAATGGGATGGTATCTGGGCGGGCCACTACGTCTAAAGCAGCCCAATCATTGGCTGGTGTAATTTAGCTGCTGGCCCGCCCACCCCCACATCCAGCTCAATTCTAACAGCTCTCTCTCTCTCTCTCCTCTCTGTCAGTTTCACACATTACACTCGGCTTAGTGTGAAACCTGCCAGTGCCCCAAGCCAGTGCCATCTGTCAGTGCCCAAGCCAGTGCCATCTGTCAGTGCCCCCAGCCAGTGCCATCTGTCAGTGCCCCCCAGCCAGTGCCATCTGTCAGTGCCCCCAGCCAGTGCCACCCAAATCAGTGCCCCCAGCCAGTGCCATCTGTCAGTGCCCCCAGCCAGTGCCATCTGTCAGTGCCCAAGCCAGTGCCATCTGTCAGTGCCCAAGCCAGTGCCCCAGCCAGTGCCCCAGCCAGTGCCCCCAGCCAGTGCCAATCAGTGCCCCCAGCCAGTGTCAATCAGTGCCACCAGCCAGTGTCAGTGTCACCGCCAATCGGTGCCATCTGTCAGTGCCACCAGCCAGTGTCAATCAGGGCCATCTGTCAGTGCCACCCAAATCAGTGCCACCGCCAATCGGTGCCATCTATCAGTGCCACAGCCAGTGCCATCTGTCAGTGCCCCCAGCCAGTGCCACAAGCCAGTGCCAATCGGTGCCATCTGTCAGTGCCACCGCCAATCAGTGCCATCTGTCAGTGCCACCGCCAATCAGTGCCATCTGTCAGTGCCACCAGCCAGTGCCAACCAGTGTCACACGCCAGTGCCACCCAGTTCCAATTGCAAGTGCCACTGCCAATCAGTGCCATCTGTCCCAAAACTAGTGCCATCTGTCCGTTCCAAACCAGTGCCCCCTGCTGCCAATCGGTGCCATCTGTCAGTTCCGAACCAGTACCACCTGCCAGTGCCATCTGTCAGTTCCAAACCAGTGCCACCTGCCAGTGCCAATAGAGCCATCTGTCAGTTCCAAACCAGTACCGCCAGCCAGTGCCACATGCCAGTGCCATCTGTCAGTTCCAAACCAGTGCCATCTGTCAGTTCCAATAGTGCCACCTGCCAGTGCCATCTGTCAGTTCCAAACCAGTGCCACCTGCCAGTTCCAAACCAGTGCCATCTGTACTGAGGACATCAAGTGTGTGCTAGAGTGACAGGAGTAAGCAGGAAGGAATAGAGTGGGTGAGGGTTTTTTTTTTTTTTTTTTTTAATCGGCCTAAAATATCGGCCACAAAAATCGGCATCATATATCGGCCATCGGCCGCCCCAATTTCAAAATATCGGCATCGGCCAGAGAAAAACCCATATCGGTCGACCTCTAATATAAATTGTACTATATTTAATTTTTTAAATAATATCATGAATTTAAAACGAATATGAATTTATTGTCAACCATTATTGGCACCTTTAGTGCAAGAAAAGCTCAAGAAAAATGTATCCCTTTAAATTCTATGCATTTCTTCACACTGGTCCATTGCACTTCTGTTGTGGTGTTAATCTTGCTTGTTGCATTTTTGGTCAGTAAAAAAAAACAAAAAAAAAACAAAAAAAAAAACACAACAACACACCTCCACGTTGAAATGCATTGAAAACACAACAAGAACGCATCAATAACACACCCATGTTACGTTTTTGATGCGGTTTTTGAGTCACATGACCAATGAAAAACACACCATAAGCACAGTAAAATCGCGGCAAAATCGTGCGAGTTTTCGGTGCCATTATCGGCAAAATGCCGATAACACAATCTCAATCTCCATATTGAGGTGGTTATACCGGGATCATGGTGGAGGCTGCAACCATGATCTTGGTTCTGTTTTTTCATGAGGCTATTCCCCCATCTTGTACAAGTGATCACCTTTACAGGTGGCGGAATGTTTAGGGGGTTCTAAATTATTTTCTAGCATAAAAAAAAAAAAAGATTTTTACATGAATGTGAGGCCTGGAGGTCAAGTGCTTAAATTACAGACTAGAACAAGCATGCAGTAAATTAAAAGGCCCATACACACGATACGAAAATCGGAAGTAAAATTTCGTCTGACGAACTATCTGCCGATTTTCGGATCGTTTGTATGGTGCTTTTCGACAGCCGATTACGATTTTTCGGCCAAAAAACCCTGAATGTGCAGACTAACATTTTTGTCATACGTGAATTTAACGTCCGATTTGTTTATTGAATTTTAAATAAGAATGTATTAACATACATTTTTCCCCAGAAGGGTACATCAGGAATACAAATGACTGTTATAGAACTCTTGGCCCAACATGGCCAACAGATTAACATAGCAGAATCAGCACCTCCAGTTCCCAAAACGGGGAGGAAGTGTTATATTGTGGGGTCACAATATTGCTTGTTAGGGACTGTGTAGGACCCCATGCCACAACAGTACAGTTTCTTAAAGTAGGGGAACTTTCAAACGTATTTATATATTTAACTAACAACCAATATTGTCTCTCATACCAACACGCACGCACGCCCTGCCACCCGAGGGACCCCCTCTGAACCTTTGATAGGTACATATTTAGTGTTGTAAACATGAGTCCGTCACCCACTACTGTTGGGACAGCGGGGTGTTTTTCCAAAAGGAGTCAGCTATATCCAGCCATGGCTGCCAGATCTTGAAAAAAACTTTTTGGGGCAGGCTCTGCTATGGTAAATGAGCTTGAAAATAGGCAGTACTTTATTCACTGTGCGGTAAAAGGTATGTATATCCGGAGCTACAGCACTTTTCCATTGTAACAGAATTCATTTCCTAGCATAGAATAACAATATACGTACATCGTACAAGGGTACGGGCATGAGTCCTGTGGACAAAGTCATTTATAACCCCAAGTAAACCAACTTCAGGAGTATGAGGAAAGGGTACATGCAAGTCCTTCCAATATTCTGACAGACTGAAAACGTGGTAAACGGTCGTGACCAGTTTTTTTATATCTGGATAGGACAGCAGCACCTCAAAAGGATTCTGAGAGCTCCTGTGTCATGATTTTCGTTTAATTGGTATGGTTTTTGTCTGAAAAAAAATTGTAAGCGCAAGAATACATACAAAAACGATTCAACACATTACGTCACTTCTGAAGTTGTTATTCTGTCGTACGAGGATTTTCATATAGTAACCTCTTCAATTGCATCATGAGACTAGCATTCAACAACAAAAAAACAAAAACGGACGAACGGTCGTCTGAAAATCTGATCATGAGTACGAGGCTTAAAGTGACAAAGGAGACAATGGCTGCGCTGCCATCAATCTATCCAATCAACAGCCGAGACCCTGTGGAGAGAGGGACAGCACGTCTCCACCGAGTCAAATTCGGGGCTCAGGTAAGTAAAATGAGGGGGGGGGGGGGCTGGAGGGTCGGTCACTGCCAGAGGTTTTTTCACCTTAATGCATAGGATGCATTAAGGTGAAAAAACATGAGGGTTTACAACCCCTTTAAGTCACAACTCCCAGTTAGCATTCTGGGTCAGTGGCACCAAAAGAAACAAACCATTAATTCTCTAGTCCCATTCCAGTGCCTAAAACTGCAGTTCAAAGAGTCCCATGGTTTTTAAAAGTGAGGTTTTACCAGCACCTACGCCTAAAAAAAAAAAGCCTGACAATGAAGGAATATACAGTGGGTACGGAAAGTATTCAGACCCCCTTAAATTTTTCACTCTTTGTTATATTGCAGCCATTTGCTAAAATCATTTAAGTTCATTTTTTTTCCTCATTAATGTACACACAGCACCCCATATTGACAGAAAAACACAGAATTGTTGACATTTTTGCAGATTTATTAACCACCTCGCGCCCGCCGTACGAGAATATACGGCCGCAAGGTGGTTGTCAAATGCCGGGAGGCCGTTATTATACGGCCTCCGCTATTTGGCCACTGGGGGGCACGCGAGCGCCGCCGGCGGCGCGGGCACGTGCCCGGCGCTTCACTGCAATGCCGATGCGCGTGCCTGGCGGCCGCGATGTCCGCCAGGCACCCCCGATCGGCGGTTACAGAGACAAGGACATGGATCTGTGTGTGTAAACACAGAGATCCATGTCCTGTCAGGGAGAGGAGACCGATGCTGTGTCCCTTGTACATAGGGACACAGATCGGTCACCTCCCCCAGTCAGTCCCCTCCCCCCACAGTAACAATCACTCCCAGGGAACACATTTAACCCCTTCCTCGCCCCCTAGTGTTAACCCCTTCCCTGCCAGTCACATTTATACAGTAATCAGTGCATATTTATAGCACTGTTCGCTGTATAAATGTGAATGGTCCCAAATTAGTGTCAAAAGTGTCCAATGTGTCCGCCATAATGTCGCAGTCACAAAAAAAAATCACTGATCGCCGCCATTACTAATAAAAAAAAAAATATATAAAAATGCCATAAAACTATCCCCCTATTTTGTAAACGCTATAACTTTTGCGCAAACCAATCAATAAACGCTGATTGCGATTTTTTTTTGCCAAAAATATGTAGAAGAATACGTATCGGCCTAAACTGAGGAAAAAAATATAAAAAAAAAAAAAAATTGGGATATTTATTATAGCAAAAATCAAAAAATATTGCTTTTTTTTCAAAATTGTCGCTCTATTTTTGTTTATAGCGCAAAAAATAAAAACCGCCAAGGTGATCAAATACCACCAAAAGAAAGCTCTATTTGTGCGAAAAAAAGGACGTCAATTTTGTTTGGGAGCCACGTCGCACGGACCGCGCAATTGTCATTCAAAGCGTGACAGTGCTGAAAGCTGAAATTTCGCCTGGGCAGGAAGGGGGTATATGTGCCCAGTAAGGAAGGGGTTAAAAAAGAAAAACTGAAATATCACATGGTCCTAAGTATTCAGACCCTTTGCTGTGACACTCATATTTTTAACTCAAGTGCTGTCCATTTCTTCTGATCATCCTTGAGATGGTTCTACACCAGGGATATGCAATTAGCGGACCTCCAGCTGTTGCAAAACTACAAGTCCCGTCATGCCTCTGCCTCTGGTTGTCATGCTTGTAGCTGTCAGAGTCTTGCTATGCCTCATGGGACTTGTAGTTCTGAAACAGCTGGAGGTCCGCTAATTGCATATCCCTGTTCTACACCTTCATTTGAGTCCAGCTGTGTTTGATTATACTGATTGGACTTGATTAGGAAAGCCACACACCTGTCTATATAAGACCTTACAGCTCACAGTGTATGTCAGAGGAAATGAGAATCATGAGGTCAAAAGGAACTGCCTGAAGAGCTCAGACAGAATTGTGGCAAGGCACAGATCTGGTCAAGGTTACAAAAAGATGTCTGCTGCATCTAAGGTTCCTAAGAGCACAGTGGCCTCTATAATCCTTAAAATGGAA